>JBBCBC010000011.1:2188259-2854653 GCA_037126765.1 Stenogyne calaminthoides | reverse complement strand
GAAGTCTTTTCAGATTGGGGAGCCCTGCCAGACGTAGCCTTTTCAGGCTCAGATGGGAGCCTGTCAGATGAAGTCTTTCTGCGGCTCAGATGCCAGAGCCCCATCGCATTTAGCCTTCTCGCGGTCAGACGTGGGGAGCCCCATCAGATGCAGTCTTCTTTCTGCTTCTTAAGATCAGCCCCGCTGCATTTAGTCTTTCGCAGCCAGAGCCAGCAGAGCTCCGTCAGATAAGCTCTTCAGGTCAGATTGGTTTGAGCCCATTTGACGAGTTTTTTTTCCAGGCTCAGATTGGTGTGAGGTTCTGTCAGACGAGTCTCCTGCGAGTTCAGATTTCCGTAGCCCACTCACACGAGTCTTTTCTCAGATTTAGTGACAGCCCTCACGTGACGGTGCCCTTCCTAGGCTCAGACTGGGGAGCCCAGCTTCCAGACGAGGCCTTTTTCAGGTCAGGATTAGGAGGTTCCCACGATTTGAGCCCTTCTAGGCTCAGATTGAAGAGCTTTTCAGACGACTTTTTCAGGAAAGCCCCCTTCAGACGTAGTCTTTTTCAGGCCAGGGGGAGCCCCATCAGATGAAATAATATTTCAGGCTCATATTCCGGGGGAGCCCCATTGCACGAAGCTTTTTTCAGGCTCATACTTTCGCGGAGCCCCCGGTCAGACGTCTTTTTTCCTTTACGTGTTTCCAGACGAGTCTTTTATGCGCGTAGCCGCGTTTAAAAGCGAATCGGATAAATCGAAACCGAACCGGATAAACCGAACCGGCGGAAGAATCGGAATCAAAACCGTATTACACGGTTTGAGCCCGATCCTGCTCAAATTGGTTTAAACCAGAACTGCTTGGGTTCCACGCGTCAACGTGGGTTCAACCGGCCGGTTGAGTTGAACTGGGGTTGAACTACGGTTCCACGGTTCCGAATCAGAACTGCACGTTTCGCCTCTGGCTGACCGAAGAATCATGGAACCGGGTTTCCAACTGCGGAACTGACCGAATCCGGTTTTTGAACTTTTTTTTAATCAATGGTTGAGTTTGAGTCAATGTTTGAGTTTTTGATCCAATGGTTGAGATTTAAATGAAAGTTTTTTTTTTTTTTTTTTTTTTTTTTATTTTCTCAAACTCTATAAATACCCCTCATTTGTATTCATTTTCTTGCACCAACTTGATCCAAATTCATCAATTCTTTCATCTCTCTCTATTTTCTTGTTTCTAAGTTCTAAGTTCTAACATTATAGTATATAGTTTATATTATTATTATATACACTTTACTTTTACTTTATATTTTATATTACATAAAATAAAATGTCAAGAAGAGGAGAATCATCATCTTCAGAGGAGGAAAATGAAAAGAGTCGATGACTTCCGATTTTCCTCCACCTCCTCCTCCCATTGAACAATTCAATATTCCATGGAGTGTGGAGGAAATAAAGCGAAGTCTTGGTCCCTAAGTTATGCGGATGCCACTTTTTCAAATGAAGAATTTCAACAACCTCGTGGTGGTACTCAAGAAAGTACTCATGGTCATGGTCCTCATGGTCATGGAAACGAAGAAAATGTGGAGGAGGAGAGGCCATTCCACCTCAAGGCGGAGAAAGAAAATGTAGAAGTTATTGCATCCAAAATATTCACCATTCACTTCAAAAAAAGTGGCAAACCGATGAGGTAAATATATTTAAAGTTTATTGTAACTATTGCACTAGTGTTTATCATTTTGAGAAAGGTGGTGGATATGGAACATTTAAAAACACTTGTTGGTAAAAAACATAAAAAGTCTTGGGAATGACTACATCTCAAACGCAACTACGTGGATTCACGGGCGTCTTCCGAAGGTGAAGTAAGTAATCCTACTAGTTTATTTAGATATAATGTTAAGGTTCTTTAGAAGAGAATTAGCTAAACTTATTTGTTCTAAACATCTTCTTTTTCGTTTTGCAAATGATCTTCGTTTTTTGAAAAATGGGTTACTACGGCTTATAATCCTTCGAAAAAAAAAAATTTCACGATCTTCTATTACTCGTGAAATTGATAAAATGGCTAAAGAAATAATAGATGAAATGACTATCATGTTTTCTAGATTAACTCAAAAAAATTTCTATATGTTGGGATATTTGGAGTGATCATTTTCAAGAGCATAATTATATGGGCATTACTTGTCATTGGATTGATGATCGTGGACAATTCAAAAACGTTTAATTGCGATATAGAGAGTTTGATCTTCGAGCATACGGCCTCAAATATTGCTTCTAAAAATTGTATGGTTTTTGTAAGAGTACAACATTCTTACAAAAATATTTTCAATTTCATTTGATAATGCAAGTGCTAATACGGCTAGTTTAGATGAACTTATTGCAATTTGTCAACCATCAATTGGTGGGTAGATTTTTTTTCATGTAAGATGTTTTTTGTCATATTTTAAATTTGTGTGTTCAAAGGCGGTTTATCTTTTTAAAAACGATGTTGCTCTATTAAACATGCACTTGGTTATTTGGTTGACATCAAAAAAGTTTTAAAAAGATGGAAAAGTTTTTGTGTAGTTAATAAACTTACTCCTAAAAAGTTTTCACTTGATGTTGCTACTAGATGGAACTCAACTTATAAAATGTTAAGTGCATCTTATGAGTATAGAAATGTATTATGCAATTTTTTGCACAAGAACAATGTGGTATTACTTTTATTTCCTAGTCAACGGGATTCATGTGCTACTTTTATGTGAGATGTTGCAAGTTTTTTAATGAAAATTTACTACACAATTATCCCAAGACGTATTATCCTACTTCTATTCTTGCTTTAGATCAATGTGTTAGAGTTGCAATTACTCTAGATTGTAGTGATCCAAATGAAATAATATATAATGCTATTAGTTCAATGAAAGTCAAATGGATGAAATATTTTTTATATATTCCCGATGTGTTTATAATTGCTAAAAATACTTGATCCCAGAGTAAGAATAGATGGAGTGCAAGAATTAATTTCTATATATTATGATGCTTTTATTTCCTATTGGATGAGATAACACCCCTTCTCCTATTGTGGTTGTCCAAAAATCTAAACAAGTTAACATGGATGTTTTTAGAGAATATAAAATTCAATTTGGTCCTACTAGTGGTGATTCTACTAGTGTTTGTGGTGCTACTAAGTACTACTAGTAGTGGATGGTGGTACTCAATTCCTTGGTCGTGGTCTTTTTGGTAAATTTTTCGTTTAGATCATTTTTCTAAAAGAACGATATTAACAACGTCGCGGCAAGACAATCAAATGTTTTCTTTAGAAATTGAAAATTTTCTAAATACACCTTCTTTTGAGTATCAAGGGAGAATTAGAAAATTTTGATATTTTAAAAAGTGGTGGTCGAGGAGATTAGATGCTTATCCGTGTTAAGTATGATTGCAAAAGAGGTATATGATGTCCTGCCTCAACCGTAGAAACGTCGAAGCGAGCATTTAGCTTGGGTGGACATATCTTGAATGAAAGGCGTTCAAGATTGACGGTTGAGCACTTGGAAAACCAATGTTTACTTGATGATTGGGTGAAAGCCAGAAGATCGAACACAAAATGAAGCTCTTAGCGTGGATTCTAGCCGAAGATAATGGTGTGATCGATTTACACAAACCGAAAAGAAAAGTGAAGCTTAAATCTTCTTAAGATTTAAGTCTTGAGGTAAGAAAACAAGGTAAAGAAGAACTACGTGGGCTTTGGATTCTAATCGGATCGTAAGCAACATAATTTTAAGTTTCTAACTTAGAATTTTCTAAGTTTAAAATTTAAAATTATGCCCAAGTTTTTTTTTTTTTTTTATCCTCTTTTCATTATTTGTAATTTTTTTAATTGTAATTATAAGTTGTACACTTGTATTTGTAGCATTAGCAATTTAGTTACTTGTAAGTTGTAACTTTTAAGTTGTAAATTGTAAATTGTAATTTTTGTAATGTATTAAATTATTGTTTAATGTTTAAATTGTAAATTACTTGTAAATTGTATGTTTAGCATGTTTATTAAGTTGTAATTTACCACATTAGCAATTTAGCATGTTTATTGTTTAAATTGTAAATTACTTGTAAATTGTAACTTTTAAGTTGTAAGTTGTAAATTTTTTTGAGTTGTTTGTTATTTGTTTGTAATTTTGTATGTTTAATAACATAAGATTTTGCTTCATCTTCTTTAAATTTACTTCAATTTATTTTTTATTTGTATTTTGATTAAAAAAAAAAAAAACGGAAGCGAAGTGAACAAGGAACAGATTGAACCGGAACCATTAAACAATTTTTTTGCCGGTTCGGTTCAGGTTCCAACTTTTGGAGCAAGGGAACCGAACGTTTGAATCGGAACCCGGGTTCGAACCGGGGCAAAGTCTACTGGGGAGCCCCGTCAGAGGAGTCTTTTTCGTGCTTTCGTGCCGGGAGCCCCGTCAGACGAAGTCTTTTTCGTCTTTGCTCGATTTTGGGGGAGCTTTTCATTATACGAAATCTTTTTCATTGCCGTTTCCCATCGCATTCGTCTAGTCTTTTTTCTTCAGGCACTTCAGAGGATTCGTTACAGATGAAGTTCTCAGGTTTCAGATTGGGAAGGCCTTTTTCTTAGCCTTTTCAGGCTCAGATTGGGGAGAGCCTTGTCAGATTTAGCCTTTTTTCAGGTGCTCAGATTGGGGGAGCCCCCTCATTTGAGCTTTTTCTCAAGGTTTGTACTTAGGGGAGCTACATTTAGCCTTTTCTCATTTCCTTTGAGAGCCCCGTGAGACGAAGTCTTTTTTCAAGCCTCAGATTTCTGGGGAGAGCCCTGTCAGGATGAAGTTCTTTTTTCTCAGAGGTCTTTTTTTCAGGTTTCTGGGAGCCCTGCCAGATGAGGCCAGACGGGGAGCCTCACAGACAGAAGAAGCCAGGTCAGGCTTTGGGGGGGGAGCCCTGTCAGATGTAGCTTTTTTCAGATTTCAGATTGGGAGCCCTGTCAGATGGTGTTTACCAGCACAGATTGGGAGCCTCTGCCGTGACGAGTCTTTTTCTTTATGTAGAAAAATTTATTTAATTTTAATTTTTTCAAAGAGTGTGGAAATTCCTGTTATTAATGTTAGCTGATTTGAGGAATTTACTATGTGGCTATGAATATTTAACCAACAAAATTTATCAAAAGGAAAAAAATTAAAAATTAAATTGAAAAAATAGGTATTTAGTGCAGTAGTTTTCCCCTACACATTAATCTTCAACACTATTTCGAATTGAAATAATTTATCAATCAATCAACTGTCAGTATTGTTTTTTTTTTAGAAACAATTGTTTGACATTGTTGCTGTGCTTCAGTTTATTTTTTTCTCTTTATTTACAACAACACATTCCACTAAAATTTAAATTTGTACTGCATACAAATAGTTGTGGAAAGGGAAGGATATGCTTTTTAAACTTTTGAGGTTAAACTTTTTTGCAAATTTTCTATCAATTTGAATTTTGAATTTACAACTCACCATACAAATATGCCAACCTGCAATTAATTAACCATATAAAATCCTTTAAGATTCAATATTGTACAAGACACCTACACTACACTACTAGTTAGCACCATACCTTATTTATTTCCTGTCGTAGCTTGTCAGTGATTTCAGTTTTCCTGGGCTTCATCATCTGACCCATCAGCGAAAATATATTGAGGCCGTGCATTTGCAGCATCAAGATCATGCAATGTAACATCCTAAATTGAAGGGAGGGGGTGGGGGGATTCTTTAGTCATTTCTGTTAAGCAAGACATAATTAAAACTTATTGCATAGAAACATATCTGTTACATTGAAACTTACAATTTGTTTTATTTAACAAATGTTGCATCTTTCAGTATAATAAGTTGTATGTTTCTAAAATATACACTATGGAGTGCA
Source organism: Stenogyne calaminthoides (assembly GCA_037126765.1). Taxonomy (NCBI): domain Eukaryota; kingdom Viridiplantae; phylum Streptophyta; class Magnoliopsida; order Lamiales; family Lamiaceae; genus Stenogyne; species Stenogyne calaminthoides. The sequence goes on along the minus strand of JBBCBC010000011.1, from coordinate 2,848,798 downwards.
CCTTGCACCTAGCAATTTGCATATGTGAGAGACCAAATCATACAATTATACGGGCTGTTGTGTAACTTTCCTTAAATAAGTTGAAGTGGAAGGAATTAATCTTTAGGAACCGGATATACTAATCATAAAGTTTTAGCATGTGCCTTCAAACTTCGACAATCACGTTTTGCTGAGTCTTATAAAGCAGGAACAGAGTTGTTTTGATTAGAGTATGAATGCAAACCTGTACTATCTCTTTCTTTTTGTGAACCTCTCCTTTAGGAAGTGGGGCGTATTCTTCTGCCTCTAGATCAAACTCAGTAGCAAAAGCATCACTCCTTCCCACCCTTTTAACTGCTCCACTATTTGCTTCAATGTATATGACATCACCAACGGCTACCTGTAATTTTGCAGCTACATTAACTAATAAGGATAAAATTCATAACAAAAAGAAAAATGGTAAATAGAGCTGTTAAAAAATGGAACACTATTCAAGAAACATTCTTTAAACCAGAGTTAAAGAAATGTATATAGATTTTGTAAGTTTAATTTTGCTGTGTGAACCATTCCTTTAAGAATGAAATACACATCCAGAAAAGCTAGATATCTCGTAAACTAACCTTTTCCTTAATCTAGCCATCATATATTGTCGGATCCAACTTCAACTGTTTTGTTCCTTTTACAGTTTTTAACCCAATTATAATGTGGCTTATGCTTTTACCATATCCACCAGTCACGCTCTCAGTTTCTTCTGGAGATAGTTCAGTTACCTGTAATGCAAGAAGCACATATGATATCAGAAATGGAGAATGGAAAACAATATATAATCCTCTATGAAAGAACCCTAAAACAGCCAATTAGAGGAGTCACTTTTTAACAAGTCTTTAGAAAACAAATAACTTACCTCTCCTTCGTAAACCTCTTTGTTTTCTTTAATACGGAGACCAATAGCTCGACGAAAATTCTCCATTAGAACCTCTTTTCTTCTTTACTTCCGATGAATACACTTCTGATCCAACCATAGGGCAAAATGGAACCTGCACTTTGAAAAACAAAACAGTTCTCATGTTACACATTAACACCATAGAACCCTTAATACAAAATATGTGAGGCTCACATGTTTCTTTTATAGTGAGAGCTTAATTGTACATGCTCGTTATGCTTGCAATTGGTTATTTAAATAAATACTCAAGAACCAACTAAACAACTGAGATTGTTACTCCTAGGAGCCTATATGACCACTGGACCATAGTAGAAAAGAATGTGGTCTAGATGGGAATGCCATTTGAATTGTCTTCTTTACAGACACATGGAAGGAAATTCAAGCAATTCAATTCAATGAATTAATAGAAATTGATCTAAATGACACTTTAACACACTGTTTTAGAAGGAATGTATGTTGATTTGTATTAATCTGTACTTCATCTCATGTATGGGACCATCTCACTCGAATTTTTGTCTTTAAAAAAAAACACTCAAAATTATTTATATAATAAGTCTAGTATCAAATTGTAATAAATAATCAATTTGTGTATCAAATTGAGTTCACATATAAACTCGGGTTCACATAAATTTTTATCAAAATAAAAAATAAAACATTAATTATAGAGCACATAATTTCATTCACTTGCGAGGCGCACGATGATTTGAGCGGTTTTGGTCTTTCATGCTACAATTTGACGATCTTAACAATTTATTAATATATGTTGTACCACTAATTTAATAGTATTGCATGAAAAAGAAAAAATCATTGTAGAAACTGGAAACTAGGAAGAATTTGAATTGAGTGTATTTTTATTAATACATTATTTATCCATCTATCACTTTTGTACCCATTTTTCTTTGGGAAAAATAATTAGAGGTATAAAATTGGGCTCCAAATTACTTAGAGATACAACCCAAATCCTATATTACTCTTAGGTACAATGTAGGACACAAAAAACCATTTCCGCCCTTTTGTTTGAATCAGCAATTAGAAGTATGAACAACCACACAATTCAAAACACACTCTCTCTCTACCATACCAACCTTCTCTCTCTACCATACCACATCTCTCTTTTTGCGCTCCATCTGCTTATTAACAGTGGTGGCGGCGATGACGATTTTTGAAGGATGGTTTTGTGGTGAGGATGCGACATAGCTTTTTGCAAGGGAGGTTGTTTTGTAGGCGGCGGTTTTTGCAGTGGGGAGGTGGTTTTGTGACGCGTTTGCGATGATTTTTTGCGGAGGGTGGTCGGCGGTATGTTCTTCTCCCGTTTAATCAACTTTGACGAATCGTCCATGGACTCTTGTGACGACGATTTTTCCCCCTCAACGACCACCAAAACCCTAATTCCGCCCAACCTCCGCGCCACCACAACCCCCAGGATCATTTCGCGATGAGGCGGTGGTTGCGGGGCAAAAGAGGTGGTCGCGTGGTCCGATTTGGGTGGTTAACTATGGTGGATTTATACAGATCCGCTTACTCATCCACCACCGACCACCTATCTTCCATCTCTCTCCGATCTCAAAGCCAAACTCTGTTTGTTTCTCCATCATAGCTAGTGAAGTTAAGCTCTCGTTTTTTTTTTTTTTTTTTTTTGACACGAGAATCCATTTTTGTTATTTTCAATCGATTTTTTGTCAAAAATAATATATTATGATTTTCAATATATTTTTTGACGAATAATATATTTTGTTGCGAATTTCCTCCTCTTTTTTTATCTTATTTGGGAAATTCGAGTACATATGGTGTTTTGGTGGGTAGTGATGGATGGTGCGTGGGGTGCGATGGGTTTTGTGGTGGTGGAGGCGGTGGAGAGTCATTTAGATTTTTTTTCAGATTTTTGTGCAAATAAATTTGCATTTTAGCAAATTATTTTTGCACAAATATAGATCATATTTGTATTTTGTGTAAAAAAAAATTTGTTGCTTGAGCAAATTTCTTTGTTGTCGATGAAAAATGTAGTTGGAACAAGAAATAATAGCACAAATTAGATGAAAGAAAAAATTCTACAATTGTTTTTTGTACTTAGTAATTTTTTTTTGTTTTGTTTTGTATATGAATAAAGAAATAAGACATAAAAGAATCTGTATTTGTTTAAGATGAAAGAAGAATCTGTGATATTTTTTCTCAAGTAAAGATGAAAAAATCAAAATTGTTTGAAGAATGCTATTTTTGCAGATTTTTGTGTTCGGTGTTCTTGTTTTGGGAAATCTGGGTTGAAAATGGAAAAAAAAAAAAAGAAAGGGGAATCTCATGTATGAAGTTGAGATTTAAAATGGAGACAATTTTAAAATTGTGCAAAAAATATTTGTCTTTCGTGCAAAATCGAGCAAAAAGGCATCGAAAAATTGATGAATATTAATTATGAGCGATTGTCACGAAAATTGATGGTTGATGAAAGAAGGCTATGAAGTGTCGTTTTATCATTATTTTTGTATTCAAGAAAGAATATAGGGTTTTGATTTCACTGTAAAGAATATCAAACTCAATTTGACATAAGAGTGAGGCTCTTTTTTTTTTTTTTTCACCCGATGATTAAAAGATTCAAATAACATTAACTAAAAAATACTAAAAAATATACATAAAATACAAAATGAAAAAGATTCAAATAATATTACGGAGATTCTGTGTTCAATTTCTTCAAAATTTTGAAAATTAAAACCTTTTATTTCCAAAAAAACAAACTCAAAATTCAACCGTATATATTCATGTTGCTTCCAGGTTGATGCTCAATGATATGAAAATCAATTTAAAATATCATAACCAAAAACCTAGCCTAACTGCAGTTATTCGTTTTATATCCGTGTTCTTCTGGAACGACTCTGGTCAAACTCAAAATGGGAAAAACCCTAATTCCGCGTAAATTTTCACTCGCAACAAATTATAAATACACCACCGCGAATCAATCTCCCCAGTTCCAAAACAAATTATCAATTACCTAATAATAATACAGTAGTAATTTATCTCCTTTTTTTTTCAATCTCAATTTCCATGGAGAATTACGAGCGAATTTTCAACCGATTCGACGAAAACGGGGACGGTAAGATATCTCCGGCGGAGTTGCGGCGGTGCATCGGCGCGATTTCGGGGGAGATGACGGAGGAGGAGGCGGCGGCGGCGGTGAGGCTGATCGATTCGGACGGCGACGGGCTTTTGACGCTGGAGGATTTCGTGAGAATCGTGGAAGGCGAAGGGGAAGAGGAAAGGGCGAGCGATTTGAGGGAGGCGTTCAAACTGTACGAACTGGAGGGAAGCGGGTGCATTACACCGAAGAGTTTGAAGAGAATGTTGAGCAAATTGGGGGAAAGGAGGAGCGTGGAACAGTGTGGGGATATGATTGCTCGGTTTGATTTGAATTGCGATGGAGTTAGTTTTGATGAGTTTAAAGTTATGATGATGGTTTCATAATCCATGATTGATTTCTGTGATTTCTGTAGAATTAGGAACACATTATTTGGTAGTTTATGGATTCTTTTATTGGATTATTCATTCATTGCATTTGTCTTTCAGAATTCTTCTTCTTACTTTTGAGGACAAAGTTGCAAAAACACAACGCTTATTCAACTTTTAGGGAGGGGTGGACATGACATGATAAGAATCAGTATTGACACGGCACGAATAAGAAAATTTTCATATTGACACAATATGACATAATAAAAAAATAAATAAAATTTTGACATGATACAATATGACAAGACACGACAATGCACGTTAACACCATATGATACGATAAAAAATATAAAATTTCTAATAAAATTACAAAATATTAAGTCATGTGTATAATCAATTTTTCTTTTTCAAATTTATCGGGTTGATACGAACACGACATGGAAATTTCGTGTTCTTATAATGTTTACACGATAACGATGCGAACACGATAAAACTAATCGTGTCGAGTTCGAAATTGTCACCCTTACTTTTAGGATCAAATTATTTTACTTTTGTAACGCGGGCACCGAATTTTCATATTATTGCAAATGGACGATCTTTGGGAAAATATTTAATAATGAATTGACGAAAATACTCCCAATTTTTGCGAACAAATTAATATGTCAGATGTTTTTTACAACAATTTAAAAGTTTAATAACTATCTTATAAAATTCAAAAATTCGATCGTCAAAATGCAATAAATGATAAAAATAAATTTTATTTTTGCAATTTGCCCTTCTTTTGTTGTCTTAATTTCTTCATTAAATTTCTCGTATGGAAGCATTAAATATTAGGGGCGCATACTCAATTACTTCAATGGAATAATAATAGTATTATTGAATAATAATAACTGCATTTTCAGCCCTCAATTTTTTATTCACATTCCAATTGAACAATGTTAACTAAGCGCCCTCTTAATTAATGTATTGTATAAATGACATTATCGGTTTCATATGGATAATAAGAAAAGTTTCTTTTATGCATGTGAAAAATAGAGCGTATTATGTGCATGTTGCTTGTGTGAACAATAAATTTCAGGCGGGTGCTTATGTGTAATTGACACAAATTAATAACCACTAAAATACGAAACCAATGAAGTTACGTATGTTATGGTGTACTTTACATATATATACTTATACATAGATAAATATAGACAATTATTTCCTTGAATGTGAGGTTCTATAAGATCATAAATAGATGGTGGGAATCCCGTGGACTATCTCCCACAATTATCTTTAAACACACTTTTCAATTTACATTCCATCATGCTGAGGGGTTAACGGCACGGGTGGGGTTTTTTCGTTTCTTCCTCAAAAAAAAAAAATTGTAAAAGGAAATATATGGAGGGTTTGATACTTTGATTTATAGAGTTTGGTGAAAGAAGTTAGCTACAATATATAGGTGACCTACAATTCTGATTTCATTTTGACAAAAACTTGTATAAACCTGGTTCATGCTATAAACTCGGTTATTTAAGTATCACCGTTACATACAAAACTCTCACTGTTATGCATAAAATCTATCACTGTTATGAATAAAAACTATCATTGTTTAGAAAATGTTTTATATTTTTAAATAGTAAAAGTTTTTGTGCATAACAGTGATAGTTTTTACACATAATAGTGATAGAGTTCATGTGTGAACCTGGTTCACATGATTGTTACTCTTTGATTTCATGGGTTTAAGAGTGTTTGTTTCTTAAAAGAAGAAAGTGTATGCCACATGTATGTATCTACAACTTTACTTTAAGGGGCCAAAATTATAGTATATATATATATATAATGCTTATCTTGTAAATATTGACTCTATATAGTTATAATATATACATATAGATATAGAAACAAGTTTAGAGTTGTGAATAAATCACTATTATGACAAAAACTTGTATGCAATATTGCATACACGTGATATGTGTAATTGGGTCTTTTTTTTTCTCGCGGTCAGGGGAATCGGGTTTTAGGACAAATTGTTGGTGGGCCAATGGCCTTCTCCATCTTCATCCTCGCGCGCACAGCCGGACGCGATCATATTTCCTCTTCTTCCTCTTCTCTTCTGGCGAATCTCATGGGCTTTCTTCTTCCTTGTTCGTGCCCTAATTTTTTTTTTCGCTCTGATTATTGGAGGAAAGGTTGTTCAATTTGAATTTTGGTATGAATTATGCGAGAAGAAGAGAGAATATGTGTGTGGTGTTTAGATTACCCTTCAAAAAGTGTGTAATAAAATTCAGATCCTTCTGCACTCTTTTCACGCAGTTCTGTAAATCTGTTATTTTGAACTGAAGATTTTTTTTCGCGGCTGTACTGGTTTTTGTTCATGTAGTAACACTATTTTACTCATATGGTAACACTCTTTTTGTTCATGTAGTAACACATCAAGTTGTTCTTTAAATCTGTAATTTTGGACTGGGAATTTCTTTTCACGCTTGTACTGGTTTTATTCATGTGGTAACACGTTTTTCTTCATATGGTAACACTTTTTGTTCATGTAGTAACACATGTTTTTTTTAGTAATATGTAACATTGTTTATATATCATCGTAATACTATGTGAATACTCATGTGTTACCATATGAACAATAATGTGTTACCATGTGACTCATGTTATGTTATGAATATTTATGTGTTACGATATGTTTAATTACGCCTTCACATCGCGAGCCTAATCGAGCTTAATCAAACTCGCATAATTTTACTATTTGACCCATAATATGTTAATCATTTACAAATATACTATAATTATATAAAGTAAAACCTTTAATTAATGTTATGTAAGTTATCGAGTCGAGTTCAATTCAAAAGAATTGAGCTCGATCAAGTTTGACACTACTTGACTCGACTTGGCTCATTTACACTAACTAGTCTTAGTGACTTTTGGAAAAACACGTAAAGGAGCTGAGGCGTCACCTCTATATCGAGTAATGGGTACCTCTTCCGCAGAGCACGCACCTGAAATTCAATAAAAGATGGTGTTCATATGCAAAGCATAAACTGACGATGATTCAGAAACAAACAATTGAGAAGAATGGTTACGACACCTTATCCATCGTTTCTGGAATGAACTTTTGCCCACCAAATCCAGGTTCCACTGTCATAACAAGAACCAACTCCACGGGATTTTCTCCTTCAAGCTTCGAACATGGAAACCAAAAATCTCACTGATATGCAGATTTTTTTTTATCTCAATTAATATTAATTCGTAACTTAGAAAATATTGTACCAGTGGATACACTTCTTCGATGGGGGTTCCAGGCTTCAACGTAACACCAGGTTTCATGCCTTTCGACTTGATCTTTTGAACAAGTTCTTGCCAATTATCTGTCCCACGCACACACACACACACATCCAGTTCATTGTAATCGATTTTAAGTAAATTGAATTAAAATGACAGTTTTTTCCAAAATTGTAGTAGTGAGTTATGTTCTCATTTCCCACGAATAGAAAGTTTTGGTTGCAAAAGCAGAATTAGCAAAAATGCCAAAATTTGAAAAGTAAGACTTTACCTTTCGAGACTTCTACATGGAAAGTAAAACCAGAAGCACCCGCTTTTCCTAATGGTTCCACATAATCTAGAGGATTTGTGACCATTAGGTGGCAATCTAAATATGCACTGCAAAATAAGAACGTTAATACCGTCCCTCACGGAAACAATGACATGCCACTAAGTACTGACATGAGCTAGTAAGTGGTACTTGAGAAAAGAATCAAGTGCTTACTCTGTGTGCTTTCTTAGACTCTCTATAACTGGAGCGCCAATTGTGAGATTTGGCACAAAATGACTGCAAGATACATAATTATTGCTTTAAGATATCCAGCAGCTATATTTCTTAAAATGGAAAGTCTCAATTACATCTCAGGTAATTTCTGTTCATGGTAAATAGTCATGATCCACAGAATGTGAGAGAATGGTATGATTCTTTAACAGAGAAAGAACCTACCCATCCTGCAATGAACCAAGGAAAAGTAAGCTACACATCAAAAGCATGTCGAAGATAAAGAACGTTTCATTAAAAAGCCAATTGCAGCAAGCACTGACTATTGAAATCAAAACATGTGATACAAAAAACATAAAGAATCACAACTCAAGAGTAGTAAAAAAAACACTAATATCAGATAGAAAAAAAAAAGACATTCAGAGGTTGCAAGCATGATAACAATAAACTCACTATTTTATGCTACAAGTTTCAGATTAACCAATGATCATTGCTATTTTTACATGTTTACTCAGCCAAACCATTTGATATAAATATCAAAACATTGTGGCAATGAACCATTATATTATGCATCAAAATTTACATTTATGGATAATTTAGCACTGTTCTTCAAAAAAATTTAACTAATTAATGCAAGTTTCTGATTTGAGCATTTAACTAAATGCGAGTCAAGGTACTGAAACTGAGCTCATGGTTATTCACTAAAACATGTCTAAATTTTGATAAAAATGCAAGTCACACAACAGAAATCAAAGGAATTGACCATTCGAATAACTAAACCAGTTCAATCACAATTTAATTTCAGTTCAATAAAAGATACCTAAATACACGGAATCAAAATTCATAAAAAATAAAATTACCATAATGTCCATATGCAGCCAATCAGCGCCGCAGCAGATCATACGCTCCGCCTCCGATGCCAAATTTGCAAAGTCCGATGACAGCATAGACGGCGCGATTTTCGACTTCACCATGATCGCTAGCTATTGGAATCGCACCTACTCAAACGCAGCTTAAAACAGATAACCAGTCAATGAAAACAAATCAACAAAAATCATCTTTCAACTACATAACATGACAAAATAATTCCAAAAACTCTGTAGGCAGGAAATTTCGATACCTTTTTCAGTTTCCTCGCTTTTTCCTTGCTATGGAGTATGGCGTACTTGGCAATTGTTTTCACAGTAATGGATTTCAATGTAGGTGATTACTATAAGTAATACTGGGCCGACCCACTTATTGTTGGTTGGGTACTCATAAATTTGGGCCACGTTTTATAGGTTGGGCCTTATTTCTTAAATATTTCCGGCCCTATTATCTACCTAATTCTTGGGCCAGTATTAGAAAACATTTGTGATTTATAAATAATTTATTAGAATTAAAAAAAAAAGTTATTAGGATTTAGGAGTAAATGTTTTTTTTTTTGAAAGCTATAAGAAGTAAATTTAGTTTGAGGATTCTGAAATTATGTTTGTTTCTTATCCACATAAGCAGGAGTAACAATCATGTTCCGTGAACCAGGTCTATACAATATCATTGTTATGTATAAAAAAATTTACTATTTAAAAATATAAAATAATTTTAAAACAATGAGAGATTTTATGCATAACAGTAATAATAAAAAATTGAGTTCACTGAGAACTTGGGTTCACACAAATTTTTATATATAAACAGATTTTAATTGATAAAAAACAATCAAATCGAATACATATAAAAATAGAGCATCTCGTTATTAATATTTTTTTTTCGTAATTGCCAAACCAAACAGCGTAGATTTGGGCAAATATTCATGTAAATCACGAGATTCATTCGATAATTAAATAAAATTGGAAGTTAGTTATGCTTTACCTAAAATAATTGCGTCGAGAATTTTGTTTGGACACATTTTCTTAGCACCAATCACTTGGAACGGCGTCTGATCAGCCAATTTGTCTGCTATGAACATGCAAATTTGCAAGTTCATGTTCTTCTCCAGTGCCTAAATTAAGACCCTGTTTGGATTATTTTTCTAAAGTTCAACAATTAAATAATTTGTGGGGTTAAGTGTTTCTTTCTCTCACTTTCACTAATTTGGTTTTGAACGGCTAACTTTTTCAACTTAAAAAATTATTCCTTAAGTTTAATTACCAAATTCAAATCATCTCAATATTTTTATTACTTAGACAGCCTAATGAGTGTTTTTAATTGTTTCAATATTTTTTAAAACGTTTATAAATTCGGACGTGAAATTCTTTAATGAACTTGATTTTGAAAAAAACAAATTCTAATAAGTGCTTCCTTTTAATTTTAAATGATTGTGTTTGTTAAATGAAATTCCCAAATTTCCAATAATTTTTGGGAATTTATGTAGCTTGGCTATGAACACACTTGTGTATCTTTCCAAGAAAACACACATACATATCGAAAATATATAGAGTTGGTGATATGAAACTTGTTTATCGTAAATTTGGTTTCTTTTTTATTGGCATGACTATTCAGTTATCACGATTATTGATTAATACCCTTTAGTAATATAAGTTACATCATTCAGTTATCACTACTAACTAATAATTTATGTTGTAATATAAATCACACTCTTCACTTTTATGAATAACATTCTTTATAGTAAAAAAATCATCATTTTCAATTATCATAATTAATATTTTTTTAATAATATAAGTCACACTCCTTAACCAATTTTATCGTAAAAGTTGTTCATCTAGTGCTTTGCCATCAATTTTAACTCTGAATTGGATAAGTCAATAGGTGCCACGTTTGTCCTATATTAGAAAGTTAGTTTGGGAGCAGTTAATATTAATAATGCCGACTTAAAATATCACCTATATTATCAAATTATATGTCTTTTTCTTCAGCTTCATTAATAATATGCTTAAAATAAGTCATAATTGAGGTGGGCGCAATATCAGACACTGCAATTTTTTTCTGATTTGATGTTATTTTTGGGTTGCGTATTTATTTTCACTGTAATCACGTGTGACTGCATTCGATTAATTTATACATTACACATGAATACTCGTGTGTTTGACCATTCGTGCATATTATACAAGTTTTAAAATATTTTATATAAATATTGAACTTAGATTTTATAATATTTATTACATTTTGACTAAAGAATTTTAAGTTAATTGGAATGAATTTTATAAATAATGGATTTTCCTTGGTGCTTTGTGTATAGTGCATAGATGTAAGAGAAAATTTTCAAACCACTATAAAAATATTATATTTATCTTTCTGTAATTGTTTTAAGTGTCATTCATACATTATTTACAAAAATATTCAAAGTTATTTTAATCAGTTGAGTCAATCTCAGCTGATATTCTTAAATGTTTGCATATCCCTTCGGTATTGTTCACATTATAAGACAAAATAGGTTTTCAACATAAAATAAATATAAAGTACTCCAATTTTATGTACATTTGTCTTATGCGTCCGTCCATCAAATTTATGCATACTCTTTTTGTAAAAAAAATTATTTTATCTTTATCCCACAATCACTGTTTAATTATTTCAAATATTATTGTACTTTACTTACAAACAATCATTTTATTTATGGACCCTATAATACCTCATAATATTTTTATTTTATCTATTTTTTCTTGAAATATGTGCCACATCAATCAGATATAAAATTCATTTACTAAGAGAGTACATGATTTACAATTCCACGTTTGAGCCAAACTTGATAGGCGACCAACTGATGAGTTTAAAATTGTCAGTAGATTGACTTTTACTCTTAAGTTCATTTACCTAAGCAATCACATTTAGCTATTTATTTCGAGTGTGAATGAGGTCGACTAAGGGGTATGTTTTAAAATTCTAAAAGCAGCTTTTATAATCTTTTTTAAAAAAAAAAAAAAGTTATGAGAAATAGTTTTGCAAAAAAGTGATTCTACAAGCAGTTTTTAGTATTTCAAAGCACACATTAACTCTAGCAGCCAAGTTAATCAGCTAATTAATAGATTTAACAAGAAATTTGAAAAAAAAATAAAAATCCCTTTTCATATACTTTTTGTTAACTCATTTTAGAATGTACAACTACCTTCATCCGTAGAACTTAGTTTTATAGATTTTCAGGCTAAACGTTCCAAAAAAAATAGATCCGGATGTAATCCAACTTGGAAGAATCAAAGAGAAAAAAATCACAAGTGGTCCAGCAACTTTGTTCGAATCCACAAATGGTCCTGCAAGTTTTTTACTTTATTAATTTTGATCATTTTGATTTCAATTTTAGTCATTTTCTTTGGAATTAAAAAATTTGGCCGAAAAATGACCGAAATTATGATGTAGCTTACAAAATGATGCGAAAAGATATTGAAATGACAGGGTTCAGAGAGAGGAAAAAAATAATATAGGTTTTGACTCTCACCTCAACGTAAATCACTCGGAATTAGCCACGATAATGAATAAAATTCGTGATTTTGAAGTTGCGATTCACGGGGGAGGTGTAATTAAAATATGAAATTGACTGAGGGTTTTTTTTCCATTATGAAAGACAATTCAAATGAGAGTGGAGACGACCTTCGAATGTGAACAAAATAAAAAGTTAGGTCAATTTTTCGATCAAATTTAAAATTATTTAATGAAAATGATTAAAATTAAAATTAAAATAATCAAAATGGATAAAGAAAAAAATTATAAAACCATTTGTAAATTAAAAAAAAAATTACATGACCATTTGCGATTTTTATTCCAAAGAACAAATCCTAATCCTAATATTTCCCAAATTTAAATGGATCGCTGCTACGGCCCATTTACCTTTTCTTTTAAAGTCTCTAGATTTTGCCGACGAAATTAAAAAAATTCTAAAATGCCAAGTCACTTTCAATCAACAAGAAAATGTGGGGTCCTGTAAAAAAAAAACAAGAAAATGTGGGGCTATAGATATTTTTAATGAATTGCATAGGGTAAAGTGCATTTTTAATGGGAGAAATGTCAATTCATGGTATGAAAGATGACACAATTTTCAATTTAAGGCCTTAAAGATTTTTCTTATCGATTCAAGGCCTAGAAGATGAAAAATTATCGATTCAGGGCCTGAAAGATAAAAACTATCAATTTGAGGCTCATACATTTTAAGGTCATGTTTGACACTTATATTTCATATCCTTATTTCATGTTCTTATCTTTTTTATTTTTAGGATTACGGTTCAAGATTTACGGTTCAGGAGGGTTTATGATTTATGGTTCAAGATTTAGGGTTTATCGTTTTGGGTTTAGGGTTTAGTGTTCAGGGTTTAGGGTTTTAATGTCAAACATGACCTTAAAATTTATAAGCCTCGAATTGATAGTTTCTATCTTTCAGGCCCTGCATTGATAGTTTTCTATCTTCCAGGCCTTTAATGGATAGGAAAAAAATTTCAGACCTTAAATTAATAGTTTTACCATCTTTCACGTCCTGGATCGATAAAACTCCATTTTTAACGTGTAGAATGAGAACAAATTCATTTTACTATTTGCGATTCGGGCCGGGCTGCCAAATTGCCAAATATAAAGCTATTACAACTAATCAGATCAAGCAATTTCGAGCATATTTGTCCAACTAACATTTGTCTTTTCTCGTGGAACGAAAATATCTTGAAAGTGATCATTGCAATAATAAATCTTGCAAAGAAAAGTCAACAAAAGGAAAGTGAGACTTTTTGTTAAAAAAAAAAAATCATCTCACATGGTTAATATTGTTATTTACTTTTCCAAAAATTAAATCTTCTTCATTGTTTTGGATAAGGTTTTAGCACACGACGCTGCTATAAAATCATCTCACACGGTGAAACTGGTTAAGGAATGTGACTTATATTAATAAAGAGTATAATTTTTTATTATAAAAGGTGTGATTTTTTACTATAAATGGTATTACTCATAAAAGTGAAGAGTATTACTTATATTATAGCAGATGGTAACGTAGTGATAACTGAAGGGTGTGACTTATATTACTAAAGAATGTAATTTATATTACTAAAGAATATGCCTATAAAAAAAACTAGTTTCACGGGGAACAAGTTTCACAGCATACCAACTCAATATATTTTTGTAGATATTATTGTAAGGATAAATTTTGTGAGTTAATATAAAAAAACATAAAAATAAATCTCAATGATGATATATTAAAATAAAGTGAGAATTTGTATACAACCTCTAAAATTCATTTAATTCTCTCTACTTGTTCTCTGGTTAGAATGTATCTCATGTGCATTTATGTGTATCGTGCAATTATAGTCTATTTTAAAATTTTGTAATTTATTATAATAAAATATATAATTTATTTATACTGAACTGTATAACTATTAATATGGAAAAAATAATTACACGTTTTAATATAAACAAGTTACATTTTTCAATATAACAATTTGTACGGCTCAAAAATACATTATGAATGTACGATACACCTTGATACATACAAGACTTAGCTCGCTTGTTATCATTTGGGGCGATTTGATTGATTAATGTTAATTTTATTAGTTTGATTAAAAAATCACTCTAAACTGATTTATTTGTTGACGAGATATTATTTGATCTCCTCCGGTATATAATAAGTCACAATTTTAATGTGATTACAATTATTCCCAATGAATTATGCAACTATGTTTCCATATTAATAATTGCATTTTTTTTGTAAATAAGTTGCACTTTTCAACATAATAAATTGTACATTTCAAAAATGAACTATGAGGGCACGGTGCACCCGGGTGCATACAAGACCTAGCCATAAATTATACGTATGACTATAATTTTTGTGATATATTTATATATACTTTCGAATGCAAATTCATGATAATATTCCACTCACAATTTTTTATCGGATTACTAACACATATTATAAACTTTAGACACCTGCACGAATTAGCAACTTTCGAGGGTTGTTGAGTAAAATTATTTTAAAAATCCTATGCATTATACATCGTATAATTGATAATTTCAGTTTATATGGTCAGTCAAATAATATATTAATAATTAACACATATTATAAGCTCTAGACATCGGCAAGAATTAGCAACTTTTGGGGAGTTTTTTGACTAAATTTATATATAAACCCTGTGAATCATACATCTTATTATATATATTTTCAGTTTATATGGTCAGTCAAACTACCAAATTAACGAGTCTTAAATGGTATATTTTTGGAAAAGTAATTTAAATTAATTTACTTAAAAAAATCGAAAGTAAGTGGTATTGATTTTTTCAACAAAATTTCAAGTGTTTGAACTTTGAGGTATATTTTAATTTAATAATCACTCTTTAACATGTTTATTGCACACAAATATGCGGTCACAATTGAAATTACGTACATAGTTGAATTTATTTTTCAGAAAAAAACTAATAATAAATTTAATATGTTAAACTGCTTTACAAAACCAGCCGATGGCGATGAGATTGTCAAGATTGGTCCTTATCAACATTGATCTTTATTTTCTTATTTTACAAGATTTTCAATATCTTCACTTTGTTTTCTTCATATGTTGTTTTACTTTATTCATTAGTTGTCAAATTTGAAATATTATTTACACAATCTTAATAAATGAAAATTAGGATTTTACTTTATCTTAAATTAATTAAATGGTGCGCTACATATAGAGATTTTTTTTTCTCATATTTTCCCTGCAACTCGTTTTTCGTCTAAAAAATTTAACTGTCCAATTTTAGTTCTATTTTCGTCGAAAAATATAAAATTTTGTCATTTTTTATCATACGCACATTACGTACCGGTTAAAAGTGAGGTTTTCGAGCTCGTAGCTGACTGTCAAACAAAAAATCTTTTTTTCTTTTATTTTTAAAGAGCAAAAAAAAATTCCTCATAAATTGCAGAAAATATGAATTTTTGTTTGACAGTCAGCTTCCACGTCAGTTACGAGATCGAAAATCCTCAATTTTATTAATCAGCACGTGACTTGCGCATAATCGAAAACTATAAAATTTTATGTTTTTCGAGAAAAATATGATCAAAATTGAACAGTCTATATAACTATAAGATCAAAATTAAATAATTAATTTTTTTAAAATGAGAAATATATTAATAAAAAAATTATGAGATCAAAAAAATATCTGAAATTAAAAGCGCAGCCGTGGCGGATGAATTTCAATTTTTAATCATTTATACGTATGTTGATTATTTATTTTTCTACCATTAGTCAGAAAAGAACAACCTCCAACAAAATAATAATCTCCAATAATTTCATGGTAGGTCCCACAACCATGTTCGTTTCTCACACACACAATTACTTCGCTTTCAAAACCCCCTCAAATTCTCTCTCATTTTCAGAGAGTGGATTCATACTTTTCCGTTTTTCGTCATGAATTTCATCATCTAATCTTAATCCGTTTTCTCGCCCTCTTAATTTATTTCCATCTGTAGTAAACGTAACGGAAAATCACGCCCCCCCTCTCACTTCTACTCCACTCTCTCTCTAAAAAATTCTAAATAAACTGGAAAAAAGGGCCTTCCAAATTTTGATAATTCCGTGAATATATACTATTTGAGAACGTGGTGTAATTTTTTGGGGGAGAGATGGGTTCGTGTGTTTCGGTTCACAAAGACCCGGAGTCCGCGGTGAAGCTCCGTTTCTCAATCGGGTCGAAAAATGAGAAGCTTTTGATCCCGTCGCCGGTCAAACAGACGGTCAACGGAGGGGATCGTGCCGTTGCTGACGTGGCAGTCAAGTCGCAGCGTTTTCTCGCTGCAGGTAATATTGATTTTTTTTTTATATATATATTTTGGAATTTTAACCCGTTTATTTTTTCGATTTTTTTGGGGGTTGAATCCTCTGACAAATTGTGATTGTCGAACCAAGTCGAACATTTGCTGATATTATTATTTAGTTAAAGCTGTTAAGTATTGGTGGAAAGCATCGAAATTACGCCATGCTTTGTTTGTATATGCTTTTTGTTTCGTTTGGTAGTCATAAAGTTGTTTGATAATTTTGTTTTCTCTTGATTATTATATAAATTTGTTGGCCCTTGATTTTCCAGTTTTCGTATGATTGAAAATACTATTAAAAAAAATATGGGTATTCAATAACATGCTATAGATGTAATTTCATGATTCTAACTTGTTTCATCTTAAGGAAAAAATAAATTATGATGCTATAAAAGTCCAGATTTTACTGTAATTGTCATCCAAGCTTTTCTATCTTTTTTCTTCTAAAATAATTGTTTTCAATGTTTTTTTGTTTAGCTTTTCTTGATGCTACAATGATGTGTATCATTTTTGTTCAAATGGATGGCACTCTTAACTATCATAAGAATCTAAGCGTATATTGATGATCACTCTTAACTTATTTGTGAATAAAATGCATATATGTAGGCTATGATTATGATATTGTTCTGTTTTATCATAAAGCATTAGTTTCTTGAAGCTTGAATGATTCTTATATGCATTTAATCATACACCTAACCTTGTAACTTCGGAGGTTACCTTATTCATGTGTTCATTTTTGTGTGTTCTTTTGAAAATTAACACGGGGGCATCTGGTAGGTGGTTGATTATTTAGTGTTCTTTGGGTTAAATTGACAGCAGAGTGGCCCTCCTACTTTATTCAATGAATGCAACAGTTGTCTGATATGGACAAAGCATTTGTTGCTATAGTCCATACTTACTGCATGATGTTCATGTGTAAGACTAATAAGCCTTTGCATTGATGAATCTCTATCCACATCTTTGAATAATCGTTGTGTTATTGCCGATTTCTTGCAATGAGTGGTTCAGGTTTTTAATAGGACGGCGACCGGTTGTGGTGATTGAGTTCATTAAAAACTGCTTGGCAATAAACACGGGATAGAAAAAACGTACTAGAAAAATGCTTATTATACAAGTGAAATTACTGTCTGATGCATGAATTTGTCTTAATTCTTTGCTCTCATGCGTATACATGAGGCTTTTCTGGGGTTGCAACTATTTCATCTTTTAATGAATTTTTATTTTCTTTTTAGAAGAATCTAAAGCTTATGTCCATTGCAATGAATATAATTTGGATGAAACTTAGATACATTTTCAAAGTTCTCTTAATTTAAGTACAAAATCAAGAACTGCTTTCGATATGCTGATTAATTCTGTGTATGTGACTGTGTTTTGAGATGTGCTTCTATTTATTTTTTTGGCAGGTAGTAAAGACTTGAAAACTTCTTCGATTCCCAACCATGGTTAGAGTCGGATTGTGAAGATGACTTCGTTAGTGTCAATGGTGGTAAGAAAAACGAAGCTAACAAAAAACTTGAACAATCTCTATATTCCTTCTGAATTCAACCAGATTTGAATTTGATTAACTTAACATAGAGTAACACTCCTGTCCACCAGTGTATTGGTAATTGTACACAACTAATGCTTTTCCGTGAAAATAGCTAAAGGGGCACTTGGTTCAAAAATTACTCAATGAGAATGGACATGGGGTAAATGTGATGGTTAATGGGAATAAAATCTGTTCAATTCACCTTCATCATACTTCGTGTGGCCTCCTATAAACATTTTTTTCTCGTCATTCTACTATTTCTCGACCAACAATCAGTTCGTGTTCTGTACAAAATTAGAGTAAAAACTTTTAACAATATAACCACATTAGGATAAACCTTCCTCCAACATATTCCTTCCATTGCAAGGGCTTAGATGTAAAATAGATTCTCGTTACAATTCCTTTCGAAAATTTTGAACCAAGCGCCCTAATACTTTTTTGGTAAAAACAACTAATACTTCCTAGTCCAATAACTAATACCATTTAAAACTACACTTGGATTTCTATACTAACATAGCTGTAATGGCATCTCGTCTCTCCAAAAAACGCAGATTTTACCCCATCTCGTGGGAGCACTCCAGTCCACCACAAGTTCTCTGCAGGAACCCTACTCGTAAACAAGCCCTCCGTGGAAGAACCAGTCGGTTCGGTACCTGAACCATCTTCCCCTCCAGACAAGAAAAAGCGACTTTCTGAACTCTTCAAAGAGAGCTTACGTGGTGATGAGTTTGCTGACGTGGATCTTGAATCAAACGAGCCAGATCAGCTCCCAAAGTCACCAAACGGGTAACGCCTTACTTCTCCAGAGCTAACTCCGAGGGTAGTAGTGAAAAAGACTCCTAACAAAGCGCCGGAACAGAGGAAAAATTGTTGAAGTCTCCACAGTGTTGCCTTCCGGCCTGCTCTCAAGTCGTAGCTATAGCGAATGGAAAAAAGAAGACTGGCCCGCCCCAATTGCGGGCTAAATATACGCCGTGGTATCAAAATTTTGGCAAGAATGTATATTGGTATTGGTAAGAGCCAAACATGTGAATAGGCAAGCAAGTGTAATCAAGAAATGTTACCACTACTTTGCTAAAACTTTGCTTTTTTTTTTCTTTTTTGTGTAAAGCACATCAAGGGCATGTGGGAACTGATCATGGTATAAGATATTTTCTGAAAACGGTAAAAGTTTGAACTTTTGAATGATGGAATACCAAATTAGAACAGAAACGTGTTACATTTCGAAGTTTGGTTGGGATTTATGTTAGTTTGTTTTCATTTTAGAGATGTTAGATTTGGTACGGTCTCTTTTGAAGTACGGATGTGAGAGAAGTCAAAACTTTCAACGTGAAAAGAAGTTATGTGTCAATTTATGTTCGAAATTAGAACTTTTTTCCACGAGAGATTTACGTGTCAATTTATGTTTAGAAGTTTTGGTTTCTTTTTGAGGAAGTGAGTTGATTTTGAGAAGAACTTGTAACAGCTTGATCTTTAGTTCCGGGGTAATCTAAAATTCAAAATGAATTTCGGCTCAAAGTCCATATTTTGAATCTGTTTTCTATTTATTCGGATCATCTTCAATTAGAATCTAGTAAATTCACCCGTACATGTCGCATTTATAAAATTGTGTAATATTGATATTAATTATGTTATCATGTATGTATATATGAAATAAAGAATATGAAGTGGCATGCTAATAGTGACAATGTTTTCCTTGTTAAGGAGTTCAAAATATCTTCAATTATGTGTCAGCTGATCTCGTGTGAATCCAAGTGTACCGTCTACTCATAGTGTATTTTAAAATTATGAAATTTATAATACTGAAAGATGTATCTTGTTTATATTGAACTGTGCGACTATCTTTTCATATTAATAGTTGCACGGTTCAATGTAAACAAGTTGCATCTTTCAATATAATAAATTGTATGGTTCTAAAATGCATTATGAGTGTACGGTGTACCTGAATGCATACAACACTTAGTCATTATGTGTGTGTATTTTAGAAAATGACAAATTTATGTTTTTTTAATCCTCTAAGCAACATATATATTTCCCAGCTTAAAGATTAAACGTATTATCCATAAGCAATACAAAATGACGTCATAATCGTTATAGTTATCATCTTTGAAGAGTATTTTAATTTTACAAAACTTCGATTTTTTTATTTATTTAAAAAACCTGTGTTTTATTTTTCCTCTATAAATATTAAATAGTAAATACTAGTTAAATACCCAAACACTAAAGAATATTAAGCACTTTTTCAATAAGCAATATTTATCAATGGCGTTTATAAGTCTGTTGAGTTTAGCATTCTTAATCCTCTTCTCATTATCACTAAGCCAACCTCACCCAACATCCGCCGCCAGCCGCGGCAGTTTCCACCACTATGGCGGCGCTCCGCCGCGAGCCGGGCTGTGCACCACCGCCGTGAAAAAACACGGCTACAAATGCCAAGAATTCCATGTAGGTAAATCAAGGGCGAGCCCGGCACGACCCGAGACTGTGAGATAATGCAAAAAAATAAATAACTAAGTTGAGAGCGTTGTTTTCAGGTGACAACCGGTGATGGCTTCATATTAACCGTGAATAGAATCCCCGAGGGCCGGGCCGGTGGCGGCGGAAGGCGGCAGCCGGTTTTGCTGCAACATGGGGTTCTTATGGTTAGGATTAATTTATTTTAATTTTAATTTTAATATTGAATTGATTTGGTTATAACGTTGAATTTCTTTTACCTAGCTGAAATCTATTATTTCACTTCAAGAAAACTGACCCACATGGACAAAAATTATGTTATTATAATCTGGCTAGAATTCGGTTATTTAAGTCTTTTTAACTAAAAAACATAACATTTTATTTTATCAATAACAAGTTTGTGATTAAGATAGAAACATGCATGAGATTAATTAAAGAGGGTTTTGAAATTGTAAATTAAAAAACATATATGTATGGAAGGAAGAAAGTGTTCTATTTAATTCATGATGTTCAATCTCGTTTGACCATTGCATATATGTTGCGTGTAGAATGATAAATCATATATGCAGCCAAGGTTGAAAACAGAAAGAATAACATCTACCTAATTAAAGAATGCCAGAGAAACTTTGAGTGTACAAATATAGTCAATTCCTTCGCTTTTGTTTTCTTTGATTTATAATTATTTTATGAATATTTTATTCTCTGGATTTATAATTTAGTTTACTTAATAATTTGAGGGTCCGATTAGTATGACTAGAGAATAATACTAGTAATGGGTATGTTGTGGTCATTGATTGCATTAATGTTATCGCTTGGATAGAAAATCAACAATAGATATCATGTGAGTCTCAATTACTTATTTCTATTCTCGTTATGGACATATAAAAACTACCAAGCAGTATTATTAGGAATAATTCTTATTAGGCTAGGTCTTGTATGCACCCGGGTGCACCGTGCACTCATAGTGCATTTTAAAAGCATATAACTTGTTATGCTGAAAAGTGCGACTTATTTACATAGAAAAGTGCAAATGTTAATATGGGAACATAGTTGCATGCTTCTGTTAGGAATAATTACATGTTTCTATTTTGTATAGTTGCACGCTTCTAAAATGTACTATGAGTGCACGGTGCACCCGGGAGCACATGAGACACACTCTTCTTATTAACATCTTCCATTACTCCCAACTAAACGGGACCTGAGTGTTATATATTCATTGAAAGATAATAAAAATGGATGCAGGATGGGATGATATGGGTTGCAAATCCTCCCAAACAGTCCCTTGCTATGATATTGGCGGATAGAGGGTTTGATGTATGGATTTCCAACATTAGAGGAACCCGCTTTAGCAGCCGACACCGCAAACTCCATCCTTCTAATCCGGTATATTAATTAGTTCAAACATAAATGCATTTATAAATTATATTTAATTTTTTTCATATATAAATCACATATATATTTTATATAATTTTAAATTGAGTAAGCCTTCTATTAACGATGTTCATGGTATGAAACTTATATCATTACACTTTCAAATTAACAACGCTACATTTATCAACTAATATTACTATACTTATCAACTAATATCATAACATTATAATACTATTAATATTAATTTATAAGTATAGTGATATCAATTAATAAATGTACTGATATAAATTTCATAACACGAACAAGTTTCACAGGAGAGTTTTGCTTTTAGCTACCGGAAGGAATGACTTTGGGGTTGAGGCTATTTGCAATGCAGCCCATAGTTGCTAAAATTTTCAATTTGTTAAACCACCTAATAATTAAAAGTTTTATATCAATATTATGCTTTTCTAAAAGGTTACATTTCTCATTTTGAGTTTTTTTTAATCTTTACAATGTTATCAGAGCTTAGATTTATTTGTAAAAATAAAAAATAAGAAGAAAATTAAATGTTTATTTGACAAAATAAAAATAAGAAGAAAAATAGACTTAAAACGAAAAACGTAACTTTAATTTAGAAAAAGCATCATCTATAAAGTTATTTGTGGGTATTTTTCATTTTTTTGAGTGGATTTGACATAATGGAAATGTATTTAATAGTAACTTATTAAGTGTAGTACGTAGGTGGAATAATAATAATAATAAATAAATAAATAAATACTAATTTTGTATTGATATTGATAGAAATTCTGGAATTGGACGTGGGATGATATGGTATTACACGATTTACCATCTATTCTCAGTTTAATCTTCAAACACACTGGTACCAAAATTCACTACGTTGGCCACTCTATGGTATTTACCCAACAACCTTCATCTAAAAATTCGTAAATATTAATCTACTATATTTTTAATTCACATTTTATTTCATTTAATTTATTAATAGATTTTACACATATAGTAATATTTATAACAGGGAGCTATGATTGCTTTGGCTGGATTATCAGAAGGAAAATTGAAAAACATTAAATCAGCTGTTTTGTTAAGCCCAATTGCTTATCTAAGCCATGTGAAAAGTGATATTACTAATGTGGCAGCAAGAGCATTTCTTGGTGAAGTAAGAGTTTTCATTAATTTTAGGCCTAAATTATCAACTTTTAGTTCGAAAGACTCTTAAATTAAACCTTTAAACTATTAATTTTATTTCGAAAGATCCATAATTTTTTATTTATTTTTTACTGTTTAGAGATGTTTTTTTTGTTGTTGTTGGGGATTGATATGATTATGATAACATTGAAATTGAGCCGATGTATTATATTTCAACGGAAAAAATTAAGCTAGCTTAGAAAAAATATAGTCAAATGTCTTTCGAAACAAAAATTGATAGTTTAAGAGTTTTTTAAAATAAAAAAATTATTTAGGGGCCTTTCGAAGTACAATGTGATAGTTTAGGAACATTTTGATGCATTATCTTAATTTTAATCAGTTTTGTAATTGAAAATCTAAAATCATAAAAATGAATAATTTATATATTATTGTTGTTAATCTGATTCTTTTTCTTAAAAATGTTGGGCCCAATTAACAGCTTGGTTCAATATTCGGCTTGGCAGTATTCAATCCCCGAGGGTATGTTAGGCCCAAATCCAATTAATAGTTTATATATATATTCACATACATTATTTTTACAGTGACATTTGAATTTCCTTCCTTTCCCATTTATAGAGAGCATGAAGCTGAGTTCCTCAAAGATCTGTGTGCTCGACTAAAAGTGGACTGTAATGACTTGAAGACCACTGCAATTACTGGTATTTTTTAATCTTGAAATGAAAAAAATAAACTTAAGACTTTGATACCATTTTCAATATAAAAAATTAGAAGAAAAAGTGGAAAACAACCTTAAAATGAAATTTATAAAATTATTTGAGGGGTAATTTTGGCTTTTGTGGTATGTTTGACTAATATTTGTAGCTTTTACAGGAAAGAACTGCTGTTTGAATAAATCAATTGCCCAAAATTTCATCAAGAAGGAACCTCAACCCACATCAACCAAAAACCTAGTACATTTTTCTCAAGGTAAGTCTACAAATTCAAAAATCCACATATAAGTAGGATGAAATTAATTAGTTAAGCACAACTTTTCTTAACTTGTCCTAATCAAATTTGACAAAAACCCATCATTATTTAAAATTAGTTTTATTTTTTAAACATCAGTGATAAAGTTTGTGCATAACAGTGATATAGTTCATGTATAAAACTGGTTCACAGAAGTGTTAATCATTAAAATAAATCGATGCAGCTATTCGACACGGGCACGTGTGTAGATACGACTATGGCAACATTGTGGAAAACGTGCAATATTACGGAACACTGACGCCTCCTGCATACAATTTATCGAATATCCCGAAAAATTTCCCTCTTTTCATCGGCTATGGAGGAGAAGACAAGCTGTCTGTTGTTAAGGATGTCCGGGCGTTGCTTGATGATCTTAAGCTGCATCAGAAGCAAAAGCTCAAAGTGCAGTTTATCAAGAAATATGCTCATCTTGACTTTGTTCTTGGGGTTAATGCTTATGACATAATTTATAAACAGATTGTTGAGTTTTTCAAAAGACATAAATAAAAGGTTCCTTTGATTTTAGATATTTAATATGTACATATATGGAATAATGATATGGAGTCCGACGACGGGTTTCAAATGGAGTCCAACACAAGCATAAACTACTTGTATCATACGCTAATGTTGGACTCTATTAACATAGCCTGATTTAAAAAAAAAATCATAATTAACTTGAATTTCAATAATATGTACTTGAATCGACAAGTTCGCGAGCTTAATCGAACTCAGAAAAGTTATTTTGTGATTTACCCTTATTGTACGGATTACAAGCATATTAGGTTACAAATAGAGTTTAACAAAAACTATATAAATTACAACATAATTATTAAACTTGATCATAAGTTAAAATATACTTGTATTTTTTAGTGTAATAGTAAAATATAAAATAAAAATTGAGTTGGATTGAGTTCAGGTTGCATTTCGAACTTTGAGTTGTCTTGTTGAATTGAGTATGGGTTTAACAATACTAATTTCAACACAAACGGGGTCATGGAATGCAGTTCGATTTTTCTGTACATTAACACGTGTCAGTATGATATAAACAGTTCATTGATTTTTTTTTAGTCATCTATGTTTCATAGATATAGACTATAAAATATAAAGTGGAATACTCAAAATAACAATATGTTTAGGGAAATTAATTAGTCCATAAAAGGTGGAAAAGTAGTTACATTACATGCAATTAATTAAAGAGAGCTTTCAGGGTAGCAAATAAAGTTAGCTTAGTTTCAAAGGCAAGTCTCAACCATAACTTGCTTAACATGCAATCAATCAAGTTAGTAAGTTCACCTAATTTTGATCATTCAAATTTTGATGCCTTTAAGAAATGGTCCACATACAACATTTCCACATAATTGAGGGTAATGAAAATGGAGATTTTATCTCTGCAGTGATTTTGTGTTCTAATTCTTGTGGCGGTGTTTCTCCGACAAGGACTAGCAGCGAAACACTCTGTCGGAGGGAGTCAAGGGTGGGACGAATCTACGGATTTCGACACGTGGGCTTCTGCTCAAACGTTCAAAGTTGGAGATGAATTAGGTATATGTAACAAAATTCTTGATTTTTTTAAGAACAATTATAATGTTTGTAAATAATGATTGATTAAGGTCATGAGTTCAAGTCACCATTTACTCAAAAAAAACAAAATCTCCCCATGAGATCTAGTTCACAAAATTACTGATTTTTAATAGGAAAATGAGTCGTTTATATGATCTTATTTCTCCTATTGTGAGTTATAACGTTGTCAAGTGAAGGAGATTTTTTTCTTGCAAGTATTACTTGATTTACTGAACAATATATTTATTTTCACTGAATAGTATTAATAATTTCCACGTAATAGTATTAGTTGTTTTTACTAAACAACATTAGTCGATCAAATATTAATGGTTTTTACTAAACAACTATTAATTATTTCTATTAAACAGTAGTAGTTGTACACCTAAAGTGTTACTCACAAACAAATTGTTCTTCATTAAAAAAAAAAATTATTATTACCATGCCTCTATTCGAATTAAGACAAACAAAAAGAGCAAAACACATTATTAACACTTGTAGATTTCATAAATAATCCCCATTTTATATTATAGAGTTCAAGTACACTGCGGGGTTGCACAACGTGGCGGAACTCCCCAACGAAAGCGCGTTTAAGAAATGCGACATTGGCGTTGCAGTAGACTCGTTAAACGGAGGTAGCAACAAAGTCAAGTTAACCAAACCGGGCGCACGCTACTTTGCTTGCGGTACATCCGGGCATTGCCAGCAGGGGATGGAAGTGAAAATCACCACCGTGGCGGCGGATGCATCCCCGTCTTCCTCCACCGGCGCCGCCACATCTCCACCGGCTGCAGGTAGTTCCTCCGCCGCCCATATTCAAGTCATGAATCTCTTTGCCTATATTATTGCCTCATCGGTGCTGTCTTTTGTGCTTTTTACGTAGACTAGTAGAATGATTATGAGGTGTTGTCATTGGTTGAAAGGCCTCTTCGTGTATGTGGCAATTCAACGTTTTGTTGAGCTTATTTTTATTATTATTATTATTATTGAATCCATAACTTTCCTGTAATTTGTTTTTCGATTTTACATAGTAATTTGCAACTCCAGTGAGAAAAAAAAAAGATTTTTTTGTCCTATAACTTTTTTATAATTCGTTACTCGTCCAAAAAAATTTAACTATCAATTTTAGTCCTATAACTATCTTGATTGTTCAATTTTTATCTCATTTTAGCCGAAAAGCATAAAATTTTGTCATTTTTTTATCGTGCGCAAATCACATGCCGATTAAAATTGGAGTTTTCTGACTTCATAGTTGAAGTGGACGCTAAGATTTCATTTTTTCCGCACTTAGGATAAATTTTCTTGTTCTTTCTAATTTTTTAGAAAAATGAACAATTTTTTTTCTTTTAACTGTCAGTGTCCATGTCAGCTACGAGCTCGAAAACCCATAATTTTAATCGATACGTGACTCGCGCATAATCGAATATGACAAAATTTTCTATTTTCGACGAAAATAAAACCAAAATTAAACAATCGAGATAGTTAGGGACCAAAATTGAATAATTAAACTTTTGGAAAAAAAAAACAGATTACAGAAATATTATAGGACCAATTTTTTATTTTTTTTCTCTAACTGAAGTTGTTACTCGTAGGCTGTAGCTAAAATCACTTTAAAAAAGAGAATAACAATTTATTCACTTAAGATTCTAGCAAGTTCAGGTCTAGTAGCTAAGTTCAAAATATATAATACCTCCGTCCCGGAACACTTTGAACAGTTACTGTTTCGCTCGTGTTTTAGCGAACAATTATTTTATTACTATTTGAAATGATAAAGTAATTTTAAAAAAATGCGTATAACAGAGGAGGGTAAAGACTATCATACCCCATCTTAAAAATCACTTTATTATTTCAAATACTAATAAATAACTCGCACGCAAAAACACGAGCAAAAAATAAATGTGCTAAGTGTTGTGGGACGGAGGGAGTATTAAAAATTGTGATTGAATTTATAGAACCATAACAGGGTGAAATCGTAATGGACGAATTTGTGATTCAATTCGTTTACAACCTTACATTCAGTCACCAATAACCCCCACAAGAGCATTTTCCATCATAAAAATGATGAAATCTCATTGTATCCCTCACAATAATCTCCCTACCTTCAATTGCTGATATAAATTCAGTAGCCAAATGGCAATCTTCACAAACTCTGAGATTCTTGAAAACCATAATAGGTAAAGGCAA
Organism: Stenogyne calaminthoides; assembly: GCA_037126765.1. Classification (NCBI taxonomy): domain Eukaryota; kingdom Viridiplantae; phylum Streptophyta; class Magnoliopsida; order Lamiales; family Lamiaceae; genus Stenogyne; species Stenogyne calaminthoides. The sequence goes on along the minus strand of JBBCBC010000011.1, from coordinate 2,820,762 downwards.
TGGAACTCTCATTAAACCATAAGCTATAGCCAGTTTCTCGCTGTGCCACAGAAGCAGCTTCTCTTTCTGCTCCGCTGTTACATCATGCAAAGCAGAATCAAGAACAGGCACGTAGCCTGCTAATCTCATTCTCTCCTCCAGCTCGTTTATTTTCTCGTGTATGATTCCCAGTTCGGGGTGAACCCTATCCCCCGATCTGAACTCATGGACCACGTTCTTGATCTCGATCCAGCTGCATCCCGGTGTTTTAATGGCCCCGTTTTCCCTCATTGCCCTTCTAACTCTCGAAACACTTTCCCACTTCTTTTTTCCAGCGTACACGTTTGCAAGCTGAACATATGCGGCTGGATTTCTTGGATCGAGATTCAGCAAGTTTGTTGAAGCAAACTCGGCGATTTCTAACTCCTTGTGGATTTTACAAGCTCCTAAAAGGGTCCCATATACAGCAGCGTGAGGTTGGAAGGGCATTTTTGTAATTAAATCGACGGCTTCAGTGAGCCTGCCGGCTCTACCAAGAAGATCAACCATACACGTGTAGTGATCCGGTTGAACTCTGATTCCGTAATCTCTCTGCATTTTATCAAAATAACGAACCCCTAATTCGACTAATCCAGCATGGTTACCGCCCGATAAGACTCCAACGAAGGTAATCCAATTGGGTTCTATTAAGTTCGTTTCTCATATCATTAAACAGATTCAGAGCCTTCTCACTGAAGCCATGCTGCGCGTACCCTGAAATCATCGAGTTCCAAGTGACCACATCTTTATGAGACATCTGTGTAAACAGATTCCACCCGTCTTCCAAAACGCCACACTTGCAGTACATGCTAATCAACGAGGTTTTCACGACTGTGTCCTTATAAACAGGGGACTTGTACACAAGCTGATGAACTTGTTTTCCCAGTTTCAACATGGATAAATTACTACAAGCCAACAGAACACTACTCAAACTCGACGGATTGCCCTTAATCCCGACTCCCATCATTTTCTTGAAAAGATTCAAACCATCCTCTCCCTGCCATTTTCAACATACCCTGCAATCATCGCGTTCCATGTCACCAAATTTTTGTCCTGCATTTCAAGAAAAGTCTTCTCCGCCAATTCCACTTCCCCACGCCTCATATATCCGGTTATTAAGCTCGTCCAAGAAACGACACCCTTTAATGGAGCCTTTTCAAATAAGTGCAATGCAGATTCCATATCTCCAGCTTCAACATACCCCGAAATCATCGCATTCCAAGTCACGGCATTTCTTGCCGGCATCACATTAAAAAGTTCATGAGCTTCATCCATCCTACCGTTCCTTGAAAACCCAGAAATCATAGTGTTCCAAGTCGCGATATCTTTACCCCGAATCTTGTTGAAGAATCGCTTAGCTGCCTCCACATCACCGTTCTTGAAATAACACGATAACATGACGTTGTAAGAAATAGAGTCTGGTTCAGGAATTTCATCAAACAGGTCTTGTGCATCTTTCAATTTCCAGGGCCTGCTTGAATATCCGGCAAGAATCGAATTCCAAGTCACCGTAGTCCTCATCTTCATGCTCCGGAAAACTTCCAGCGCTGAATCTAGGTCCCCGCGTCGAATGTATGAGGTTATCAATTTGTTTGACGCGATAATTTTTTGTGGAGTTGGAAATTGCGATGTTTGTGAAGAAATTGAGGGAAGTATTTGTGGGGTGGAATCCGAATTTTGGAATAGGATCGAGGGGTTGCAGTAGCCATGCTTAGATAGTGCTGTCGAGAGGGATGTTTGAATCGCCTTCCTAGTTTTCAGCTTAAGACGATGCATTTGTTAATGCCCATGTTTAGATATTGTTCTGGTTATTTGCTGATCATTTAAGGTAAAAACTTTTTTTACGAGTATAATGATTTTTTTTTATATTTTAAAACAATAATTTATTTAGAATATTAATTTAAAAAATATGGAATTGGACTGTAACAAAAATATTGTAGATTTAAGTTAAAAATTTATGTAAAATCGAGTTTACGTGATTTTTTTTTTCTTTTTAAATATAAAAAAAGAGAGTTAAAATGAATTCAAATGACATACAAAGTTAACATATATATATAAACCTGATTTAGAAGTATGTTGAATATTGATTGGCTAATTCAATTAATACCATCAAACTAGTTTATCTTTTAATGAAAACTAATATTATTAAGAAAAAATGCAAATCAATTTCATAGTAAAACTGATTTACATGTGATTTTTGTTGGGATTATACTGAAAAGTATGTTTTTACTTTGTATAACCAAATTGAATTTCTTATTTATTTTGCTGAAATAAATTATTTATCACATGCTGCATTAAATATGAATGAATGTTATATATATTTACTGCATACCCGTTCGATAAAGTCAGTATGTGTTACGTTGTAGTTAATTTGGTGATATCAGATCACAGAAGATCAAATTAACAGTTCCTCGTGATTAAGTACAAATTCACAACCCAGATGGAAATTAACAACCCATCATAAAAGGTTGAAGTGTAAGGCTCGGATTGACTTGTCTTGACCAAGGGATTACACTAGTGCATCCTAATGCGCTGAAAAGGACCTACAAGAGGATAAATTCTTCGGTACTTAATATACAAGAATTAGACCTCAGTGGTGCGTTATTTCTTAATCTCCGTTCCTTAAATAGGATCGTGTGAAATTAATAACTATTGTTTTGACTTATGATGGGAAGAGAATCAGTGCGATTTGATACCTTGTATCTTGGGCAATATTATTAATTACATGACGATTGCTAAGATTTAATACGGAGAATCGCGTGCAAGTACGGCTTGCTTGATTTGTCCCCTTGGTGGGCTCAGAATCTTTATCATACCATATCTTGCAAGTGGAAATTTATTTCCGGTATGGATAATAATGTTGAGTTGTCTTTACTCCAAGGACAAAGATATTAGTTAATATAAAGTTTGTTCAGTGACTTAATTAATTAATGTACTAAGATAATCTTAAACGCTGGAAATAATGACGGGGAGCCATATTATTGTGAAGTCGTAATGTGGGTTGAGATGGATAGTTCAATATTAATTTTATAGTGGAGTAAATTAATATTAATGGACTTGAATAATATTTTGGCTAATATTAAAGCTTCATAGCCCATTGGAGGTCCAATCTTAATTCTCCTAAAGACCCCTCAAATAGCCCAAACTAAAGTCCAATTAATGAAAAGGAGAAGAAATATTTTGCCTAATTTTTCTTGAATTTTTCGAAAAATATGAGTAGGAAAGAGAGAGATATTTTTCTTGATTTTCTTGAAAAGATTTTATGGAATAAGTATTATTGAGATACAAGTTTATCCCATAAATTTAAGAAAATGAAAAGATCTTATTCCTTCCCTATTTATCCATAATTTTCGAAAAACATGAGCAAGAAAGGAGGAGAAGATTTTGTTGGGAGATATTTTGGGAAATAGAATATATTGGATATATTCTAGATTGTATCTTGAGGAAGAAGTAAGGAAATTTCCCAATGCCCATATGACCTAAATATTCGTCCACCTCATGTATTATAAATATGGGATGAGTTTTTCATCCCCAAAGTGCAATTTCATGTGTTGGAAAAATTAGAAATCCACAAAGGTGGTGGCCAAATATTTTATTTTCTTTTAAGATTAAAATCGTTCGTTGATAATCCTCCCACCGGATTACGTTCGTGGACGTGGGACATATTTGAGAAGGTACTTTGGGTTGATCCATCGTCTCAGCGGTTGTCTCTACGAGAGGTTAGTATTTACGTAATTCCTAGATTCTGCATGCTTAGGTTTTACGTGAAATACATGTAATCATGATGTTTATTTGTTCATTGATTATTATGTTAAATTGAATTAGGATTAATTCATGTTAGTAATTAATTGATTAATTTAAATATGTATTTAAATTCAACTCGAATAGATCCGGGCACCCCTAATTTCCCAACAATTTTACCTTCTTAATTTCACTATTTATAAAAATTATTAATTTTGAACTGAAAGTAGTATATACAAAGCAAGATATAATTTTGAAATAAAAGGCCTGCTTCTTTTAGAAACTTCAAGTTCGTTAATTTATTATTATAAAGTCAAATTAATGAACTCATTGGGTTTTTTTTTTTAAAGGGAAAACAAGAGCTAGAGTGCCACAATATCAACAACAATAGTGTCAACAATGATGTCCGGCATACGGACGAAAAAGAATGTAGAAATATGGGAAAAAGCAAAGAAAGCTAATCTATGAGCAACCAAGTTGACATCCCTTCTAGTCCACACATATGTAATACGATCAAACTCCCGAGCCAGCTCCAGAATATCACGAACCAAATTGCCCACACAACTAAGATTCTGCTTCACACGAAGAAGAGCAAAAATCACAGTCTGAGCATCCGATTCCACCACTAAATCCCGAACACCTCTGTCTCTGGCATACTCCAAACCTCGTCGAATCTCCAATGCCCCTGCCACCTCCACATCCACACATTCACAACGCTCCCCATAACACCATAAAGGACGCCCCTGGTCGTCCCTCACAACACCCGCAATACTCGCCCCAAAATCCCTCCTCAAGGAAGTATCGGTATTGAGCTTTAATCGCCCAACATCCGATGGCCTCCACCGCGCCCCTACATCAACCCCTCTCAACAACCTCCTTCCATCAACTCGATGTGCATCAATGTAATCACGTCTTTTTGCACAAGCCTTCGCCACCACCTCAGATTCGGTGATCATTTTATCCTGGAAGACAAGCATATTTCGTGCAAACCACACCACCCACAACAAAGTCGCAAACAAGCAAAACTCCTCCTCACCAAGCAACCCCTCTGTTGATCTCCCACATCCGGCGAACCCAACCACATTCACGAAACACATGCTCCTCCGTTTCTATCTCATTACCACATCTCGTGCAAAAAGGATCCACATCAACAAACCTACTAATAAGATTTATTTTTGTGGGGATTCCCATTTTCTTGTTGGATCTCCGTTTCTATCTCACCGGGTTAATGTCATAAGTTCTTGTTGGAATTCCCATTTTACTAATTGTAACTAAAATAAATAAATTAACATTAAAATTAATACAATTATTTCCATTATTTCCCTCCAAATTGCATAAGTAGAACCAATATTTTTAAACTCTGACCGTTCATTGAACCAGACAATTAACTAAGTTATTATATCACTGGTTCGACCGATTGAACCTTTATATAAAAATCGGTGACTCAAATATATTATAATATATACACACTGTAAAATTCAATATTATGATAAAAAAATACATATGATTATAAAATTAAATACACAATCTAATTTTTTAAAATAATTAATTGTACTCATCTTTTAATATTAGGTTTAGTATAATTTTAATTAAATACTTTAAACTTTATTAATATGATATCCATAAAATAATACACAAATTAATATTCTTTTACTAAAATACATGTTTAAATATAAAAATTTATATGTGTGTATACATATATCAATGCAATTATACACTACAAGATCACTCTCCTACTTTAGTATAGCCCTGGTATAGCGTTTGAAACCTCGGACTTTATTTATGGTATTTTCTTTCAATTTTTCTGAATAAAAGTCATATTAAAAAATTGGGTTGACTGAATTCACAGAGTCATCGATTTAACCCGATTTTTAGCCGGTTCACACCGATTTTAAATAAAATCATATAATAAAAAATAAACCGATGTCGTGGTCGATTTTCGGTTAAACTGGTCGAATTGATCTGTCCGATTTGATTTAAAAAACACTAAGTAGAATAGAGGAGTATTTCAGATAAATCTCAATACATTTAAGGCAAACATGTATAAATTCGGGAAAGGGATTGAGTGGTGTACATGAGGGTGATGCGCATTCTCCCCACTATTGGATCACACACTGACACACCCATGTGGGTGTGTGTGAGCGTGTGTGATTCAATAGTGCATATGTGTACAGGAGGGTGATGTATAACACCAGATCTGATTCTGTATAAATCCACTTCTATTAATACAAACAGTCAAACATGTGTGTACACACATAAAACTAATATAATTAATCTAATTAAAATTGAAAATATACATCAAAAGATTCTAAAAAACGTGGCATATAATATTTAATAAATAATGATATAATTACAAAGACCTTAAAATAAAAAGAGTTACTATCATGTTCAATTGGTGCAATTGAATTCAATTTAATTTAGATAAACTATGTACTCTAAACTCTAATCCTTAAACAATGAACCACTCGGATTGGGTTTGAGTTCGGGTCAGAAAAAAAAAATCTAAAACTGAAATTAAAATTAAAAGAAAACTAAAATAAAAAAAAAATTAAAATTAAAAAAAGAACTTCTAAAATTAAATTGCACTAATTTTATTTTGGCAAAGTATATTGTGAAAGATGAGAATTTGACCGGAGAATTTGACAAATAGAAAATGTAAAAAGTGGGAGTGGAAAAAGCCATAGGACGATCAATTTTACCAACTCTTTACTCGAATCAAACCCCCTTCAGCTTCAAACTTGAAACCCCAATTTCTAACGATGCCGGAGGAGATGACGGCAATAGATTACGTAATGGAGGCGGCGTCGGGGCCTCACCTTTCCGGCCTCCGCCTCGACAGCCTTCGCTCCGCCGCGTCAGCTTCACCGTCTCCCCGGTCTGCTCCGGTAACTCCAACGCTGTCTTCTTTTGCCGCCTCCGATTCCACCGCGCTCAAGCAGCCTTTCGTAATCGGTAATTTAGCTTCATATTTAAGTTAATGATTGAGATGATACATTCAATTGCTTATAATTTGTGGTTTCACGAGTGTCACTTGTTGGAGCAGGGGTTTCGGGAGGAACGGCGTCAGGGAAGACTACAGTCTGCGATATGATTATTCAACAGCTTCATGATCATCGTGTAGTGCTGGTCAATCAGGTCGTATGAGTGTGTGTTTGTGTTTTATCTCTGATCATATGAGTTATGAATTTTTTTAAAATCTCTATAAATGTTCTTCGAAGGCTATTCACGGCAACGTAATTATCTGAATTAGATCATCAACTGAGCTCTCTATTTTTCTCTCTTTCAAATTCTCCATTTGTAGACGCCTTGAGGTATTAAACTATAAATTATAGTAATTTGAAACAAGATTATTGACAACCTTGAGAAGCTACGGAGCAATTTTTTTTTTTAAAAAAAAACTTTAAAAATGCATAGCTGCAAATTTTGTGGAACCAATTGTTTCTAAATTTAGTTTGACTAACTTTATGGAATTAAATTTCCAGAGCTTTTGATAGAACTAGAATAGATATTTTTTGTTTCCTACTCACGCGAGCCCATATCCTTGCTTTTCTATCAATCTCTAATTCTAATCTCCCTCCCCAATCCGATATTATGGTGCCGGTATAGACCGAAATTCCGTTATGGTCCAATTCCGACCGGTAATAAATACCGGGACTTTGCAGTATTTGATTGATCACAATTCTATATATTCCATTTACTATAGAAGTTCCTAGTGAATTCATTAGAGGAATGTTTCCAACCAAAATAGTTTGTTCTTGCATATCCCTACGGATCCCATACTACCCCCCATAAATTGAAAATCCATAACCCCAATTGCTACGGGAATACCATTTAGTTGACCTACGCCTGTTTGAACAGCCTCGGTTAATCCTATCTTTCTTTGATAAAAATCAATACGATCTTTATAAGTCTCCTCCTCCGAACGAAATCCAATGGGATCCCCGGAGACCATGTCTTCATCCATAGGATCCCAAGTACCGGGGTCGATCGAAACTTCGATTCTTTCTGAACTACTCATTTTCAAATGATATCCACATTGTTCACAAATATTAATTTGTGATTTCAAAAGTTTCTTATAATTTAATCCATAACAATTTTCGCATTGAACCCACAACTGCTTGTATTTTGGATTTGCATCGAGATCGCTAGCTCTTAGAGTTAAATCACCGCACATTATTAACTCATATTTGGTGCTTTTGTTGTTTAGTTCAAAATCCAGAAAATGAAGAGTGACTTAGCATCTCTTGGGTTGCTCAACTGTTATTACTCCCGCATGTATAATAATGTTATGAAAAGCCCTTGCCATTTTTAAAATTGTTATCTTGGCTCGTGCAGGATTCATTTTATCGTGGTTTGACACCTGAAGAGTCAAAACTAGCGCACGAGTACAATTTTGACCATCCGGGTAAAATTTAGTTTCTGATCTGAAGTTTAATCTTCAATATATTATCTGACTTGTCCTAATAAGTTGAGCCTAGTCCACTGCTACTGAATTTGTGGATAAAACATTTAATTTTATTCATGCATATATTTCGTCGCAGATGCTTTTGACACAGAGCAGCTCCTTGAGTGTGTTGAAATACTAAAGTCTGGTCTGTCTGTCCATCTTCCTATATATGACTTTAAAACACATCAAAGGTCTAAAGACAGCTTCCGCCAGGTACACATCTTGAAAATTTAGATATAGAGAAATTTGTTTAAATATCAAAAGATGTTGATGCTGCAGCACGATTACAGGTGAACGCATCTGATGTAATTATACTGGAGGGTATACTTGTTTTCCATGACCAACGAGTGCGAAACTTGATGAACATGAAGATTTTTGTTGACACAGGTAAAGTTTGAACTTGTCATCCATTTTTTCATCTCTAGTTTGTGGAGCTAAAGTTACAATTATAGTTTCCGTCTCATTTTGTTGCGCTCTGTTGATCAATTGATTCAGATGCTGATGTGAGGCTTGCTCGTAGAATACGGCGTGATACTGTTGAGAGGGGTAGGGACATAAACTCAGTCCTAGAACAGGCAAGAGCCCCCTTTTTATGTTATTTTTTCTTTTTTGAGTGAGGATTAATATACTTTAATTTGTTCAATGCGATGCAAAGTTCGAAAAATTACTTGAGTTAAGTTGTTACTAGAGCCATTTTGTTGAGCATTTCTTAGCAAATAACAATTGGGGAACTAAGAACATTTTGAGCATTATTCTTCCCCATATGAAAGCATAATGTAAGCACTTTGTATAAAAATTGAGTAAATTCTATGGCTTTGATGCATATCAGGACTTCTGATTTTCTGTTTGATATGCTGTAGCATTGCGTACTTATACTTGAAACCTTCTTATTGACATGGCTCTTTTTGAAATGTATCCTTGGTGAACAGTATGCAAAATTTGTGAAGCCTGCTTTTGATGATTTCGTTCTGCCGTCTAAAAAGTATGCTGATGTTATTATACCTCGAGGGGGTGACAATCATGTCGCAATCGACTTGATCGTCCAACACATCCACACCAAGCTTGGGCAGCATAACCTGTGTAAAATATATCCAAATGTGTATGTTATTCAGTCCACTTTCCAGGTATATGTTCTGTCTTGTTCTTGTTTTAGATATCATTGTGTATACGTTCTATCTTGTTCATGTTTTAGATATTATTGTAACTCTTGAGAGAAGTTCTTTGAAACTCTTACATCAGCATAAATAGAAGTTTTTAAGCACTTCCTTCATTATTACAGAAAATAGTTATGAGATTGGGCTGTGCCAGAGCTTAATCACTGAAGTAAACGGCAAAATTAATTTTAATGACTTGATAAACAGTTAAGAGTCACAGAAAGGTGAAAAAAATGATTGACAGTCATACTTTATGCTATTATAGTTCTATTATTTTACTCATAATCATACGTCTGGACTGGAAACTTCATCTTTGAAACTTGAGTAACTAAAGTTCTAACTCTACCTTGAATTTAATCAGCCTTTATTTCTTTGTGTTGTATGTATGTGGTTACTATTAATCCTTTGGTTTGACATCTATGATTCTATGTTACAGATAAGAGGTATGCATACCCTGATTCGGGACAAAGACATTTCAAAGCATGATTTTGTTTTTTATTCCGATAGGCTTATTCGTCTGGTGATTACGAACTCTCTTAACCCTGAAAATTACCTAATACTAGTGGTTACCAAATACGAAAGTTTTTGAAATACGATATTTCAGGTTGTGGAGCATGGTCTTGGACATTTACCCTTCACTGAGAAACAAGTTGTCACCCCAACTGGTATGCTTGAAAAGTATATGCACTATTGGGGGATATATACACTGTCTTTCTCATTTCACCAACTCAAATTACTGTACTGAGACTAAATCACTTAACCACCAGTTACTAATTTATATGTTATTAAAGTTGTGGGTGTCCAATGCAGGGTCGATATATACTGGTGTTGACTTTTGCAAGAAATTGTGTGGGGTTTCCATCGTCAAGGTAAGGAAATACATCTGGTATTACTTCCATCAGAATTCAGTATTCTATCAACTACTCCCCATTATTTCATGATTCGCCATTTCATCATCTCCCTCCTAGATCTCATTTCATACATGGATTGGTAGCCTGCTAATCTGATCAGAATTTTTTTTCCCCTTCCGGAATTGGTCTCATATTTTTGCAAATTCATTGGATTTATGTTCTTGTCAATCTCTTAATATTGAAGGTGATGTGTTTCTTCTTTCAGTGGCTTAAAGCATGGAAAATGCGCCACGTGCTTGTTGCAAAAGGAATTAAAATCGAAAATTTTGATCCATCGTGATGGTGATGATGGGAAGCAGGTTGAATATCTGTTCTTTCATTTTAAGCCTGATTAGTTTGAGATTAGGATGTTGCAGAATTTTGTGACGCGTTTTCTTAATTTAATCCTACCTAAACAGCTTATATAATGAGAAACTTCCTAATGATATTTGTGAGCGCCATGTCCTCCTCCTCCTTGACCCTGTTCTTGCTACAGGTAGATGAAGTTATTGCTTATATTCCCTTGTCAGAAACTCATAGCTGGATATATCTTTTTTTGTCTGAAATCTGACATCAATATTTTTCTATTCAGGTAACTCTGCTAATCAGGCAATTGAGTTACTCATACAGAAAGGAGTTCCAGAATCTCACATCATATTCCTAAACCTAATATCAGTGAGTTTTTTCTTTTAATAATACAAAGTTCTTTAAGTTGGATTAGATCATATTCTTACATTTATACAAACTTTTTGTGTTCATAGGCACCCGAGGGTATACATTGTGTTTGTAAACGCTTCCCGTCCTTAAAAATTGTGACATCAGAGATCGATGAGGCACTAAATGAAGAATTCCGCGTGATACCAGGTATGGGAGAGTTTGGTGATCGTTACTTTGGCACTGATGATTAATCTTTTTCTGGTACAGAAAACGCATACGCTTGATTACTGTCAGATTTCTCCGCTTAAAATTGTAAATTTAGCTGTTTTTTTTTATAACTCGGTATTCGGTCCTTGGGCCGACAATGCTGCTAATCTGTAGCTTTACGTGAGCATGAAGCATTTGTATGTCAAATTCAGTACATATTTATTATCATCAACTTGCATTCAGCTTATGTATGAAAGAGTTTCGATGCACAGTCGACCACAGAGTATAGGGATGGTGTTGCCCGTATAAGGAGATTCTTACTTTTGAATAATATCAAGAATGCTGTGTTCTTTCCTCCAACTTATATACTGTTGGACAATTTTTTTTTTTGCCTTAGTACTTGGTGGTTGTGATGGACCAAATGAATGGGTTTGGTTGAAACTTAAAAGCATTGGGTAGTCCTAGATGTTCGCCTCTTACTAATCCACGAAATACAAGTTAAATTGGTATGGTGATGGCTAGTTACGAGAGTCCAATTTCGTATTACAAAAGATAAACTCTTGTATGTACGAGGCGTGCAATTTAAGTGTTTTTTTAAATAAATTGATCAACATTAGTTGTGTCCACTATACAATTGGCGTACAAGAGATTTCCTCCAAAATGATGTAACATCTTTGAATCCCTAGATGGTAAGACAAGATTAAAGCTCCCAAAAAAAAGAAGTTTTTATTCAATTGATGCTTTACTCATACAGATCAACTGATTCAAAAAGGTGATAAGTATTATGAAGTGATGTATACAAAGTGAATTTTTAATGTTACAAACAATGTACATTCATTTCATTGTTTCTATATGCTTATGAATTTGGACAAAGAATGAAATTTTCCACGAAAAATAAACAAAAATAGTCTTTCAACAAGTATGATGTTTCTGGAAATTCTGGCCACTGCTGCTATCTTCTTTAGGAATATCATTGGCTCTTCTTAGCTCCCTTAGCCAAATGAGGAAACACACTCAAAATGTTGTGAGCAATCAAATCCTGCCTTGTCAAGATCCCCACAACTGGTGAAACCTGCAAACAATCAACAAAACAGGTTACAATCAAACACATTCTTTTCGGACGATGCAAGAAAATATTACTTAATCTTGAAACTTCCAACATTACCCCTGCAGCTTGATACTTCGGTAGAATGATCATATGACGAAGCCCGACTTGTCTGAACAGCACCAGCGCCTTCGCCACAGACATGCTCTCGACTACTGTATAAGGAGTCGTATTCGTTAACGGATGTAAATCGACGTACATTTCCATCTCGTTTTTGGTCACTGCCACCTCTTCGATAGTAGCACCCCTTTCTGCCAAATCAATAGACGTAAACTTCTCCCTCACTTCCCATTCCTCCGTTCTTCGTCTCTCTTCCAAGAACCACTTCTTTTTCAGTACCAAAATGAGGTGGGCCCTCAAGATCAGCCCATGCAGCTCAGTAGCACCGTTAGGCGGCCCTACTGGCGACGTAATCCCACAACCCACGACGGGAAACCCGTTATGTGTCGTGTTTTTCAAAACCTCAACGATACGACCCACCTTCTCGATCCCACTAAGAGTAACCACAGCTGGTTTAACATCAGCAAGCTCACCAACTGTGATATTCCTCATCCAAGGCTCAGCATTTGCTTCCAAGAAAGGCAACCCCTTTAGTTCCAAAATTATCTCATAAATACTAGGATTAAAGCAATCTCCAACAGTTTTTGCTATCAAAAGGACAAACATTGTAATAGGTAGCAAAAGAAGGTTATTTGTGAGCTCAAGAAATATAACACAGAGAGAAACAGTCATCCTCATTGAACCAGCCATAAGAGAAGCCGCCCCTAAAACCGCGTACAACCCTTGATCGATCCTCGTGTACTGCCCCATGACTATACCTAGGATTCGACCGTAAGCGGACCCCATAAGAATTATGGGGAGGAAAAGACCAGAAGGGACAGCAATGCCGAAAGTGATGAGGCCTAATATGCAGTAAAGTGCAAAGAAGATTAGAAGGGAAAAGGTGTTGAATTCAGAGGAAGTGTTGATTGAGAATATGTTTCGGACAGCATCGTCGTTCGTGGTGAGGAGAACAGTCGAGAGATCGTTGTAGTAACCGTCGGGGCAGTTGAATTGCTTGAAGTTTCCATCTCGACCGGTCGAGGGGCAATCGGAACCGAACGAGGCGTCGCAGGGACGACACGTGGCGAGGAAAGGGAGGCCGTATAAACATACGGATGTGAAGATGGAGACACTTAAAGCCAGAAGGAGCTTATGGAACTTCCCTTTCCTACAGAACAACCATGAGGTACTAGTCAGAAACCAGAAAATAACGGTATACCGAAAATACTGTTACATACCAATGTACCATATACTAAATCGAAATTTTTGGTATATAAAATTGCATACAATTATCGTATTGAAATTTTCGTCCATAGTTCCATACTAAAATACCGGTATACCGTTTCGTACAGAAATTTCAGTATATATACCATTCCATACGTACCCGCTTTTCGCATACCGTCCCATGTCAAAAATACCGGAGTACTGACTTTTTCTTTTTTGTAACAACTAACAAAGGCTTCATTTCACTAATTGCTATTTAGATGTGTTGGGATTATACAGGAAAGTATGCTTTTACTTTGTATAATCAAACTGAATTTCGGATTTATTTACTGAATTAAATTGTTTATCACTGATGCTGTAAATATCATCGAATGTTACATATATTTACTGCATAACTGTTCAATAAATAGTACGTGTTACATTGTAGTTAATTTAGTGATACCAGATCACAGAAGATTAAATTAACAGTCCCTTGTAACCAAAAGTACACCATTCACGACCTAGATGGAAATGAACAATCCATCGTGAAAGGTTGAAGTGTAACGCTCAGATTGACTTGTCTTGACCAAGAGATTACACTAGTGCATGTCTAGTGCACTGAAGAGGACCTACAGGAGGACAAATTCTTCAGAACTGAACTAGGAAGAATTAGACCTCAATGGTACGTTATTTCTTAATCTTCGTCCCTTAAATAGGATCGCGTGTGGTTAGTAATTATTGCTTTGACTTATTACGGGTAGAGAATCAACGAGATTCAATACTTTATATCTTGAAAAATATTATTGGTCACATGTGATTGCTAAGATTTAATACGGAGAATCGTGTGCAAGTACGCTTGTTCGATTTGCCCCCTTGGGAGGTTCATAAGTTTTATCATACCAAATCTTGCAAGTAGAACTAGTTTCCGATATGAATAATAATGTTGAACCGTTCCTTTACCAAGGATAAAATATATTAATTAATGGAAAACTATTTCAGTGGCTTGAATTAATTAATGGACTAGATAATCTTAAACACGGAAAATAATAACCGGGAGCCATATTGACTATAATATGGGTTAAGATGGATAGTGCAATATTAATTATGTAGTGAGATTAATTAATATTTATGGGCTTGAATAATATTGTGGCTCAATATTGATAATTCAAGATCCATTGGAAGGTTCAATCTTAATTCTCCTAAAGGCCCCTCAAGTAGCCCAACATAAAGTTCAATAACTGAAAAAGGTGTTTAAAAATAAAATAAATATTTGTTGCTATTTTTTCTCATTTTTCGAAAAATAGTAAATAAAATAGGGAGAAAGATTTTCTTTGAATTTTGTTATGAAATGAAGATATGTATTCTTGGAATACAAGATTATCTCATTAAATTCAAGAAATCTCCCACTTGGTTATTTGCTATTGAATTTTCGAAAGTTTTGAGAAAATAAGGGGAAAGAAAGATTTTCTTGAAAAGATATTATGGAAGATATGTATTTTTTGGAATACAAGTATATCTCATAAATTCAAGAAGATCAAAATCTTGGTTTCTTTTTCCTATTTTTTCGAAATACACCATAACAAGAGGAGTTGTGATTTTTATGGAATATTTTAATTATGGAGAAAATAATATAGTAGATATATTCAAGATTTCTTGGAGATCAAGAAAAAAAATTTCTTCCCCCTATTCCATGCAAAGAATTCGACCAACCCCTCATCTATAAATAGGGGATGATTCTTTCATTCCCAAGTACAATTCCATGTGCTGGAAAAATTAGTAAATCCACAAAGGTGGTGCAACAAATTTTTATTTTCCCTTTTGTTAATTGTTCGCGAGCTTCCTTCCACCGGATTGACGAGCAAGGACTAGGGAATACTTGTGAAGGCTTTTTGGTGTGTTCTTATCGACGAGATCATTGCCACTCCAAGAGGTTAGTTCACGTAAACCCGTAGCAATTCCGCATGCGTAGGATTTATGTGAACTGTTTATATGCATGATTTGTTGTTGAATTATTATTTGAATTAATATATGATTAATTCATGCTAGTAATAATTGTTAGAATTAAATTTGTATTTAAATATTCATCCCGAATAGATCCAGACAATTAATTCCCAACAATTGGTATCAGAGCCTCGATTTCGGGCTCTAATTTTTAAATTGTAATTTAATTCATTTTCATTAAATTTGAAATTGAATAGTAGAATTGCTAGATCTTTTTTGCAGGTATCCAATATGTTTAATTTTTTGTTTTGATGTTATGCATTATTTTATGCTTATTTAAATTGTGTTTAAATTTGCGATGCATGAGAAAATGTTTTGAAAAATCTCACTTTCGAAAATTATTAAGTATGCTTAAACAATTAATTGACAATTTTATGAATAATAAAATTGAATTAATTTTGACCTCCATGATTTATTTATTTGTGAATTCTTTTGGAGAAAATTCTCGGACGGGCCAAAAAGATAGCTTTTCAGATGAATAAATTCTAAATGGATGATTGTGGATTATTACTAGTGGCGACAATGACCCCCCACGAGGAGGCTCGTTCAAAGCGTAAATAATTTCAGATTTAATCATGGTTATTACTTGGGTATAAAATTGATATGCATATACTTTCTTCCAAGTCCCCATCAATTTTATATTGGTCAGTGAGAGCCAACTATTAATCTAGTTATTAAAGGTTTAGAATCTATTTCTTGTTTGTAACTCCGCTTGAATGTGTTTAAATAATGACCCACCCCGTGGCTTATTTAAAATGTTTTGAGATGTTGGTTGATCGTGTTCATATTTTTTTTGAGATTTTAATATGAAACATGTGATCGAACCTTGTGATATATTTGTGCTTATGCATATTATTATTTATTTCAGTTCATCATGTCGCAACCTTTTAATCCATCATTATATACACTCAAAGAACACCAATTAAGCGGTGACAACTATGTTGTTTGGAAACGAAATATGAGTTTTGTCCTACCGCACAAGAACATCATTGGGTTCTTGATGTACCCAAGCCCCATTTGCCTCTTGATGGATCAATCGATGCGAAAAAGATACTTGTATAATATTTGGGAAGCGCCAATGAACCTATGAAACGTGTAATCTTGACTTCACCGTTCGATGATTTGAGACACATTCATGAAGGTATTGAGTCTGGCTGCGAAATTATGCAAAGTCTTGAAGAAATATTTTTAACAAAAGACCGCATGATCAATCGGTTTAAAAACGACGACGTGGCAAAGGCTAAAGATGGTCGGAGGAACACCCGTAAGGGAGCATGTTCTCGTAATAAAATACCATTTTGAAAAACCGCTTATCTCGGTATTTAAGTATTGTGATGAGGCTCAAATCGAATTTCTTTTGCTAACTCTTCCAAGGTGCTTCGATGGGTTTTCTTGTAGTTTTGTGATGAGTGATCACATGTTTCTTATGGACATTCTACAAGAAGCCTTGGAGAAAATAGAGAAGCATTTAGGAAAGAAAAAGACGAAGATTGGTGACCAAAAGTCTTTTTCTCAAGGTCTAGCAAATGGAGGGCAAGACTCAAGAAAAAAGGAAAGTGGTCGTAACCAAAAAGCAAACTCATCACTTAAGAAAAGTAAAGAAAGACAACTAAATTGTATGGGTGTCAAGAAAGTACCAAAAGGAAAATGTTTTAAGCGAGGTGAAAAAGGGACATTGGAGGCAAACTGTTCCAAACCCAAAAGAGATGGAAAGAAAGGTAATTCTCGCGACTAGTTGTTGAAACATGCTTAGCTTTGCAGATGCCTCCCATTTATGGGTGGTGGATACGGGATCCATCGATCATGTTTGTTTCACTTTTTACAGGTTCAAGCGGACGGACAACTTAGTGGGAGTGAGATCCTCATCACATCGGGCGATCTTCGAGAGTGGCGGTGAAGCGATGGAGAAGTGCACCGCCCTTGAAAGACGAGTTTTAATTTTAAGAGATGTTTTTACGTTCAATTTTAGAAAAGAATTTAATTTGGTTTCTAAACTTTACCTTGATGAATATTGATTTACTTTTGATAAAGTTGTTACCATTTCTCTTTATGATAAATTTATCCGTCATGGAACGTTGTCGAATAATCTCTATACAATTAATGTGCACACCACTCGCTAAATGCATCCTATAACACATCAATTGTTTTTTAAAAGAAAAAACGTTCATCGACGCGTGAACGAAATACTTCTATGACATCTAAGATTGGGACATATTAATCCAAAGAGGATCCAGGTTGGTAGAAGATCGTTTCACTTGGAGTCTCTCCAAGTTGAATCAATTCCAACCCGCGAATCACGTTTGGAGGGTAAAATGACCAAGAGGGCATTCGGAGCCGAGGAATAGAGTCAAAAAAGTGTTAGAAATCGTTCCACGACGTATGTGGTCCAATGTCAACCATGGCAAAGAGGAGGTTATGAGTATTTCGTCATTTTTATTGATGACTACTTTCAGACGATTATATTTTCCTTATGAAGCATAAATCGAGACATTTGAGAAATTCAAAGAATTTAAGGCTCAAGCGAGAATCATAGGAAAAACGATCAAGTCTCTACGATCCGATCGTGGGCGAGTACCTCGGCGATGAGTTTTTGAACTACTTGTCGGATGAAGGATTGTATCATTAATCGCACCGGAACCACTCAACAAAATGGGGTTGCAGAGCGAAGAAACGTAACTCTTTTGGAAATGGTTAGATCAATGATGAGTTATCGCGGATCTTCCCAAGTCGTTTCGGGGTCATGCTTGGAAACACCAAATTACATTCTCGAACTTGGTGCCATCCAAATCGGTTCTCAAAACTCCAAAAAAGAATCGTGGACGGGGGGCAAGCCTAGTTTGAGACACATGAGAATTTGGGGTGGGTGGCCTACCTCGTGTTGGACAAGGATCGAGAAATGGATCTCGATCGTAATTAAGGTTGTTTATAGGATACCTTTAGGAACAAAAAAAGGTGTATGTTCTATGGTCCCGAAGATCAAAAGGTGGTAATAAGCACCACTTTAGATTTTTGGAAGACTATATGAACGAAAGAAGACCAGTGAGATTACCTTAAATGAGCTAAAGGGCTAACCTCAACGCTAATTTGACAAGATGACATACCAAACGACATTAATTTACACAACCGAACCTCGTCAGAAGTGGGAGGGTTGTGAAACAAACGAAAGAGAGATTCATGGGGATAAGAGTGTCCTCGGACTTGATTCAGTCCAAGACGAATCAGACCCATGGACATATGAGGAGGCAATCCAAGACAAGGACGCGGTTTTTTGGCGAAAGGCAATGAAAGTTTAAATGGGTTCTATGGATCATAACAGTGTGGGAGCTAGTGAACCACTTAATGGGGTCAAACCCATTGGTCGCAAGTGGGTATACAAGAAAAAAGGGACCGGACGGGAAGGTGGAAACCTTCAAGGCAAGGCTTGTGGCGAAAGGTTATACTCGAAAAGGCGGATCGTATGAGGAAACCTTTTCACCAGAAGTAATGCTCAAGTCCATCCGGATTCTCTTGTCGATTGTCAGCAAGATCTCGATTTTGAAATCGGGCAAATGAATGTCAAGACGAACTTTCTTAATGAAGTCTTGATGAAGAAATCTATATGCAACAACCCCAAGGCTTCATTGAAAAGGGCCAAGAACACCTAGTTTGAACTCATGAAGT
The DNA here is from genome assembly GCA_037126765.1 of Stenogyne calaminthoides. Taxonomy (NCBI): domain Eukaryota; kingdom Viridiplantae; phylum Streptophyta; class Magnoliopsida; order Lamiales; family Lamiaceae; genus Stenogyne; species Stenogyne calaminthoides. The sequence continues at coordinate 2,801,637 of JBBCBC010000011.1, read as the reverse complement.
CCATTTACGGACTCAAACAAGCATCCGAGCTTGGAACCAATGTCTTGATCATGTAATAAAGTCTTATGGGTTTGATCAAAACGAGTTCGAAAGTTGTGTGTACAAAATGCCAGGCCGGAATCGCATTGGTATTCTTAGTACTATATCGTGAGACGACATCCGCTTCATCGGGAACGATGTAAAGGTGTTATCGGGCGTAAGGGCATGACTTTCAAAACGCGTTTTGATATGAAGGACTTAGGGGAGTTTTCGCACATCCTTGGGATCAAGATCACTCGAGATCGCAAGAAAAGGATGATGACAGTTTATCGTAAGCTTCATACATATTAATCGTCTTGAAACGATTCAACATCGCAGGATTCCAAGAAAGTGGTTCGTACCTTTCGGGCATGGAATCCATCTATCAAGGAAATGTGCCCTAAGACACAAAAGGAGATAGATGACATGAAAGACATTCCTTATGCTTGGTGTCGGAAGCCTTATGTATGATATTATTGCACGAGGACCAGGATATCCGCTTTGCCGTTGGCATGGTGGCAAGATATCAAAGTAACCCGAAAAAAGAACATTGACGGCGATTAAAAACATTTCCAAGTATCCGAAAAGAACTCGAGATAGAATGTTGGTTTATCGATCAAATAGTCTAATCCCCATCGGCCTACCGGACTTCGGATTTCCAATCGGACTTAGATTCCGGAAAATCTACCTCCAAGTAGTGTGTTTTGCATGGGGGAGGAGCCATGACATGGAGAAACGTTAAGTAGAAATGCATCGCAGATTCTACTACGGGAAGTTTAATATGTTAACTGCGAGGCAACGAAAAAGCGGTTTGGCTCAAGAACTTCCTAGTGGACTTAGATGTAGTTCCGAATTTGCCCAAAGACAATCATCATTTTATTGTGACAATGCTTGGGAAGCGATTTGCAAATTCAAGGGAACCAAGAGCCCACAAGGCCAACCAAACACATTGAAAGGAAATATCATCTTATACGAGAAATCGTTAAGAGAAGATATATAAATTGGCAAAGATCGCGTCCGAAGACAACCACCCGATCCATTCACAGCGGTCCGCCTCGAATACATTCGAGAGACATGTGGAAGGGATGGGTGTCAAGACCGTTGCTAATCTGCTTTGAAAGTATAAGTGGGAGACATTATTAGGTTCGTGTAGGTGACATTATATGTCATGTATCTACACGAGACATCTCAGAGTATACTTAAAAGCGGATTTTTGAGTATAAGTGGGAGATTGTTGGGATTATAATCGAAAGATGCTTTTACTTTGTATAATCAAATTTGAATTTCGGACTTATTTCTTGAATTAAATTATTTATCACCGATGATGTAAATATCATCGAATGTTACATATATTTACCGCATAATCGTTCAATAAATAAGACGTGTTACATTGTAGTTAATTTAGTGATACCGGATCACGAAGATTAAATTAATAGTCCCTTGTAACCAAAAAGTACACCATTCACGACCTAGATGGAAATGAACAATCCATCGTGAAAGGTTGAAAGTGTATTTCAGATTGACTTGTCTTGACCAAGAGATTACACTAGTGCATGTCTAGTGTAATGAAGAGGACCTTTCGGGAGGACAAATTCTTGAAATCGAACTAGGAAGAATTAGACCTCAATGGTTTTTTTATTTTTTAATCTTCGATCCCCTTAAATAGGATCGCGTGTGGTTAGTAATTATTGCTTTGACTTATTACGGGTAGAGAATCAACGAGATTCAATACTTTATATCTTGGGCAATATTATTGGTCACGTGTGATTGCTAAGATTTAATACGGAGAATCGTGTGCAATCACGCTTTGTTCGATTTGCCCTTGGGAGGTTCATAAGTTTTATCATACCAAATCTTGCAAGTGGAACTAGTTTCCGGTATGAATAATAATGTTGAACCATTCCTTTACCAAGGATAAAAGATATTAATTAATGGAAAGCTATTTCAGTGGCTTGAATTAATTAATGGGCTAGATAATCTTAAACACGGGAAATAATAACCGGGAGCCATATTGACTATAATATGGGTTAAGATGGATAGTGCAATATTAATTATGTAGTGAGATTAATTAATATTTATGGGCTTGAATAATATTGTGGCTCAATATTGATAATTCAATATCAATTGGAATGTCCAATCTTAATTCTCCTAAAGGCCCCTCAAGTAGCACAACATAAAGTCCAATAACTGAAAAAGGTGTTTAAAAATAAAATAAATATTTGTTGCTATTTTTCCTCATTTTTCGAAAAATAGTAAATAAAAGAGGGAGAAAGATTTTCTTTGAATTTTGTTATGAAATGAAGATATGTATTCTTGAAATACAAGATTATCTCATTAAATTCAAGAAATCTCCCACTTGGTTATTTGCTATGTAATTTTCGAAAGTTTTGAGAAAATAAGGGGAAAGAAAGATTTTCTTGATTTTCTTGAAAAGATATTATGGAAGATATGTATTTCTTGGAATACAAGTATATCTCATAAATTCAAGAAGATCCAAATCTTGGTTTCTTTTTCCTATTTTTTCGAAATACACCATAACAAGAGGAGTTGAGATTTTTATGGAATATTTTAATTATGGAGAAAAAAATATAGGAGATATATTCAAGATTTCTTGGAGATCAAGAAAAAGATTTTCTTCCCCCTATTCCATGCAAAGAATTCGACCAACCCCTCATCTATAAATAGGGGATGATTCTTTCATTCCTAAGTACAATTTCATGTGCTGGAAAAATTAGTAAATCCACAAAGGTGGTGCAACAAATTTTTATTTTCCCTTTTGTTAATTGTTCGCGAGCTTCCTTCCACCAGATTGACGAGCAAGGACTAGGGAATACTTGAGAAGGCTTTTTGATGTGTTCTTATCGACGAGACCATTGCCACTCCAAGAGGTTAATTCACGTAAATCCGTAGCAATTCCGCATGCGTAGGATTTATGTGAACTGTTTATATGCATGATTTATTGTTGAATTATTATTTGAATTAATATAGGATTAATTCATGCTAGTAATAATTGTTAGAATTAAATTTGTATTTAAATATTCATCACGAATAAATTCAGGCAATTAATTCCCCACCAAGATGATGAGTAACACTCATGTACAACTATTACTTTTCAGTGAAACAACTAATACTTTTCAGTTAAACAACTAATACCTTTCAGTTAAAACAACTAATACTTACTTATTGATGACATTGTAGACCTTGAGAACCTTATGCAAAAGGGAGTTATAAAGCGCCCCCAAAACACCACCAATAACTCCAATAACCGCCACGGGAACAATATCCACCACATGGTACCTAACCGAGACGCCACCCACGTCGAACATGATGAGGCCGCCTTTCCCGAACAGGCCACAGCTTCCGGCCTTGCAGTACTCCATGGCCGCCCGGAGCACCACCACCACCACGGCGGTGCTGAAGAATGTCCTCCAGAGAAGGGCACTCCTCCACCACGTGGCCACCTCCTCTAAAGCGAAGAGCACGCCGCCTACTGGGGCCCGGAAGGCAGCACACACGCCGGAGGAGGAGCCGCACGTGATCAGGTCACGGCGGTCCCTGTCGTTGTTGAAGTAGCGCAGCCAGCGCCATTTTATACGGTAGTTGTCCGGCCTGCCCTGCCCTAAAAGGGAGGCGATGCAGCTGCCGATGTGGACCAGAGGGCCTTCTTTGCCGAGGTCTAGCCCGGCTGAAACTGCTCCGATGCTTCCGATGATCTGTGTGGTTATAATGAGGCAGTTCTTTAGTTAGTTTTGTTCATTTGGTAGTCTCACATGATCATGATCTTTGCACTCTGATATTTTTTTTTCAAATTATTCTAGATTAGACTACACTAAATCATGTGCTTCATCTGATCAGTTTCACATGAATTGAGGAATTCGTTTAATAACAATAAATAGGGAAAATGGTGTTTTTTTTGTCCATTAACTTTTCACTTTTTAATTTTGATCCTACAAGTTAAGTGAATCAAAATCAAAAAGTGGTAAAAGTATGTAAGTTACGAGATGAAAAATCAAAATTCTAAAAGTCAAAAGGACCAAAAAATCCAAAGTGTGTAAGTTACATGACGAAAATCAAAATGTAAAAAGTTAATAGGAACAAGAATAACAATTGACAAAGTTATAGAACCAATAAAAACTTTTTCCCCATTTAATATATGTATAAAATGACATTATTACCCTTTTTTCAACAACAATTGGTACTGGAAAATGAAGTAAATTGTGTAATTAATGTGTTTCGCCCAAAAACAAAAAATAAGGAAAAAGAAGAAGAATACTCCCTCCGACCCGTTTAACTGTAGTTTAAAAATATTTCACATATATTAAGAAAGTCATAGAAATGCAAAAAAAATATGTATAATGTGATATTTAATTATCTTATATTAGTACAAAATGATAATTATTTGGGCAAAAAATATTATTATCTGGTCATGGCAGTAACAAAAGGGCATGTGGGACGTGCTCATATAATAATTTAGTTCTTAATTGCAAAATGACAATTATAAAGAAAAATTGCATTCCTAAAAAAAGACAGCTAAAAGTGAAATGGAGGTGTACCATATACCTTCCATTACCAAAATCATACATCAACGCAACAAGTTAATGGCATAAATAATGAAATTCAAATTAACCACTTTAATCAAGAGATCATGAATAATTCCCCAGTAAATCGAGACACACTTGCGTGAAACGGTCTCATGATGAGAAGGATCATAATTTAGGCATTGACGCTTTTAACATTTTAGGAGAGGTGTGTGTTGATTTGTGCTAAGTTGTACAAGACCGTCTCACGCGAGTTTTTGTTTTTTCAAAAAAACAATACTATTAGTACCTTGACAATCAATTCAGTAGCACCAAACATATTTGGTGTATCAACACCATTCAAATAAGCTTTAATTTCAGGAATCCCAGGGCCTGCTGCTGTTGGAGCAAACCAAACACAAAGAACAGCAGCAACCAATGTCAAAACAAAATTTGCTCCAGCCATAACCACAAATCCCATCATATATCTGCAATCAAAACCAAAACCCAAACACAATTTTCAATCATCAAATCTAAGCAATCAAGAAAGGATCATTATCCAAAAAAAAAAAAAAAACAGTAAAGATTGTACCTTTCTTGATCAATATACTTAACCACCGCAAGAAGTTTATACCCAGCTATATTCTCAACCGCAAGATTGATCAAAGTAGCAATCACACCAGTCAAAAGCCCCACAAGAAAAGCCAACAGCCATTTCAAGAAAATATACTGCAAAACTTGCACCTTTGATCTGCTTCTCCAATCCTGCTTGAACAGATCATTCTCATTGATCCTAAAATCAAGAACCCACAAATCAAAACTTCAAGAAATTGAGAGGGGCAGTTCCGTAATTTCACTTAAATAAGGATAATTTTTTCTTTCTTACTCGTAGTCCAAGCTTTCAATGTATGAAACCTTGGTTCCAACAATGGCGAGAGGGCTTGAAGACAGTGATCTGTTTCTTTTGAGCAGGGGCTCATGCACAGTGTTGCTTTCTGGATCTTCATCTTCATCTTCTTCATAGGGTGTTTCTGATTCTACAAATCGGTTTAGTTCTTCCATTTTTTTTTCACTGGCTGGAAAAGGGATGAGAGAGAAGTAAAAGTCTAGTCAGATTACAGTTTGTGTGTTTGGAACAGAAAGTGTGTTGTGTTGTGTTGTTTGTTCCTCCCTTTTTGGAATTTATTTATAATGTTTGGTGGGTATTTGGGAATGGACAAAATTGTCTTTCTTGCTAGGGATAATGCTTGTATGTTTGTAATTAACTGGGAAAATTCTTTGTTGAAGTGTGTGACAAGTTATAGTGAGTGGAACAGGTGAAATTAACTTAAAAGAATGTACTCAATTGTCATATTTGCCCCTAATTGTATTCATTTCGGTTGTTCCATCTCAAATATTCGTCCAATTTTACTAAAATGATATTCATTTTATTTTGATTAGTATTTAGTTGTACCTTTAGCTCTCTCTCACAATTTTTAAAAATAAATATTTTTAGAAGCTGTTTTAAATATTTTAAAACACACTATTCCCTTAATGCATACAAATGTAGCATCTAGTCTAGTCATTTAATTTCATACACCCGTTTGATTATATAGGATTATAAAATAATTGATTGATTTGTATTATTATAGTATTATAGTAATGATTGAATGATTGAGTATTGTGTTGAAAATTGTGTAAAAGTGATAATATTATTATTAATGAGAATAAGTGCAGATGTAGGGTTTATGTTAGGTTTTAAATTGAATTTTGAAATCCTGATTTTAATATTACATTAAATGAATATGTGGCATTGTAAAGTCCAAAATCCGTTCGAAATAGTCTCAAAACATACTACCCTTACATACATTATGTCGTATTATTTGAGTTTTGACCCATGTGGCAAATTGGATCTCCATTTGACAATAGGCGGTAGATCTGTCAGGACAGATAGGCAAACATGTGTATACAGAAATCGGCTGATCCAACGGCTCATATTAACTGGCCCTTCACATACACCATAAGTCATTTTATCCATACCTGAATTCTCGTAGCATCACGTCTCTCTTTTGCAATTATTGAGCAATCAACTCTGTTTACTTTCAAGGCCCATATCATACTTTTACGTGTCCTTTTGGGCCCACATACACAGCAATGTGAAAAGCACATCCAAGCTTATATTATTCTTTTATTTGTGAAAATATATTTAAATAGTAAAAGAAAACATACATGGGATACATGTGAGGTTCAATTAGTCAATTAGACAAGTGGCAATCATCCCATGTTCAAAGTTGCCTTTTTGTGTTGGAATTTGCCAGTTTTCTAACCTACTAATTCTTGATTTGTTTTAAATTTTGGTTTTATATATATATAGGTTAGTTAATTCCCTAAATCATTTATATTTTTGCATGTTGTTTTTTTAAGAAAAAATTACTTGTTTTTAGTTATTGAAACACTCGTGTGATACATATATATGGAGTATGAAATTACGTATGATCATTGTGGACCAAATAACTATAATGACTCAATAAACAGTAAAACAAAGTTTACAAATTTATGGGCTGCACAATTATATTAATGTATAACAAGCGGCAAAATAATTGATTTTGCCTAAAGTTATCATCTGGAAGGAAATTTAAAAAATATAATTGCATTGGAGGACCTGAAATTCACTGGATTTGTTTATTGTTATTTATAATATTGAGTTGAAAATTATGCACTTTGATAGAGAAGTTGAGAATGGAAAATTAAATTGTATTTGAATACTCACCAGAAAAGCAATATGATACATTTTTAATCCTATATATGTCACATCAAGTGTCAAAATCGTTATTAATTAATAGTAATGACATTTATTATAGTAGACGTTTCATAAATATTGTTTTATTATGCTTGCGTGAGAATAATCTATGCTGATCATCTTACTGTAATATTCAAGTAACTCTTCTTGTTTTTCCACTCCCATTTTGACATTATCTTTGCAGATTATTTGTGATTCCTCCTTTTGTCAATTTAATTATAAAGAAATAAATCATCTGTTATAATTACAAAAATTGCAACTACTTTTTATAAAAAAAAGCATGTAGTCTTTAATATTTGTTCAGGTCAATACCAAACTAAGGCCACGATTTTGGCACTTTGTTTTTGGGTGGGGGGTGTACGTTTTCACTCGATGACATTTGGCTTCAATAAATTAATAAAAAACTATTGTGACATTTTATACGAGCCATACATTTGGAAAGGAAAATTGAATTTTACAAAAGAATCATGTGAAAAAGTAGAAAGGTAATGATGCTAGAAGGTTGTGTTGAACAATGATTGGTCTGTCATTAAAACAGGCACATACATACTTTTTATAGTATATACTAACGTACAATTGAATCAATTGATGATGAAAGATTTAATGTGGGGTCTGCCCATATAAATTAAGCATTAAAGTTAATCAATTAAAAAAGTAAAGATTAATAAGTAAAATATACTTGATTTATATTTGCTAATTTTTTTTATATAAGTTACTACTCCCTCCGTCTCAGAAGACTTAGCACACTTTCATTTTTGGTCAGTCCCATAAGACTTTGCACACCCATTTTTGGACATACTCTTCTCCACTTATAATCTTACAACACACACTTATTACCCTCCATACACACTTACTACCTCCCATAAAATATTTTTTCTTAATCTTTATACCCAAAAGTTGGTACAAAGTGTTCCGAGACGGAGGGAGTAGTAATTTTGTATTATTATTTAATAATTGAGTAAGTCTTGTGTGACACCAAGTCATAATTAAAAGTTATGAATGTTAATTTATATTAGTTTAACCGTTTCACACAAATTGTGTTCGGTTAACTCTATTCATGTTGAGTTATACTATATGTTGAATGTAAAGGATTTTTAATATGATTGGTCTCCCAAGAATCAGATCTATGCTAAGATCTTAGATTATTTGACTCATTTTATTCGTTCTAACACATTTTTATAATCCACTAAATTTGACCCGTATCATATTCCATCCAAGTTTAAATTTCTATGAATAAAAAATAAGGTTCATAACATGAACCAGATCTATACATTTTTTTGTTTTTTCAATGTTCGTGGGCTTCTTGAATATACATTACACATATGAGTGTTATGAAACACCATTTAAATAGTTAAAAAAAATATTTATAAATTGATGAGATTTAACTTTAAAAAAAAAAAAATCTTTTTTGCAAAATGGGTTTCGAAACACCCTCATAATCCTAATGGAAATGCTTCTTTATGTGTGTGGCACGTTTTACTCATTACATATAATTATTAATAAGATTGTGAAAATAATGTTAGGAAAAGTTAGTACGACGATTTCGTTCATTATGACATCCACCAATTTTCTAAAAACGCCATGCCAATGTCCGCTCATTTCTATCATAATAGTAATTAATACTGCATCTGTTGTTACACATTATTACATTAAGTGTATACTTTAAATTTTAAATTTTATTCATAATTATTTATTTATTTAATTATTTTTTCTCATTTCTTTATAATTTATATCATCTAAAATATACCTTTGTATTTATTTTATTCAAGGATACTTTTTATTCTTCATCTCTCAAATTTTCCGATCTCTCTCATATTTTTCATATTCATATTCCATGAGTTACTATTCCTCCAATTAATTGAGTGCAAAAATGTCGAAATTTTATGTTTCATAATCATTACATTTTATAAATCTCTGAAAAAAAAACCACTTATTATGAAAAGGGTTAGTATTATTCTTCCATTCAAATTGTTTAAAAAACTCAAGAAAGTCAAAACTAATCTCAAATCCTGATCTCTTTTCCCCTTTCTCCCACCTATTTTTAATAATCAAAATTGTTAAATTAAACTCAATATATGAATGATTTGACAGATGTTTCGATCCTGGGATGCAAAATCTTGAATGTGCAACAGATAATACCTTTAATAATATTAAAAAAGTGTTTTACACTACAGTGTCGAGACTCAAATATTGTCACAACCCAGGCCTCAAATCCACAAAGTTGGGGCCTAAAACAATTCTGTTGACATATCCTGGGCACATAAAATAATAAACCGACCATAATAAATCTATTACTCTTATAAATAAAATTAAAGAAGATTTCCACAACTGGTGCAAGATATGACTCGTCTTTATTCCTAATAAATAATAATAAAATTGAATCAATGTTACTTTCATTTTTGTAATGTCTTGATAATTTATTTTAAATATAAATAAAGTTTTTATGCTATTATATATCTACGGTTGGAAATGAAATCCTCCACCTAAAATATACTCTTTTAAAAAAATCCCAGAGAAAAAAAAAGACTCCAAATATTGCATCACATTCACACCACCAAGTATGACATTTCTTTAAGGAAACAACATTTGCAAGTTTGCAACCATATAAAATGAAATGACAATAACAATAGCTATAAGAAAATATCTAAGCACGATGGCTATGATTATAAGAACAATTAACCTTGATAATTATATAATAAAAATCCAATATATCTGCTTCAGATTAAACTCAAGAAGCAATCAAGACAGAATAGCTTAATATTTTTTCTTATATATATATATATATATATATATTTATTTATTTCAAAGAATTTAAATATTATCAGATGTACATACTGGCAGGTGGCTTTTCCCCGGAATTACCTCCACAGTTCAATTGGAGATTATCGGCCATGCTCTTCGACCCATTCGCCTGCATTACATCCCCGGAATTACCACCACAGTTCACTCTACCTGTTTTAAGATATCTTCGAAATCCTCCATATTAAGAGGACGAATCTCAGCATCTTCTTCTTCTGCTACCGCCGGAGATTTCAGCTGTTATATATGAAAAATGTTTACAAATTTATGATATAAACTTGTAAAAAGATTTCTCTTTTTTTAGTTGTTAATTTTTGTTTTCAGGACACTCCATTTTCCTGAATTGAATTTTGTCATGTTAACTTTCGAAATTTAACTTTTTAGTCCTTTCATTGGCTACTGCGGGTTACCAGTCATTTTGAGCTGACGTAACATTTTTTTTCAATTTTTATATATTTATAAAAACTGGGTATTATCCCATTGTAGCCAGTCAAATGACAAAAAAGTTGAATATTGAAAGTTAACAAAACCCGAGTGTCCTGTAAGCGAAAATGTGCAAATTTATAGGACAAAAAAAATATTCCGGTATATATGTCATTGCAATACAACAAAGTCAAAACAACAAAGTGTAATCTGGAGTAAGTAGAGCAAATGAATTAACAACACATGTAATCGAAATTTGTCTTTCCATGGTTTTCTAATTTTGATCAATTTCAAACAATGTGAGTGATTTGTAACAAGATATCTCAAAAATGCTTATTAACCAACCTTATCCTTTAAAATTATTTCTCTGATCGGGCGATTTGCAGCAGCAATGCAGAGGTTCTGCATACAATGAACTTGGTTTCATCATTTATGTCGAATAACAAGGAAAATAGAGCACAAAACATAAACATATGCAGCTAACAAAACATAGTAGAAGTATTTTAGTTTGTCTTGTCTTGTAAACAACGGATCGTATTTCACAGGCGTGCTCTGTGACACGTTTTGAAATTTAACATCTCTTTCTTTTAATAGCTTCTACGGGTAAAATCATGTAATAGTATGACACGTTAACTTAGTACCACTTGCAATTTGCATAATTTTGGATATATCTCCTTTACTTTTTATGAAGATGTGTTTACACACTTTTTTCTCCATGCATATAGCACTTTCTTATTTTCAAAATTACATTAAAATAAGTTAGTAAGCAGACTTATTCGAGGCAACTAAAGCCTTATGCAGAAGTACAAACCTTGAGATCATTCCCGGAAAAGCCATTGGTCATTTGCGCGATTGCATTGAAATCAACGTCGTCCATCAAGTCTTCCTTTTCCAGTATCACCTTTAATATCTCAGATCTGCTTGAAGAGGATACTAGGAGCCATTTTAGTAGCCAAAGACGATAATGTCTTCACAAAATTATGGGGGTCGGCATTCCACTGATGAAGATAATATTTAAAGTGAGGTGCAAGTATAATTTGCAAAGTTGACTGACTATAAAGTATAAATTTTAGAGAAACAGTTTTTTTCGTCAGGTAAGTTACTCCTATTTTGGCTTTAGTAATTATACATGTTGATGCTACATGCAGAGTCTGATAGGTCAACCGGATGTTTCACCTACTATAATTGGTTTACCGGATTAATATGTACAAAAAAGAGAAAGTTATGAGACTATTTTCAATTCGTGAAAGTCAACAAGACTAAAACTAGAATAGGAATAATTTACTGGACTAGAAAAACTATTTCTCCTAAATTTTATGCTACTGACCTTTGAAGCAATGTTTGAAAACGAGATATTAAACAAGTTAGCACCAGCTTCAGCAGCTACAGCCTTGGCAAGCATACTTTTCTTGTACCAGGTGGACCATATAACAGTACACCCCTGCAAAGCTAGAGACCGAAAAGAGTTGATTACTTTTTTTCATATATATATATAGCCATCAGTTACAAGTAAAAAGAGGAACATGAAGGAAAATGAATATAATGTCATGGAAAACTTGTTTGCTCAAAAGTTCAGAAAGTAGCGAGGAACATCATAGTAAAAAAAAAATTGTGGTCTTACGACATTTTTCATGATACAAGAAGTCTGTTTTTTTCCTAATTTATATGTATACCTTCCTGAGCTGCCCCTTGCGGAATAGTCCAGGCCTTTTGAAAGGAAGAATGACGACCTCCTTGATGTCGCCAATGTCGTCAAAATTTATCCCAATCTTATCGTGCAATATTACATCTTCTAAGACCCTTTTTTCCAATGCATCAGAAGTTGAAATGTCCTGTTTTTTGAGCATCAATATTAAACATTACAAGGAAACGAACTATCCTTGGGGTACACAAAATATAAATTACTCTTACAATATATTGCTAAAAGGAAAATAGAATTTATATACCTATTTTGATATAATTACAAAATTATTATTTTATTTGAATATTTATGTATTGCTCACAGTCATTGGGCACTAGTATTGTTATGTTGAAATGAAAAAGTGGTTAAAAGCTTCAGAAATGTACTTGGCGTCGGCTTCCATGAATAACCATATTTGGAAGCACCTCTCTGAGCCTTGGATAATAAGGAAAGTTATTTAAGCATTGCCAAAAATATCCAGCAAGGACAGCCGCTTGTTCCATTGAAACTCCGTGATTTAACATTGATGGATGCCCGCGTTGAACCTACAATACATAAAAATATTTTAAATCCAAAAATTAGGCTTGCTACTAAATATTTCCAATAAACACTCGCATTTTTAATGCGGCCGGTTAATTAAGGAAATAAATCACATCTTTATACTCGACAAGTTTTTTTTTATCGGCCAAATGGTGACCCGAACCCATAGACTAATACATTTACGTGACGAGAAAATGATGCAAAATCTCGCACCTGGAAGTACACTGGGCCTTTGAATATGAGTTGTCGCAGGTACAACAGTTGGTGAAATTGCTAGTGAATGGGCATTAATCATCTGGCCTCCAGATCCATTGCTGGAAAAACAAGGACAATTGTTTGCCTGAAAATGGAAAACAAAAAATAGCGTCGGACAAAAAGAAGTGATTATTTTTCATGTTTATATACATGCACCACGCTATAAAAGTTATTTTCTTGGAAAGGACAATTTTCATGGCGACTAAAGAAGCATATCTCACATGGAACAAAGAACTAAGGCTATGTTTGGATGAATGGATTTGAAATCCGTAGATTTCACACACAAATCACCACTCTATCCACTTGAGTTAAATGAATTTACAAATACTTAGATTTGAGTCTAGTTTAAGATGGAGGGATAAAATCCTCATCAAAACCATGTCATTTGAAATCTCCTCCTCTCTACCCCTTCCCTCTCTCTCCCCCTTCACTCTCTTCCTTTTTCTCTCATCTCTTAACAATTCCTGATTTGAAATATATGCATTCTTACATTATTATTTTTCAAATCCATTCATTTCAAATCCTCCCATCCAAATGGACCCTAAGTTCATTCTGTATGCTGTTGTACAAGCAAAAGAGTAAAAGAAAATATACATTACCTTAACTTTCTTCAATGCTGGTTGAAGTTGATCATCATTATCATTTGGGACGGAACTGGACGAAGACATGGCGAAGTTGAATTCTTCAGTATTTTTCACTGACCACGAAGAGGAGAAGGATGATTCTTCTGTATTTTTCACCAACTATATATATACAGAGGAGAAAGATGATGATCTACGAGTACTGAGAGCGTCTCTCTCTTTTATAGTCGGAGTTCTTTGAATATGCACAATAAGTTCTTTCATGTCAAGTTTTTTAATTCACCTTTTAATGATATAGCATCAATCGCTTTCCGAAAAATCTATTTTTACTAATCTTCAAACTTGACCATAGATCTCAAATCATTAGCATATAGCTAATGCTGCAATCTTGTGCAATACCAAAAGTACATGACTGAAGATTCAGGCAGATTTCTGCAGTTGTAAATAACAAAAGTACCTGTGTTATGTTTTTTTATTTGAGAATTTAAAGGCCAAACTGCAATTTCCAGAAAACTCTGGATTTGAACATAGACACCTGTAGAGAATCAAATTCTCAACTTCAGTCCCTAGGGCCAACACGCTACAGCAGCAGCCTGTTAAAACACGCTACAACAATCTTTGGTACAGACCGGTTTTGAACTTGAAAATTAAAAACAAGCCAGAATATATTTTGATTACTTTACGTTCTGAAAAATAACATCTATATATATATAAAAACAGAAACCGCCCTAAATTTGGAAATTATTGGATTTTCCCGCAAAAAATAATTGCTAAATTGGGAAACGTATATTTAAAAAAAATATTAACAAATAATAATATATTGAGAGAAATCTTTGAAATAATTTTATACTCAATAATAGATATATTTTAAATTTATTTGTAAAAAATATATATATTATATAATAATATATATTTTCTAATCTATTTGAAACTCTCTATATATATCTACTATATCTTCGCAATTTGATTTCGTAATATATCATAAATTTGACAATTTATTGGATGTCTGATCAATATATATAAATGAGGTTTTTATTGTTTACAGTACGTATGATCCAATTATCATTGAAGTAAATTTTTATTTTTATAAACATAGGTTATATTATTTGATGGACTCTTTTTCTTTGTCTTCTGTAATTTCGTTGGATACACAAAAAAAGAAAAGGACCTTTGTTATGTTACATTCAGCACATGCCAATTTTTCTTTAATACTTGATAATACAAGAGAATATTTAAGCTCCGACAGTCTTTGCAAATTAGAGTACAGCTCAAGTGGTAATGACAAGTTATTTTTTATTGATTTTTTTAATCTATTAAATGTTCGGGAATACTAAATCATCGTTTAGTATTAAAGGAAGGTGTGCCTATATATACACACGTACACTTTCATTCTAATAAATACTCACTCCAAGTATTCATAAAACAAATATATGGTTTGAAAAAGGAAAAAAGAGAGAGGATATATTGGCATCAATATATATAAGGATAAATGACTTATATAAAATCATACTCTCTCTATATATATAAATAGAAACCGTTCCAAATTTGGAAACCATTGAATTTTTCTGCAAAAAATTATTTTTAAATCGGGATACAAATTTATGAAAAAAAATATTAACAAATAATAATGGATTGAGAAAAAAAATTGTAATCTTTGTGATAATTCCAAATATTGAATTGAGCAATTTTTTTTTGAATATCTTTAAAAATCTTAGAAATTTTGGAATATCTTTATTTCTTAATACATTCAATCTAATATTATACGTAATTTTGCTTAAATTTATGAACTAATGAAATTAAAGATATATAAAATAAAATTAGATGGGAGCTTGAATGGGGTGGGGGCTTGAATAAGGATCCATAAAACAAATATATGGTTCGGGGAAAAAAAAGGGATGATATATTGGCATGCATATATATAAGGATAAATGACTTATATAAAATTATATTATATTTTTTATAAATAAATATGATAAAAATAAAAATATGAATAATTATATTATATTTTTTTATAAATAAATATGATATACAAATATATTATTCATAATTAGTTTACATGTTATTTTTTAAATTAAAAAATATGATCTAAATAATTATTAAGATTAAAGGGGATGGTATAGCGAAGAACTAGCAAGATATTATTGAAATCTCGAGTATAATTCTCTACGTATGATATTTTGACATTAATTCATATTTTAAATTTAATTTTAACTAGGATAAAAATCATATCAATATTTTCATAACCGAACCGGTGATCGAACCGGACAGACCACCGGTCAGCGGTTCAACCGGTCGGACCGGTTCAACCGGTGGTTCAATCGTTTTATATGTTTAGTTAAAAAAATAAAATAAGTATACACCTACAAAAATTTAAATATATATTTTATAACTTTTCATATCATATTTTATAAATTTTGTCCCACCTCATACATTTATCCCACATCGAAAGTGTTGGAGAAAAATGTGAGAGGAATATAAATTTAAAATTTTAAATATTTAATATAAATTAATAATTTTATTTTTTAAAAAAAAGAAAAAAACCGGTTATTTCCGGTTGAACCGGGTTTTGACCGGTTCAACCCGGTTCAACCTGAAATCTGGTTATATAGTGTTTTTTAACCGGGTTACTGGCCGATTCTCGATTCAATCCGGTTTTGAAAACAGTGAATCATATTACACAATTGAAACATTTTGGACCTTCTGAGCATATAACGAGGAATTAATTAATACAATTGGAGTGTGTGATTGTCTTGATTATTACATTATTTCGCAGTTTCATTTTTCCAACTATAAGATAAATATTAAAATTAATTGAGGATTCACATATATATTGTCAGACTTTATACCAATACAATAAATTAATTACTGAATCTATCTATATATCTATTTCTATATATATATATATATATATATATATCATAACAGAAATAGGTCTATATTCAGAAATCATTGAATATTTCCGTCAAAATTATTGGCAAATTGAGAAATTAATCTTTGAAATAAATATTACCAAATTATAATGGATTGAATTTTTAATATATATATATATATATATATATATATTATATTTCAACTAACTCTAATGTTAAATTGGAAACAAACCTCATAATAGATTGATAAAAATCTTTGGAAAAAAATATGAGTATATTTTCACTAACTCTAATGTAAAATTGAGAAACAAATATTTTGAATAAATATTAATAAGTTACATGATTGAGAAAAATATTTGAAAAAAAAATGTATGAAATAAATATTAACAAATTATAAAAGATTGAATTTTTTTCAAGATAGTTATATTGATTGGTGCTACACAACTTGCAAACATTGCACAAAAAAAATGAACAAGAAAGATAATAAATTCAACCGTCAATAATGTGATAACATGATGGCTAACAAATTTGAGTTATAGAGTCAAAGTTCTTGTGGTAGATGGTATAAACAACGTTTCTTTGATTTTGTGTCGACTTATATGTTCTTTTCTAATTAAGTATGAAGTAAATAATTACTCACACTATAGGAAGATGATATAGCAATGAACTAAAGATATTATTGAAAAGAAGTTGATGTTCAAGATTATCATTAAAAATGAGCATAAAGAAAATTTTATCTCTAATTTTGACAATAATATAATATAGTAAGTTCAAATCCAAAGAAGAAAAGGATGACCAAAATCAAGATTGAGAAATAATAGTTCAATATTAATTTATGACTCTTATTTCCTTTTGTTATGAACCATTTTTTTTTTTAGAATTTTCCTACAATAATATTACGAATATTTTATCAATTTTTTTTTAAACTTTCTTATGCTATCAATTAATTTACAATTGCACCAACTATGTTGAGTGCCGAAATAAACTTAAAGTGGTATTTGTTCTATGAAGTTAAGAATTTGTATGATAAGTATTGTTCAAAATATTGCACCAAATATATTGAGTCTCGAAATAAACTGAAAGTACTATTCGTCCTATAAAGTTAAGAATTTGTATGATAAGTATTGTTCAAAATTTATTATTCATATTATCTAAAAGATATTATTTTTAATTTAGCTTATATTATTAGATGAGCTAGATTGGTCCTGACAAGACTGGTGACCGTGTACTGTAAGGCAAGGTCATAACCGGAAGCAATTCAGGTAAGGTGGTGTTGATCCCTAGACTTTCCCTGACTCTGTCAAACCCGAGACTGTCGTTCAAGTTTCAGAGGAGACAATTCCGATTAATTTTGTCTCATATGCAATGTCGATAAACAAGACTCAAGGATAATCACTGGCAAATATTAGCATATTTTTTAAGAAATCAGTTTCCAGTCATTGTTAGTTTTACGTGGCAGTTTTGAAAGTCACCAATCGCAAGAGATTGAAGATTTTGGTGTGCGACGATGATAAAAAACATCCAAAAAAAACAAAAAAATGTGGTTTTCAAGAGGTTTTTCGAAATCTGTAATCATTTTAAACTTCGATTATTTAAAAATTATATTTTTTACATGAACCCATAGCTGTTATCTGCTTTCACTTATATTTCGACGTGTTTGAGATTTCCAATACTTAACGAATTAATTTAATTTAAAATTTTGTATTAAATATGAATTCGCTAAAACGTTGTTCTTAAAAAGTTTTCCAAAAATCATATTACTCACTATTAAATCAATTGTTCAACTACAGCCGTGCATCGCACGGATTCAATTACTAGTATGGTAAAATTCTACACGAGAATACACAAATTGGTATACTGCGGAAGTTGATCAAAGAGACTAACCGTATTTGTTAGACAGATTCTTCAACAAACTATAGTATCTTTAAAGAATTCGCTACCAAAATTTCAATTCCGAGTAAACAGAGAATGCTCAAATCTCAAAATTCTAGAGGTTTATATAGAGAATGCTCAATGCTCAAAATCCAAATAAAACTATAGTAAGGCCCAGCTTAATTTTACCCTCTGATCCCCCTCGCAATCCCCCCTTTGCAAAAAAACCCTTCCCGCCCGCCTACTCATTCATTTTTTTGTTCTCCTCCAATATTCTGAAATTAGAAATAGTATGTTTTCGATTTTTTTAGTTTATTATTTTTTTTCAAATGATGTGTCTTTTTTACTATTTAGAAAAAATTAAAAAACACCAAATATTAAACAAATAAATATTCAAAATGTGTGAATTCTTTTGGATTTGTCTAGCAAGATAATGGATTCTTCAAAATTGAACCGTATGCAGTATCGGATAAGTTGGGGCTGCGGGTGGGATTCACCTTGGATTCGCACCCGATACGCCATGTGGTGTATCCCTTTTTTTTTTTTTAATTCGGAGACACGTATCCCCATATGAGGATACACGTATCGGATACGTATTGAGGTATTATTGTAAAATTTATTAAATTTTGGAGGTTTTTTTTGTAATATTTTAAAATTTACTTAAAATTTATAAATTAAATAACAAACCCCATAGGCACTTACGCCAATTTGGGAACGCCAAGTTTGGGAACTGTACTATGTACTATTCATTAACAATAAATAATTATAATTTATAAATAATTATTAATAAATTAAATATTAAATAAGTAAATGACTAATAAATTAACAATTAGAAATTAATTAAATGAACTAATCAAACAACTATCCTCTCGATATTATTACAGGTGTTATATATAATTGTTGCAATTTTTTTGATATTGTTGCAGATTTATATATAATTAAACAAAAATAAATTGACGTATTCTCACCGTATCATATTCTAAAATTTTGAAAATCTCCGAATCCGCACAACCTTAATCGTATCGCACGTGCATCCGTACACGTGCAACACAGTAGGGAGGTCTTATGTAAAGACGGTCTCATGTTGAGACAAAACATAATTTAAGAATGATATTTCAATATATTAAAAAGGACGAGTGTTAATTTGTGAAGCGTATCACCATGTCCGTGAGACCGTCCCACAAATTTTTACCATTTTGAGAGTCTTACGTGAGATGGTCTCCAAATGAGATAGATTTCCACCCTGATATTTGAATCATGTTTCTCTTTAAAATATAATTGGATTGGAGCTCCACTACCCCACAAATCATATTATAAAAGTAAACCCCACAAATCATATTATAAAAGTAAACGAGACTTGTATCACGTATGAGGCCATCTTGTACTAATTTTTGCGTATGTTTAATAGGAACAAAATATAAAACAAAAGTTATGTACCTCTCTTTCCTCACATTTCACAAGTTTGAGGATAAAATATTACAGAACAAGCTCCTTAATGCTGAAATTGATTTAATCTCTTTCATTGCCAAAAAAACTTGTAAACAAATTACATTACAATGAAATCAGATGAGACTCTTGCAATATACTTCAAAAGACAATAATACAAATGAGCAGCTCATTCAACAAAGTTGAGAGAAGGGAGAAGTTCAAGGTATGATCAATATGGAAGGCCTCCTTCAGGGAGTTCCCAGTTATCCCCGTCATCTTCTTGCTTCTTGATCTTAGAAGCTTCTTCCCGATCCTGTGGTCCCGTTCTTGTAAAGGGCCGTCTGTTGAGATCATCAAGAATACCAATCAAATATTAAAAAGCATGTCAAAATCAACTTGAGGTTTTTGTGTTTGATTTTGCTGGAAAAGGGGCATTGCCCTCATCATGAAAGATTGACATAAAACGTAACATGTAATTACAATCACAAACTTCATTTGTACTCATAAGGCTCAAAACATAAAACTGTTTTTAAAAATCCTTGAGGAGACACAACATAGAAATGGAGGCATTGCCCTCATCGTGAAAGATTTACATAAAACGCAACATGTAATTACAATCACAAACCTCACTTATACTCATAATGCTCAAAAAATAAAACTCAAAACGCTGTTTTTAGAATCCTTGAGGAAAAACAACATACATAAGCATATGCAATCATGTCAATTCGGGTAACAGTTTCTTTATAACTCCCAAACTTCAACTTGGAATTTGAAAGACTGCACTCTCAAAGCTGATAGAGTTCCAGACTTTATGAGTGACAGTAAGTCAGTGACTATTGACCTGTTGTTCCAATCGAACTATGCTATAACTCGAATAATGTCAAACTTTGTGTGACGGTATATCAATTGACCATTTTCAAACTATTGGTCCAAACTCGAAAGAAACTTAACTTCTATTCCCATCGTTGGTTTATCTTTGCAAGAATTAGATATTGGAACCCCAAATCAAGTACTAGCCAAAGTTCATGCAAGTGAATCAGATAATATCTTCAGTGGCTTGTTGCTTAAAATCATAAACTTAAAATGGAATGCAAAGAAGTGCAATGTTGAAAAAAGCAGACACTTAAGTAGCCACTTAATATACTAAAATGCATTTATCAAAGTGTTTGGATGATTAACCAAGAGTCAAGATTCACAAACACAGAAAAGGTCCATAGCACCGAATTTCTCAATTTCAAATACGATGGCATCAAGGAGAAAAAATATATACTTTTTGTATTTAAAATGATTTCATGAAAGATGTATTACCAAGTTCAGTGACACATAAAATCTGTTTGTTCTCTTTATGCTAAACTAACTTAATTTGCATTTGCTACGCATCTTAGAATTACTCATAAGCTTCAAAATCAAAGAAATTAATAACCATCCAAACCCTAACGAGTCCTCAATTTGGGTAAAAATCAAATTACCAACAACAAAAATCACGAGCTAATACAAAAGAATACGAAACAAACCTTCGGCGATTGCGCTTCGCAGCGTCGCGCGTTCTGCGTTTCTTCTCCTCCTGCTTGTTCTCAAAATACCGTCGGCGCCTGCACTCCTGGATGACTCCAGCGCGCATCACCTCTCTCTTGAACCGTCCGATCAGCCTCTCCTCGGGTTCATTATCAGCCACGATCACCTGAACATTGTACGCCGATCGGAAGAACATCGTGTTGGCGTAGGCGAGAGAAGGGCACACCACCGAGGTGACGTCAGCTGAGCTAGAAGACGGCGATTGTGCTTCATTCGTTAACACCAGAGGTGTCCGCCCGCTGTTTGAGCTCGATGAGGAAGGCAGCGCGGCGGCGGAGAGATGAGCGGGAGGAAATTTGGCAGCGGGAGTGGGCGGTTTGGATGGGGTGAAGAAGCTGAAGAGATTGGATATGGATGAGGTAGCCATGGCGGAGATTTTGGGGGTTTGTATTTTTGGATAGGGGCATTTAAGTTTGTTAAAGAAAAATATAGTTGGTGGACACTACTGGGCCTATTTTATTTGGGCCTGAAATGTAGATGGGCTTTTGTGCTACATGGATCCATGTCTTCACTGCGCAGCCATGACGACACGCTGCATGAGACGGTCTCACGCTTAGACGGGAATAATTTGGGCATGACATTTTAATATTTTGAATGGGATAGATTTCGATTTATGCTAGTTTGTACTCCGTCTCATATATGAGACCGTTTCATACTAGTTTTTGTCTTTATTATTAAAAATACTAGGGGTGAACACTATTCAATAAAATCAGAAAATCGAGCGGAATTATAAATTCAGTTTGGTTATTTTGATATTTGATTTGGCATCGACATTGAATTTAAAATTTTATGTATTCGGTTTTGGTTATGGTTTTTAAGGTAGAAATACCAAAAAAGCAAACCGAATTGGAACATTATAAGTTAAACTTGAGTTCATTTAATCCTTAACAACTTGAATACGTGTGATTGTTTCTTGAATACTTATTTCATAATATACGAGGAATAATGATTTTATAAATGGTTCAATTTCAAAGGTCACATAATAATTTGATTTTTTTTTTGCGAAATTGAAGTCGGTTCAGTTAAGATCAATCTCGCAGTCATATAATTCGATTTCAGTTCATTATGATAAAATTTTCGATAAATATGATTATGCCAATTATTTTTAGTTCGATAACCGTGCTCACATCTAGAAACACCATGTTGATGTATCGAATTTCACGCGTTCCTTTCAAGGGTGTGGTTTGCATCGGATTCACGAAATCCTATTGTCACATGGTGAATCCATTAAAAAAAATTGGGTATCCGATGCGCAAAAAACGTTAGTTATTAACACAATTATTATTAGACATGATCACGTTATTAAGCAGTAAGCACTGAATGTGTCTTTTCAATTGAACTATGTTATGCAATGTAACTTAACTGAGTTGGTATGCTGTGAAACTTGTTCACCGTGAAACATGTTTATTTTTACACTTCAGTTATCACGACTACACCCTTTAGTAATGTAAGTCACATTATTCAGTTATCACGACTACACCCTCTGCTGTAATATAAGTCACACTCTTTATTTTTATGAATAATACTCTTTATAGTAAAATATCACACTCTTCAGTTATATAACTATTACTCTTCAGTAATATAAGTCACACTTCTAAACCAATTTTGCCGTGAAACTTGTTTACCCTATATTTTGCCAACTTAACTTGAGAATGTGATACTTACGCTAGAGATATTCCCTCTTATAACTTATGTATTAGGTTGATGGTATTTGAATTACAATTTTGTTGTTTAATTAGATTAAATTATTAAAAATGCTTAAGTTTTGGGAAAAAAAAAAGGTGAATTACAAACATATGATATATGAATTTTTAAAATTTCTATATATTTAAACGGTGTAAAAAATATTAAAATACATAAAAAGATACACAATATGTAATTTAGGGCCCGTTTTGTGGCCCAAACAAAGTTTCAGCCCATTAAGTATTAACCCAATCTACACCAGGGCCCATCACGGTTAAAGCGCCCCTATGAGAAAATGAGCATTGACCAGCTGAGTTGAGAAACCTGAAAAAGCAACTCGAGTTCGCTGACTCGCCGAGCGAGCAACCTAACGGGGCACACAAAGCAAAATCAGCATTCACTCAACTCAGTTGTAAGCCTCTGCTACCTAAATTTTTGTAAAGATTTGCTCTTTGGATTTAATTTAAGCTTTATTATTAATCGTATAAATGCATAGCAGCTCGAAAAATGTAGTGCACAGTTTTGAATTTTTTTGCGTGTAATCTCAGTTTAATTTTGCCTGTATACCGACTTCAATTTCAGAAATAGGCGTTTTCATGATCCTGATTCAGTCATTTCCAGTATCCATGGTTTTTTCTTGAATTAATATGTAAATTCGAGCCTGGTTAAATTTTAGGGTTTTTTTTTTTTAAAAACCTCGCTGATGATTTTGATTTTTTTTTACTTGGTTCATTTCTTCCGCCGAGCTCATTAAATTTTAACGGAAAGTTACTTTTTTTTGTGGATGTGGGGTAAATTATTTTGTGGGGGTATTGCTCTAGTAATGTTCTTGCTATGCTTCCGCAAGAACTTACGATCTAGGTTCAGTCATTCCCTATTTTTATCGTTTTCCTGGAATTAATGTGTGAATTTGTTCCGTCTCTTGTTACATTCTTTTTTGTATGCTTCTAATTTTGATTTTAGTTGTCCTTATATTTTGAGTAGGCTCCCTTAATTTGTGCAGTTCAGCTTAATTTTTGTGAAAGGTTCTTCTTTCTGGAGTGTGTGGGTGGGTTTGGGGGCTCCTGAGTGAAATTATTGCTTGGGTTATACAAATGATAGTTTAGTTGACCTTCTGCATCTTGAATTCAGGAACAATTTTGGGAATGCGAGCATAAACTCCAGTTTTCCTGTCGGTTTAACATTTTAGCCATGTCTGCAAATAACAACCACCCTCAAAAGAATATCGGGCCCTCATCCCCTTTTGGGAACTCTTTACCCGTGAACCAATCTGCACCACAACAGCTGGGTCCTGGATTTCCAAGCCATTATCAGTTCACAGAAGCTCAGGTGCAAGCCATCGCACAGGCTCAGGCTCAGTCAAAGGCCCAGGTGCAAGCCCAAGCCCAAATGTATGCAGCTCATGCTCAGCTCCAAGCCCAATTACAAGCCGCCCAGGGGCATTCATTCAACCAGCCTCATTCTGGTGGGATTCCGAATTTGGGTTCACAATCTCCATCTCTTTCAGGGGCTGGAAGTGGCGGTGCCAAACGCTTCCCACAAAAACCACCGATTCGTCCACCAACTTTCTTACCTTCAAACACAGTCTCCCCCATGAGGACAATGGACGCTTCAGCTGCTGCTCGAAGGAAAAAGCAGAAGCTTCCTGAGAAACAATTACATGAAAGAGTTGCAGCTATTTTGCCCGAGTCTTCCCTTTATACTCAGCTCCTTGAGTTTGAGTCACGAGTGGATTCTGCTCTCACAAGGAAGAAAATCGATATCCAAGATTCTCTAAAGACACCAGCATACATTCAGAAAACACTTCGTATCTATGTGTTTAACTCTTTTGCTAATCAGATCCGCACAATTCCCAAGAAACCAAATGCTGAACCTCCCACATGGACTCTAAAAAATTATCGGGAGGATTCTGGAGGAAGGAATGGATCCTGAGCAGTCTGCAATGATGCAGAAATCAAACCCTGCCTACCCAAAATTCTCTTCATTTTTCAGAAGAGTTACTATCACTCTAGACCAGAAGATTTACCCCGATAACCATTTGATAATATGGGATAGTGCTCGATCACCCGCTCCTCACGAAGGGTTTGAGGTCAAAAGGAAAGGGGAACAAGAATTTACTGCAAGTATACGTCTAGAAATGAATTATACGCCTGAGAAATTTAAACTTTCAGCTGCCTTAACCGAACTTTTGGGTATTGAAGTTGATACTCGTGCTAGAATAATGGCTGCGGTTTGGCATTATGTTAAGGCTCGTAAATTGCAGTGTCCAGATGACCCATCTTCTTTCATCTGTGATCCACCACTTCAAAGAGTATTTGGGGAAGGCAAGATTAAGTTCACAGCAGTCACTCAAAGAATTACTCCCCATCTGTTTCCTCCACAGCCCATACATCTGGAACACAGGATCAAACTTTCCGGAAATAGCCCCGTTGGAACTGCGTGTTACGATGTTGTGGTTGATGTACCTTTCCCGATACAGAGAGAGTTGAATGTGTTGTTGGCTAATACTGAAAAGACGAAAGAGATCGATACCTGTGATGAAGCAATTTGTGCTGCAATAAGGAAGATACACGAGCACAGACGAAGAAGGGCGTTTTTTCTTGGATTTAGTCAATCGCCTACAGAGTTTATTAATGCCCTTATAGATTCTCAAAACAAGGATCTGAAGCTTGTGGCAGGGGAAACAAGTCGTGATGCAGAAAAAGAGCGCCATTCGGAGTTCTACAATCAGCCCTGGTATGGTTTATATTTACGTTCCAGATTTCATTTGAATGTTATAACTTTTTTTTTTTTTGTAAGTATTTTCATTTTGACTCCATGAATGGATGTAGAAAGTGTCATTAGAGTTTCAATTGAGAAGCTGGAAATACCTAACTTCTTACCAATTAACCTCGAAATCAGTTTGTTTAGTAAGCTGTTGTTTGAAATGGTGGAACTAATGTTCGAAAAAGTACCTTTCACATTATACATTGATTAACGAGTTAAGACGCTGATCATTATTTTTGCCTCATGGTTGTTTGCAATGTGTTTCTCTAGATGTCTATATGTGAGACCTTTAGATGCTCTAGTACTGTGTGTAGAAAAATGAAAACCATTTACTCTATTTAAAAGGGAAGAGAAGACCTTACACTTGGAAAGAAACTATTAAACGAAGGTTTGTTAATCATAAACGAGAACTTATGTCTTAACCATACACGATGACAGAGATATGATCTATAAAGCCGACACACATTGTGTGATGAACTTACATCTGCTGTAGTTATTCATAGGGATGTTCAAGATAATTATCTTATTATCTAATACCTAAACAAATTGATATTTTTTCTCTATTTCATGCACAAGGTATATTTTTCATATATTTGCCATTAATCTAGGGGAATTCTGAACTTGTTGAAACTCCTCCCGCTCTTAACAGGGTTGAAGATGCTGTCATTCGCTACCTTAACCGAAGGCTACCATCAGATACCCCTGGCAACACATGAATTAGCATGAACTTGACAACTCGGTATGACTAGGACGTAATAGGATCGTTACTTTGATGTTAATCTTCATTCTACATCTACGTATGAATTTAGGAACCATGCAGTTTGTCTTCACACGCACGCAGTAAAAGAAGAAAGCAGCATCGTTCTAGAAGTGGGATATTAGATATTTCGTTGCTATTTCACCTTTGTTTTCTCGGTTGCAGAACTATTGCTATATGTATAATTATTATTGGGAAAGGCACCATTGCCCCTGCTCTAGCTGTAGTGCTGTTTCTGTTGTATCTATAAGTCATGGAATGTGTGTAACAGCAGCCTAGGTAGAAACCTCTCAAATGTTGCGATTTTATTTATCCACAAGCTTTCAGTTCTGCATATAAACATTGTTGAGATAGAAGCATCTCTCTCAATATATATGTGGGTGCGTGAAAAAAATTTCAGTTTTTTATTTAGATTGCATGTGATTTTACCATGTCAATATTGCCTGATTGTTGGGTCAGTTTTGAAATCTGGATTCTTGCCCTATCATGTCTATAAAATGAGATATATTTGTATGAGACGGTCTCACCGTGAGACGAAATATAATTTGGGTATGTCGCTTTAACACTTTGAAGGGGGTGAATGTTAATTTGTGTTTAGTTATACCCCGTCTCATATATGAGACCGTCTCATGCAAATTTTTGTCTTTTTTTGTTTAAGGCAAATTCTCCTGTGCACCACATGCACCAATAAAATTGTTGCAATTTAATTTTAAAAGCTCTTTTTCTAATTTTTTTTAGTTTTAACTTTTTTTTCTTTTTTCTTTTTTCAATTTTGATTTTTTTTTAACTTTAATTTCAGTTTTAGATATATTTTTTTTAATTTTTTAATACCCGACCCCAAATTCGGCCAGGGTGGTTCATGGTTTATCCGGCCCAAATGGTTCAAATATGATTTAGGGTTCATTATTTAGGGGTTAGGGTTTAGAGTGCACTATTTTTTATTGGTGCATGAAGTGCACAGGAGAGTGACTCTTTGTTTAAATATGAATGTGCCTAATCGAATGATATAAATTTCCAGCTTTGTATACATTTCCTTCTGTAGTTTATATATTTTTTCCTTGCATTTACAAAATGTTAAATATAATAATTAATGTAATGTATTAACATTTGATAGATGAAATTGAAAACTTTAAGTAACTTATAATAAATCTGATTAATCGACTCATTCGATTGAACTGTTTTGTAGCAATATTTCCATATAAAAACACAGTATCTTGATCCTATAGTGACAACCCCATAAATCAGTGTAGAAAATCGTAAATGTAATCCTCTCAAAAAAAAAAAAAAAAAAAAAAAAAATCGTAAATGGATCTGTACATTTTATTCGAGTGAATTTTGAAAAAGTAAAAGACACTAAAAAGTGTGTAAAAATAAAAAAGTAAAAATTTACATAAAATTTTTTTTCATAATAATATATATAGAGGACTCAAATTCCATTCGAAAGATAATTCAAAATGTAAAAACAAAAAAAAATTGATTTGGATAGGCCCAGCGTAGATATCAAACAGAATTGAGCCCAAATTCAGCCCAAAGATGCAGTAATATATATTAGCCCGTAAAATTCAAATTTCTATACATTTCGGATTTTCCAATTCATTACTTGCATATCGAAAAATGGCGGGAAAGGAGGCAGCCGCCGCCGCGGCCTCGGCGTCGAAGCCGAAATCCGATGGAGAATCGGAGGTTTGTTGGAGAAAAGAAGTCGATCAAAACCTCAAGAGGCTACAATCGCTGCTATTCGGCGCTGATGCGGCTATGGAGAAGGGGGATTTTGGGTCCGCGCAAGTGCTATCCCTTGGGCTCATCGGCTTCCTTGACTCTCACTCGCGGTCATCTGTAGATGAGGCCTTCATTCGCCCGATTCGCCGTGAAGCCATTTCCAAGCTCGGCTTGGCTCGGCGAGCCTTGATTCCTGATTCTGATCGGTATTACCTCTTTCTTTTAACTGGAATTAATGTAACTTAGCGAACAGTTTATAGATCTTATTCGAATAATTATTTGGATCTTGTAGCAGAGTGATAGAGTCTCTTATCTTGTTTAATTTTTCTAGCTGGTTTTCATCCCGTTTTCATTTCCGTTTTCCTCAAACTGCGTTGTGTACTTCCTTTGGAACTTAGATTACAGTGAGGAAGATGAATGAAGAAGTTTAAAGTACAAAGGAAAAGAAGAAGTTCGGTTTCGTCTTCTATTGAACAAACTAGCATCCTACTTTAATACATTTTGATTGCAATTAATCGTTACTAAAAAGATGGTACGGTGTTTATAATACAACAAATATCTATCATAATTATGTACTTTCCTGAGTATTATCCTTTAGGTATTTTGGATGAATATCATGAGGGTAAATGAAGCGTATGATTCCAAAAAGGAAAAAAATAGAAATGAAACCACTATTGTTGAGCACAATTGAGTAACAGGAGGATAACTTAACTACTTTAATATGCTGTGCTTTTGTCATATGAAACTCTTTTATTAATGGTACATTGAGGATTGTTGATACTTTGTTTAATTTACATACTCTATAATTCAGCCAAGCATTCGCGCAAGCAGGCAAAGATCCAGGCTGTATATTCAGAAAGAGAGGTGATATTGATATTGAGAAGATTAAGCAATCCAAGTATTTTCGCTCACTTTTCCAGCAACCCCTTGAAAGAACAGCATATGGATTGGTATGATGTGCCAAACATTGCAATTTTCCTTGTTTTCCTCGCGTATTACTCAACTAAGATGCACCTAGTATTTCTCCATCTTCTATATGCCTTTTTTTATGAAGTTTAGAACTAAAATTGATTATTCCTGTCTACATGCTGTGGTTACAACCTAATTTCACCTTCCTCAGAGGAAGCAACCTGACGAGCAAGAGGATTTGAAGACCGCAAAGACTATGATACAGACAAAACTGACTTACTTGTATGGACATGGTTCTAAAGAAAATAATCAAAGTTCCATGACAGATGAGATAACTGTGGATTGTGTTGTTGTCGATAAGAACTATTCAAGATACAACTGTCCCAGGAACAATTCTATGTCTGCTATCACTAAAGCAGAGGAGGAGGAGCAAGGAGCTCGTGGACCCAGTTTTAAAACAAAACGGTTACACAGGAAAGTATTAGTCCTAGAATTGAAAACTTAAAATCCCCATCAGGCAGTGAAGAACTTGAGGTCGATGGTTCAAGTAATGGATTCGTTACTGCTAGAGCAAAACTGGTATTCTCATAATTCCCTCAACTCTCTTGAAGATTTGCTTGAGTATGCTACTATTATTGTTGATATCAGTCAGATATTGGCTTGTTTTGCTTTGGTCATTGTCTGACCTAATTGCTTGGGCATGTCCCTATAGTTTCCATGCTATTTGGCTTTTCTGTCTAATCTTTGAAGCCAATTATACGTTGTACTTTTCAGAAAGACTACTTTTAACCATGGTAGCAAAATCATCAGCGGTTTTTTGGTCAAATTTTTAGGGAACTCTTGGATTCTGCTAGTTGAAACATAAAGCTAGACTTCCTTAATGGTTTCTCACCAAATTAGCAGTACCAATATGTTTGATACTAATATGTCTAATTCTCTCAATGTGATACTTTTGCTCTCAGCTAAAAAGGCTCAAAGTAATGCCTCTCTGCTTGCAAACCAGCTGTTCTTTCTTTAGTTAGTAGTAGAAGTTGATGTTTTTTAGTAGCACAGTATCTAAGAAACAATCACTTCTTGCAGCTTAAGCTTTACATATTCATCCAAGTTAACTTTTCTAATATTACTATGTATTTAAAATATTTCTCTATGATTATGAAATCAGCATTGTTTGATGCATTCCACCCAGGAAATGGAGGCTAGACAAAAGCGAGGCTTAACTGGATCCCCAAGTGCATCTATGTCTCCGCAAAGTGATGCTGGAATCCACAGAGGTTATGGAGCCAGATCTTATGGTTTTTCTAGACGTGGAGTCAGAGGTAATTTTGTTCCTCCCATCAGATCAAATGAAAAAAGCACTGGCAATATGACTTCACGAAATGCTGGAAAGGGTGATGATACCATAGATGACTCTACAAGAAGATGGTATGAGAAGCTTCTGATTTTCTTTGCTTTTGATTAGTCTTGTGGTCTATGTTATTGGAAAATGCATTCTCTCTTTTCTTTTCCTCTCCTCCCCTTAGAAAGGAGAAGGCAAAACCAGTGCGTCTTATCCTGTAGCTGTGTAATGTAGTTTGGAGTTGCTGTGTGGCCCTGATGGAGAGCTTCCTGAAAAGCTAAGGAATCTAGAACCACGCCTGATTGAACATGTTAGCAATGAGATAATGGATAGAGATCCCAATGTCCGTTGGGATGATATTGGTATGCCCGATTGCAAGATTTCCGTTATCAGGATTTATATATAACGTCTAGCTTATACAGTTTTCTTCTTTTGTGCCTGTGTGAATTTTCTAAGCTGGTTTGGAGCATGCCAAAAAATGTGTGACTGAGATGGTGATATGGCCTCTGCTACGCCCTGATATATTCAAAGGTTGTCGTTCTCCGGGTCGTGGTCTTCTCCTTTTTGGACCTCCTGTAAGTATATATCAATAGCAGTATATAATAAAATATACTCCCTCCGTCCCAAGATTACTTGAACACTTTATTTTTTGCTTGTGTTTTAGCGGCGAATAGTTTATTAGTATTTGAAATAATAAAGTGACTTTTAAGGTGGGGTATGATAGTCTTATCCCTCCTCTATCATAACGCATTTCTTAAAATTACTTTATCATTTCAGATACTAATAAAAAACTCTTCGCTTAAAGCACGATTTGTTTAAAACAAGAACTATTCAAGTCATCCCCGAGACTGAGGGAGTATCAAATACAAGAAGCTTGCTACTTAGTTCTGTTTCTTCTTTGGCATAGGGAACTGGTAAAACTATGATAGGAAAAGCAATTGCTGGAGAGGCTAAAGCAACCTTTTTCTACATATCAGCCAGTTCATTGACGAGCAAATGGGTATGCATGCATTGAACTTTTATAGTTTAGAAGAGTGGGATTTGCATTTTTTGTTCCGAGTCAAGGTTTAGAATATCATTGCTCTTTCTCTATCATAACAATAAGTGAGTCCTGAAATAAAATGTTGAGGTGAAACTTATGAAATAATGCCTAAATATTTTTATGTTTATGCTCTTATATCAACAATTATAACATCTGAAGCAGACCAAGCATAGTGCTTGGACTACATTCTCACAGTGCTTGTTGTCAATATCCATAGTCAATGTCTATACCAAGATATTACACTGCTTCTGCTCGCATTCAAGAGAAAAACGTATCAAGATTATATGCTCTTAATAACCACATCCCAATTGATGATTGCAGATAGGTGAAGGCGAAAAGCTTGTGAGAGCACTTTTTGGTGTTGCTAGCTGTCGCCAGCCTGCTGTGATATTTGTGGATGAAATCGACTCTCTTCTGTCTCAGGTATAATAAGTAGCTCCAAAATAATTTGCTCTTTCCCCACTATATTTCTCTGTTTTTCCTAATCAACGTGAAGATGCTAAACTGTTTTGAAGCTGAGTTGGTAATGAGTGCAACTCTTTATAGTAATTGAATATTTTTGTAAAAAAATGGCAATAAACTAAGCACTTTTACTTTTCAGTTTGCTATTCTGCTATTCTCTCAGCTACGTCTTTTTTTATACACTAGACAAACTGGAGCGCATAGGCCATTCGTAAGACAATCAAAATTGTCACTGTGGTAGCAGGATATTTATTATGAGAATGACACAGCTACCCCTATCCCCTGTAGTTTTTCCTTAGTTACTAATAACTAATTTCAAAATGGAAAAAAACTGAGCAATTCGAGTTTGTTGCAGCGCAAGTCTGAAGGTGAACATGAGTCTAGCAGGCGGCTGAAGACGCAATTTCTCATTGAAATGGAAGGCTTCGACACTGTGAATGAACAAATTTTATTAATAGGTAATTACTAAACTGGTATAATAACTCAAGCAAATTCAGTTGCTGAATACTTGTATAGTAACTCATAATCTAATTTTACTGGTTTCATAGATAATACACATTTAGTCTTTGCTACAAATAAAGTAATTCCATTTTGGTTGATCCCATGAATTTGATTGATCAAAAGGTCCTCTCTTAAACTCCAGTGCAATGTTTGGTGCATGTTTCATGAAACAGGTGCAACTAATAGACCTCAAGAACTTGACGAGGCAGCAAGACGGAGACTCACAAAGAGGCTGTATATTCCACTACCCACTCCAGGTCCAACTTATTAGAGTCATCTTTTCAATTATATAGAAGCTCTCTTTGTTCTTAACGTAAATTATTCGAATTTGATGAGCAGAAGCAAGAGCCTGGATCATCAGAAACCTGCTGGACAAGGATGGATTGTTTAACCTTTCAAATGAAGATATTGATGCTGTTTGCAGATTAACTGAAGGTAACTGCTTTGTAGAATTAATCACTAAATAGACGGTATAGCATTCACAAGACCACAAACAACTAGCTTTTTCTTGCTCGTTTTTAGGATACTCAGGATCTGACATGAAGAACTTGGTGAAAGACGCTTCAATTGGCCCACTTAGAGAGGCTCTACAACAAGGTATTCAAATTACACAGCTGAAGAAGGAAGATATGCGACCAGTAAATCTTCAGGTATTTTCTTGCATTGAACTACTTTTTATATAATATGTTTGAAATTTGAAATTCACTATTTTTCACGTGATTACTTGTATGAAGTTGTACTTTCTCCCTAAGCTTTTCATCAAATTTAATCTGTCAATCCAAACATAACTCGAAACGTGTTGTGGATTTTGAAATCGTAATTTAACATTCTTCCCTTTGTTTGTTGATTAGGATTTTGTGAAAGCATTACAAGAGGTGAGACCATCAGTCTCACCCAATGAACTCGGCACCTATGAGAAGTGGAACGAGCAATTTGGTAGCTTATCGCTGTAGCAACGCCCCATTCAAATAAGATCACTAAATTGAATATTGTGCCAAAATTTATTGCATTAACTACTGCAAAAACTTGTGAGTCCGTGTCACGGTGAAATGGTTCACAAACTAGCATAAATTAACACATACCTCTTTCAAAATGTTAAAATGTCGTTCCAAATTTCCCACCTATAAATAGCATGTAGTTCAAATGTTATTCTAATGTTTTTATTAAAAAAAAATCTATGTACAATTAATTTTTGACACGAGCTTCGATTCAAAACACTTCCATCATTTCAATGCTAATACCATTATACACGTTGAAGTTATTCTTAGGGATTTATTAACGATGAATTGAAACAATAGATTTTAAGCCTTTAATTTTCATTTTATGCATATATTATACATATATATTTGAATGTCTAATGAATATTATATGCAGTGGAATAGTATTTACAAGACTCGTGTGATACAGATACTTGCATTCTTCTTGGTGTGAACATCTACAAAATTGGTTCAAGATGTTTATGCTCTTTACAATAAAATAATTATAAAATGCACATTACACCTTTTTTTATGGATGTCCAAAACATGCAATTTATATCGTAGCATGTGATGCGTCGTGCCAATAATATGTCTAGCACGTTTAGGAACGTCTAAAATAAGAAGGGAACACGTCACCTGCAACACTGTAGTCTGTATTGTCTAACAAACTTCTACCTAATTTTCAGTGCAACACTGGTATGAAGTTACTATAAAGTTTGCATTCGAACTCTTTGTAGCAACTTGATACTCTATTTTATACTCATTTCGTTTTAATTTTAATTGCATTCTTTCCATTTAAGTCGTTTCAATCTTAACTGCACATTTTCTTAAATGGAAATACTCATTTTATCACATAAAATATTAATAAACTCTTTCAACCCTCAATATTTTTATCACTTTATCACATAAAATACTAATAAACAATTCATTCTTACCCAACACTTTATTATTTTTTCTTAAATTTCGAGCGCACAGTAAATTACCAAACAAGATTGAGACGAAGGGAGTAACATTATTATACATATAAATATTAATAAATAGTACGCGTCCTACATGGACATAACATGTTAGAATATTGGACTTTAATATCACAATGCCATCGTGTGTCTGCCAAATTTTAATAGGTACAGGCTGTCAGCACATGGCAAAGTGTAGCTTTTAATTATTAGCAAATTAGTTAATTTTAATTCATATCCTTCTAGTTGGACTTCAACTTGTACACCTGGTTCAATGTGCTCATGGTTTCTTATTTCTATGCCCAAGCAAATATATTGTTCTGATTTTATTAATGTAAATCTTCGTATTAATAGTAATGAACACTTATAAATTTAAGAATTAGTAAATAAAAATTCCTAACATGTATATAATGATAAAACAAAAATGAAATCCAAAAAAGACCGGGCGAACGCTCAACCCCTAAACATCTACAAAAACAATAACTTATCTGGAAAAATGATAACTACAACAACAATAACTTTTAAGTAACAAAAGAAGAATAAACAAATTAAACTGGTCTATGATACGTCAAAAATCTATGATTTCTGATAAATTAATTTCGTTATAAAGTACCTTCTGTAATTAATACTCCAATTTATGTGTCTCATGCCGCACGTCATTGTCTACGACTAACACGCACCTTAAATCCCCCAGCCATGTGCGCAGTGAGGAGAGGCACGTAAACCGGCCGGTCCAGGCTCACCGGTCTGAACTCGAACCGTTTCACGACCGACGCCACGACGTATTTCATCTGAACAAAAGCCATTTCTTTCCCAGGACAGTCTCGCGGACCGCCTTGAAAAACCGGAAATTTGTACGGACCGAAATTCTTCAACGACTTAATTCTACCATCTTCCATTTCAGAAACCCATCTCTCCGGTTTAAACTCGAACCGGTCCTCCCCCCACAACCCCTTCATCCTCCCCATTCCGTACGGGAAATACGTGACCCGATCTCCGGCCCGAACCCGGGTCCCATCGGGCAAATAATCGTCAACAACTGCATGCTTCGAGTCCCATGCAACCGGTGGGAACAACCTCATGGACTCACAAATGCAAGCTTTCAACAACCTGTGCTCTCTCAACGAGTCGTATTTTGACACGTCATCAAGAATTTTTAATTCTCTCACTATTTCATTTTCAACACGAGGGTGGCATGAGAGCATGTAGAAAAGCCAAGTCATGGCGGCCGAGGTCGTATCTCGGCCTGACATGATGAAGCTAATGATCGTATCCCTAATAACCTCCTCGTTTTCTCCGTCCACCACCATTTTCGTCAGAAGATCCGATTCCGATTCCGATTCGGATTTGGATTCCGCCACCTTTCTTTTCCTATCACCAATTAATTTATTCACAAACAAATGAATAGTAAAAATAGCTTCTTTCAATTTTTTCTCCGAACCAATACCCAAAAACCTCTTAACTTTCCACATAATCGCCAATGGCGCTGCGCCTCTTCTAGCACACATTTCCGAAGCCACATCAAACGCCTCCACGATCACGTGCTTACTACCCAACGAGTTGTACTCCAAGCAACACGGGTCGTACCCTAACGAAACACGACACACCAAATCAAACGCCAGCCGCCTCAGCAAATCCTGCAGGTCCACGCTCTTCCCCTGCCCGTCCGCCGCAGCCGATTCCAGCACCCGAATCAGCTTTCCCTCAACCTCATTTCTCAACACATCCTCAACGTACTCGCGAAGTGACTTCGCATTGAACTGGTGTACAACCAGCTTCCGCTGGTTGTACCACAGCTCACCGTCCACGTTAAATATCCCATTTCCAAGAAAATCCCCTAGAATTTCCGAAAACGCCCTCCCTTTCGGGTAGTTACCGAAGTTGGTTTTCAAAATGTACCTCACGTTTTGGGGGTTGGCCGTTACGATGGTCCTGCGCGCGCCGAATCGGGTGATTGTGATCGTCTGCGACGCGGATGCGGATAGCATGTCGGTGTACCAGTCGAGCAGGCGCCTGCGGTTATTGTAGAAAGATAGGAGGCTTCCTATTATGGGATACGGGTACGGGCCAGAAATGGTAGAGGCTTTTCGGGCCGGCCCGAATCTCCATTGGATCGATGTGTGGAGAAGAAATAGGAATATGGATAGAAATGGAAATATTAAAGAGAGGGGCGTGAATATGTCCATTATTGTTGTGGCATTGATGGATTAGTTTTTAGGCGTGGTGTGGTGTGTTTATATAATAAATGAAATTGGAGGGGTTGGGGGTGGGTTGTGGCCACGTATAATACTAGTATATGTTATTTCATTAATCTCATTTCTTAATATTTAAACATGTTAATTAATTATGTGTTTATTAATAATGTCATTTAATAATCGGGTTTGTGGCTGGTTTTGTTGATTAATCGTTGCTGTTGAAATTCGATTTTTGTGTTTCGTTTAATAGTACATGTGTTGTATATTTAAATGACCAAATAAAGTGACAGAAATACCAAAAGTAGCAAAAGTATTAGAGTTTGAATCACAAATGGTCTCATAACTTTGGTTTCAAATAGATTTAGTCTCACGAGTTTTTTTGTCGTTGATTTAGTCCCAAATCGACTGGAACAACGTTATTTGGGGCTTTCCGGTGGATGCTGTGACTGAACTACCACGTATATATTTTTTTTAACATCTGGAATCTCAGACATATATAATTAAAATTTTAAACTTAAAATTAAAATAAAATTGACGGCAAGAATTAGTCAAACACACTTAAAAATACACGTGACAGTACACGTGGTAGTCAAGTCACAATATCCGCCGAAAAGCCCCAAATAAAAACGATAAAATGACGTTGTTTCGACCGATTTGAGACTGAAATTGGACATTGTCAAAGTTATTGGGACTAAATCGGTGATAAAAAAACTTATTAGACTAAATCTATTTGAGGCTAAAGTTATGGAACTATTTGTGATTCAAAGTCAAAGTATTAAGACGCTTCGGCAACGCGAGAGCGATTTTTTTCTGCATTGTAGTATGAAGTTTATATGGTATAATATATTTTTGTGAATTTTAATTTAAAGGAGCCACTATCCACACCCCAAAATTCTCCATTCACACACCATAAATTTTAAGACAATATTATATATAAATAAATTGACTACAATGCCCTTATATAAAATTAAATTTTATGTACGTTATTAATCTATAAACCCCTTTTAAATGAAGCTAAATCCCTTCCAGTTTCATTCCGTAGAAATCCCAATTTTTTATTTTTTTTTTACAAATTCAGGTTGCTTGGAATCAACGAAATCCCAAAATACACATTTTTACAGATCTAGATTGATTGGAATCAACCTCAGAATCAAAGGCAAATCAAAACTTGATTTGTTCATATTCCACATAATTTGATAGCAAAGCAACAGAAGTGCGAGACATTTCATTGTCAAAATGACACTTTAACTTTTTTAAATTAATTTCAATAGTCCATGATACATTACAAAGAAAACCAATTAATTATCGTAAGACATTCTAAAAATCATCAATAATCCAGTTCTACCCATTGGATTCTGAAAAAAAAAACAGCATTAAAAAACTAAAGAAAACAATCATAAAAATAAATCGTAGATTTTTTCTTCCAAAATAGAAAATTTAGAAACTTCTCTCTTTAAAATCTATAAAATACATTCATGGTGAAACAAATGGCTTATTTTAAGAGATAAGGGAAAATTCAATTTTGTATTTTGAGGGAGAGGGATAGAATAGAAATGAAATAGAGTGTCATTAGTAATATAAATTAATTATTAAATTTTAATGGGGTGTTTAGTAAATGGGGTGTGAACGGAGAATTTTGAGTTATTAACTGTAGCTCCCTTAATTTAAATCACCTCGGAATTTGTCCAAATTAATTATCGAAGGAATCTTCTGATTTGTATAAATGTTGAATACCCTTAAGAAGACCAACTTATTATTAGTATTTCATAATTTTACCTTACTTGCTAGTAATTTTTTAAATTATTTAAATAGAGAGAGTGATTGTATTCGATATTTTATTTAAATCAAATTCTATTTTCCCATCTGACGATCTCACACGAATTTTTATATAAAAGAATTGGGGGTGGGGAAGAGTCACGTCAAATGTCAGTGACATGCTTATATGAAATTAGGAAGATAACTAATCAACCTTGATGAGAGATTAGAATATGACTAATTCAACTATTCAAGTCGTTAAATATGTAGGAATTATTGTGGTCCAAAATAAATAAATAAATAGAAATTCAGATAAATATTGCACGTGTCTATAGAAACTAGAAAGTGCATAGCAGTTTCCGAGTTATTGAGATGCATGAACTCAACGGCACCCTACGTATAATTTATTTAGTCTGCGTTTGTTTTGGACTTAGGACTTTGTGCTTCTCGTCTTATATGAATTTGAGATTTAGAGTCTGGTTTTTAAATTCTATATTTCATCCACACCTACTAATATCTATAAAATCTATTATTATTCTTCTCAATACATCACACTTTATACACTTTATTACTCTTCTTAATATAATATAATAATACAATATCAATCATTATTAAACATTGATTTGACATAAAGTTAAATCTCACCCTACTCAAATCTCAAAACAAACACGTACATTTACTATTCATCAAAGATTCTAAATACCTAGATTTTAAAACCTTGACTTGCTTCGCACACTTAAATTCCAAAACAAACGCAACCTTAAGAATTGGTCTCTCATTAACCAGGTGGCTTAGCCCACCTGGCCACTGGGCTCTTCAATTGAGTGGGAGACCCATGTTCGATTCCATTTGGGAACGAATTGGAGTATGAGAGTTATAAGGTGGCTTGGTGAATTTGTGGAGTGTTTGAGTGATTGGTGTACTAACTACTAACAACTAACTTTGTCCAATAAAAAAAAAGAATTGATCTCTCATTAACAAATTTCATAGTATAAAATTGAATTATTTTATAATATAAAATTAAATTATTTGATTTATTTTACTCATTTCAATACATTTTTTAAACTCACTAAATTTGACTCATATTATACCCTAAATAAGTTTACATGCT
The DNA here is from genome assembly GCA_037126765.1 of Stenogyne calaminthoides. NCBI lineage: Eukaryota > Viridiplantae > Streptophyta > Magnoliopsida > Lamiales > Lamiaceae > Stenogyne > Stenogyne calaminthoides. Next base: position 2,762,130 of record JBBCBC010000011.1, on the reverse strand, counting down.
CATAAATTAAAAATCAATTTCATAACATGAAATTTCTTCATACTAAAGTTTGCCTTTGTTTAATTCAATAATTTGCAAGATTTTATTTTTATTTAATCCAATAATTTGCAATTAATCCAATAATTTGCAAGTGGTGTTGTCTATATATGTTTACCTATTCAATATTTTAAATATTTAATAGAGCGGACCCAACGTCTATTAGTGGGCCCCACTTCAAACAAGAGTAATTGATTCATCTCAAGAGTTGATCGCATTTAAGAGATTTTGAACTTGAAACCTAAAGAGCAAACCTAGAGAGGAGCATACTCCTAAATCTCATGCTTACACCACTTTTTTAACCCTTAATTCATCTGTACTTGTCTTTTTCAAGAGTTAATATTAGCATATGAAATATTATTATATAGTGTATATAAACTATAAAGTGACTCTTTAAAAAATATTTATTTTTAAAATAATAATATCTCATATGTATAACGATGATACTTTATATGCACAATAATATTGTTGGATAAATAATAGTAGTTCACAGTTTTTACCCGTTTAATACCGCTTTTGGTGATATTCGATGTCACATATTATCGTACTAGTATATAAAATTAGAGACACATGCAAGACAGTCTCACGGTGAGACGGATAACATTTAAAGATGAGTGGGTATGATTTATGTTAGGTTGTACCCCGTCTCATGCATGAGATCGTCTCATATGAGTTTTTATCTAAAAATTAATGATGAATACTACAGTTAGTGATCTACTGTATAATTTCGTAGTGAGACAAATTAAGTGTGCTATCTACTTACCAACTCCATCTGTCCAAATATAAGTTTCTCCATTTCTTTTTTCATTCGTCCCACAATAAATTTCCTGCTTCTCTAAATGTAAAAAGTAATTCTATTACCTATAATTTTTATCCTTACTTTTCAAACAATATTACAAAGAATGTTACTCACTACCACTCATTACTCCACATACATTTTTCTTTTCTCCCAATACCCACAACTACCCTTCATTTTTATTATTTTATTATTATATCTTAAAAAAATAGAAAACTTATACGGAGGGAGAGTATGATTTATAAATAATTACCATTTTTTTAATTAATTGATAACTAAAAGACTCAGCGAAACAAGCTATTAATTAATATAAAAGTTCACATAATCTTGAAATGGATAATCTGATATTTTTTTCAAGATAATCCATTCTTTTTTGGTACACCTAACTGGATCCAGTGGGTAAACTAATTTATACTTCGAGTTCTGTCAACGATGCTTTATTAATATTCAATAACTCTTCTATAAAATTCAGATTAAACATGCGTTGTTGTCGTTTGAACTTTGAACATAACCTGCTTTCTTATAAAACATAACACAATTTCTTAATATTCTGATGATCATTTTAATTACTTTATTAAAATAAATTAACTGTACGTGACAAACCGTTTGAGATTGTCGATGTTGGAGGGTTTTTTTTTTTTTTTTTTTTGAGAACGTCAATATTGGAGTTTTACTTATATAGGAGTATAAGATTTTTAAAGACGGGAAAAGTTGACAATTTTTTTTAAAATATAAGAATCAATTGAATGATCTGAATTTGCTGGCAAGTTTGACAATCATTAAATATTTAAATCCATAGATTGAGTAAATCAGCCAATGAGCTACAAAAAAATCAATTCATTGAATCAACGCTTAACGAATTTTAACAGGAAATCCCTTGTATATAAATTCATTGAATCAACAACTTAATGAATTTTAACCGGAAATCCGGTGAGTATACAAGAACACCCTTGAGCCTAATCTATATCAATATGATACTCCATTTTCTATTTCTTAATATATTAAATGAAGTAGTTGCTTTAAAAAAAGGCTTAATTGCAGAAAAAATCACGAAAATTTCAAAAATTGCTATTTAATCATTCTAGCCAGGTATATATTACAGAATGATGTGGCTCACTCTCAACCACGCCATGATGAACAGGTGGAAAGAGATCTTGCCATGGCCCTGGACATGCACCACGGAGGATCGCCGAGACATTCGGCATACCACCATGGTCACGGGCAGGGGGCCAGTAACCCGCGCGATGCTCAGGTTGCGGCATTGGCTAGGACCGTCCAACAACTGTTGGAAAAGGTGGGTAACCAGGATGGACCGTCTGGGTCTAACACTGACCTTGTCATCCCCGATTCGTCCTTGAGAACTATGATCACTCGCACCGCCTTTGGAGGAAAATCAAGATAAGCGGCTCTAGATCGCTACAAAGGAGTACGGACCCGAGAGTCCATATACGGGGTACAATGGCCTCAATGGGGCATCGATCTGACAGTGTAGACTTTTCTCCCGTATTGGCGACCGTGCCCACATGTGGTACACTTCACGCCATCTCTCCATTGATACTTCGAAGCAATCGCTCGATTATTCTTAGACCTTATCTGGCGATGGCGCCCGACCGCGACAAAGGCGAGGCTCGTGAACATGCGTCGAGGGAGATGGAGTCGGATCGATCCTATGTTGAGAGGATCGATAAACTTATCATTGAAGTCGACCCCCATTGGGGACGAGGCCAATTTTCTTTGGGCAGATGTCGGCCTCGGAAGAGAACAAGCTATGGCGGCAGATGTATTATGATTACCCCGACCATTACACCGATTTTAGGAAAAAGGGCGAAACGACCCTCATCCATACCATGGAGTTGTTAGAGACCCGGCTCTCGAGAGACAAAAGGAAGTCGCAGAGCCCAAGAAAGGTTCCAAGAAAACCGGGGTCATTACAAGACACACCGCAACTTCAAACCATTTGATGAGTCCATTCCGTGAAAGCCGATGGAGGCTCTGGGCACCTGGTAACGTTTATACCCAGATCTAGGGACGATTGACACGTTTGCGAGCACCCCACCCCACGAAAGACAAAAACCGGCAAAACCCGAACAAGTATTGCCACTATCATGACCAGAGGGGACATTACACCAGCGAGTGTCGAGATCTGTTGAAGCAGTTGTGGAAGCTTTATGAAGATGGCCGGCTGAATGAGTTTGTCAAGAATCCTCGGGTAGACAATCAGGGGGGGTAAGGTCGACAGCATGACCGCCAACCCGGCCGGAGATCGGGTGCAAAAGAGAGCCCGTGATAGGGGCAAGACAGAGTAGCCGCTGCGCTACCCATACCGAGAGGTACTGCGGAGGTCGCGTCATCCACACCATCTCGCCCCTTGCCACGATATTGGCAATCGAGAGAAAATCTGTATGATTGTAGAAATTTATCATATAGTGATGTTTCTTTCGTGGTCCATTGTTTTTCTCCGATTTTGGAGTTTTTCACGTAAAATTCTTGTGTTGTTGATTGTGGTTTTGTTTCTTCATTTATTTCTCGTTTGTTTCGTTTTCCCTTGGTATGAATGGAGGACGGTGTTTTCCCAACAAGTGGTATCAGAGCCCGGGGTCAGGTCTCTTGATATTCTGAGTATGCTTTGTGGTTGCAGCGTAGTCCGATCTTCCACATCAGAAAATAATTTTTGAGAAGGTCCGGGTGTCTCTTGAGAGACAATTATTCAATCAGTGGTGGAGAAACTGTACGTCAAGGGCTTCAAGTTCCATGAAGTGGTGACGTAGAGAAATATGGTGAAAGAATCAATGTGATGATGTAATCTGGGTTACACAAGGGGTTATCGATCAAGGTGGAGCGGTTGCGGCAAATAGCTCTTGAAACTAACATAATGCTTGATCGAAAATTATTTCCTGTTAGAAGGAAATGAACATCCTTATGGTATGTCCAACTGCCATGGAAAAGTATGTAAATGTTAGTTGGACCACATGTGCATTGGTTTGGCATGGATGCAAGGTGTGTGGTGAATGATGTCGATGGTTGAGGGACTTCTAGGGGAGCCAAAAGTTAGAAGGAGCACCATAATTTTCAGCTGGTTTTTTTGACATACGGTCGAGGGAAATGCTTAGAATGGTTAATTATAAGTGGTTAAAAATTCTTAGAATGGTTTATTCTAAGTGTTCTACTCATATGGTGGAGTAGATTATTCTCTGTTTTGAGAATGATGTTTCTTTGGTTTAAGAATCATGATTGTCGGTGAAGACAATGGATTGTGGACGAAGACGGTGGAGGTTTCTTTTATTTTACCAAGGTGGAGATTGTTGGGTTTTGTGTTAGAATAAAAGAATTTTTTTATCCCACATCGGATGAGAACAAAGAAAGAGGACTTCCAAATCCTATATAAGGAGCCTTTGAGTCTTTGTTACAAGTGCACCGGTTAATACACTTTAGTCTAGTGTTTGATTCTAATTAAATTATTTTCTCATATTTGTGAGAAGGTGAGAGTCATGTAGACGTGTAATAGTATAGGGGTGTCGAGCGAGAGGGAAAATCTGTATGATTGTAAAAATTTATCATATAGTGATGTTTCTTTCGTGGTCCGTGGTTTTTCTCCGATTTTGGAGTTTTCCACGTAAAATTCTTGTGTTGTTGATTGTGGTTTTGTTTCTTCATTTATTTCTCGCTTGTTTCGTTTTCCCTTGATATGAATGGGGGACGGAGTTTCCCCAACACCGGCTCCACCCGATTTGTATATCAAATAATTTTAAAATATAAAATATATATGTTTTAATATTAAAAAAATTAAATTAGAGCATATACTTATTTTAAATAACATTTAATATTCATTTAAGACTTAAAAATAATACTTCAAACTTATGTACAAACAAATATATATACAATAATATGAATTTATATTTAAAATATACATATTTATTCCTAAAAATATTAATATATATGTGGGATGGGTCCGGAAGCGAGATTCGCATGGCGTGCCTTTGAAAATCACGACCTGTCTCATATCCACTTGGGCGAGTCCAAATCTGCCTCATTGTCATCCCTATCTATGCGTAAAAATCTCTCTGATCTAAATTAATTTGCATTATTTGGTGAGCAAACAAAATAAAAAAGTAGAATAATGAGTATGATTTGACAATAATTGTTTTGTTTTAATTAATGTTTGCTTTGTAATTTGTTGGGAAATTTATAGTTTTGATGAAAGTTCCAAAAACACATGTAATAGGACCGGTCGGACTGTTGGTGATCGATGTTTACATTCTCGCTATAGGAGACCAGCTTGATAATGATTGTATAGAAAAACCGATGTAATAGATAGGTCACATATTGAGGGGGAACTCAATATGTAAAGGTCGATCTCAAGAATCGGAAGAAAGTTCGATATCCCACAGAAAGCGTAACGCTAAACCGTAAATCTAAAGATCGATTGAACCGATCTCGTCCGATAACTTCGTGAAAGTCATGAAGCTCAAACCTCTATCTTAGAAGATCGATGACTTTCGAAGATAAGACCGGAAGACCTACATCGGCCGAGTCGACCCGGTTGAAGCTAAGTCAACAGCGCCGGAAGACTCCATCGGTTGGATCGATTGGTTCAGATCGACGATCAACTCATAAGATGAAAACCGATGTTTCATCTTATCATACGTCTGCGATCCGAACAAGATGAATACAAACCTTAGTTGGAGGAACAACATCGCAAAGCAAGGCTTTCATCCAATAAGGAAGAAAACACGTATGAACCGAGCCGATATCGCGGGATTCGATGTTGCTCTCTCAAACGGCTATAAACTTTTCAAACCATGCCGTTTTCGAAGCACGCCACATCAAGCACGCAACTCTACCTAAAATAGCTTCGAGATTCAAATTGCTCTCCAACGGCTCTTTGATCTCAAGGTCTATAAATATGGGATCACACTTGAGTGATATACGGAAATCTTTGGGACAAACAACATAATCAAGAAGCTCAAACTATAGTCGATTTCCGCTACGAAGAAGAACACAACTACAAGCTTATTTTATATTGTGTTCATCCCATAAGTTCTTAGCAAGAAATCTTTTTCATCTAGCTATCAGTCGCTTATACGCAAGAAAAGATTTCATAGTTGGAACCTCAACAATCTTACCCAAACCCCCAAGTTAGGATAAGTTGTTTAGCAAGATTCGATCCAGGGTTTCTAATCTTGATTTCGGGATCGGTTGAGTGAGAACTCTTAAAACATCTGTTGGTGTCTTGTGTTGGACTAACACACTAATCTAAGTCCGGTCGGTTAAGTCGGTTAAGTTGGTGCCCCTGTGAAAAGGAAGAGTGGATGTAGGATCTGGTTTGTCCGAACCACTATAAATCTTGTGTGCCTTTCTTTGCTTTGATTAACTCGCTCTCACATCGCACAATCTTAAAGCGCATACATTCTAAGTTAAGATCGACAAACACCAAGCTTCGATCCGATCGATTTGATTCGACATCTGATTAAAAAGATAAAACTTGGAATCTGATTTATACAAACTGGTTTTTCACGGGTAAAACTTAAGCTTCCGCACGCATCAGTTAATCTGATAGTTACCGAACTGACCGCTTTTCCGGCGTTGATGAGTTGGTTATCGAGCCAAATCAACCGATTCACTCGCGACTCGATCGGGCTATCCGCCGCCAAGACACCGATCCAAGACGAAAAAGTTTTTGAAGTCTATTCACCCCCCTCTAGACTTCTGCCCTCACTTAACCCGTTCGGGACCTACAAGTGGTATCAGAGCGGTTGGTTCTTCCGACCACTGACTCTGTGTCATTGTGGTCATCTGAACTGATCTTGAAAAACCGTTTTAAAACTCATTCATTTTCCAAAATCACTCAGCATGGATAACACATCCGGTATGTATCATGATCTGCTTAGAAGTTCTCTATTGATGAGTATGCAGATTGGGCCATATATATGTCCAACCATCTAGGCTCGATCAGTGGCAGAATGATGGAAGTCATCGAGAGAGGACCCATCATCATTTACTACGACAATCCTGCAGTCGGAGGAGATCCAGACTTTCCCACAGGAAGTCTTGTACGAAAAAGCCCAGCCCTGATGGACACAGAAGAAAGAAAACTGCATACTCTGGACACCATTGCAAGACATATCATCATGAAGACAATGGATAAGGTCACCAAAGAGAAGATTAAGTATCTCAAATCTGCGAAAGCAATGTGGGATACTCGGTGAGATCTGCGAGGGAAATGAACAGATAAGGCGGCCGTCTTCGTTTAACCGGTGAAGTTCGAGAAACCAAGATGCTGCCAACTAAAACCATCAACGAACTCGATGGAAGAATTACAATGTCTATAAACAAGCTTCGAGAACTTGGTAGAGAGATGACTGATAAAGATATCAACTATAAGATCCTAAGGTCTCTCACCAAGAAGTGGGACATGAAGGTCACGGTAATCAAAGATTGCCAGGACATTTCAAGAATGAAACCTAGTAGCTTGTTCTTGAGTCTTAAAGCTCACGAGTTCGACCTGATTGAAAGAGGTCAAGCTGATGAAGACGAGGCCCTCTTGAAAACCTCGACTTCAAAAAATCTGTTGCTTTCAAGGCAACCAAGAGCGTAACAAAGGCCAATGAACCCATTGGAAATATATTAAGTCAGCAGTAACAGATCGCGTTGCTTACCGGGAAGTTTTGAGAAGTCGGATATACAACTTGGTAAGTATCGAAGATTTTATAAGGACTATCAACATAGCCGAGGGCGAGATAGGAGATCGGATAATAGATCTCCGTAAAGAACTGATCGATGATCGGAGGGATCACAAAGATGAAAGGGAAAGAGATAGTCGAGACAAAGGAAGGAAGAGATAACCAATCGGATAGAAGAAACTCGGACTACTATCGAAAAGGGAAATCACCGATAGGTCATGTATGAAAGTGATTCACCCGGAAGGAAGTGGAAGTGGATCCGTGAGCGTGCTTCAATCTGGAGAAGCCAGTCACTATAGCCTGTCGCCTGCATTCGACGCCGAGAGAGAGGGAAGAAAAGAGGAACAAAAGAGAGCAACGGTTTAGAGACGTAAGAGCCATGGTTGCCGATACGTCGAATTGGACGATTCTATCTGCCCTCCGGGACTCCGGATACTCCTCTCAGAGAAGACTTCGCCGATCAGCCAGTAAAGGCCGCCGACTTCTATGAAAGTGAAGATCCGATATTCTCATCGACGATAATGAACTTTGCTCGATGGCGGGAGGACCAGTCCGAGGTAACCTCCAAACCCCTTCGTTTCGCTTCTACACCGCTATCATTAGCACACCCTTTGGGAGATTGACTGCGGCTCTACTCGTGAGCAATTGCTTGAAGATCTCTCCAATGCAAGAGAAACTTATGCTATTGTGGAAGAAGAGAATGATAAGTCGAGGATCGTAAATAATCGACTTTGTCAAGAAAATGATCTCGAGAAAAACCTCGAACTTAGATCGAATTTTGAAATTTCGGAAGGTAATCGAGGAATTTAAAATTCTCGGTTAAAGCTACGATCGAGAAAATCAGATCAAAGAATGATGGAAATTAACAGACAAACAAGTCGATGACTTCAAAATCTTGCAAGCAAAATTCGATGAGCTATTAGAATGCATGAAAGTCCGAAATCCTCCGAGGAAAATCTGCGAAGAAAATAGATGTTTTTTCAAAATCATCTCAAACCAATTAAAGACATGAACGCCTATTTTCGAGTAAAGATTGATAAGGAGGACTTGGCTATGAGAAACCCTCCACATCCTCAAAAGCCCCGATCGATTCATCTCGAAAAGGTGTAATCGGCAAATTTAAAAAAAAAGATACACCAAAAGCTAAACTTGTATCTAATAGGGGTAAGAGACGAGTTGAGCGAGGTAAAGGCAAGTGCCTCAACGAAAGGAACGTAAATGGACCCCCAACCGGTAAAAGCATCACCGAGGAATCAACGGAAGAACCCGGTTTTTACGAAGAAACCTCAACCCGATCAGCAGATCAGAATCGAAAAAGACAACCTACAAAAAGGGAAGTCTAATCTGAGACCCGATCCACGGTCATTTGCCTAATAAGCATGCTTCGGGTAAAAGCTGCGAAAACCATCTATGCGAAAAGGATATGAATCTTTTGATGGTAGCGATCGTTACTACCCCTATAGTCGAAATTTAGGCTATTGCACCGAACCATTAATCGATAAAAAAGAAGACAAACCGAAAAAAGGTAAATCATAAGTCTTCTAAGTCATCCAAGGTTCACACAAGTAATCATACAAATCAGAAAGCATATGAGGATAAGTATGATTATGTTGACAGGTATGGGAGACAAATCAGCCTTCTGATCTGACTGATCACCATAGAAGTGCTTTCTGTTTGTATGGATCCCCAAATCCAAACCTAACCCTCGGGACCCAATCCGAAAAGGGTACTAAAACCTGATCTGATTGCAGGTTCGCGTGGGTCTGGCCAACAAAGGAGGTGTGCAAGCAACTATCTGGTACATCGATAGTGGATGCTCAAGGCACATGACTGGAAGCAAACATCTCCTCAGTTCCTACATAGAACAGAAAGGCCCGCGTGTACTCTTCGGTGATGATAACTTTGGTTATACCAAAGGGTTCGGAACCTTAGAGAATGATGATGTACAAGTAACTGGAGTATCGTTTGTCGAAGGTCTGAAGCACAACCTATTATCGGTTTCACAATTCTGCGATTAACGGATTGATGTTGAGTTCTCGACCGATCAATGCACTATCAAGAATCGAGTCACTCAACAGATATTGTTAACTGGTTCAAGAAAAGGGACGATCTACACAGCTGATTGGAACAGTTGCCCAAGAAATGCATGCCTGATTGTTAAGAGTTCCAAAAGTAGCAGTTGGCTCTGGCACAAAAGAATGAGCCATCTGAACTTTAAAACTCTTAATAAGATAGCCAGGATGTCTCTAGTGGAAGGACTTCCGAATGAAGTGTTCTCAAAGGATCAGACATGTACTGCATGTCAGAAGGGAAAACAGGTCAAAGCTTCATTCAAAGGATTTCGGACCCAAAGATCCAAACATCTACCGCATGTTGCTTCATATGGATCTGTTTGGACCAGTTACACCAGTCAGTCTCAACGGACGCAAATACACTCTGGTAATCGTGGATGACTATTCCAAGTTTACCTGGGTTATATTCTTACATAAGAAGAATGAGACGACAACCAAGATACCCGAGCTACTAAGAAGATTACAAAATGAGAAGGGTGTCAGCGTAGTAAAAATCAGATCAGATAAAGGTACAGAATTTCTGAACTCCTTTATTACTGATTTTTGCTCTAAGTTTGGTATCAAAGATGAAACATCGGTGCGAGGACGCCCTGTGAGAATGGAGTAAATTGAAGCGGAGAAAAACAGAACTCTCAAAGAAGTTGCTTTCGAACAATGTTATTTGAACATGCGATACCAAACCGTTTTCGAAGCGTATAATCAACACCGCATGCCATACGCTTGTAACGAGATGTCTCTCGACTAAGGCTCACTACAAAACACCTTATGAACTGTGGAAAGGCGTAAAACCTCGTGTTTTTTACTTCCATGTTTTTGGGTGCAAGTGTTTCATACACAACAATGGGAAAAAGTCGGTTGAAGACCTTTGAGGCCAAGTCGATGAGGGTATATTTCTAGGGTATTCCTCATCTAGCAAAGCCTTCAGGGTCTACAACAAACGAACCCTTGTTGTGGAAGAAACACCCCATGTAGCCTTTGATGAAGCATCTTCTGATCAAGAGAAATCGCCTCGTAACAAGAAGTACGATCTACCGTAACCCGATATTAGGAAAATGGATCGCCTAACGATCAAGGATAAAGGATCGTAAATCAGATCAATTTACATTCCGGATCTAGGCGATTCACCGGATCAATCGATCCTAAGGTGCGAACAACTGTCGATGAAAAAGTTCGATTCACCGAGATAAGAAGAATCGAACCATCCGGGTTCGGGGGAACTGAAGTTCTCACGTATCAGACATCAAGACATGATGATTCCAACATCACCGAGACTTGTTCTTATCAAGTGGACCATAACCTCGCACCACTCCCAATCACTAGTAATAAGATTTTATCAAAAACGGACGATGTTCTCAAAAACCGACGCAAATCGAATAGAAGGGACGGATAACCCGGTCATCCAACCGATCCGATAATTGGAGACCCGTCGATAAAATTAAAACTAGACATCGATTGGTGAAAGTGCCATGTATTGTTTATTATGTTCTATGAAGGAACCTACTACAATCGAGAAGCATTACAAGACGCTAAACCGGATTCTAGCCATGCGGGGAGGAGCCGAATAGCGATTCGAGAGAAATGAAGTATAGGGGAACTAGTAGATGCAGACCAAAGCCATCAAGACGTAATTGGCATTTAAATGGATCTTCAAGAACAAGAGAGATGAGAAAAATGTTATCACCGTAAATAAGGCAAGACTTGTTGCTAAGGGGTATTCACAATCGAAGGAATTGATTACGATGAGACCTTTGCACCGCCGCCGCCTTTGAAGCCATTCTATTCATTTTCGCTTATGCTTCCTACGAGAGGGTTCATCGTGTATCGATGGACGAAAGAGTGCTTTCTTAAACGGGGTACTAGCGGAGGAAGTTTATGTCTAACAACCTCCGTGCTTTGAAAAAAAGGCAACCAAGTGTATCGTTTAAGAAAAAGCTCTTTATGGTTCAAACAGTTCTCATGAGCTCGGTATGATACACTCTCTCAGTTCTTGATCGAAAGTGGGTTCACTAAAGGAACAAATGGATGTAACCTTATTCGAGAATAGAAGATGGAGAAGATATTTCGATGGTTCGATTTACGTGGGCGACATCATCTTCGGATCTCCAAACAAGAACCTATGTGAAAGATTGAAAGAACCGATGCAAGGGAAATTCGAGATGTCCATGATGGGTCGATGAATTACTTTCTAGGTCTCCAAGTTAAACAAAGTTCGAAGGGATATTCATCGCCAAGCAAAGTACACTAGGAATATTTTGGCTAAGTTTGGAATTCAAAATAGCAAAAGGAAGCCAAAATTCCTATGATGATGGATTCAAGATGGATCCGATGAGGCCGGTCGAAAAACAAATCGGAAGGAATATAGGGCTCTCATTGGATCTTTATTATACCCGACGCTTTGCCAGACGGATATCACTTTCATGAGAGAGTGTATGTGCATTTCGAGCAAATCCAATGGTCGACCACCTAGAAAGCGACTAAGCGGATTTTCTATATCTGAAAGGAACAATAAACCTTGGTTTATTCTACCCATCGATGATAATCTAGAGCTTAGTGGGTATTCTCGATTTCGATTATGGAGGTTGCAAGATCGACGGAAAATCAACCTCGGGAACATGTCGGTTCTTAGGAAGTAAAAACCGATCTCGTGGTTTTCAAAAGAAGGACATCGATTCCATGCATGACATCAACAACCGGGCAGAATATATGGTCGCAGGAAGCCGTTGTTCCCAATCGCTCGCTCGATCGGCGGTGAGGGATTACAACATTGTAGCTAAGAACGTACCTATATTCCGTGACAATAATAGTCTTATTGCAATCACTCGTAATCCGATTCTACATACAAGATGCAAGCATGTAGATGTCGGACACCACTTCATAAGAGATCACGTTGAAAAGAAGAATATCGAGAATGGAAAAGATTCATACTGATATACGGAAGGCTGATATTCTAACCAAGCCACTAGTTGAGATCGATTCAGAGATTTATGCAATGAGCTAGGACTTCTAGATCTTGGAGAAATGTCACCAAAAATGTTTGATGGAATGCTCTCCGTAACTATTTGGTTAAGAGACTAACGGACGAGAGAAATCAGTTGAGTTTGGTATCTTAACCGATCTCAAGAGATCGATAAGCAAAAAATCGATCGACATACACGCTACCGCGGATCCAAAGGAATCGATCGATTTTAGTGTTATCGATTTTAAGTCTATCGGTTTTAAAGGAATCGATCGATTCAAGGTTTATCGTTTAAGGTAAATGCTCGGTTTAAAGGATTATCTCGATTAAATCAAATTTGGTTATAGTATTTCTTTGTGATTCAACAAGCAAGATTCAGAGATTAAGAGCTAAACAATCGATAAGAAAAGCGTGAATTTACACAACAAAATGAAATAACAGAACTTTTCATTGATAAAAACCGAAGGTGAGGTTACATTACGAAGTTACAAGTACAAGAAGACCGGGAGGTCAAGACATATGTTAACCAAAATCCTAAACCTAGGACCCTAAACCCAAGATCCAAACCCAAACCCGAACTCATTAGTTAAATGTTAATGAGGGAAGAGAGAGAGATTTTATGAAATCGACGCTCTCATTTTTCCCCACTTAACAAAGGCGGTGAGGGGAGGCTTCAAAAGGTAATCCCATGCCGCAAACCGATGGACTCTCCAAGTGAAGTGAGAGCGGCATTGACAGATTACTAAGCCGTGAGCCCTAAAAGGAGAGTAGTAGGGCTCTCAAATTTGCCGAATGGAGCACGTGTGCAAAAGAGTTGGTCATCGATCTCATGGGCACATGTGTTTGATATTTTATACCGAGACTAAGTCCGATGGTTCCGTTACGTCATCCGGATAGACACACAAGGTGCATACGGTTAGGAGAAGTGTCTTCTCGGTTACAACAGCCAGATCCGCCACCGGTGGTAGAGAAGCTTTGGCAAAGAATCGTATGTGAAATCGAAGATGATGAAGAAAACAAAGAATGAGGGATGCAAAGGGTTGATTTGAGAAGATGAAACCATATAAAAGGGTGTAAAAGTGTTGTTAGGAAGTCTCACCGGAAACAAGGGTTCACCAAGATACATGATTCTTACAAAGAAGATAAGTATGGTGAATGGGTGATGTTGTGTAAAACATTGGTCCATTTTATAGAGGCCAACAAGGATGCAAATGCAATTGTCGGGATTCAAGAAGCCTATCCGAGAAATTTGCATCAAAAGGACAAAATGTAGAAATCACGCGATCGATAATTGGATAAATTTACGGTTGATTGACATATCGAGAGATTCGGGCGATATTTACGCATGTCAATCACGCCTACTTAGGGAATAGAAGCTACTATTCTAGACTAAGTTTTGGCAAAGAACACTTATCCCAAGAATGGCTTAATCTGAAAAAGAATCGATGAGGTCAACCAAAAATCGACATTTACAAGCATGATCGGATGAGAGATCTGGCCGAGCGGAAACTCCAATAAGTCGAAATATCGGTTGAAGGGGAACTTCAACCGATCAAGGAGGATCAAAAGAGGAAATCGGGCATTACTCAAGGAAAGATCGGTTAAACTGAAGTTTCAACAAATCGATGAATGTTGGAGAAGATCAGTTAAAAGGATCATAGTTGGGAAATTTCTTAAGGCTTAGGCAGAATGATTAAGATCAACAAGTGGAATCAACATTGACAAGTAATATTGACTGATAACAACATCACCAACCAGATATACTCGATCTTCTTCTTTGTTCTTTATTTATTTATCGGATCGTGTCGATTTTATTTCATTTTACTGCATCCACTATCCTTGTGGCGTGTACTCTGCAATTCATTTAATGCGACGTGGGGTACATGTATTAACCGCTACTTGATCGTGCTTTTAAATCCAAAAAGTTTTGTGCACGTGCGTTTTTTCCAACCCTACGATCAAAACCGCTAAATCTGGAGCGTACAATCTTTTCAAAACGATTGATCTTCAAAATCTTGTCTTATTGTACCCTCCGCCTCTATATAAAGATTCATCAAACCTTACCAGAGTTTTTCTGCTTCACAAACTCGCATTACTCTCATTGAAAAACTTCAAATTTTACTCTACGTTTCAAAATCGTCTCTGAAAATTTGAATCTGGTAATATTTTCTTTTAAGCTTAATGATGAATCTTTCTTTCCGTTAAAAACATTGTTTTCAAAAGTTGTTTTTCGGAAATTATGCTTCATTGCCTTTTGTTTTCCGCGGAATGATATTGATATTGATTATGCACAAATTTAATGAGTCTATCTCACCTGTAGATGGCCACTCATGGACTTGGAAAGATCATGTGCAATTATGCGGAACTGGCAACGAAGATCTTTGAGGATAAGTTCGTTCAGTTTGGAACCACTGAGGATTCTGAATCCATGGAGGTGGAACAAATTGAAGAAGAAAGGCCGGATCGAAACATATTGCTCTTTCACCGCAATCCGGTGATGCAAAGATGAAGCACTTCAATTCTTGCATTTGAGTGTGGATCTGAAAAAAACCCGAGACGAACCGATGTCGATAAATAACGGAGATGAAATCGATCGACAAATGCGACATCACTCGTCTGCTCAAATTTTGCCAAAAGGGCGAATCTCATTGCGCATTACAGGGAGAATGAGGATGAAGAAATCGAGAGAGGAGCTCTTAAGAGAGGCAGACAAACATCGACAAACCGGATTCATCGCCAATGCTCAAAAGAAAGTACAGATCTTGCTTTGACATTCTCATCAAGAACGATCATGGAAATCTATTTAGCCCAGATGTTTCACATCGGTCAAAATGTACAAAGATGGCAAAGAATAATTGATGGGGCTCAGAACATCAATTGGCACGGCTTCTCGAAAAGCCATCTTGCTCCAAGAACACGAAAAATTTGGAGTCAATGAATCCAGTGTGTCTTTTCGAAAAAGAGAATCAAGAATCTCAACAAGGTTGCGACTATATTAAAAGACAAACCGCCAAGCTACTGAATGGAATCGAATGGATGAAGTCCTACAATGCCTTCCTCTCATCAACTTCAGCTTATATATGGGCCACCAGACGATGACACGGAGCCCACTCCAACAAAATCAAGAAAGGAAAGAGCAAAGAAGTCGCCTCATCCACACCCGGTTGCTCCACGTAAAAAAAACGAAACGGTGAAGGCCCGCGAGAAGAGGCCAAAGAAAAAAGAACCTACCCCGACTCTAAAGACTAGAAGATGAGTCGGAAGAAGAAAAAAAGCGCCGATCAAAAAGAACAAAGAAAGAATCAGACAGCAAGCAAGCTTCAACCTCGGGGCTCGCCCGAACGATCCGAGGTAGAAGCACGTTCGATAAATCTACTTCTCCTCAACCTCAAGCCGATTCACTTTTCAGACTAAAGGCCGCAGAGCATATCTCTCTCGCTAGTTCACTCCGCTTCATGAACCGAACCAGACATAACCGCCACTACAATTGAGAATCCACCGCAGTTGAACCAATCGAGACAACTTCCGCCGATTCAAGCACAACCGAAGCTTCCACATCTCATCCAGCCGGAATCTGGACAGATCATTCTCAAGATCCAGATCAACAAAGACCATCTTTGGAAAAATGGTCAGACTAAGAATTGAACGGGAGATTGATGAGATGTATCCACAACTGGTCGCCCATCCTGCTATCAGAGAAGAAGTCATGGAGATCCTCACCTGGAGAGATCTCAGATTAAAAAGCTTCTCAGATCTTATCTTACTTGTTGAGCAGATGGGTGGCGCGGATGAGTTCGCAGATTTTGACTTCGATATGAGGAAGTCTGCCAAAGTGGGATCACCAGCTGAGCTCATATCTGATAAATCTGTGAAAGCCCTGATCAACAGGAAGTTGGAATTGCCGGAAGAAGAGAAGTTCGAGATCGCCAAGAAGCTCCCAAATGACGCCGAAATGGTGAATCCGAGAGCTGCCGATGAAAGTGGGAACCGGTGCTCGCGATTCACGACCAACCACCGGAGGCTCAAACAATCGAACTCGATCAAGTGATGGATCCAATTCCTACATCTCAAATCACCATCGATCAACTTCAGGAGATCGATCTTGTCTCAAAGATCTCCGAAAGAAGAGATTGGCGGAGTGATAATCGATCGAGACAAATCGCCTCAAACAAATCGAAGCAATCGAGATCGTTTCCCAATCTATGACCACCATATCTGGTTGAGCTTAAAAATCAGTTGATGACAAAAAAAAAAAAAGTGGATCAAAATCAATTTTTTTCTCGACGCCATCGAGAAAAAGGCTCGAGTTATCGAAGAGAAATTTGACAAAATGATTTGGACACTCGCTACAATGGAAATCGCCAAGAAAGAACCGACATAACCGCCCGTAATCTAATAGCTCAATCTTCAGTTTATCCGCTAATGATCTAAATCGAGCATTGTCGGTCAACTTTGGGTCTCGACTTCCCACTCAATGCGCTTTTTTTTGATCAAACCAAAAAAGGGGAAGGATCTCGAGAAACCAACCGACACTTCGTAAGACAAGGCCCGTGGACAAAGCTCAATTGCAAGAAGGCCGGCTGCGGCTTTGGGACATCAAAAATGGACCGATTATTTCGGACCAGAAAGTCACCGTAAGCTTCAATTTAGTCGACATCTGGTGATAATGAGCTAGCAGTAAAATTGTCCAAAGAGTGAGATGATTGAAGAAAAGAAGGATGAAAAACGGGCACAAGCGAAGGGTTGAAACGAAGTTCAAATCAAGGGCTAAGAAAGGATTAATCGGAAAATCGCACTGGAACCTCTGTTGCCGGCAAGAGTCCCATTTAGATTATAAAAAAAAATGCGCCGCACACGCTAAGAGGTTTGAGGAATGGAATAAGATCGTAAGTGAATGGCTTCTAGATGCCTTTGTCCTTGATCTTGTTCCAAAAGAAGAATCACCGGATGATGAGTTCCTCAACCGGTTCTGAGAATAAATATCCGGACTTTTTCAAGTATCCGGAAAATGAGGCCAAGCTTATAAATGTAAAGATATCACGCCAAGAGTATGATCGTTAATATACTCAAAAAGGCGGATGGCTCATTTGACAGATGGCATTTGAGAGATTCTACTTTGACATATTGAACAAATCACGATAAGCGATCAAGTGCGGATAACCGATGTCAAATGGAAACTCTATCGATTTTCAACATTCCACAAGACCAAAGAGAAATGCCGAAGGATACAAGCCCAAGCGAGTGAAGATTCGGAAGATGTCTCAGGGATCACCGCTTTTAAATTCAAAACTTTTTCGATGTAACATGTAATCATCATATCTAATGAAAAGTTTATTTTTTTCGATCCCAAGACAAAAATCTCTTTGTCTTCCGACATTTTTTTAAATCGTTTCTATACTTATCAATTGTTTGGTTTCTCAAGTGTTTTGGTTTCATCAAAAAGGAAATTGTTGGGAAATTTATAGTTTTGATGAAAGTTCCAAAACACATGTAATAGGACCGGTCGGACACATTGGTCGATCGATGTTTACATCTTGCTATAGAGACCGGTTGATAATGATTGTATAGAAAAAGCGATGTAATAGATAGGTCACATATTGGGGGAACTCAATATGTAAAGGTCGATCTGAAGAATCGGAAGAAAGTCGATATCCGAAGAAAGCGTAACGCTAAAGCGTAAGCTAAAGATCGATTGAACCGATCTCGTCGATAACTCGATTGAAAGTCATGAAGCTCAAACCTCTATCTTTAGAAGATCGATGACTTCGAGAAGATAAGACCGAAGACCTACATCGAGTCACCAGGTTGAAGCTAAGTCAACAGCGCCGAAGACTCCATCAAATTGGATCGATCGATTCAGATCGATCGGATCACTCATAAGATGAAAAATCGATGTTTCATCTTATCATACGTCTCGCGATCCGAACAAGATGAATACAAACCTTAGTTGGAGGAACAACAACGCAAAAGCAAGGCTTTTCATCCAATAAGGAAGTTAAACACGATGAATCGAGCCGATATCGCGGGATTCGATGTTGCTTCTCAAACGGCTATAAACTTTCGGCCCATGCCGTTCTGAAGCACGCCACATCAAGCTCGCAACTCTCATTTAAAATAGCCCGAGATTCAAATTGCTCTCCAACGGCTCTTTGATCTCAAGGTCTATAAATATGGGATCACACTTCAGAGTGATATACGGAAATTTGGGACAAACAACATAATCGAAGCTCAAACTATAGTCGATTTTCGCACGAAGAACACAACTACAAGCTTATTTTATATTGTGTTCATCCCATAAGTTTTAGCAAGAAATCTTTTCATCTAGCTATCGAGTCGCTTATACGCAAGAAAAGATTTCATAGTTGAACCTCAACAATCTTACCCAAACCCCCAAGTTAGGATAAGTTGTTTGAAGAAGATTTCGATCTAGGGTTTTAATCGATTTACGGGATCGGTTGAGTGAGAACTCTTAAAACATCTTGGTTGGTGTAATGTGTTGGACTAACACACTAATCTAAGTCGATCATCGGTTAAGTCGGTTAAGTTGGTGCCCCTCAGGAAAGGGAAGAGTGGATGTAGGATTTGGTTTGTCCGAACCACTATATAAATCTTGTGTGCCTTTATCGCTTTGATTAATCGCGCTCACATCGCACAATCTTAAAGCGATACATTCTAAGTTAAGATCGACAAAGACCAAGCTTCGATCCGACGGACTGATTTCGACATCGATTAAAAAAAAAAGATAAAACTTGAATCGATTTATACAAACCGGTTTTTCACGGGTAAAACTTAAGCTTTCAGACGATCGATTAATCGATAGTTACCGAATCGATCGTTTACGGCGTTCAAGAAGTTGGTTATCGATCAATCGATTCACTCAAGACTCGACAAAGCTATCTGCAAGACACCGATCCAAGACGAAAAAAGTTTTTTTTGAAGTCTATTCACCCTCCCTCTGAAACACTGCTCACTTAACCCGATTAAGGGACCTACATAATTCTTGTTGCGTCTTAATTTTTTTACAGATAATTAATGGAGCGATACTATAAAAATTTACATTTTAGCTCAAAATTATTATCTTATTTTCTAAGCCCATATAAAATATAATTAAAATTTTGTACGCATCGGATGCACCGTATCATTTAAATGAATTTTTTAAACTTATAATTTATATTTTTTGAAATGTTAAACTTACTTTGTATAAATATCCGTAAGTGTGCATACCTAACGAATTAGGTAACATCAAATTGGCACACTCTAGAAAAGAAAAAAGAAAAAAGAAAAAAGAAAAAAAGAGATGATTGTGACTGGTGAGGGTCTAATTTGGTCCACAGGTGTGTTAGTAATTACACCATGGCATTTACTTCGATTGAACTTGCCTGCCCTATCTACCTATCTTCACTACTCTTAGGTACCAGACAAATATACGTTCTAATTTCTCAATTTTGCTAAAAATGGGAAGGATAATTTTTTTATTTTTTATTTATTTTTTTTATTTATGCTAGAGTGTTGGACAATCTTTTTGCACTGTATAAATATGTGAGAGACTATTACATTCTTTTATACTTATAGATATATATAAATATTTAGCACTACCTGTCTAGCATAGACAAAATCTGGCTGGCTCATGGAACATGTCTTTTATTATAAAAATGCAAGAGTATTTTTACCATTTTATACTATTTTTAATATTTGTTATTTTGTAAAAATTATATTACAACACTTATCTACATAATTTATTGACGAGTGACGACACGGGCTTGAAGTGTTTCGAATCATTTTGCATCCATGAAAGATGAATACAAATCAATTAAAAATACTAATTTTAATGTCTTTAAGCACTTTCCGAATCTTTCCATTTGGCAAAACAGGAGACATGTAATAAAAAACCGAAAAGATGTTGAAAATTTACGGTGGAGATTATTTAACCACATCTCTAGGCGTTCACGGACCTTCCATGTAATAAACGGGTTAGAAATTATGAGAAACTATACAAAATTGCAAGAAAAGATGTGAAGCTAAAACATCATTTGTTTTTTACGGTGAGAGTGATAACTAATAATCTTTAGTACTGAACATCCCTTACTTAATCTAAAACATCATTAGCAAGTAATAACCCAACTACCGACAATGGGATTAAATCATTAGTCTAGGGACAAGCAATCGAAATGATGATTAAATCATTAATCTAGGGACAAGTAATCGAAATGATATGATATAGGTAGAAGTATTTGACAGTCATCATTATATCAAATATGGATGAAAAGGATTAAAATATACTTATAACGAAGGTTTTCTTTTTTTTATTATTCCATATAACCTAGAATGCATGGGTATTCCAAATATTTTAATAATACAGGGTCGGATACTTCGGGGTACTTGGGTACGTGGATATGGGTAAAATACGCACTCGATATGTTATGTGGTGTGTCTCAATTAAAAAATAATAATAATAATTTTGGTACCGTGTCGGACACTAATATGAAACACGTAGGGTCAAATTTGCAAAATAATTTTTTTAGCTTTAAAGTAAACGTGTCTTTTATTAAATTAACTCAAATTAAATCTAGGCCACAAGCAGTAAAAACAATATTAATTTTCTTTATTGTTTAGACGGTCACAACAATGTCAATTTGTTCGTCGTTCACATATTTTATTGTGGTGTTTCTCTTGCTTTGACTTCATGTTCGTTTAAGTGTTAAAACAATATTAATTTTATGGGGGAATGACTCTTAGGTACAAAGTCACTTCCAAAAAGACTCTAAGATACAAACTACCTTTAATGTGACTATAAGAAACAAAACTATAGCATAAAAGACACAATTACCTTGAAATTTTGGGCGCTATTTGACCAAAGACCAAAACACAAATAGGAGTGCAATTAATTCCCACATACCACTGTCATTTTTCTCAGAAAAATCCCTCATCTCCCTCCTACTTTTCTCAATTCGTTTTCCAAAAAGCTCAAGCAAACCAGAAAAATCGCTCGCTTCCTAATCTGAAAACCTCCCCCAAAAATGTTCACTGGCGAAACCCTTTTCCTTTCCATCAAAACCCCATATTCGACGAAACCTCTAGTCCAATTTTGGAGTGCATTTTTGTAAAAAAAATTGTATTTTGGTAAATTTTGAAGTGTATTTTTTTAAAAAAATTGTATTTTAGTCAATTTTGGAGTGCATTTTTAAAAAAAAAATTGTATTTTGATCAATTTTGGAGTGCATTTTTTTAAACAAATTGTATTTTAGGCTAATTTTAGAGAAATTAAACAAATTGTAAAGAAAAGTACTAAAATAATCCTAGAGAAACCCTAAATTACAAATTACACAAATTTGCAAAAATAAAACCCTAAAAATTACACAAATCTACAAATCCGATGGAAACCCTAAAAATTACACAAATCTACAAATCCGATGGAAACCCTAAAAAATATGTTTGTGCGTTTGGGCGTTTGAAATCAGTGTATAGCAAAAAATTAGAATGGAGCAGCAAGAAACGATATTGTACAAAGTGATTTGAATGGAACAACGTTTGAATTTGAATTGAGTGATTTGAATTTTGAATTTTGGCAGATATCTTCCTAAATAGTGATTTGTTGGAGTATGACTCATAGCTATCTCAATTTTTACCTACCTATTTTGGGATATAAATGGCTTGTAAACAAAATTTTGCAGACACGGGTTTTGGGGGCGGCGAATTTTGTTACCAAAAAGAGGTGAGGGAGGCCAGGGAAGAAGGAGAGTTAGGTGAGTTTTTTTGTTTTGAGGTGGGGGCCACGCCAGATGTGAGAGAGTTTTGGTTATTAATCTGAGATAAAAAAAAAATTCACCTCAAAATGAGATAAGTGGCAAAATGGATACATTTTGTAGTGGAGTGTCACTATCTTTTTCTTTTGTATCTTAGAGTACTTTTGATTTAAAATTTGTAGTGGAGAGTCTTTATTTTTAATTTTCTTTATTGCTTAGACGGTCACAACAATGTCAATTTATTCGTCGTTCGCATATTTTATTATGGTGTTTCTCTTGCTTTAACTTTATGTTTGTTTAGGTGTTAAAAAAATTGCATAGGGGTACAAATACACTTATTTTAGAGAAAAAAATTGTGAAAATATTTATAGTTACATAAATAATACTATCTCTGTCTCATAAAAACGTGCACAACTACTTTATTATCGAGTTTTTGTGAGCGAGTTGTTTATTAGTATTTCAAATGATAAAGTGATTTTTAAAGAGGGGTATTATAGATCTATCTCTCATCTATTGCATGTATCTTTAAAAATTATTTTATCATTTCAAATACTAATAAAAACTTTCAAAAAAAACACGGAAAACAAAGAACGCAAGACGTTTTTTTGGGGACGGAGGGAGTATATAATAATTTAAAAATTATAATCGCCAATTTCGTCAGATCTTACCCAATTTTTTCTGAAGATATGTGTCCCAATACCCGTACCATATCGTACCCGTATTCATGCAATCTAAGCATATATCGAAGGTTTTTATAATATTAAGAAAATGAGAAATAAATTTTAATCTATTCAACATATCCTCAAATGAACACACATTCATAAATCAGTTAACCTGTGATTTATTAAATAAGTTGGAGATACACTTGCATGAGACGATCTCACGTTGAGACCAAATATAATCCGAACATTGGCACCTTAACACTTAAAAGAGGTGTGTGTTAATTACTTAATTTATGCTAGATTATTTCCGCGCGCTCGAGCTGCATTGGCGCTCGACCACTCTTTGCTAGCACCTCTCTTCACTCCAACTAAAGTATTTCCTTCATATTGTTACTGATTTGAATTATTCTTATTATTTCAGCTCAAAAGCCATTCTTATTAGGCTTTTACACCCTCAAAGTGTACCATGGTGGAAAGACAAAAGATGAAGAACCATTTGAGTACATTGGAGGCACTGTGAGTGTGTTTGACTTTGTGGAGAAATTTAAATACAATATTGATTATCTAGATAAACAGTGTGAACAGTTAGGATATCTAGGTAAGAAGGTTTATTATGGGAGGTGGAATGATGATAGAGTTCATTTAGTTGTGAGTCAAGCTGATATATATAAGTGTTTTAATGCCAATGTGAAGAAAGAAGTAACATTGTGGTTGGAGACGGATAAACCACAAGAGATCCAAACCAGTAAATGAAGATGAGGTATGGGGGAGGTAGTTTTTACAATCGGCGAGGCGAGGTAATGAAATTGAAAAATCGTGGATGTAAAAATACATAAACCACTGTGAATGCTATTAGCTATTGAGAAGGATGTTAGGTAGTTTACTGAAATTCAAGTGGAGGTGATGAAGGATGGTGAACTATTTACTGAAGCTATGGGTGAATATGATGTTGAGGATGTAGATAAATTGTTTGAGAAGGATGATGTGTGTCAAACTGATGTTGAAAAGGAGAATGAGTATGAGGAGGGAGCAAATATGTTTGAAACTGAGGATGAAGAGGACAATCACACTGAGAGAGCGAAGTTGATTGAGAATGATGAATTTTTGGAGATGAATGCATGGAAGCCTCAACCTGGAGAACCTAAAGTGACTCCAAATGAAGATGTGATAGTCACTGAAGTAGCTCCGAATGAAAATGATGAATCTGAAATTGGTCTAAATCAAGATCAATTCATGGAAGATGATGATGATTTTTGGATGCCTCAAGAGGAAGAGTCACGAAGATGACTTAGTTCTTCGTAACCTAAAGAGGAAGAGGCAGGCAAGGAAGTAGTGGTTCTTCAAGAGGACATAGTCTCTCGATAGTGGTACTGATTCTGATTTCAGTGGTTCAGAATCAAGTGGAGAAAGACTACTAGATGATATTATATTTGATGAAAACATAGATGGTGAAGTTGAGTGGGCGGGGTTTGAAGTTAGGTCGAATGAAGATGTTGAACAATCCGAACATGGCAAAGATGAAGAAGAAGAAGAGTTGATAGATGATGAAGAGTTGGATAGTGTGGATGAAGATGAAGGGGGTAATCTGCATCGTGGATAGATCCTTTGTTTTCAAGCCATCCGAAGTCATTAATCCTACCTTCTTTTTTTGAGCAGATCTTTACTACTAAGAATTTGTTTAAAAAAAAGTCGTGAATTCCCATGGTGTGAGGATTGGAAGATCCCTATTCTTTCAGAAGAATGATGGTAGGAGGATATATGCAAGATGTAAAGATGAGTGTTGTGATTGGGGAATCAATGCACTTAAGGTGAAGGATGAAGAACACTACCGGATCGGACAATTACAACCCAGAGCATACTTGTGCAAGGTCCTATCATGTGAAGAATGTCACCATCCCCGGTTGGCAAAGACTTTTGAAAATGAGTGGAGGTGTGATCCAGGCAAGGGGGCTAGACCTTTTAAGAAGAAGGCAATGTTGAAGTTGGGAGTTTACATCTCAGATACCCAGGCCTACAGAGCAAAGAACAAGGCACTGAGAAGTATTGAAGGTGATAGTGCAGAGCAATATTCAAAATTGTGGGACTATGCTCATCACCTGCTTGAAACCAACCATGGATCAACAATCATTCTAAGGACTGAAGGGAACAATGATGAGGCTGCACTCTTTAACAAATTTTATATTTGTTTGAATGCTTGTAAGAGGGGTTTCAGATCTGGATTAAGGTCATGGATAGGAGTTGATGGTTGTCACTTGAAAGAGAGTTTAGGTGGAGTACTTCTCGGCTGCTGGGTTGGCATGGACCCTAACAATGATCCATATATTCTATCATATGCAGTGGTTGGTAGTGAGACTAGAGAGAATTGGGAGTGGTTCTTGGAACTGTTGAAGGAGGATTTCATAGGTGAGGGTAAGTTCATTTTCATGTCAGACAAGGAAAAATGTATGATCCTTGCATTTGAGAGGGTGCTGCCCAGTGTTGAGAATAGATTTTGTGTAAGGCATTTGCATGGGAACATGAAGAGGACTGGATACAGAGGTGATGAGTTTAGAAAACTCCTCTGGGGAGCAGCTAAATCTTTGACCACCCTCTTTTCATAGAGCAAATGAGAAGGATATGGGAGAAAGATATAAGATGCCTAGAGTGGTTTGGTTGATAAGCCCCCTCAAGACAAAGGGTCAAGATCACACTTCTCTCCGAATCTAAGTGTGACACACTAGTGAACAACATGTGTGAGGTGTACAATGCATGCATTGCGAAGCAAAGAGACAAGCCAATTCTCACAATGTTGAAGTGGATCGGGAGTACATAATGACAAGAATTCAAGTCAAGAAACACAGATGTGAGATCAAATGGGAAGGAGAAAGGTATGTGGTAAGATCCAAAAAGTGATAAAGACGGAGGAGGGAGGCATCAAGAGTTTGCCGACAAGAAAATCATCCGAACACGGTATGAAGTATCGAGGATTTGATGGTACAAGGTATGTTGTTGACTTGAAGGGACATATTTGGTTGTAGGGAATGGGATGTCAATGGAATCCCATGCAAGCATCTTTATTAGTGCAACTGTTCTCAAGGGAAGATGTAGAGGATTATGTACACAAGTGTTACTCTGTTGAGGTGTACAATGAGGTGTATTCTCACTGTTCCTCCCATGAATGGTGAGGAGTTATGGAAGATAATGGCTACATACCCCCTACCACCTAACTTTGCAAAAGAGGAAATTCGGGTAGGCCTAAAAGAAAGAGGAGGGAAGGAGCTAGTGAAGTAGAAGTGAACAATCAAGGAGATGGTGGTCAAACTATGCATAAATGACCTTACAAAGTCAAATGTTCATTTTGTCATGAAACCGGTCATAACAAGAAGGGTCAGAAACGAGGAAGATTGATGAGGCTATGATAGTGAGGAAGAGAATAATTAAGTCGATCAACATGAAGAAATGACTCAAGGAGATGACATTCCACCAATGACTCAAGGAGTTGATGAACCTATTGTTGTAAGTTCTCACTCATTAATTTCGTTTTTATCTATATTTTCTCTAAACCGATAAACTTGTACATGTACAGAGAGGTTCCTCTCGCCTAAAAAGGGCCACCACAAGGAAAAGGAGGGCAAAATTAGCTATTGTCTCTCAAAGAAGAAGAGGAAGAATTCAAACCTCAATTGGAGATTCTTCAAGGAGTGCAAAGCAGAGGATGTATGATTATGTCAACTTTTTATATGTTTTTCATTGTATTTCTTTTTATGTTCATTACTAATACATTGGGTATATAGGGGTCAACTACATCATTTGCTCCCAACAGCTTTATTGGAGGATGTTGTAGCATGGATAAACCCGACCTCCCTCCTGGGAACGAAGGATCCTAAACAATCCAACAAAGACTGCATGAAGCAACCCCGCAAGAAGGGACCAAGGATCAACCCACGTAATTCCCACAAGATCAAACCTTCAAGTCGCAAAGGGTCAAGAACTCGGGTGATCGGTAGTTCGGGAAGTCACGGCGCGATTCCCGCTTTATATCCTCAAGTCGGGAGCGACCGCACAAACCATAACTATACGATTCACGTGGTCAATGATAGCCCCGACACGCCACTAATCGCCTCCACATCCGCCTTCCACGATTGGGGCACGCCAAGATGGACGATTTCTGGCCTGTCAAGGCGAGATTAATAGTTCCCGATATTGTAGCCCTTTCATAGGCATTATTCCTTATGTAAATTCCCACCCAAATGGTGGGAGTCATAGTATAAATAGGCCACCACGGCCACCTTTGTAACAGGTCGAACAACTTAGACTTTTAGGCATATACATACATCCTCTCCCTGGCTTGGACGCCTTGACGTAGTCCGATTCCAAAGATGAACCGGGTCACCAACTCTTTTTGTCTCTTTCCCCGATTTGATTGCCTTTTAGCATACGCATTTCACAATAATTATTGTTTAACCGAGTAGATAAAAACCAGTTACAACAATTGGCGCCGTCTGTGGGAACACATTTCTTGAGAAATTTCAACAATTCTCAAGGAGGTCTCACCTTCCAAACTCTAAGAAAAACAAAATGGCAACCAACCAGGGGAAAGCGTTAATCGGGAATGAAACCGACATTCGTGATGGCGTCGAGGTTTCACTGAGTTCTCAACCCACTCATCAGGCAGCCCCGACTGGTTCCCCTGACTGGTGGAATCTTGTCCAAACACCGGAGGATGCCAAAGCAATGATGGCCGCCCTCAACAAGAAACGCCTCAATTTTGGCGCTGATGGCGAATAACCCCACCAAGAAAAAACAACCCATGACGCCGAACCTCCAAAGGTAAACGCGTTATGACGGAAAAGGGACGGTCCACGGGCCAACCGGGCGCATAACGCGGCCTAAACATGCCATCGTTCGGAACCACCGCTCGATGCACTCGGGGCCGGGTTCGAATAGTGTATTCACCCGCCGAAGCTGTCGGCGGCGCCCTCATGAGGGGCGAGGATGAGGCTCACTCTCAACCACACCATGATGAATGTGGAAAGAGATCTTGCCATGGCCCCGACATGCACCACGGAGGATCGCCGAGACATTCGGCATACCACCATGGTCACGCAGGCGGGCCAAGAATCAGCCACGATGCTCGTGTGGCAAGGCGCGTCAGGACCGCCCAACAACTGTTGAAAAGGCTGGTAACCAGATGGACCGTCGGGTCTAACATCGACCTTGTCATCCCCGATTCACCCTTGGGAACTATGATCACTCCGCACCGCCAGAGGAAAAATTAAGATAATGACTCTAGATCGCCTAACGGAGTCATATAATGTGAGTCCATATAGCGGGCATAACGCGTAAATGGCCTCAATGGGGGCATCGACGAGACGGAAGGTAGACTTTTCTCCCCGACGCCGAGCGACTGTGCCCACATGTGGTACACTTCACGCCATCTCTCTCCATTGATATTTTCGAGCAACCGCTCGATTATTCTCGGGGCCATATACGGCGATGGCGCCCCGACTCGCATGACATGGAAGAGGTTTATGAACACGCCGTGGGAGATCGAGTAGGATCGATCCTATGTTTAGAGGATCGATAGATTTATCATTGAAGGCTAACCCCATTGGGGACGAGGCCTGTTATTCTGAGCGATTCGCCCTCGTAAGAGAACCAAGCTATGGCGGCGCGCGATGACCGACTAATCCGACCAGCTCACGCCCGATTTCAGAAAAAGGCAAAATAACCTCATCCATACCATGGAATTGCTAGACCCGCTCTCAGAGACAAAGGAAGTCATGAGCCCAAGAAAGGTTCCAAGAAAACCGGGGTCATTACAAGACACCCCAGCCTTCAAACCATTTGATGAGTCCATTCCTTGAAGCCGATTGAGGCTCGGGTATGACACCGGTAACGTTTATACCCGTGATCCGTGGACGAGACATGTTATGAAAGCACCCCCCATGAAAGACAAAAGCCAAAGAAACCCGAACAAGTATTGTCACTATCATGACCAGAGGGACACTACACCAAATGAAAGTGTCGAGATCTCATAGCTAGCCAGGAAGCTTTTTATGAAGATGGTCGGCCGAGCGAGTTTGTCAAGAATCCCTGGCGTAATAATCAGGTGGCAAGGTCGACAAAGATGACCGGCCAACATGGGCCGGAGATCGGGTGCAAAGAGAGCCCGGATAGGGCAGACAGTATGGGTCAGATGTGCCACCCATACCAGTAGGCACAGGAGGTCGCTATTCATCCACACCATCTCGCCTATCACCACGATAGGGCCTGTCTCCGCCCCCTCATCAAAGTTGCGTCGCCTAAAGGCTAAGTCGAAGCAATGGAGAATGCTCAAAGAATGGTTACGCCCATCTTGGTTGTGACCGAAGAAACCGCAAAAATTGAGTTCGGAAAATAGACAAAGTCGAGTCGTGTGCCGAACATAGACCCATTGGTCATAAAGGCCAATATCATAGGGGAAGATCAGATCTTGGGATCTTTGGTCGACGGGGGCCTTCTCGCAACATTACGTTTAAAAAGACCCTGTTGGGAAATGAAGTTAATAAAGAGGATTTTGATTAGATCCCAAAACCCCGAGTATGACATGTTCGGGATAATCTTGATAGATGAGTCGAGATTCGGGTTTTTAGAGTGTTCAGGATAATATCCGCACGTGTATAGTCGGCAGATATAGAAGCGTGTTAGATTTCAAGACTCAAAAGATGAAATCGAGAATCAAGACTCAAGATGAGACTGAGAAATCTGAAAGGCTCAGAGAAATCTGAAGACTCAGTAATATACTGAAAGCTCAGTATATCCTGAATGTTCCGAGGCAATCAAGTCATGGAATATACCGATTGGAATCCGGTGGCGTGGACCAATGAGAGGAAGACAACCCGACTGAAAAAGTGCAGTAGAACCTCTACAAAGAATAGTATGGATTTGAATGAGATTCTCTCCAACGGTAACATTCAAATCCACACTATAAATACAAGATCTTCCATCAAATTAAGTGTGGAGATTATGCAAAAGATGCTACAGAGCCAAGAGCGTTATAATCAAAGCTTTCTCACCCTAGAACACAAGTCTGTAGATATACAAATATATTCAAAGAGTGTTCTAGAACCCAACCTAAGCAACCCACGATGTATCTTAAGCTTAGAGAGATTTTCCCAACCTTAGCATTGAGGCTAAACAAATGTAAGGGAAAATCTCACCATAGTTGGAGACAACACCAAACCCAAACCCATTCTCGTAAGAGATGACCAGTGGTGGAGTGAGGTAGTTGTTAGGCAATCCCGAGTGAGGGTGATAAGTCCCGAATGAGTGTTAAACATCTAAGAGGCGAGCCCGAGAGGGTGATAAGTCCAGAGGGCTTTGAGTTAGTAAACTACAGAGGTAGTCAGAAAACTCAAAGTAGAAAGGTTAGTAAACTACAGAGGTAGTAAAGCCTTAGGAAGTGTTTGAAGGAATTTCCTGTAAATGGGAGAAAGTGGATGTAGGAGCTTGAGTCTCCGAACCACTATACATTGTTGTGTTGTTTACTGCTTTACGTTCTTATCTTGTCATACGCACTCGATTATAAGCAAGACACAACACATGAGCTTAAAAGGTGAAAAATCTGGAATCACCATTCCTTCTTTTTTTTATATGCACCGCCTTTGAAATGTTTTGCTTCAAGACGCCAAGAAAATAGGTTTTCCCAACGGGACCAACGGATGCACTAGACCAACCAACGGGGATTACGAAGCATACATCACCCCATGCGATCACACGGTGAAGGGCTTTTAAACGCCATATCAAACCTCCGGGCATGGTCCACTTGTTTGTGGAGCTCAGATCCACCTTGGATGAGAAGGTCGTAAACACTAGGCTCATAGATTTCCTTGTAATCGACCTCCGTGAGCACCTATAACGGCTTCCGGGGAGGCCATTTGAGCACCAATTCGAGGTGCGTCCTCCACCTACTATTTTTTTGTGTAAAGTTCCCCACCAAGGGTGGGTTTGGTTGGCCAAGTTAAAGGAAACCAAGTGGATCAAGAGGTTGTTTGCTTTTATTCTTTCGCCTTATTCAAATTCAAGACGCGACGATTAGTCGTCACATAATGACACCGGATAATTTGAAAAGGAAAGTAAGAAGAGGAAGCGTGGACGAGTTTGATCCGAGAACGGGTCCCGAGTTCAAGATTTTATACTCGAGGCCGAGATAGATGATCCACGACTTGGGGGACCCAGAGCGGTGCAGGGAGGAACTCGAAAGGGTCAAGGTGGACCCAAATTTCAGCCTGCACTGGAGATCATCATTGGATCCAAGATCCCCGACGACCGAAAATTGAAGTCATCGATTTCCTCAAGAATAACCTAGACGTTTTGGCTTGGTCACACAAGGATATGGTCGGGATCGATCCTGAGATCGCATGTCACCAATTACACATTGACCCAACCAAAAACCCGGGGGTTCGGAAAAGAAGGAAGTTTGGTCGAGAAAAATTTACGCCCTCGGCCAAGAGGTGAAGAAGTTGCTTGACAACGACCGATCATGCAGCCAACCAACCGCGATTGGTCATAAACGCGGTCCTTGTAAAAAAATCAAACGGGACTTGGCGACTTTGCATCGATTTCACAGATCTTAACGAGGCATGCCCCAAGGATTTCTTCCCGATGCCGCATATCGACCACTTAATCGACAATACGGCGGGCCACGAGATGATGTCTTTCATGGATGCATTTGCCGGGTACCATCAGATAGCTATGCACGAGCCCGACAGGCAGCACACTTCATTTTTAACAAAGAATAACATGTACTGTTGGAAGAGAATGCCTTTTGGTTTGAAGAACGCCGGGGCAACGTATCAAAGGTTGGTCAATCATATGTTTGTTGAGCAAATAGGTAAGTCGGTGGAGGTGTACATTGACGACATTATCGTGAAGAGTCTAAAAAAGGATGATCATTTGGCTCATCTGGCGCAAGCTTTCGAGATACTCATGAAGTTCAGTATGAAACTTAACCCTAAAAAGTGTAACTTCGGAGTGGAATCATGGAAGTTCCTAGGGCACCTGGTCAGCAAGCGGGGGATTGAAGCAAACCCAGCCAAGGTGCAGGCTATCTTGGATATGAGGGCCCCCAAAACCAAAAAGGACGTTCAAAAACTGACGGGGAGCCTGGCCGCTCTGAACAGATTCATCTCCGAATGGGGATAAAAGCAAGCCCATGTTCGACACCATCAGAAAGAGGGCGAGGTTCGAATGGACATCTGAGAGTGAGGATGCTCTTGACAGGATCAAAGCATATCTGGCCGACGTCAGCATTTTAGCCAAACCAGTCCCTGGGGAGAAACTGTTTCTATACTTGGCGACCTCGGAAACCGCCCTGAGCGCAGTGATTGTACGGGCAGAGGGTCAAACTCATCTGCCCATTTACTTTGTCAGTCAGACGCTAAATGAAATCGAGTAGTGATACCCTCTTCTAGAGAAATTAACCTATGCTCTAGTTATGAGTGTGAGGAAACTGAGACCTTACTTCTTCGATCACCAAGTGGAGGTCCTCACTTCCTTACCCCTTCGCAACGTGCTCCATCGATCAGATACATCGGGCCGATGCCTCAAGTGGGCCATCGAGGTTGGACAGTATGGGGTAACATATGCGCCGTGGCCTGCAATAAAAGCTCAGGCCTTGGCCGACTTCATCGTTGAATTAACCCTCCTCGCAGGGCGGTGGTTCGACCGCCCACCATGGGAGTTCAGACGTGAGACGGCTCAAGAATCGCCCAACAAATCAAAAGGTGAATTGTGTTAATTAGTCCAGATGGGATTTTTTTCGTAATGCCATCACTTTTCGATCCCCCGCCACCAACAACGAGGCGAATATGAAGCGTTGATCAACGGTCTAGAAATGTCCACCAAGAATGGGCATCAAGCGACTTCAAGTACACACCGACTCCCTTTCGTAAGCACGCCGGATATCGGGGAGTATGAGGTCCGAGAGACGGCGGATGTCGGTCTACCAAGAGGTCGTCAAAGCACTTTGCCCGAAATTTGAACAAATTTACATCAAGTTAGTACCAAGGATCGCGAACTCGAGCCGATGCATTAAGCACGGCTAGCGACTTCGGAGGACCAGCAGAGATGAAGGATGTCACCATCACAAAACTCTCCCACCCTCCATGCTAACCAACAATCGCTGCCCTAGACACCTCGAGTTTAAGTTGGATAACCCCCATGTCGACTACTTGATGACTAGGGCATTACTAACCCAACAGAATTCAGCAAAGCAATTACAACTAAGGGCGCAAAGGTACACATTGGTTGGTAACGAACTATATAAGCGAGGCTTCAAGATACATTTTGCTCCGATGTGTTACCCCGAGCAAGGGCAAAAGCTATCCCGCAAGATATTCACGATGGGGTATGCGGAAACCATATTTGGGGGGGCGATCGCTCGCTCATAAGACGACGAGAGGGTATTATTATTGGCCAATTTTAAAGGCCGATGCCATGGTTTTTCGCCTGAAAAATGCCACAAATGTCAAATACACGCACCATCAATTAAGGTCGCACTTTGAGGAGCTCACCAAAGATCCTCGGTCCTGGCCTTTTGAAGTGGGGATAGATATCATCGGGCCATTACCCACCCCGGGTTGGTCAAGCACGCCTAGTCGCAGAGATTACTTCACAAAATGGGGGCTTTGGCGACCATAGATCGAGATCACGTCATCAAATTCATATGGCGAAACATCATCTGCAGATTCGCCCCTACCGTAAGCAATTATATCCGATAATGGGAAGCGGTTAAACGGTCATAAGATCGATAGTTTCTTCGAGAAAATGGAAAATCACCAAGCTTTTTTCTACCCTTTATCACCCTCACCAAACGGTCAAGTCGGTGTGAACAAGATCATCAAGCACACTAAATAAGATTGAGGGAGGAAAAAGGAAGTGGGCGATGAATTACTGGGATGTCTTTGTGGTCATCTGAGAATCTGCCCGCCAAATTCGACCGGAGAGACCCCCTTATTCGATGGCATTTGGCTCGGAAGCGATCATACCCGCAGAGGTCAATTTCCAAACTCGAGAACCTCGCAGGTCGCGACCGATCAAGAACGATGAGGCCTTGGCGAGAAACCTAGACTTGCTCAAGAGAAGCGATTAGAGGCAGTATCAAAAATGCGAGATACAAACAACAAATCAAAATTACTACAACTCTAAAGTGCGACTTCGAAAATTCAAAAGCAAAGGCGACCTAGTCCAAGAAGACTCTCGGAGTAACCAAAGGAACTTTCGGACTAAACTGGGAAGGACCATACAAAGGTCGCCGAGTATTATCCAATCCGGGCATACTGAGCTCGAGAACCGGGGATGGCACTCGCCTCAAGAGAGTGGAACGATCTCATCTCAAGAGATACTATCAAGAGGGTCGTACTTCGTAAACTTTCAAAGAAGTCAATAATAATGAGTTAAATTTTCTTTTTCACAATTCTCGTGTTTTAAACCTGCGAGGTCGATAGATGAAACATCGACCTCCCGGGAACGACTTTCGACATATTTGCGGCGAGATCACCACCCCTAGAGTTGTGATCCTCCCTAACTTTATAAGACTACTAAGCGAGGTTCAATCTAAAATCGCAATGCCAATAAGACTTAATGAACATACGGATGATTATAGTCGATAAGGAAATCAAGTCGACCAATAAAGGAAAGAAAAAGGCAGATTTCATTAATGACAACAAGCCCGGAAGGTCGGTACATTATAAGAGCCCGAAAGGCTAGATTACATCAGCGGAAACCAAGATACATCATGATAATCGACGCGACGGATGTTTTACTACAACCCAATATCCACGATCGATGCAGACGACTTCCAGGAACTTTTAAGGCATGCCGATCAAAAGTATTGTTGGAGATGGGGTTCAACAACTTCTCAATCTCCTTTTTCTTATCGGGATTCTTGATGACATCATTCTTAAGAATGATCATGAATCCCATCAGCAGCACTGACTATGTTCAAAGGTCCATGTGACAAGACTTTCCAAGTCGGATGGTCGATGTAGCGTCGATTTAGTCCATGTGTCAAGCCAAGGTCCCTTCTCGAACAAAGAGACCTCAACTTGAGGGCAATTGTTGTAGCATGGATAAACCCGACCTCCCTCCTGGGCACGAAGGATCCTAAACAATCCAACAAAGATTGCATGAAGCAACCTCGGCAAGGGGGCCAAAGGATCAGCCCACGTAATTCCCACAAGACCAAACCTTCAAGTCTCAAAGGGTCAAGAACTCGGGTAGTCGGCGATGGGAAGAACGCGATGCGATTCCCGCTTTATATCCTCAAGTCGGGAGCGACCGCACCAGCCATAACTATACGATTCACGTGGTCAATGATGACCGACACGCCACTAATCCGCCTCCACATCCGGCTTCCACGACATGACGCTAAAGATGGACGATTTCTGGTCGGTCAAGGCGAGATTAATGGTTCCCGATATTGTAGCCCTTTCATAGGCATTATTCCTTATGTAAATTCTCACCCAAAGGGTGGGATTCATAGTATAAATAGGCCACCACGGCCACCTCTGTAACAGGTTGAACAACTTAGACTTTTAGGCATATACATACATCCTCTCCCTGGCTTGGACGCCCCCGGACGTAGTCTGATTCCAAAGACGAACCGGGTCACCAACTCCTTTGTCTCTTTCCCTGATTTGATTGTCTTTAGCATACGCATTTCACAATAATTATTGTTTAACTGAGTAGATAAAAACCAGTTACAACAGAGGAGGACCATCACAGAGGGTTGACAATGTAAGAGTGTTTTTCTTGTTTTTTAGGTATCATAGATTCATATGTTCATATAATAACATGTTCTTATTGTTCTTGTTTCAATTATAGGTTCAGAGTTCTGCTACTTTTACTCCCAATAGTTACATTGGAGGAGATGTGGAGGGTACATCTGTGAGAGGTTCAACAGTGGCTGATGAGGATGGAATGAATGTCACAACAATTGGGGGTAAGAAGTTTGTCACATAGACCAGTCTCACAAAAGTTGCCATGTCAAACAAAGGGAAAGGTAAAAAGAAGTAGATGAGGGTTGGGATAGGTTAGGATAGTTTTTTGTCTTTTAAGCCACTACAATCTCATTGTCTTTTATAATATACTGAAAAAACTCAACTTTTGTGCTTATAATGGTATCAGATTGTGGTGGCTTAAGATTGGTGGTATGTTTGGCTTATATTTTGCTACTGCTTGGTGATTTGCTATTAATGGGGTTCGAAAATTTTGGAGCAATTAGGGCTAGGTGCTTTTGGATTTGAATTTAGTGTTGAATGTGTTGTGCTTATTTTTTCATGAATGTGTTGTGTTGAATGTGTGAATATATGTGGATGTATACATAGCAGAGGGGAAAATCTAGGTTTTGGTGGGAAAAACTTAATTTTCCCACCTATTTTTGACAAATTTTAGTCTTATGGGACTGAAAGTTACAGTAATTTGGCGCCCAAATTTTGTTATTGGCTGAATTTTAGTGCAAAAAATAATGGAGGGAAGAAA
Organism: Stenogyne calaminthoides; assembly: GCA_037126765.1. NCBI lineage: Eukaryota > Viridiplantae > Streptophyta > Magnoliopsida > Lamiales > Lamiaceae > Stenogyne > Stenogyne calaminthoides. The sequence continues at coordinate 2,725,682 of JBBCBC010000011.1, read as the reverse complement.
TGGAACATATGGGACCAAATGTGCAAGTGAGCCCGGACAAGTTAATTGGTTAATTTTGTGTTAATTATGTTTCATAACGTATGAGACTAAAATTACAAATGGTTGAAAGGTGGTTAAGCCTTAATTGAGTATTAATTATGTCTCATAACTTATGGGACCACATTTGCAAGCTGATTTAACAGAAATCGTAACGGCGGGACCACATTTGAAAATTATAATTCTTGTGGGACTACATTGACAGAGGTGGTACCAAATTGAAAATATGGCGTGGTTGATGGGACCAAAAGTGCAAAAACTTTTCATACAATGAAGAAATAGATATCCCTTTTCATCTAAAAAAAATACTAAGAAGGTGAAAAGTAGTTTTATGTTTCCCTAATATTTTTTAAGCTTTTTTTAAAAGTATTGTCTTTTATCTAATTTTTTATATTTGAGACGCTTGTTGCGGTTTAAAATAGTTTGATTGGCAGCTGAATTTTATCAAGCTTCTCATTCTTCAGCTTTAGAAGCATTACAGGGGTTTAAGAAACATCTCTTTCAATTTATCAAAATTGTCTGTTAAGTGTTCGATGAAATGCCTGAACCAATGTAAATTCATATTTGCACCATCAGAGTCACCATTGCTCTCTCTAATGGCGGACAAATGCAGAACAGTGGATCAGCTGAAGCAAATCCACGCCCAAATGATCACCACCGCCCGCATTCACGACGCTTTCGCCGCCAGCCGCTTGCTCAACTTCTGCGCCCTGTCCGCCGCCGGCGACCTCAACTATGCACGCAAACTGTTCGACGAAATTCCCGTATCAAATTTGTTCATGTGGAACACTATGATCAGAGCATTAGCCAGTAGCTCAAGTCCTTCCGATGGTTTGCTTCTCTATTCTGAAATGCGAAGGCGTGGGATCACACCGGGGAAACACACGTATCCGTTCGTCCTCAAAGCTTGCTGTAACATGAAATCGAGCAAATGCTGCGCGCAGGTGCACGCGCACGTGTTGAAATTCGGGTTGGATTTCGATTTGCACGTGGTGGAAAGACTAATAAGGGGTTACTCTGTTCCGGGCGGGCTTGGTGATGCAAGAAAGGTGTTTGATGAGCTGCTTGAGCGGAGTTTGAGTATTTGGACGACGATCATATGTGGCTATGCTCAGAATGATTCTCCGGAAGAAGCAATTGGATTGTTCAATGCCATGGTTTCCGACGGGTTTGATCCAAGTGGAGTTGTTTTATCTTCTGTGTTATCCGCGTGTGCTCAGTCGGCTTGCTTGGATTTGGGGGAGCGAATTCACGCGTATATCAACGAGAAAGGGATAGAACTAGGCGTGATTCTTGGAACGGCGTTAGTGAACATGTACGCGAAGAATGGAGCATTGGTTGAAGCCAAACAATGTTTTGATGGATTAAAAGAAAAGAATGTAGCTACTTGGAATTCCATGATTTGTGGGCTAGCCATTCATGGACATGCCGAAGAAGCTATCGGTTTCTTCGAAACATTGGAGAAAGAGAACATAATGCCGAATGGAATTACCCTCCTCGGTGTTTTATCTGCGTGTTGCCATGCTGGATTGTTGGAGTACGGTAGCAAAATCTTTTACTCGATGAAGATGGTTTATGGTATTGAGCCGAATATAAAGCATTACAGTTGCATGGTGGACATTTTGGGACGAGGGGGTCGGGTTTTAGAAGCCGAAGAGCTTATAAAAGGGATGGTTTGGAAACCAGATGTAGTGATTTGGGGAGCATTATTGAGTGCTTGTAAGGATCATGGGAATATTGAGGTTGCTGAGAGAGTGGTGAAGGAGATTCTTGAATTGGATCCTCGGAATCACGGGGTTTATGTTGTTTTGTCGAACATGTATGCGGAAGTTGGGAGATGGGACGATGTGGTGCAACGGCGAAAGGGTATGAAGGAAGGGAGTTTGAAGAAGACGGCAGGATGGAGTCTGATGGATGGTGAGTCAGGGGTGTAAATGAGCCGAGTTGAGTCGTGCAGTGTTGAGCCCAAATTTTGACTCGATTAACAAACTCGAAGCTCGAAACTTGGCTCGAGCTCAATTTTTTGAACTCGAGCTCACTTGATGGAGAACTCGCAATACTCGAGCTCGACTCGGTACGTAACATTAATCAAAGTATTTTATTTAGAGGCATATTTGCATTAGACCGTCTCATGGTGAGACGGGGCATAAGTTGGACATTGATACTTTAATACTTTGAGAGGAGTGGGTGTGATTTGTGCTAGGTTGTACCTCATCTCATGTATGAGACCCTCGAGTTTTTGTCTTATTATAGTGATAATATCCAGAGGATAAATAATCATGTGGGTGTGAGTTAATTAGGCTGAAAAAAATAATATCCAGAGGATAAATAATTATATATTTTGAGGGTAGAAGTTATGAGTTTTTTTTTTTTGGTGTGAAAATTGATGTGGTACATGCCAATAAAGAAAGTTTGATTTAAGATGGAGAGAGTAATCTTTTGGTAGGTTAGGTTTATTTCTGGATCAAATCAATGTTGAAAGGATTTTTTTGAATCAAATTAATATTGAAAGGACTCTGATTTGGGACAGTTTCATACTTGAGGTGTGCAACACTCTTAATTTTCAAGTTTAATTAATATATGTCTCAAAGAAAAAAGTTTAATTATTATATTAAATATATTTTCATGTTAAATCCAATCCGACTTATCAAATTTTGGAGAATTATAAATAGTTCACATCTTAGAAGGCTTGCTAAAGTCTAAAGCATATCTTCAATATATCATTAGAGATTTTATGTAATTTAAAATCAAATCTAATCTTTCAAAATTTTATTTCCATATACAGGAGAAGTATTTTGGTAATTTAACATAAAGTCTTGAGATTCTTAGGAGAGATTCAAATCTCTTACTATTTTTAAATAGAAAATATTATGGCCTCCTATAAATAAATGGTTCTATTTGTAAACTCAAGTCATACTCAAAAATCAAAATACATAAGTCAACGTCAAGAAGGTGCTTGGCTACTTAAGAGGTTGACTAATAAGTAAAGAGGCCGACAATTTCTGAAAACGATCCACATTCTGCTATACTTACTTGCTCAAGAATGTGTTTTATACAAAAACCGTGTTTCATGCTGAAACTTGTCCTAGCAAGAACAACCCATTCCCATACAAGTTACTACTGATGACAACAATTGAACAAAGATATATTCATTTTTTTTAAAGGAAGAGCCGAGAAATTCCTCCACCCGGTGCCGTTGGCACCTCAGTCGGACGAGTTGTAAATCGAAGGTACTATGGGTTGTAAATTGAAGGATATTTCAATGGAAATTTTGTTCCACACGGAATCCGAACTTGCATTGTCGGAGGATTTCTCCCCACATCACCATAAGCTTTACCACTTGACTATTTTGAGGCAAAAACCATAAATAAATAATTTTTAATTAAAAAATCATTTGAAAACATGGAGTAGCCAAAACATGAATAGTGCGTTTCACATGTTCCAGACATGTGATTGCAATCCACCTCACACAATTTATGCGCTGTGTCCAGATCAATTTCACATTCATATGGGACAGAAGGGTTACCATAAATTCTCAAATAATAGAGGCAAAATAAGAAAATTATTAATTGAATCCATGTGATTTGTCTATAAAGACTTGACGTGATCATTAAGAATTTATTTATCTTGAAACCCTGCTAATTAATTCTTGAAGTAAATGAAGCTCCATAAAATCCTCATCTCATTCATCTTCCTAGCTTCCGTTTCCGCAGATATTTTAGAAAACCCAGATTTCGAACTCCCGCCACCTCTCTACACCACAGCCGCCGCCCCATTCTTTCCGGTGAACGGAACCTTCATCCCGGGGTGGTCATCTGAAGGCGTCGTTCAGTACGTAACATTCGGGCCCAACTCATCCGTACCGCAGAGTGGGGGCCACGGAGTAGCGCTGGGGCAGGATGGTAAAATCAACCAAACGTTCATTGCCAACGGCGGCGAGGAGTAGTACCTGTTGACCTTCGCGTTGACTAGAAACGTTTCTGGAAAGTGCGACTTCAATGCGAGCGTCGTCGTTTCGGCCCCCGATAGCTCTGCCCAGTTTGGCTTGTCCGGTGGGAATGGGAAACAGGGGAAACAGGGGTGGGAGGTGTATGGGCATAGTCTGTTAATTTGGTGATTCAAACTGGGGACACTCATGCCGACGACGGCACCATGTGTTGGCCTGTGATTGATGGCCTAGAGTTGATTGCTGTTGGACCTTTGGTTCAGTCTGATGGTATGTGAATTGTGAACCTTCCTTTCTTTTTTTTTTTTTTCTTTTTCTATACCTGTTACTGTTAGAATGCAAAGGTGTAGGATCTAGCCTCCAAGGATGCAAGGATCTAAAATTGAAGGCAAAAACCTAGGAAGCAAGGATCTAAAACTTAAGGCAAAAACTCAACTCTTTTTATTTCAAGTATCACTGTTATTAGGGGAGGGCATAAAACTGAAAAAACCGAATTCCGAACCGAACCAATGATTTTTGGTCAAATTGGTTCGGTTTTTTCGGTCGGTTCGGTTGAAATTAAAAAAAAAAATCGGTTTTTCGGTTTCGATTCGGTTATGGTTTTGAAAAAACCGAATAAACCGAACCGACCGAAATATATATATATATAATTAAAAAAATATATTAATACATATTAATAAAATTTTCCTGCTTTTATTTCATTTCATCATCACAAATCACAAAGACACAAACCCTAGTCACAACTCTCTCAACCCAGCCGCACCCTCAGTCCCGCATGGCGCACGGCCCGCAGCCTCCTCACCCAATCCATGCCAACACTGACGGCCGCTCCAACACCAGCGACCACTCCCACACCGGCGGACGCTCCCACATCGGCGGCTGTCCACTGAAATCCGCACTGCCCAGGCTCTGTTACCGTCAATCCGTCATCACTCATCAGCTTTGAAGAATTAGCAGGTAAGTTAAGTTTAGATAATTAGATTGATGATGTTACATATTCTTTAAAGTTTCTTACTATTAGACTGATTTTCGAAGCTTTAGATATTGGTATAGAAGTATGATTTGAAGCACGGGGAGACTAATCTTGTCCATTCATGATTTCGCTCAATTTGTTATGTATTGTGCTTGCGATGATGTAGCAGACTTATGTGAATAGATATGGAAGAGAAATGCAATACATATTTGTGACTATACTGTTTTGTTTTTGGGTAAGATGCGTAAGTTTTTATGTGGTCTTGTTTGTAAAACATTTTGAAACTTCTCTGTATCTGTGTTCTTGTTTGAAGGACATTGTCAGATTCTTGTGAATTTAAATATTCTTTCTTAAGTATTTAAATTTCACTTGAACTGATCGTGCTTTTACTGGACTACAGTTGAAGAATCTGTAATGTGAATGAAATTTATTTCTATTTGTTTTTAGGTTAATTCGATCCTTTTTAGAAGAAACTTAGAACCCTCTGTTGAAAACTGAAGAACATTGTTTCCTTCTATTAAGTTTGGTCAGATTTACTTTCTGGACAAATTTACTTTCTTTTAAGTTTGCTAATCATCCTCATTAAATTTGCTAAATAAATTTGTAGATGTCTACTCAAGAGCAAAGTGAAATGGATGAAGGCAATACCTCCTCGACATTGGCCCCTGCCCCCGCCCCTGGCCCCGCCCCCGCCTCTGCCCCTGCCCCTGCTGAACCTGCTCCATCTGCAGTTCCCCCAAAACCAAAACGAAGATCAGCTAAGAGGTCACCTGTTTGGGATCATTTTGAAACTTTTGTGACGGAGCAGAATGAGAGCAAATCTAGATGTGTGCACTGTAAGAAAGAGTTCCACTCTGATTCAAAAAGAAATGGTACCACATCTCTTAACACTCATATTACTGTGTGCAAGAAACTTACCAGTAGTCTAGATTCTGGTCAAACATTATTGAACTATCAATCTGTAGATAGTAATATGGGGGGAGAAGGCACTCTAGGTACTTGGAAATTTGATAAAGATGCACTTAGAAGAAAACTTTGTCGTATGATTATTGTAGATGAGTTGCCCTTTAAGTTCATTGAGAATGAGGGGTTTAGGGATATGATGGCAGAAGCTACTGGGCCTAGGTTTCAATTACCTTCTAGACGGACAATTTCACGTGATTGCTTTCAACTTTACATTGATGAAAAAAATTTGCTAAGGGCACTCTTGAAATCTTCAAACCAAAGGGTCTGTCTTACTACAGACACTTGGTCATCTTTGCAAAGAATCAACTATATGTGCTTGACTGCTCATTACATTGATAAAGACTGGAAATTGAACAAAAAAATCTAAATTTTTGTACAATTATTAGTCACAAGGGTAAGGATATTGGTTGGGAAATTGAAAAGTGCTTGAAAGAATGGGAAATTGATAGAGTGCTTTACTATTCTTTGAGATAATGCTTCTTCAAATGATAGTGCACTTTTCGTGATTTGAAAGATCAAATGGGTGATTGGAAAAGTTCTATTCTTAAGTGTGAATTCATGCATATGAGATGTGTTGCACATATAATCAATTTAGTAAATGAATCGATGGATTGAAAGAAATTGGGAGTTCGGTAATGAGAATTAGAATTTGCATGATGCGTTATGTGAGACAATCTCCGCTAGATTGAAGAGATTCAAAGAGTGCATTGAACATAAGAAAATTAATAGTAAGAGTTTGTTGTGTCTTGATGTTGCTTCTGAGATGGAACTCAACCTATTTAATGCTAGAGTCTTCTCAAAAGTTTGAAGAAAGCATTTAATAGTACAATGCAAGATCCGAACTTTGAAATTGAGCTTAGTTTGGATAAGGATAAAGATAATGATAAAGGGATGCCTTCTAAGGATTGATTGGAAAAAAATTTAGAAGGATGTTGACTTTTTTTGAAAGTGTTTTATGACCTCACGGTAAAAATTTTGGGTTCTTTGTATGTCACATCCAACATGTTTTTTCCATGAAATTTATATGGTTGATTGTTTGTTGAAAGCATGGATAGTTAGTGAGGATGTAGAATTGTGTTCGGATGGCAAAAGAAAATGAAGGATAAATTTGATAAGTATTGGGAGATCCACAAAAGATGAATAAATTGATGTTTATTGATGTTATGCTTGATCCTCGATACAAGTTAGCTTGGTTTAAGTTTTGTCGCTTCTAATATGTACGGGGGAGTAAGTTGGGTCTAGCATTGACAAATGAGGTGAAAGAAAAAAAAATTGTTATGTATAATGAGTACAAGAAAGAGTTAGACCCAGAAGATCCGAAGGAAGGAAGTGGTACAACTGAAGTGTCAAGTGAGATGGATGTTGATGATCCAACAATGATGGCGAAGATACTTCTGCAAAATCAATATAAACAGTTCTACTACTCGATTGCGTGATGGGGAACAACAAAGAAATCCGAAGGTGGAAAAGTATTTTAATGATGGAATTGAAGAAGGTGGAAGTAAATTCGATATTCTAGCATGGTGGAAAGTGAACAGTCCTAGATTTCCTGTTCTTTCGCAAGTTGCTCATGATGTTTTTGTTGTCCCCATCTCAACCTGAACCCGAGAATCGATTTTTAAACAAGGAGGACGAGTGCTTGATGCTTTTAGGAGTTCATTGACTCCTAAAGTAGTGCAATCTCTTATTTGCGGTCAAGATTGGCTTCGCAGATCGTCCATTCCAGTTTGCATTGAAGAAAATTTAGCGGACATTGAGGAAATTTCAAAAGGTAATGTGTTTGTAATTTATATTTTTTCTAGTTTCAATTCATATATTATATCTTTTAAATTTTGATCATTGTGTTCATTTTTAGGTTTGCGAGAAATAGTGTTTGAGCCTTCAACCGATGAATAGAGGCACATGTCTTAACTTGTGTAAGAATAATAGATTCTGATTTTTTTGTAAAATATGTATTACAATTCTTGATTCTTCTATTACAGGGATTTGTGGTGATGAAAGGAGTTTACAAAGGAGCTTTGTGATGAGTTCATTGAGTTGGAGACTTGAAGCTGCACTTGCATGGATTTCAAAGAATTTATGTATTTCCCTTGGATTTTTTACAAGTTATGCAAGAACTTGTAATGATATTTTAATTTAAGACTTGTGTGCTTTTTTATTATGAACAAATTGTTATGACTTGTGAGTGACTTGATTGTGAAATTGTGGTTGTGATTTTTGTGAACTTGTAAACTGTGGTGATTTATTGACTTAGTTGCATTTGATAGTGGAAACTACTAGTTGTATTTGTATTTGATCATTGACTTAGAAATATTGAAAATTTGGTTGGGAAATCATTAAATTGTGAATTAAGGTTAAATTTCGGTTAAAAACCGAATAAACCGAACAAACCAAATTTCTTATTCGGTTCGGTTATTTCAGTTACTCACAACTTTGGTTCGATTTTTGGTTTAAACTTGCATAATTCGGTTTATTCGGTTCGGTCAAAAAACAGTCACAAACCGACCGAACGCCCACCCCTAACTGTTATACATTAAAACTATCACTATTTTGAAAAAACACTTGATTTTTAAACAGTGAAAGTGATTATGCATAACGGTGATACTCGAAAAGAAAAGTGTATATTGAGAAGTATTATAGCATCATACAAAAGAAAAGTATTAGTTATAAGACGAACACTTTTAGTACCTTTGAATATACTAATACTTTTCATTAACTAGTGCTTTTCAACTGCCTTTTTCTATGATTCACGGAAATTATGAAAAAATTATTTGATTGAAATTCTTTAGTTAAAATTAGGTCAAAATTTCACCTGGTGCATAAAGGTGCAACTCCTTGGCAAATAAGATGAATAAAACATAGCATTAATGTTGTAAAAGGTGTCACTTGGTGAAACACAGGGTAACAGGACTGTTTTAGAACATTACATGCACATGTTTAACAGGCCACTTACTTTATTTTGTTATTCGAAACTCAGATAATCTGCTGCAGAATGGTGGCTTTGAATTAGGGCCATCTTTCCCAGACTCCTCAAATGAAGGAGTTCTACTCAATTCTGAACCAAGTCTGATCGAATCTGCCCTACCGCAATGGACAATAACGGGAACTATAAAGTACATAAATGCCACAAGCTTCTTCGTCCCCCAAGGCAAAGCTGCTATCGAGCTGGTATCAGGTGGATCAGGGGTACAAACGGTACAACAGCTGACGAAAGGATCAAACTATAACATGGAATTCATGTTGGGGGATGCAAATGACTCCTGCTCTGGAGATTTTACAGTAGGGGTAGTAGCGGGGTCGTTGGTTCAGAACTTCACCGTTAAAAGTAATGGAAAGGGATCTGTAAGTAAATACAATGTAACGTTCCAGGGGTCGGGCCAAAGTACGACTCAGATAGGCTTTCAGAGCTATACGATGAGGCAAAGTGAGGACGGCATGTTGTGTGGGCCGGTGATTGATGGTGTTGTTTTACTTCGTTCCGGTGGGTATAAAATGGCTGTGAGTTGTGCCTTTCTCGTTGCTTGGCTACTTCTTATAGTATTGATGATGATAAGTGAGTGAGAATAGTGCCATTTGTCTCTTTGCATAACTTCTATGTTATTTTCTACTGGTGCAATTATTTTTGCTGGAAGTGAGTTTTTTACTTTTTTTCGATCTTTTTGTTTACTACTATGTGGAAGGCTTTTTTTGGTCTTTGTTAGTTCAATTCTTGATAATTTGGGATAATTAGGATTGGGGATGGGACAAGGTCGAAGTTTGGACCTCAAGCTCTAAAAATGCTAATACTACTCAATCTACAAACTAATATTTTTCTTCATATGAACAAATACTCATCATCTATCTCAATTTATTCTAATGGAGGTTGATTTGTAACTTAACTTTATCATCCACGCTACCGAATTCTCTATTTACATCAAGACTTCATAAATATTCGGTCACTTTCCAATCCACTACACAGTGGCGATGGAATATTCTGCTGAATTGTCAAATCTTAGATGAAGGGGGAGAGAAGTGGATTCTTTAAAATGGTCAAGGAAATAAAGTTTTAATAAAAAAAAAATTGGCCAGGAACAAAGATTCAAATAGTTTGAATGACAAATGGTTTTACCCCAAGAATAAAAATGGGAACACCCCGAAAAAGAATGCAGAACAGTATATTATATACATTCCAATATGATATACAGAAAATGATCATTCAATGATTAATCGTCGCAGCTCATGAAGGTGCTACAGCACTGCAGCAGGTGTATAATCGTAATAATGTAATAGTATTCAATGGCTGTTATAATACTGACCAACCTCATGAGGCAGACTTTATAGCGTGTATACGTTGAGGAATCACCTTTGCAGCTCCATGCTTCTCAAGTCTGGATTCAAGCAACTGCAGAAAGCAGAGAAAATGACTAGATTATATCAACTCATTTCGCATCATAAGGTCGATAGACCAGAGGGCCTTCAAAAACATCGTCATATATAAGGTAAATATAAATGGTCCCACATACCTGTACAAAGAGACTATTAAGTCGTCGTTTATTTACACATTCTGAACAGCGTTTGTCAACTTTACACGCTTAACAAGAGATTGATACTCTTTACTTCTGGACCATTCATCAATCTCACTTGCACGAAGAACCGGAAGAGGATGAGAGAGTTGTCTCGTTTGAGCATTCCTGAACAGTGTTGAACAAGATATATATAGTATGCGGAACTGATTTTCAACCAAAGTCCTTTTTATGACAACTGGACTTGCTTAATTACCTAATATACCACCCTATTGGGCTGGCAGACGCCTTTTCATAAGAACGAGCTTGCTCCAAGAAGGCATCCACGTTTAATTGATCCGCCATAGAGGGACACCCTCCAGCTAATTTCATCAGAACTGAGACGACCACCTCTTGTGGGGCCATGGAAGGATGATTAGAGAATAGTAAATATACAATAATCACATATTCACATACATAGTCGAAAGGAATAATATCAATTATAATTTGTATAATTATCTACCTTTGAATCTTGGGCAACAAGAAGAGCTGCCCTATCACAAGTAAGTTCAGCAGCCCGAAGCCAGCGAAACAGCTGTTCTTCCAACTGCTGAGCGATAAAACCACCGAGGCCTGTGAACAAGAGTGAGGATTAATAGTGATAACATAAACATTAATTTCTATACAACCTCCAAGTTATTTAAAAAATGCTTCTGTCCTTTCTATACTCATTGCTAACTGCCTTACTCTAACAAAGCTCAACGACAAGCTGAAAACTGAAAATCAAGAACTTACCAGGTACAGAATATGCTCCAAGAGTAAGAATATTAGCAAATGTGAGCCATAAGCCATGGTCACACTTCAGATGACCCAACTCGTGAGCCAAAACAGCCTGTATGAGATACATAAAGGAAAAAATCTAAATAAGAATATTCAGCAATAAATGCTCCAGGATGTATGTCAAAACCATATTTCAAGCATAACTAGAAGAAGTATATGATCAAAATATGGACCTGCAACTCCTTTCTAGACAAAAGCTCAACTAAACTTGTATGAACGACAACAAATGGTTTCTTCCCACTGATAGCCAAAGTGTATGCATTGGGCACAGGGCTTTGGCGCAAATATAAGTCTGGTGCCTCTATGTTCAATATACTAGCGGCCTCTAGCATCAATTCGTGAAGTTCAGGGAGCTTTAAAAACAAGCCAAAACAACCCAGTTATAATAGCAAATGAAATGAAAACGTTTAGCATTAAGCAACTATCTAAAACAATATTGAGAACAGTTAATCAAAAAGATAGACGTGGTAATTTAAAAGATATAAAAATCAATATTTTAAACACCGAGGGAGTTTAAGAATTGATGGTCCCGTTTTGAAAACCCATTTGCACGTGCGGAAGCAAAACGTTTCAGTTCGGTGCATATAAAAACAGGGGTGAGGGCAGAGTGATTCAATTTTTTTTTTTTTTTAAGCTCATGTGTGTGTTATGCTTTATAAACGAATGCATATGACAAGTAATAACATAAAGCAGTAAAGAACACACAATTTTATAGTGGTTCGGACAACTCGTCCTACTTCCACTCTTCCCTTCATGGGGCACCAACTAAACCAACTTAACCAACGGGACTTATCACCCTCACGGGATTGCCGACCCTCCCTTTCGGGATTCTTTAGATGTTTACCGAGTTCACACTCAAACGGGACTTATCACCCTCGCTGGGATTGCCGGCCCTCCCTTTTCGGGATTGCTAGATGTTTCCGAAGTTCACACTCAACCTACAAACTTAACCTACCAACTGGTTTGGGTATAAGGTTGTTTGGTTTGAACTAGGGTGAGATTTTCCTTACATTTGGTTAGCCTCAATGCTAAGGTTGGGAAAATCTCTCTCTAAGCTTAGGATATAGCATTTGTGCTTTAGATCTAGGGGGTAGAACACTTTTGAATATATGTGTGTATTTTCTTGCTCGCGGTTCTTGAATGGAGTTGCTTGAATATTTGGCTTTTAATTTCACTTTGCAGAACCTCCATTATCTTCTTTTGAAGATAAGTGTAATGTATTTATAGTGTGGATTTGAATATTACCGTTGGAAAGTAATATTCAAATCCATACTAATAATCTTTCCAACTTTTTTTTTTGTCCTTTTGCAGACCGTTGTTTGCGAACTTTATGACACATCCATATATGTTGTTATCTTCTTATTGATCACCGCTTTTTTGTGTGTCTAACGGATCCGATCATTTCACGGACATCTTGTTCATTGCTTCGATTCGGGTCGCCGATCCGGTCCATTGAAATCGATCAGAGATTTACGGTGTCTTTGAAATCACTATTCATCGATCTTTGAAATCTTTTGTTCATCGATCTTTGAAATCCTTCATTTCATGATTCTTGAAATCCTTTGTTCATGAATTTGATTTTTCTTGTTCATCGGTACGATTTCAACGAACTGATTTTTCTTGTTTCATCGATGCGATTTCACGAACTGATTTTACTTTTCATCGGTACGATTCTGTCTTTGATCGATCACTCGCTTTCGGATCGGTCAGTCTGCTTATCATCTGATTGCATGAGCAAAAGCGCATCGAACTGCTTCTGATGTCGGTTCTTCTGATGTCATTCTGATGATCGGTACACTTTCTGATGCTTCTTCTGATGATCGGTTACTCTGATCTTTTCTGATAAAAGCTGATCGTAAAAACGCTGCGGGTCGGTTCTGCGCCGATTAGCTGAACTCATCCTTACCTATCGATCTTGATCGGACTCGTCTCTTGACCTCGTCGATCTCGATCATCTTAAATCGATTTAAGCGAGTTCCCCTCAACTTGTTTCTTCCGTTCCCCCTCAACTTGTTATCCGTAAATTAGCTTCCAAGAAACAAGTTGATAATGTTTTTGCAAGATAATTAATCAAAACTAAAATATCCCAATTTCCCCTTTTTTGATAACGACGCCAAAAACATTAAAATATATGCACTTATACTGAGATCGGGTTTTTGATTTAAAAGATCGATTCTGCGTGGTCACTTTGAAAAGTTGTGAACGTTTGAACTCCCCGCTCGATACCAATTGATGGTATCACCGTAAATCCACATTGAAAACAAACCTTTTGAACAACCCGCCCGATACCAATTGATGGTCCTTAAGCAGGTTATGCGAGGCGTAAGTCTAGGGGAGGGGTGAATAGACTTGAAAAACTTTTTTCGTCTTGGATCGGTGTGCGAAAGCAGATAGCCCGATCAGAGCGCGAAATGAATCGATTGGCTCGATAACTAACTTAATGAACGCCGTAAAGCAGATCGGTTCAGAATTATCGATTAATCGACGCGTCTTGAAGCTTAAGTTTTACCCGTGAAAAACCCGGTTTGTATAAATCGATTCCAAGTTTTATCTTTTAATCGATGTCGAATCAAACCGTCGATCGAAGCTTGGTGTCATTATCGATCTTAACTTAGAACGATGCGCTTTAAGATTGTGCGATGCGAGAAAGAAGCTTAATCAAAGCAAGAAAGACACAAGATTTATAGTGGTTGGACAAACCAGTCCCTACGCCCACTCTTCCCTTTCACAAGGGCACCAACTTAACCGACTTAACCGATCGGACTTAGATTAGTGTGTTAGTCCAACACAAGACACCAACAGAGATGTTTTAAGAGTTCTCACTCAACCGATCCCTTAAATCAAGATAGAAACCCTAGATCGAATCTTGCTAAACAACTTATCCTAACTGGGGGTTTGGGTAAGATTGTTGAGGTTCCAACTATGAAATCTTTTTTCATGCGATAAAGTTGTTCGACCGATAGCTAGATGAAAAGATTTCTTGCTAAGAACTTATGGGATGAACACAATATAAAATAAGCTTGTAGTAGTTGTGTTCTTCGTATGAAATCGACTATAGTTTGAGCTTCTTGATTATGTTGTTTGTCCAAGCATTTCAGATTTCACTGAAGTGTGATCCCATATTTATAGACCTTGAGATCAAAGAGCCGTTGGAGAGCAATTTGAATCTCAAAGCTATTTTAGAGTAGAGTTCTTGGGCTTGATGTTGGCGTCTTGAAGCGGCATGGCCGAAAAGTTTATAGCCGTTTGAGAGAGCAACATCGAATCCATGATATCACACTCGGTTCATACGTGTTTTCTTCCTTATTGGATGAAAGCCTTGCTTTGCGATGTTGTTCTCCAACTAAGGTTTGTATTCATCTTGTTCGGATCGCAGGCGATGATAAGATGAAACATCGATTTTTCATCTTATGGCCGATCTAATCATCGAATCGATCGATCCCACGATGGAGTCTTGGCGCTGTTGACTTAGCTTCATTTGGCCGACTCCGGCGATGTAGGTCTTCCTGGTCTTATCTTTCCGGAAGTCATCCGATCTTCTAGTATAGAGGTTTGAGCTTCATGACTTCCATTGAGTTATCCGACAAGATCGGTTCAATCGATCTTTTCGATTCGTTTAGCGTTCGCTCGTCTTGATATCGAACTTTCTTCCGATTCTTCAGATTCGACCTTTACATATTGAGTTCCCCTCAATATGTGACCTATCTATTACATCGGTTTTTTCTATACAATCATTATCAACCTGGTCTCCTATAGCATAATGAAAAACATCATCGATCCTAATGTGTCCGACCTGGTCCTATTACATGTGTTTTTGGAACTTTCATCAAAACTATAAATTTCCCAACAATTTTTTTTTGATGAAACCAAAACACTTGAGAAAACCAAACAGTTGATAAGTATAGAAAGGTTTAAAGAGCAAGTAATCGAAGAAAAAAAAGATTTTGTCTTGGGATCGTAAAAAATAAACTTTTCATTAGATATGATGATTACATGTTACATCGTAAAAGTTTTGAATTTAAAAGCGGTGATCCCTAGACGTCTTCCGAATCTTCACCTTGGGCTTGTATCCTTCGGCATTTCTTTTTGGTCTTGTGGAATGTTGAAAATCTGAGAGTTTCCATTTGACATCGGTTGTTCGCGACTTGATCGGTTATCCGTGATTTGTTCAATATGTCAAAGTAGAATCTCTCAAATGCCATCTGTCAAACGAGCCATCCGCCTTCTTTTGAGTATATTAATGGATCATACTCTTGGCGAGATATCTTTACATTTATAAGCTTGGCCTCATTTTCCAGATCTTGTAAAGTCCGGATATTTATTACAGAACGGTTGAGGAACTCATCATCCGGTGATTCTTCTTTTGGAACAAGATCAAGGACAAAAGGCATCTAGAAGCCATTCACTTACGATCTTATTCCATTCCTCAAACCTCTTAGCGTGTAATTTTTTTTTTTGGTATAATCTGCCGACTCTTTGCGGGCAATGAGAGGTTCCAGTGCAGATTTTCGATTAATCCTTTCTTAGCCCTTGATTTGAACTTGTTTCAACCCTTTCGCTTGTGCGTTTCCTTCTTTCTTCTTCAATCATACGCTCTTTTGGACAATTTTCTGACTAGCTCTTATCACCAGATCGACTAAATTTGTCTTCGGTGACTTTTCCGGTCCGAAAGTAATCGGTCCAGATTTTGATGTCCCAAAGACCCGCAGCAGACCTTTTCTTGCAATTGAGCTTTGTCCATGGGCCTTGTCTTCGATGTGTCGATTGGTTTCTCGAGATCCTTCCCCTTTTTGGTTTGATCAAAAAGCGCATTGATTGGGAAGTCGAGACCCAAAGTTGATCGACAATGCCCGATTTAGATCATTAGCAGATAAACTCAAGATTGAGTGTTAGATTCGAACGGTTGTGTCGGTTCTTTCTTGGCGGTTTCCATTGTAGAAGAAGTCCAAATCATTTTGTCAAATTTCTCTCCGATAACTCGAGCACTTTTACCCGATGGCGTCGAGAAAAAAAGAAAGATTGATTTTGATCCGCACTGTTTTGAACTTGTCATCAACTGATTTTGTAAGCTCGCCAGATATGGTGGTCATAGATTGGAGAAGCGATCTCGATTCTTCGATTTGTTTGAGGCGATTTGTCTCACGATCGGTTATCACTCGCCGATCTCTTCTTTCGGAGATCTTTGAGACAAGATCGATCTCGCGAAGTTGATCGGTGGTGATTTGAGATGTGAATTGGATCCATCACTTGATCAAAGTTGAGTTGTTTGAGCCTCCGGTGGTTGGTCGTGAACTGCGGCCACAGTTCCACTTTCATCGGCGACTCAAGCATTCACCATTTCAACGTCTGCTTCTCGAGCTTCGGCGATCTCGCGCTTCTCTTCTTCCAAGCAATTCCAACTTCTTGTTGATCGAGCCACAGTTTATCGGATATGAGCTCATTTGGTGATCCCACTTTGGCGGACTTGCCCATATCGAAGTCAAAATCTGCGAACTCATCCGCACCACCCATCTGTTCAACAAGTAAGATAAGATCCGAGAAGCTTTTTAATCTGAGATCTCTCCAGTGAGGATCTCCATGACTTCTTCTCTCGAGCAGCAGGATGGGGACCAGGTTGTGGATACATCTCATCAATCTCCTGCTCAATTCTTAGTCCGACCATTTTTCCCGGTGATGGTCTTTGTTGATCCGATACGTGAATGATCTGTCTGCATTTCATTGGATGAGATGTGGAAGCTTTCGTTGTGCTTGAATCGCGGAAGTTGTCTCGATTGGTTCAACCTCGCAGTGGGTTCTGGCCAGAAGTGGCGCTTGTATCTGGTTCAGTTCATGAAGCGTGTTCACGGGGCACCAACTAAACCAACTTAACCAATCGGGACTTATCACCCTCACGGATTGCCGACCCTCCCTTTCGGGATTGCTAGATGTTTCCGAAGTTCACACTCAAACGGGACTTATCACCCCCTCATGGGATTGCCGACCCTCCTTTCGGGATTGCTAGATGTTTTCCGGGGAGTTCACACTCAACCTACAAACTTAACCTACTGTTGGTTTGGGTATAAGGTTGTTTGGTTTCCAACTAGGGTGAGATTTTCCCTTACATTTGGTTAGCCTCAATGCTAAGGTTGGGAAAATCTCTCTAAAACTAGGATATAGCATTTGTGCTTAGATCTAGGGTAGAACACTTTTGAATATATGTGTATTTCTTGCTCTGTGTTCTTGAATGGAGTTGCTTGAATATTTGGCTTTTAATTTCACTTCGCAGAACCTCCATTATCTTCTTTTGAAGATAGTGTAATGTATTTATAGTGTGGATTTGAATATTACCATTGGAGAGTAATATTCAAATCCATACTAATAATCTTCCAATTTTTTTTTTTTGTTTTTTTCCTTTGTTGTTTGCGGCTTTATGACACATCCATATATGTTGTTATCTTCTTATTGATCACCGCTTTTTTGTGTGTCTAACGGATCGATCATTTCACGGAGATTCGTTCATTTACGATTACAATTACCGATCTGGTCCGGTGAAATCGATCTGTAGATTTACTGTGTCTTTGAAATCACTATTCATCGATCTTTGAAATCACTGTTCATCGATCTTTGAAATCATATTCATCGATTCTTGAAATCACTGTTCATCGAACTGATTTTTCTTTGTTCATCGGTCCGATTTCACTTAACTGATTTTTTGTTCATCGGTCGATTTCAATGAACCGATTTTACTTTTCATCGGTTCGATTTACGGTCGCTTCGTCGACGGCTCACCTGATCAGATCAGTTCAAGCCTGATCTCGATGCGATGAGCAAACTGCATCTAAAAATGCTTAAGATGTCGATTCTTCTGATGTCCATTCTGATCACCGCTACTTTCTGAATCTTATTCTGATCACAGATTCAAGATCGCTTCTGATAAAAATCGCATCGTAAAAACCGGCTGCGATCGGGCCGACGCCGATTAGCTCGGAACTCATCCTTTTCATCCGATCTTGATCGGCCTCGTCAGCCTGACCTCGCCCGATCTCGATCATCTTCGCTCGATTTCATGAGTTCCCCCTCAACTTGTTCTTCCGTTCCCCCTCAACTTGTTATCTGTAAATTAGCTTCCAAGAAACACAAGTTGATAATGTTTTGGCATAATTAATCAAAACTAAAATATCCCAACAAGAATAAGTACTTAGGGGACACTTGGTTCAAAATTCTTCAATGGGTATTGTAATGAGACTGAGCATGGGTAATTGTGGTGGTTAATGAGAATAAAAGATTATCAATTCACCTTCATCATACTTCGTATGAGGAAAGAGACTCAAAATAAGTTAATCATTAACCCATTTGATTAACTTCCTCCCCTCCTGTAATAATTTCTCATCAATCATTCAACTATTTCTCAACCATCAATCATTTCTTGTCCCTAATTATTCCAGATTAGAGTAGAACACTAGAAATATAATCATCATTTTCATTATAATTCGCAATTCAATTATTCTCATTGAAAGAATTTGAACCAAGAGCCCCCTTAATAGTGGGGGGAAAAAATTACTCCATCCTAAAAACAAACTTAAAAGAATTTAGATTTTAAATAATTATCACAAGTCAGCACATATTAAAAGTATAAAAAAAAAATCATTATTCTTAGAGAAACACAACATTTAGTAAAATTAAACTACCAATATTTTTGATTGACACATTCATTCAAACAAAATCATAATTCAGTATGAAAACAGTGTTATAATCTCACAGAAATTTGTTGGATGCCAAACCTGATTCTTAGAAACAAGAACGGATGTCCCTATATTCTCCAGAAGCATAACTTGCTCCGAGACAGTTCCTGGAGCCACAATTTCAACTTGACTTCATCAATAAAGTATATTTAATTATGACAGTTTGATTCTTACAATAAGAAACAGTGTTAGGATTTAACTCGAATGGAAGAACATCAGATGGCTCCTACTGTAAAGATTTCAAATTCACCATAATCACTCAAAAATAATTCAAAAACGGCCTCAAGAATTTCATATCCATCCTTAGATCCAAATACAGCCTAGGTTTCTAATAATTACACATAATTCCCAATAGATTAAAGTAGTTATACTAGCTATTGATTAACGATAACTGAATTGCAGTACCTAACAAAGCTTTTCCGATTTCATTTAACCCTGGAATCGCCTTCAAAATCAACGTATTCTGAAACCAAATACCCAGCAAAAATCATAATATATCATACATCCAAAAACAAAAAACAGAAAACCAATCATTTAAATACTGAATTAACCTGTCTATCTAGAGGATGCCTAATGTCATCTGCATCGAGGTCACGATTAGCAACCGATGAAGCAGCTCGACAAACAAAATTGTTTCTCCATCGTTTAGTCTGCAGCGGTTTAAGCTTAAATCCGCCGGAAAACGTGATTAACGGCTTATTTACGGCATTAAAGCAGAAGCTAATTGGGGGAAGCTTCTCGGAGAAGCTGATGGAGGGAAGAGAAACTGCGGCCATTGAAAGGGGAGGAACTACGGTGGTGGCGTACGTTAGCGTATGAACTCAGACGTACGCTCGAATAGCTCCATGTGGTATAATACGCTAACGCGAGAGCAGTTTTTCACTTTTTTGTCACCGTGTATTGACATCCACAACCGTACTTCTGGTAACTATTTGCCGCCGCTTCGTTTTCTGTTTGACTCTTTTGATCTTGAAAACCGGTAAATATCTAAAAATATTGGAATTTTTCCCAAAAAAAATACCATATTAATTTTTATTTTTACTATTAACCCTTTTTTTTTCATCACAAACAATAAAAAAAAATGAAGAACGAGGGTTATTTGTGAGATTTACTTATCATGAATTTGATTTATGGTTAATTACAAATTATAATATATACTATTATTTTTTTTACGAATTGAAATTTGTACTATTTTTTGAAACAAAATGTAACTAGTATTAATAAAAAGTAACTAATTCCAACCTCAACACATTTTTTTCTGAAACTTCCCGACTAAATATAATCTAAATAGGGATGGGTTTATAAATAGTCTAACATAAAAATAAAAAAAAAAATTTGTCTTAAAATTTATAATCATTCTTTTTTAGCTAAGAGAATATATTTTTTTCCAACTTTACCCTTTTTTTTTATCTTTTCATTATTTTTGAGTTAAAATACCATATATATTTGTATCAATCAACATTATTTGATTGATTCAAAATTCACTATCACTTCGGTCAGTAAATATCATTTGAAAATCTATCATCATTCTATCAACCCCTGCATTCATTATCACTACCGTAAAACTTATTTCAATCCTGCATACCACCTTATTTTAATATCGTATCACCATCAAACATTGCACTATAATTTAATTCAACTCGCATTCATCATTTTTAAAAACCACAATTTAATTAAAACACTATATTAAGAGTACCACCATTTTTTTTATTTTTTTGTTAACTTCTTTAAGGGTATAATTGCCTAAAAATTAATTCTCTTGACTAAAAAAAAATTAAATAAATAACCTTGATAAAAAATAACTTTTTAAATGAGAAGAGACTAAAAATGAGAGTTTTCTCATCTAAATATGATATATTATACATACCACAATGTTAAAAAATATTATAGCAAGCATCAAATTGAAAAAAATCAATAATTTTTTTTTTCAAGAAAAGTGAGTTAAAGCTGGAATTTATCACTTTTTACTAATACATATTGCATTTTATTTTAAAAAATAACACTGATTACAATTTGTAAAAAAGACAAGTACAGATTACAATTTATTATACCCCTTTGTTTTATCTCACACAACATAACCTGACAAGAGGGCATCTCACAAAAATGTTAAATAACATTACTCATAAACCCAAACTCATCCCTGCATGTCCAACTAAGTAGATAAAATAAGTACCAAAAAAAAAAAACACAGCCAATCAAACCCCTTTTGGGGGGGGGTTTGCATTCTTAATATATCTTAATTATATTAAGAATTTACGGGGCCATTAGAAGCCTTCATTTTTCTTACAAGGTTAAGTATACTGAAGCTACTTGCATCTTCACAAAACACTATTACATTTATTTGGCCTCACACAAGCCTATTCTACTTCAACTAGATTTGCCTCCCAAGCTTGCGCTCCACGGAAAAACCAGTGAATGCTCAACCGAAAAACGACACCAAAAACATATATTACTATGATTTGTTTAGGCTGCCTGCGGATGAGATTGTATCAGTAACTGGTTTCTACACACCAGCTTGTTCACAGAGATCTAGCAAGTCCAACGTCTGCAATACCCGATTAAAAATTTAAGCCCATATTATATAGAAACGAATATTCTGAAGGATTATATGGGAATGCTGGAATTAAAACTAACCTCAGGTACAGAGAGCTCGAGACGGAACTTAGGGCCATCATAGTGGTGCAAGACTGGCCTAAACGAGTCTTCCTCCAAAGGTTTGCAGATTTTCCTGACACAGATTCTTACCTAGTTGAAAATAACAGATAATGTGAGATAATTAATCTAAGTGCATTGTAAGTGCCTGTTTGATCCTTATGGTTGTATTTTCAAAGCAATATGGACAACTTCGCAATGTTTTATAAAGAAGGGAGTCTTGTGTGAGATCCGCTTTGATATTTGGATCATATTTTTCTTTAAAATGTGATTGGACTGAGACTCAAAAAACGCATAGGTCATACTATAATATAGTAAATGAAATCCCTATCTACATAAGTATTTGCATTTATAAATTTTGGGCCTCGACCTAAATCATCTTTTCACTTGTAAATTTATAATATAGAAGACATGTATTTGTGATTAACGTGATGTCATTTCACCTGAGCAGGGAACCTCGATTCGCCTTTGCACTTTTTATCTTCCCAAGCAGTAGGATCAATGTTGGAACCGCCAAAAGTAGCAGCCTGTAAGGCAAAGTCAAAGTTAATTAGCATGAAGATGAGTTTGTTGAGGCAAAAAAATTGTTTGATGAAGGATAAAGGCAATAGTAATAACTTATGCACAATGAGTGTTCCTTGTATGAAGCATATGACATTTCCGTGTGTATTTAATGCAAATAGAGCAAAATTCTCAATTATTATATTCGCAAATAGCAGAGTTTCATGGAAAAGCTAGTTAATCTCATCTTTGTCAACAAATATGTCGTTAGGGTCTACTTTTTTCAACTTCATTATATAACTCATGTTTAATTTGAGAGCCATCAAAGTTCAAAAACAAACATACCTCGAAGATACCATGCAACTGGTGAGTAGTGTAGTTGTAGAGAAACAGAGGTAAACCAGGTGTTATTGCCCTCACCGAATCTCTATATCTGGGGGGCAAACCTATAAAGATATGCACAGTGTTAAAAGAAAAATCAGAAATAATATGCAGTCAAAATCTGCATAAGACAACAACTGAATTTGCTCAACTATTAGTTGCATATGAACAGGCCACCAATGTGACAAAATTATTGGAACAAAAGCAAATAAACTTCTTAAGCATGCCACTTTGCAAGAGATGAACTTAATAATTACCAAACAATTGTCGTTTCAGATCCTCTTGCATAGTATCGTTATTGCAGACAAAGATATATCCACCAAGAACTTCGTTCCTCGGGAGCGTCTCTGCCACAGGTAAAGTCTTAAACCTTTTATCAACAGCATTGTTGCCGTTTGTGATGTCATCCTTGTAGTTACTGTTGTTGATGCTGCCATTATTAAGCTCCTTGATGTGATTGATATTGTTATATTTGCTGCCAGAGATATTCCCCAAAGAGGTGATGTTTGGGTTCTGATAAACAGCATTCATATTGTAGATACCGTTGTTGAGCAAACTTTTGGTTACATTCTCATTAAACTTAGCCTCCAGGTTTAACATGTTGAAGTTAAAACTTTCGAATTTGTTATCTTCCTGATAACCCAAACTTTCCCTGGGCCTGAAGTCGGGATTGCCCTTCGAGAGATCTAGGTTGATCCTTCGCTCAGCCTTTGATCGAGTTTGCTCGGCCAACTTCGAAGCTGCAGCCAGCCATTTATGATCCTCAGCTACTTTTGACTGCCCTCGAAGCTCATCACCTAGCTGCCAGAAGCTGTTTTCCATTCTGGATAATCCTGAGAATAATTTCAGATCTCTTATCAAAAATAATTTGATCCCCAAAATGAGGCTTTACTTATGAGCAAATTAAATACAGTGAACAGATGAAAAAATGCAGGAAATTAGTACTATTGAAATTCACAAAACTTTTAGATCAATGAATATTATCACATAATAAATAGATGAAACCCATTCCTTCTTAGTAGTTTCAATATCAGGCAGAATGGGACATTGGTGATATAATAGTAATAACAAGGTTTACCTTGTTCAACCTCAATAAACTAGATACAGATTCCGGAAAACTGATCAAGTTCGTCACTTTGCACTATTGGACAGCACATCCACAAAGATAAATTTTCATTAATATGGTAGAATTTTACACTCTTTAATAAAAAAACAAAAGTTATAAATTCAAAAGAAAAAAAGTATCACAAGCCCACAAGAAAAAATGAAGCCAATGGGAGAAGATTCACAAGCTTCCACAAAAATTTCTACAAATCACTCCCTTCCCATGAATACCACTTCATTTGGGGAAATTTCAAAACAAAAATAAACAGAAACAAAAAACTCAAGATCATGTGTCCCTCAAAAGGGCTAATTTCCAAATTCCCATACTTTTTTAAAGCAATTTGCTAGAGTTGACCAGCATTAAAGCAAATCAAGCTACAGTAACACAGTCGTTTAAGCAAATTCCATACAATGCCGACGCGATTAACATCAGATTAATCCAAAAAACTGCAAATGTACAAGCAAACACTTAAAAAATTCAGCATTTCTTCAGCAACACCAAGTACTAATTATAAACAAGCTAAAAATTCACGAATTTTAAACTTAATTTCGTTTCAATTGGATAAAGTAAACGGATTAAACAAGCTAAAAATAAACAAGACCTAGATTTAGGGATCCGAAACAGATAAATCTAGAGAGAGAGAAAGTAGGCACCTTTATAGCTTTATCTCCTCTCTGCTATGATTTGAATTACCGGAAGATGCGACAGAGGTGGAGCAATGAAGATTTTTGGTTTCTATATGAACAAATCGTGCGACAAATGTCCTTGAGTTTTGCTTTATTTACGCCAAGTGCCACTGAGATTTTAAAAATTCTCAGAAAAAAAGTATTTCTGAGGAAACCTTACATTCCCACAGCCCATATATGGTGCTCAACTGCACGCGCTTTCTAATGAATTAATGTAAAAGAATTTTTTTATAAGAAAACTCTAAAATTTTGTTCTATTTTAAATACTTAGTAAAATATATATTCAAGAAAATAATTAATAACATCATAATAGATAAATTATGCTTTCATATAAATTTCACGATATGTATAATAGGCTCGATAAAAAAAAGGCTAAATAACCAAATATAGCCCATATTTTTTATTTTTCATCAATTTTAGCACATATTTTTTTCTCTCTCCAAATCTAGCACATACTTTAACTTAATACTTAAAAACATCATGAGTCATCATTTCCGACAAGGTTCGTCTGATATGGTCGTCGGAGGTCACATGTCTTGCTGACGTGTATATTTTAAAATATAAAAAAATAAAAATATCACCACATAAAATTAAAAAACGAGGGATATAAAAACATTTTGGATCACTATTTTAAATTTTAGGCGGTGATATTTCAAAAAAAAATTATTTTAATATTTACACATCAACAAGATAGGTGAACTTCAATGATCAGATCAGACTAATTTTGCCGAAAATGATAATTCGGGATATTTTTAAATATTAAGTGAAAGTATGTTCTAAATTTGGAGAGAGGAAAAAGTATGTGCTAAAATTGATAAAAAACCAAAAGTATGTTCTAGATTTGATTATTTAACCATAAAAAAATACAGGTATGCAGTTTAAGTTTGTGACCTTCGATTCGTAATGCTAGCTTGTTCTTTCAAATTCACCTCGCATCCACATATTCAAATTTGAACGTTATATATGTGTTACATGAACTATATACTTGTTCTTTATTTTTATATTTTTTTTGCAAAATTAATTACCTAAAATTTTCATTCAACTAAAATCGAAAATAAAAAAATTTAAAACTTATTACCGCCTATAATGAATATCAAACAATTAAGGAACTTTACTCTTTTAAAATAATTTAAAATTTTACCTTTCTCGTTAATTAATTATCAAAGTCGTGGTATCAATTAATTAATACCACTGCACGTATTAACTAATATTATTATATTTTTAAATTAAAATCATAATATTAAATATTATTAGATATTAATTTATAACTTATAAGAGGAGTTTTATCAATTTATACTATTAACAAATTTTATATAGAATTTTTTTATAAATATTTAAAAGTGCAGTGTAAAGCACGCGCTGAGTGGCTGCGAGTATCCAAGCCTTTGAGTATATGGATCGAGCGATGTCAGTCGTCGGATCATAGCATCTAAATATTTGATATAGGCTATATACATTTAAGTAGGGGTGAGCAGAATATGGTAAAAACCAAAAAATCGAACCGAACCGAAATATAAATTCGGTTCGGTTAAATTGATTTTCGGTTCGGGATCGGTTTTGCATTTTAAAAAAATTGGTGTTCGTTTCGGTTCGATTTTTCGGTAAATATACCGAACCGAAATATTTACTTAATATATATATATATCCGAATTTTTGTGTTATTAAATAGCTTAATTCGATAATGTTGAAATTTCAGTTTTTTCGGTTTTAAACCGAAACCGAACCGAAAAAATTCGGTTAAGTTTCAATCGGTTTTAGGCTTAAATGGTTCAATTTCGGTATATTATGATGTAAAATTCGGTTAATTCGGTTCGGTTTTTACCGAATGCTCACCCCTACATTTAAGTGTCCAAAATGAATTAAAATTTGGAAATAGCTATTGGTGGGTGACAACTAGGCAATTGACTGTAGATAAACTTTTTTCTGGAAACACTCCAAATTTAATAAGTCTTGATACTGGACAGGTGGAAACAAGATATCCGTGCTGCCGAAAAATAAAAGATTTTGACTTTATTATATACGATAAAAGAAAAAAGAATTGATGAGTGATTTTAATCAAAATTTTGAATTTTGAATTTTAAATTTATATTAATATATTGTTCATATCTAAATCAGATAAAGTTATACTACTCAACTAAGTAATGATTAATACGGGTTTGCTACAATGATTTTTTTTAAGGTGAATAATTACAATCGTTCATAAGATAATCAATTACTTAAGATAATAAATTACAATAATTTTTTCTACTACCGGGTACATGTCAACATCATTTCATCTCGCTGTAAATTGAAACTGCAATCACCACAAGAGAGGGATCATTCGAAATTGCAATTCGAAACCGCAACCGAATCGCAATTGGAATTGCAACCCCACAAGAAAGGGACATCATAAGAGGAACTAAATATTTCTTATCCATATGTGTCTCGAACCCAAAACCCTGGGATCTCAGGTAATGAAGCTCTAACCATTTGAGTTGTCCACATTTGACACTACAATGGTATGTTTAGTGTGCTAGTGAATGGAGTATATTTTATTTCATCACCTATCACCTCTCCTTTTATAAAAAATAATGCCAATATATTTATAAATTAATATTATTATTTTTATAAATTAATATTAATAACATTAATTATGATATTAGTTTCGTTTTACAAGTTTAATAATATTAATTTTATAAATATAATGATATAAATTTCATATTATGAAAAAAAATTATCGAAGGTTTAACTCATTTTAATTGGAGTGGTCTTGTATTTTAAAAGGATCGAATTACACAAACTTGTATATATCGTGTTCAACTTATTTAAGCTCAATTTATTTTTTATTAAACGTAGTTGCAACTCTAATATATATTAAAAAAGATAAAAAAATCATATGAAACGGTATTATATATAAAATGATGTGCAAATTAACACAAACTAACCTTCATTTTTTTTTAAATATTAAAACGTCGGGAGTAAAATATATTCAAAAATATTAAAACGTCGTTAAAAGTATAAAAACGTCGTAAAATATACTTTTAACAAATTGTCTTATTCCTTATCTTTTTTCTTCTTCGGAATAATGTTTTTCACAAGTTAATGCAACCTGACTACCGACGTGATTGTATATTTATTGGCTAGCTACGATACATTGAACATAGGATTCTAGTCTAGGTAATTAAAATTGTCGTATAGTTGGAGAAATGGGCAACGTGTAAACTAAGAAGTAAGAACGTTGTAAAGGAATTCATTAGCAATTAATAAATGTACTATCGAAATATTAACTCGGTTTAATTGCAAATAAAATTAATATTTTTTAAATAATTTTATATATAAATTATCATCTTCAAATATTATTACAAATTAGGCTTATGAACGGACTCTTTTGCGTCTGGACATGAAGTGATATGTAGTCACCCCTTAATTTAAATATTGTCGTTCTGCATAATGAAAAGTTAACTCGAATTGTCACATATGAGAAACGGGGAACTGGTCATAAACTTAATATGTAACAATATTTAAAAGTTGTGATTTATTTGCAATTATTCAAGATATTAAATTAAATTATAATTAAACAAACGGTGGTGTTTTAATTGTAATTAAGCCTATTAATTACTTAAGGATTCTTATTAAAAACATAAACTAGTTTTTTAAATCATTATTGGATGCTGAAAAGCCCAATTGTTGCAATTTTACTGAAAAGCCCAATTGTTGCAATTTTACTGAAAATCCCATTTTTAAAACCAAGCCCATCCATTTTTGGCAAATAAAACTCTCAAAGCCCGAACTCTCAAAATCATAAAAAATCAGGGGTCCGGTTATTAGCACCCCCAACATTAGGAAATACACTCCTAAAAATTATGAACTGTCTATTTTATCCTTCATTAAAAACCCCTACTCTTATTTCCCCTTTTTTTACCATTATTTTTTCTCTTCAGTTTGCTGCTCCACCTGCAGCCTGCCCACCGCTGCCATCCGCCCCACCCACTCTCTCTGACATGATTTTTTTAAAGACAGTTTAATATGAAAATTTTTATTAATGAAAAAAATTTAATTTACAATCAAATTCCGTAATTTGTGAAGATATGATAAAATTGAGTGGTTCATGGTTCACTCGACCCAAGTGGTTCATGGTTCACCCGGCCTGAATAGATTATAATTTAGAATTTATTATTTAGTGTTTAGGGGGTAAATGGTTGATTTAGAACAATTTTATAGATTTTCAAGACCTACTCTATTTTAAATTACATTTTCAAAAAAAAATCACACATACACCAAAAGCACGTAAGAAGAACATGATTGTATCTCCCAAGTTCCCAACAATGACAAATGTTAATATCGGGATCAATGATTTCAAAGGGATTAACCCTTTTGTTTGGGAACATTGAAGCAGAAACTGCCACCATGCTCATGGGTGCGATTAGAAACAGTGGGTTTCTCTCAGATTCGTATTTGTGCCTCCGTCAGATCCGCTGCCATACTCGCTGTGGAGATTTAAAAATGTCGCCGTCCTCCGCCCACCACTCACGCCACCAAATTTGAATGTGATTTTCGCCGCCGCCGAACAGCAACGATCTGGTCATCAATAATTTTTGTTGTACTTTGTGAGAGAGAGACTGATTTTCTTTTTTTTATGAGGGGATGATGGATGGTGGTGTGTGGCGGTGCTGGTATTCAGCCGGTGGTGGGTGGCGGTTCTGCTATACGCGCAGTGGTTGCAAGGAGAAATTGCAGAAATATAAAAAGGGAAGATAGAGATAGGATTTTTTAGGGATATATTGGGTAGTTCATAATTTTTATGGGTGTACCGTGTATTTCCTAATGTTGGGGGTGCTAATAACCGGACCCTAAAATCAGAAATAGAAACCCAAGTGCCAAACAAGCCCATTTGTGGCAAATGAAACTCTCAAAGCCGGAAGAATGAACTTTAAGATCATATAAAATCAGGGAAAAAGCCCTAATCGTAGGGGGAGCGAAACATTTGATATTTTTCCCGAAATTAAAACCTAGGAGAAGAAAAAAAAATCAAATCAGTCGACGAAAAAATGGATATGGCGAACGATTTCGATCGTCTTCTTTTCTTCGAGCACGCTCGGAGAACTGCGGAAGCGACCTATGCTAAAAACCCTCTCGATGCAGATGTTAGTGAACACTTCTACTTTGTTTTGGTTCGGTTTAGAATTGTTTATAATTATTGTAATTTGTTGTTGCAGAATCTTACTAGATGGGGAGGAGTGTTGCTTGAGTTATCGCAGTTTCAGAATGGTTCCGACTCAAAGCTGATGGTTCAGGGTATAATTATTACTCTGTTCGTACCTTCTTAGTTCTGTGCACTTTCCTTTGATTGGTAAATTGGATTAGTTGTTGCTAGAAGTGTAATTGAGTAATTTGTTCTTGTGAAGTTGATTGAAGGAAAATGAAGTATGCTGATGGAGTCGAGATCATGCATTTATGAGTTTAAAGTAGTGATAAAAAGCTGTATATACATTTCACATGCTTCCTACATATCACACTGCGTTGTCTACTTTAGTAGTTCTGACCAAAGAAGTATCGAAATTATACTGTATCAGAAATTATATAGTAATTCTCTTAATAATGTCAAGAATATAGAATAGTGACATAATGATATTTTATGTTGAATTCTATTTTTGATGGATATGTTTGTTGATGCACAAGTGCTTATAAATAAGAACAAACACGATTTCCTCCATATCACAAGTGCTTATACTTGTTGGTGCACAAGTTGATTGAAGGAAAATGAAGCATGCTGATGGAGTCGAGATCATGTATTTATGAGTTTAAATTATTGATAAAAAGCTGTATGTACATTTCTCTTTCTTCTATATCACACTGCTTTGTCTACTTTAGTAGTTCTGACCAAAGAAGTATCGAAATTATACTGTATCAGAAATTATTAGTAATTCTCTTAATAATGTCAAGAATATAAAATAGTGACATAATGATATTTTATGTTGAATTCTATTTTTGATGGATATGTTTGTTGGTGCACAATTGCTTATAAATAAGACGATTTCCTTTTTTTTTTCTTTTTCTGCAGATGCTATAGAGAAGCTGGAAGAGGCACTTGTTGTTGACCCTAAAAAGCATGATGCACTTTGGTGCCTTGGGAATGCATATACATCTAGTGCATTTTTGATTCCTGATCTTGAGGAGGCTAAAGTTTTCTTTGACAAAGCAGCTATATTCTTTGAGCAAGCATATGAACTGGTACAATTTGTGATATATTATATTAGTAGAACTGTAGAATTTTCTATTTATGCATTCAGATTCCTTGCTAAAGTGGCTATTCATTGTTGCTCTCTTTTGCAGGAGCCAGAAAATGAACTCTATAAGAAGTCCTTAGAAGTGGCTGGCAAGGTACATTAATGGTGGAAACACTTCCCGTATTTTTAAGAGTATGGGTGTGAACAATTGCGCATAAATTTTAATTTGTTTGATAGTGGATGGATGGAAGTTCATGTTGATTTGGATTAGCTGTGTAGTTTCAGATCCAAGGGTTTAATGTTATCAGTTTCAGAATACATACTGTGGGCCATAATGCCATGTGACTTGTGGTATAATTGTTGTAAATTGTATTTTGCTATAATAACTCCAAGTATGGTCAGAGGTTTCTTAGGATTGTAAATGTGATAACACGATGATTTTTTATTTTTTTTTTTTGCTCGAACTCATAATTTTTGAATGAGCTGGTAAATGCCTGGACTCTGTTAAAATTTGCATCTGCATGATTTTTTTTTATGTTACATATACAAAGGATTGTCTGATTTTGGTTATTTTTTCTATCATATTGTTGTAATAATCAGCCTTGTGTGGGGCTGAAGTTACAAATTGCTGGCTTTCCCTTTCATTTATTTACCACATTATCTTACCTCTTATGTCATTGTGAGCTTTACATTTCTAGATATGTGTGACATGATAATTGCTTATTCTTTATTTTGTTTTACGAGGTGGCATATCCTAACCCCTTTTACACAATTTTTCCCCTTTGACGTTAATGCCTATATTAATTATTAAATATTCAAGCCCAATAAACCATTTGGTTATATATATAGTAACAAAGAAGTTTGTTTTCTCGGAGTAGTTATGACTATACATATCTTGTTTTCATCTGTTATTAAAACTTCTTCTGGAACTTATGTGTTTGCATGTATTCTCGATGTGAATAAGGCTCCAGAGCTACATGTGGAGATCCACAAGCATGGTTTGGCTCAGCAGGCTATGGGACCAGGCCCTTCAGCATCTACTAGTACAAAGGTAACTTAAGAGGTGTTTTGAATATTAATACTTGTAGTTTTTAAGCTGTCTGATTGAGGTATAAAATCTGTATGCAATCTGCTCTCTGTGTTTCTGATTTGCTAGTAATGGATAAGAAATGTACTTGTCTTTTAGTTTTACCATGTATGGATTATAATATGCAAGTTTTTCGAGTTTTTTTCGCAGAATAATGTGTTCTAATACAGCATCAATTTTGTGCTCTTTGTGTTGTGAATCACTCTTAAGTTGAATATGAAAGGTATCTAGGAAACAAGATGTTATGTCAACAAACTGGAAAAACAGGAAAAGTCGATGAGTAATCTGTGTTAATCTGCTCTCCAGCATCTAGAGGAGTGTTGAAAATCTTTCTTTCTAGGGTCTTTCATTTGCTATCGGTTTATTTGTAAACTTGGTTGTGTATCCACAGATGGTTTGCATTGATTAGTTGTAGTATGTGGAATATCCCATAACATGGCAGCTTTCCCAATTGCAAGAATGAGCTGAAGCTGTTTTTGCTGTTGCTCCCACAATATAAATACAGTTCCATTAACAAGATATTAATAATCTACTTTGATTGAAAATCATGCTACCATACAAATTACAATACAACAAAACACATTTCTTTCAGTTTCCTTTTGAATCCCACCCACTTCGCCAAAATATCTTCCTGTGGTGCAAATTCTCAAATGCGCTCAGATTTCCACTGGGTGGGTCAAAAGTAACAAGAAAGTACAGTTATAATAAATTGTATTATTCCTTTGTTGTTACTCAATTCTTAGACCCACAAACTTGCAAGTAGAGAGTCTAGCACATTTCAATTTTACAGTTTTCAACTTTTAGAGTGCTCCCCGAATTCCTTTTGAATCCTAAGTTTTAGTAGAAATATGTGTATTTTCTTATTAGTTGCTTCTTTAATCTCTGGTTATTGATAGCATGCCTAGTTTAATGACACTCAAACCTTCATTTGTACAGCCGCAGAGCGCGAAGAAGAGCAAAAGTAGTGATCTCAAGTATGACATTTTCGGATGGGTAATCCTTGCTGTTGGAATTGTTGCATGGGTAGGGTTTGCCAAATCTAATATGCCTCCACCCACTCCTCCAAGATAAGTTGAAGACGGTTTTTTCATTCGACTTGGGTGCACTCCCACCAAATGGAGCTTTCGTTTGGTCGATGGGATAGTCTAGGGATGCCAGATTCTGCCTTTCTGTTAAAGTTTTGACTGTTTCTTTATTGTTGTTGTCGACAAATGGAGCTTAATATTGTCTCATTGTTTCCATCTCTTGCACTTGCCCTTACTGTTGAAGTTTTTGATAAATAATCCGTACATCTTAGTAGAGTTCGAAAATGGTTGTCCGCTATGCCGGTCAAGTTCAATTTGTTTTGAGATTCTTGTCATGCAATGTGCCTGATTTAATCATTTAAGTAGGCAGACATCAAATGCTTTTCTGTGGTATTGCAAACATATTTCTGAGATTTGTATGTTATAAAATGTATGCTACACGGGAACAATTTCATTAGCAAATTGAATTTACAAAATTTGTTTTTTTTCCTTTTTAATTAATAAAATCTATATTCAGGTTAAACGTTAGATAAAATGTGGGATGTAATTAAATTCTGTGTTTACATTGTATGTTGGAAACGGGACTAAACTTATACGTGTCAGACATCTTTGATTAATAATTAGTGGGATTGTGTTGTTATTTCATTAAGAGTGCCATTTTAGCAAGTTTCTAATCAAAATAAAGGGTAAAACTACAAAATTTCGGCTCGTTTATTCAAATAATCAAAAGAACCTCATTTGATGGACCAAAATATTCGATTGATTTATTGTTTTTATGTTTCTTTATCATGTAATGCAATCTGCACTGTCAACTCTTTTTAACATCGTTTTCAAAGAGACTGCAAATAATGATTTCTGCCACAATCCTGCAATTGTGTAAAACAGAACAAAGACAATATTAGGGCATGCATGGTTGGGAGTAATGGAAATAGGTAACGAGAATCACTTCTATTAATATTACTTGGTAGTTTTGATCACAAGTAATAGGAATAGAAATAAGCTTAAAGTATTTTCACTCTTATTTTCATTGGACAATCTCACAAATAATATACCCCCAATATCATGCTTTTCACCTATACTCCTCTTATTCAGTTACTTGTGTTGGAGTCTATTTAAGAAATATCTAATTCTGTATTATAATTCTTGTCGTGCAAAAGCCATAAAGTAGGCCTGAATTCACGAAATGCTCACATATTGACCAATTCGTTAAGGAGAAAAAACCAACAAATGATTCTGATGAAAAACAAAATCACCGTTACTCCATTAATAACTCAATTCATATATATACAAGAAATCCAATTGATTTCTGATTACAATACTCCCAACAAGAAAACCAAAAACGAATATAAGAACAACATAGCTTGTAAATTAAACCCCTACATAACAATACTTTAAATTCATACCACAAATCCAAGTAAATCAGAAATCTTCATCCATGTTGAAGACATGATTCGCAGCTCCATTGCCATTCAAATTCGACATCACGGAAGCCTTCTGGTATTCACCCACTCTCTTCTCGAAGAAATTTGTTTTCCCCTGCAAACTGATGAGCTCCATCCAATCAAACGGGTTCTGCACATTGTACATTTTCCCATGCCCCAACGAAATCAGCAATCTATCAGCCACAAATTCAATGTATTTACTCATCAATTGGCCGTTCATCCCCACCAACGCGCACGGAAGCGCGTCGCACACAAACTCCTTCTCAATGGCGACGGCGTCCGCCACCAGCCCCTTCACTTTCTCGCCGCTCAGCTTCATTTTCAACAAACTGTAAAGCAAACAAGCAAAATCGCAGTGCAAACCTTCGTCTCGCGAGATTAATTCGTTCGAGAAAGTCAATCCGGGCATCAATCCGCGTTTCTTCAGCCAAAAAATGGCGCAGAAGCTGCCGGAGAAGAAAATCCCCTCCACGCAAGCGAACGCGATCAATCGCTCCGCGAACGACTCAGATCCGTCGATCCACCGCATCGCCCATTTTGCCTTCTTCTCCACACACGGAATCGTATCAATCGCGCGGAAGAGCATGGTCTTCTCATCGGAATCCTTAATATACGTCTCCAACAGGAGACTATACATCTCGGAATGAATATTCTCAATCGCGATCTGGAATCCGTAGAAGGCGCGCGCCTCGGAAACCTGCACATCCTTCATGAACCTCCCAGCGAGATTCTCCAAAACGATGCCGTCCGACGCGGCGAAGAAGGCCAGCACGTGCTTGATGAAATGCCTCTCGTCGGAACTCAGCATTTCCCAGTGGCGATTGTCCTGCGACAGATCTACTTCCTCCGCCGTCCAGAACGAAGCTTCCGCCTTCTTGTACATCTCCCAGATCTGTGGGTACTGAATCGGAAACATACAGAAGCGGTCTTGGTTGGGGGTGAGGAGTGGCTCTTCTGGAATCGAAGGCATTTTTCACAATTGATGGGAAATTGAAAGCGTTTTGGGGGGGAATTAGGGTTTTGATTGAAGAAATTTCGAGAAGAAGATAGTTTAGAGATGAAGAATTTGGGGGTGTTTAAATAAGAATTTTGAGGGCGGGATTTTGGGGGTAAAGCTTGCGGGAGAATTTTTAATTTGAAATTTTTTCAATGAATGCACGCCAAACTTTTGCCGCCATTGCTATATTACTCCATTTTTTTAATTATTGGTGCTTTTAATATATAGCAATTTAATGCGAAATTAATTCTCTAAATTTAGTTAAAATTTGTTTGGTTATGTCTTGTATGGATCCATGTTCACTGTACATTTTAGAAAAGTGTAATTTATTTACACTAAATCATATAATTATTAATATAAAAAAATATTTACACGATTCAGTATAAATAAAATCATTTTTCAATATAACAAGTCATACAATTATAAAATGCACTATGAGTGTACGGTGCACCTAAGTGTACATGGGACTCACTCAATTTGATTTGGTTCATGGATTTGAAAATCAGAAACAGTTTAATGCGTTTGATTTGTTTCTCATGTCCTGGAAAGATTAATTTAATTTGCCTGTGTTTTTTAAATTACTGATATAGTTTCATTTCATTTTAATTTTTGTTACGTTGAATTAATTTCAGCGTACGAGGGATGCTAAGAATTTGAAAATTTGAGGCAACGGGAAAATTGATGTGGTAGAAACTTACGAGGGAAGCTAGTTTTGAATGCTGTATATGGCGCCACGCGTTTAATTTAAATTCAGACATTTTACAATTGCAACTTGTAGTATAATTTTAATTTAAAATATTTATAGCCTTATAGGACTAGTAAATAAATAGGTGGGCTTGTATTGTCTTGGACGGGCTGGGCCTAACGGAGTGAGTTGGGCTGAAAATTAGAAACCCATTGCTACCTCCAAAAATATAAATAAAAAAAGGCACACTAGCCAAGGGCATAGCCAAGTTGGTAAAGTTTGTGGTGATGTGGAGAGAAATCCTCCGGCAACGCAGGTTCGAACCGCGTGTGGAACAAATTATCCATTGAAATATTATGGGGGTTTGTACTGGGGATTGAATCTTGTTGGCTCTCTCCCACAAGTGTCTGTCACTTGGGCGGCTGAGGGGCCAACGGCACGGGTGGGGGGAGTTTCTCGTCTCTTCCTCACAAAAAAAAAAAAAAGAATCATGTTGGCTCTCTCCCACAAGTGTACACCACTTGGGCACATCCTTCGATTTACAACCCGCCTGGCTGAGGGGCCAACGGCATGGGTGGGGGGAGTTTCTCGTCTCTTCCTAAAAAAAAAAAAAAAAGGGTCACTCACATAAGACGAGTAAAAGGAAAATATGTTGATTTGTGTTAATTTATATCATGTCTCATACTTAGTTTTTGTCAAGTATAAACAATTTAACCTTAATTGCAGGTTGGCATACTCTTCAAACTTCATGTGATATGGCCTATCGCCCAGCATTAACGATTCTTCTACCTGACCAAATATCTGATCACAATATTCAAGGTTCAATTCATACACCCAAATTCAAAATATCTTTCGACATAAGATGTATGATGTGAAAGTCCTTAATTAGAGTATTGGTTTTTTTCCTTTTTAGGAAAATTAAAGTCTTGTTTTCAACCTTAATGCTTTGAGATTTTTTTTATATATATAAATAATACAAAACAAGGACGTCTCTTCCCACAAATTCAAACCACCTTTTCCATATTGTAAAAATCCAGTCAAATCTAAAAGATCAAGCTTATAGAGAAGTGATGAATTAATTCATTTGTATATAGTTCCATGATACATATAAATATATAATCCAGAAATCGATAAGATTAAAATAAATCTAGCTTCTGATAGAGATGGGTGGAGCAATTGATGATGAAGATCAACAACTCAAGAGAACGGAACTCATGGATGATATCCTAAAACTTTCCAAAATTTTCATAAGGCCACCTTGAAGCTTGATCCGCAATGGGTTAAATTTGTCATAAATTTTTCCAATTTAAAATATTTTTTTAGTTTTACAGACTCATAAAAATAGTGTACTGGTTTTGCAGGTTGGTATCCTAATTTTGCTAGACCTCATAGAATAATATCATAAAAAAGTAGTTTCTCTAAATATAATCGAGTTATGACTTCTTAAAGCTCATGGATGATATATAAATAAATAAATAAATTGTGTATGAAAATGTTTCATATATATTTCTATCCTTGATTTTTTCTTTATTTTATTAATTAAAATAGGTTAAAATAGTCTTTATTCCCTGATTTTAAAAGGATAATCACTATTCCATATTTCATTTTCTTAGACAAGAATTTGGCCACTTTAATATCAAGTTAAATCAAATGTGATTTCAGAAACACCTCAATGGCTTCATCTATTTTCAATTAATGATAATCAATACCTATCACAATAGATGGCTAAACCTTAAAAAAAACACTAGCCGCCAAAAATTTTACCAGTTATATCACTCGAGATAAATTACAATTGGTCTTGTAATATTTTCCTGTTCACAAATAATTATGTAACTTTTAATTTTATTAGTTTTGGTTCTATAGTCTCAATTTTGATTATTTTCATTCGAAAAATTAAATGTTGATCATAATTTTTTTTATTTTTGGTCATATTGACTTCGCCACCACTTTCGTTGGAACTATCTTTCATTCAGAAAGCAATATCCTCAATCAATTACATAACACTTTCGCCGGAATTACGACTTAATCGCAAATTCCATTGATTCTCGTAAATAATTCCGCGTGATTTGTAGTGAACTGAGGGTCGAAACATATACTATTATCTTTTATCATTTCGATATCCTTTTGTGTCTTTTTGTATGCCATGACAGATTTGAGATCATTATCCGATAACTTTTCCAATCAATTTTATTTTTTTTACTATTTTTTAAAAGCTATTTTTACTACATAAACACCGATAAAACTACAAAACCAGTTGTGATTTTATCTCCTTATCACCCGTAAGAGTTTGAGTTTTTAATAGGGAAAATGTTAAAACTAGTCACGAATCCCCTCTTAGTCTTATAATGTATTGTCTTTTCAATTTTAATTAGTTTTGCTTGAAATTCGATTTTTCTCTGGAATCAACATGTGAGGCGTATATAATTCCTTTAAAATTGTGAATTTTTAATATGTCGGTCAACTCGCACACGTGGAGTTCACCCAACCCAACAAGGGGCATATCGGAGCAAGTCAACTAATGGTGACGTGAAGACCTTTTTTAGATTGGTAACACTAACACTCCATGTGAATTGATCAACAAATTAAAATTTTCAATATATTTAAAAGTCAAAAGGACTAAAATTTAGAAATGAATAATTTAACGGACTAAAAGTGGAATCGTCATGTTAGAGTAGCTATCATGTGAATCTGAATTCACGTAACATATATTTTTCTTGAGTATTATTATGGGTTCATAAACACTATCCTTGTTATGTATATCCATTATCGTTGGTTCAAAAAATCAAATTTGAGCAGTGACATTGTATATAAGAGAAAAAAAAAATTACAAATGGTCCTGTAACTTTACCCGAATCCATAAATTGTCCTGTAATTTTTTTTTATCAATTTTTTTTTTTTAATTTCAATTTTAGTCATTTTCGTCGGAAAATTTAAAATTTGATTAGAAAATTGATCTAACTTTTTATTCTGATCACGTCAACGGTCGTCACTACTCTCATTTGAACTGTCTTTCATCAAGGAAGAAAAAACTTCAATCAATTTCATGTTTTGATTACACCTCCCCCGGGAATCGCAATATCAAAATCACGAATTCCATAATTTCGAGTGATTTACGTTGAGACGAAGGTTGAAACTTATACTATTCATTTCTTCTCACTGAACCCGTCATTTCAATATTTTTTTTGCATGATTTTGTATGCTTACATCATATTTCCGGTCATTTTTCGATCAAAATTTTTAATTTTTCAATGAAAAGAACTAGAATTAAAACAAAAATGATCAAAATTAATAAAATAAAAATTTATAGAACAATTTTGAATTTGAACAAAGTTAGATGACTATTTGTGAATCCGAACAAAGTCACGGGTTCATAAAAGTTTTTAACAAATAAGTAAATGACTAGTTTTGAAATTTTCAATATTATTCACGGCGCGATGGCGATCCGTGCTCCCAACCACGAGAGCGACAGATGATAGTGTTCCCTTTTGTTTAATTTTAATATCGTAGTCAACTTTCAAATTAAGAATTGCTTATGGCATTGTCGATAAATTTCTACGCAACTCCTCGAAGTATAAATTCCACATTCATCTGCCCTTTGAACACCAATTGTTTGGGATTTCTTCACCTGCTTAAATCGAAGACGAGCATAAGGATTCGGCGGCGATGTTTTCGGATAATTTAGTTGTTAGCGACGTTATCACCGGGGGTTTGTGTGGTGGGATTGCAGTGTCGTTGCTCAAGCTATGGGAACAAACAGCTAAGAGAGGATTATTTGACCAGGTTTGACCGTCGTTCGATTTTTGGTTTCTTCAATTTTGTGCACATCGACTGATTATTATGCTTTTCGTTGCCTGGAAATCATCAAAATCTGAGTGAGAATTGGGGAATTTTGTGGTTTATTTGACCATGTTAGAGAAAGGAGGATGAATGTAACAGTGATTCTGTTCAAACAGAGGATGAAAAATGAAGATGATATAT
Organism: Stenogyne calaminthoides; assembly: GCA_037126765.1. NCBI lineage: Eukaryota > Viridiplantae > Streptophyta > Magnoliopsida > Lamiales > Lamiaceae > Stenogyne > Stenogyne calaminthoides. The sequence goes on along the minus strand of JBBCBC010000011.1, from coordinate 2,685,974 downwards.
TATATTTAATGAATGCCATTTTTTTTCCTTTTTTTTTTTTTTGTAATCCAGCAGAAATGATGTAATTCACGTGTATGTTAAAAATATTTATGGCTTGCAATTTGATTTTCAAATAAAAAAATGAGTTTAATTGAGTTGAGTAAATTAATTTTATAATTTCATAATACATTAGTAACATTTCATAAATATTTAATCATTTATACACCTTAATTTAATTGAAATGGAAGAAAATATAGAGAATCTAGTAATACAGATAGTTATTGTTGGAGAAGATTTTTAATATAGAGAATGAAGTGCTCCATTTTGAAGGATAGAGTATTCTGGGAATAGATATACTTGTTGGAGGTTTCAAATTTCTATAGTTTCTAAGGCATGGTGAACTTACATCTTCGTCTCTAACTTATCATTACTATAGATTGTTATTTTATTTTGCTCATTCAATGAAGCATTAGTGTGATGTGAGTTAGAATCATCCCTAATACCCTCTATCCCAATTAAGGTTTGCTCAACTGTTGCTAGTCCCTTCTTCAGACATTTCCATGTTTCTTGTAGCTAACACACGTGCGTTTGATTTTCATTGTTTTTTCTTGTGTAGAACCTGAATAGGAAGATTGTACATATAAGTTTTGGATTAGTAGTCATGCTTTGCTGGCCTATGTTCAGGTAATACTATTTTGTTCAAGATAGGGCTGTGACACAGTTTTATTAATATATTTTTTTGTTGATAACTCTGTACCTGGCCCAAAGACCGATTAATCCGAGGGGGACAGTTTTATTAATTGAACTACTGATGATATTTTACAGTTCTGGTCGACAGGGAGCAATTTTAGCAGCTATTATTCCTGGTGTAAATATAATAAACATGCTTCTTTTGGGACTTGGAATATGGAAGGATGATGCAACTGTGTAGTCGATGACCAGATTTGGAGACCGTAGGTATGTACTAAAAAAATGGATGAGATGTTGTCCCGTCAGATCTAAACAATTTTTTTTTTTTTTAATCTTGAATAAAAAAAAAGCAGCTCGAGTGCTCAACGTGGAAAATATTCTTCTATTTTAATTTTTCAGTGAGCATGCCAAGTCAGTGTAGTGCAGGTGATGAAAGAATAATGAAAATGTAGCCTTGGACTTTGTTCTCATGCGACCCTATTTGTGAAACTTTGTTGGCTAAGGCATTGTAGCTACTTAAGTTCAAATCATGATTATGCACTCTTTACAGCAAGAAATGGAAATGCATTTTTATAGGTGTAATTATCAATGAAGTTGAAATGGTAAAGAAAGATGCACTTTCTGAACTCATTTTCTGGACTGTGGTTTTTAGAAAGCCTATCACACTCATAGAATTGTAGACACGGACCAGACTAGTGGAAAAATGAAAACTTCTAATATTTTTGGATGGTTGGGGAACAAATGCATGAGGTTCACAGTTCGCTTCCTTTTCCTTTTGTGAAATTTGTAATTTTTATGCCTTCGGGTAACATGGTTTGCATGGTGTTCAGGGAACTACTTAAGGGGCCATTATGCTATGCTTCCACAATGACTTTGATCGGTATCATTTACTGGAGATCGTCTCCTATCGCAATTGCTGCACTTTGCAACATGTGTGCTGGTGATGGTACGTTCTCTTAAGGCAATCACATCTGTAAATGTTTTCCCCTATCGTTAATATGATTTCTGCATTTTATTTCCCAACACAAACGCAGAAAAAAGCAGGCAAATTACATAATACTACCTTGAGATTTGGCCTATTTACAGAGAACCCCTATTATATAAATTACAATCACCCCTGACATAACAGGGGCAGCTTGTTAGTTTTGAAAGAGATATGAGTTTTCTCTTTTTGTATTAACAAAAACTTTTATGAACTTGGTTCACAGAAGTTTTATGTTGAACTGGGTAATACTGTTTAGTATATGATGTAATATTCTTGAAATTTTCTTTCAGGTATGGCTGACATCATCGGCAGGCGCTTTGGCGGCCAAAAACTTCCTTACAATCAAAATAAGACAATTGCCGGTAGTATTGCAATGGGGTGTGCTGGTTTCGTGGCTTCCATCGGGTAATATACTTTGCCTGTGATTCCCTCTTTCAACTTTACTCTATTTTCTTGCTGATGGTAAATAGCATAAGTGCAAGCACAGATACATGCTCTATTTCTCATCATTTGGGTACATCGAAGGAAGCTCGAAAATGGTTCTCGGGTTTTTGATCGTATCCATTGCTTCTGTGTTGGTCGAGTCCCATCCTATAAGCACTGAGCTTGATGACAACTTGACTGTACCACTCACCGCTGTTTTGCTCGGTAGTTTGATCTTCTGAGGTTGGACAATAGCCGGAATGGATGTTAACCTCGTTTATTTCTTGGATGTAAATACAAAACATTATATGCACCTTGTGCACAGTACACCACTTATGCTATAGCATGAACTAATACAATTGCTTGTAAGACTAATACTATTGCTTTGTAAGAACTAATACTATTGCTAGTGCACAAGGTGTACATTAAAGTATCTTCTCCCAAATAAATGTGGGATGAAATTGTATTGTTTCCATTTCTGATGATAGCATTGTTGTTACACTGTGGTATGTAACTTATTTGCACTAGAGTATGTCGTTTAGATATCATGATGCAAATCTGCTGTTGAATGAAAATTGAAAGGGAAATGAACAATAATGAAAGCTGGTAAAGTTGTAAAACTTATCAAGACAATTAACATATAACAAATGAAATATTACGATTACTACAATATATCATCTGTGTGATATTTGCGTACCAAACGAAGGTTTGTGTACATAATTTGTCAAACAATATATATATAACACATGGGTGATTATGCGTATCAAATGAAGGATGTATGCATAATTTTTTTCAAACACATGACTGTATAAGGTATCATTTCTTATCCACACATGCTATCAAATTCTTTGATATACTTAACTTTTTTATAAATACTACTCCTTCCGTCCCAACATTACTTGAACACTTGTCTTATTTGGACGTCCCAACATTACTTGAATACTCCCAAAATGAAAACAAATATAATATTAATACACTCACAACACCCTTATTTTATTCCACTCAAACCCACTAAAACCCACTTTACTTGGTTTGCGTGTCTTTTTCGCTTGTTCGTCAAGCTTTCGAGCAGCTCTTTCAACTGCCGCCTAATCCCCCAACATGATCAGGAACCGAGAGCCGTCCAGGGACTTCCCGGGCGGAGGGAGTTTGCTTCTTGCTTATAGAAAGAAGATAGGCCGGTCGAAGAAAAACAAGGCTCAACTCCTTCGGATCCTATTCACTAAGTAGTGCTATTCGGGGGACTGGACTCCACCAAGAGGTTCTTTCTCTCACGTAATTTCGCCCGCCCCTTTCATTTCCGTGCCGGAGGAAATGGGATTCGAACCCATGATACAAGAGGATTGTATGTCGATTTAGCAAACCAATGCCTTAAGCCACTCAGCCATACCTCCAAGTTGTTGATCGGAATGGAATTGGATGTACCGGGTTTGGTTGGTTACCCGAAGGGCTATCTGATCCGATTAACTGCCTAAGTCGTAGCGCGGTGTTCAAGTCATCTGGGGACGGAGGGAGTACAAATTAAATAGTTAAGAGTCTCGATATAATAATGAGGGCTTGAGTAGGACACAAGCGTCCTAATATTTTTACAAACCAGACGAACCACGTAATCACAATGCTATCGAAATATACTTTTACAATTCATTACAAATGAGAAATATAGTTTTACAATCTTTTTGTTTTTTTGGGGCACGACGCTTGTCTAAAAGGCGGTACAACCCTAAGGCTGAGTTTAGGCTTGGCAGCGGGGCGGGGAATCCCCCCGTTCCCCGCGGGGATCCGCCCTGATCGGGGCGGGGAATCCCCACGAAAATTCCCCGTGGGGCGGGGATGGGGAAATTTTTTTCCCCCGTAGGTCGGGGCGGGGCCGGGGATAGCATTCCCCACCCCGTTCCCCGCGGGGGCCCGAATTTTTATAATTTAAATTAATATACATATATATATAATTATATATACATATATATAATTAAATAATATATTTTAAAATTCTAAACTTTAATCTTGAAATCATAGTTTACTAATATATATAATATTGAAATTATTTATATTTTTTAAGGAGAAACTTGATATGGATGCACGTGAAACGGAGATTTGAAGTTGTTTAACTATGAGAGAGAACAAATGAGATGAATAATATATTATTTTTTATTTTTATTTATGTTGTATGCTTAATTTTATATTTCGAATTTTTTGTTGATGTTGAACTTTATTTAATTTTTATTGATGTTATTTAATTTGTATTTTAAATTTTTATATTCATATTAAAATTGTGAAAAAAAAAAAGACGGGGCGGGGATTCCCGAATCCCCGCGGGGATGAAATTCCCCGGCGGGGCGGGGAACGGGGCCAATTTTTTCCCCGAATGGTTCGCGGGGATTCCCCGCCCCCATCCCGAATTTTGCGGGGACGGGGATGGGGAGTTGTCCCCCGGCCCCGCCCCATTGCCAAGCCTAGCTGCGTTTGTTTTGGGACTCACACAGATGAACTTATGACTTTGCGTTCCCCGTTTCATATGAGTTTGGGATTTAGAGTCTGATTTTTAAATCCCACGTTCAATTCACACCTATAAATACCTATAAAATTTATTATTACTCTTTCCAATACATCACACTTTATTACTCTTCTCCATATAATATAATAATACAATATAAATCATTATTAAACATTGATTTGACATAAAGTTAAATCTCACCCTACTCAAATCTCAAAACAAACACATACATTTACTTTTGATCAAGGATTTTAAATCTCTGAATTTTAAAACCTTGACTTGCTCCGCACACTTAAATCCCAAAACAAACGCAGTCTAACATATCAAATTTGAGTGAATAGTGCCGCAATCAGACTTTAACTTTTTAGGCCTGTTTGCATAATAATTTTATTTAATTTAAATGGCACGCACAGTGTCCAACGGAACTGCTACAACATCTGTCATAATTTTGTTCTGCAAAAACCCTAAGCCCGCCAATATTCAATTTTAAATTTTAAACCAGAATTCGGCCGACTGTTCGATTTCCTCTTAAGGATCTATAAATACAGGCTAATGTTTCCTTCTCGGAGTATCTGTTTCCACCATCATAATTTGCTGAAGGAAGGTTTGTTATTCTAATTTTTTATATATTTATACTTTTTTTTTGGGTAATCCATATTCTTATTGCTTCCACATAATTGTAGCAATGGTTATTACTCTTCAGGTTTGTCAAGCGCACTGTCTTCAGTCTTCACGAACAGATTACTGAATGGGCTTGAAGATCTAGCCAACCATAGCATATGGCCCCTGCTTTCAGAAATGGAAGATTCACTCAAAATTTGGTCACAGAGAGAGGTATAACAAACAGTAAATAACTAAATAAAATAGAAGCTTGGATTTATTTATGATAGATAATGCCATATACGTTTTAGATTGAGATACACATGAAGCCATAATGCCATATACGAGCGCGTTTATGTTTTGCAGAGTGACTGAAGGGGAAATAATTTGTGAAATGAGGCCTTCCTTAGGGGACGGGATTTTTGCAGAGAAATTGAGTGAGAAAAGTTTTGTAACGAGAGAGATTGAGGAAGAAAAGGGTTGGAGAGTGGCTTTGTGTGTGAGGCGAGAGAGAGTTGATGGAAGTAATCTCAACTCTCTTTTCTTGATTTTGTAACGCGTGTACATTTTAATGGACACGTCAGTGTATATAATCTTTGTGTAATTATCTACAATAAATATATATTTTTAGGTTTTATCTGTAATTCATTTATATTTATTTCTTTTGGTACAAGTAATACCCATGGGCCGGGACAATAGTTTTCAGATTTAGTGGCTCGTCTTGTGGATGTATCAGGCCTATTACATTTAATTGGGGAAAAAAATCTCACTCTTATTAAATCATTTTAAACACAATTTCATTATTATTAGATGACATAATTTATTTGCAATTATTAGAATTACGAGATTATATCCATATTATAATTAACTTTTAAAAATAAATGCTGAATGTGTTAGTATATTTTGAGATAATCGAAGGAAAGCAAGCTAGAGTAATGAGGAAACGAATAAGGCAAGTGTGTTTTTTTTTATCAAAATGTTATTTTCATATTTAGGTACAATGGATATTTTTGCCAACAAATTGTTCATTTAAAGTGTTATACTTAATTTCTCTAAATATCTAAATTTCTTGAAAAAAAAATTTGAGTAGGTCTTCATTGAATCTGTGTCCACATGATTTTTTTTAGTGTCATTGTTATGCATAAATACTATTACTATCACTAATATATATATGCATTATCCCAGTTTTTAAAAAATGTTTAATTTTTCAAACAATATAAATACTTATGCATAATAGTGATAGAATGTACTACACACGGGTGCTTTTAATTTATTCTTTCATGACTTTGAATATGTGTGGTTTGAATGTTATGGAATTGGAGAAACAAAAAGATTTTTTAAGGGGCGTTAGATAAGATTATTGAAAAAATCAAAGGTTGATTTTGGAGCTGATATACATCAAAATTTCCAATAATTGGCATTGGTTCACTTAAAGATTGGTTTGTAAATTCTATAGAAATGTTAGATATTTGAACTGCTGTAAATCTATTCGGTTGGGCATACCTTATACCCAACAATAAGAAAATTACCTTTTTGTGATTTAAAAAAAAAAATTGCTTTTAATTTATTCAGATTAGCATGACTTTCTTTTATGCCCAATATTGAGTACATTTTAATTAGATGTGGTGAATATAGTCGGTCAACATAAAACGTTTTACATAAATATGCGTATTTATTTAAGTGGTTCATGTATTTATTTTGTATGTGCAAAATATTAATAAAAGTTTATTTGCTATTTTTGTTTGGCAATTCAATTTTATTAGGCACCAATTTTATTAAATTATTATATCATTTAATTTTATAGATAATTTTTATGAGAGGGGTGTTAAAAACTTTTTTTTTTTTTTTGAAAGGAAACGGATAACATTAATCAATAAGAAGGCCCCAAATCGGCCAAAACAGTATCCTCAAAAGCTAAAGGAATAGAATACGAAAAGAAAGGCCCCTCACAAGCAAGGCCGAACAAAGCTAGTCTATGAGCTAACAAATTACCCGTGCGTCTAGACCACACGAAAGAAATGAAATTAAAACTCTCAGCAAGTCTCAGAATGTCTTGAATTAAATTGCCAAAGTATGACAATATCACCCCCGGCGCATGCAACGCCTTAATTACCAATTGGGCGTCTGTCTCCACCTCCAAATCTGCAACTCCTTCTTCACGTGCCAGCAGCAGGCCTTTCCTGATAGCCATGGCTTCCACCATTTCAACCTCCAGCCCAATGCCTCCACTCTCAGCAAAACACCAACGAACGGCACCCCCCGAGTCACGCAAGACTCCCGCTATCGCCGCGCTCTCCGTTGCCCGAACCGCAGCATCACAATTTAATTTCAACACCCCAACCATCGGCGGCTTCCAGCCTTCCACCTCCTCTCTCCGAAGCAGCTCAGTTCGCCGCCCAGGCAATGAGCGAAGGAAGTCAGCTCGCTGCACCTCCACCATCGTACCGAGCTTCTCGATCGTTGTACCCTTTTCCGAAAGTTGCAGCTGATTCCTCCAATACCAAATACACCACAGAGACGTAGCAAACACCGCCAACTCCTCCTCCGAAGTCACACTCGTCACCCTCTTTACCCATTCTTCCATCGAACCATCCATGTCAGGAGGCCGAAACGGAGCTACCTCATTCCAGAATTGTGTCGTCCACCAGCAGTCCCGTAGAGCGTGCTCCGCCGTTTCCACTTCCGCCCCACAGAGTTTGCAAAATGGTGAGACATCCACAAAACGACTCACTAGATTAATACACGTAGGCAAGATCCTATGCGACACTCTCCACATGAAGTGCTGAACTTTGGGTATAACATTCATTTTCCACACTCTCGCCCACCACCGTCGATCCCCGGCCCCATTATTCCTCTCACGAATATCGTAGTAACCTGATTTGGCCGTGTACACCCCATCTCTCGTAAATCTCCACGCCAACTTATCCTCCCAGTTGAACACCTCCAATGGAATTTTGCAAATGCGTTCCACCTCACCCTCAGAAAAGAGCCCTTCCAGTTTAGGTACGTCCCATGATCGCTCCCCCTCCCTAAAAAGATCGCACACCCTCAAATCTTCGTCCTGCTCTCCCCTGCTCGACGTGATCCGTGGCTCAACAACATCAGGAAGTCAGGGGTCCATCCAAACATTTATGTCCCGTCCATCACCAACAACCCATCCTAGTCCTTCCAACAACACCTCCATCCCTTCCAAGATACTTTGCCAAGTGTAGCTCGAAGCATAACCCATACGTGCAGAAACGAAGGACCCCCGTGGGTAATATCGGGTAATATCGGGCCTTAAGCACCTGGGCTAGCAATGAATGGTCATCTTGTATCAACCTCCATCCCTGTTTAGCTAAAAGGGCCTTGTTAAACGCAGTCAGGTCGCGTATACCAAGTCCCCCTTCACTTTTTGGTAAACACAACCTCTCTCCCCGTAACCAATGAATCCTCTTTTCCTCCTCCTTTTGCCCCCACAGAAACCGAATAATTTCCCCTTCAATTTTCCGAATAATATTATCCGGAATTTTGAAGCAGGTCATCAAATACGTCGGGATCGACTGAACAACTGAGAGAACTAAGGTCAACTTCCCAGCTTGAGACAGGATTCGACTCTTCCAGTCCTTAATTTTCTTCATCACCCTATTCACCAATTCTCGAAACACCGCACTTCGTGATCGACTCACCCTTCCTGGAATCCCCAAATAAATAGCATGTTGTTCAACCCGTCTGACCCCTAGCTCCCGAGCTAATTCCACCCCCACCCCACCGGTACACCACTCGATACATACAATTTTATACGTAAAATAAGTCTAGACATTTATATAATTTTAAGTCCGCGCATCGTACGGGCGAAAATACTAGCACCCATAGGAAGAGATGTTGGGGGTTATGTTTGATTCAGGTCTCACTCGGATGGATTTAGAATATTGTGATATACGTTTGATACTAGTTTGCGATTTTCGCATCCCATGTTTAAATTCATTCTTATATACCTATACATTTATTTCACAAAATTCAATATAATTATATTATTACTTTTCTTTCACTTATTCATTTTATTTTCTATTTTTCAAGCAACTCGTCACTATTAAATATTGATTTGACATAAAATAACAATTTACTTTATAAAAATCTCATATGTACCGGGGGGACTGGGATTCGCCAAACTTAATTGCAAAACAATTTAACCAATATAATTAAGACTAATTAATGACAATAAATTCCTGTCACAGTTAATGACTAAAACATTTCCCGCACTAGCTGCCAAAAAATTATCATCAATTAATCAACCATAAATAAAAAAAGTAGTTTTTAATATTATAAGTACAGTACTGCAACAAATTCACAGCGGCAATGGCGATTTACCATGTGAACGACAGATGATGGTATTTCCTTTTGTTTAATTAATATCGTAGTCAACATTCAACAACCCCTCACTATAATCCTCCAAAAACGTCACGCATATGGCATTGTCGATCACTTTCCTCCCAACTCCTCCAAGTTTAAACTCCGCATTCAGCTGCCCTTCCAAGACCAATTGTTTGGGGTTTCTTCAGCTGCTTAAATCGAAGCCAAGGAGAAGGATTCGCCGGGAATTGAAGTCAGCGGCGGCGATGTTTTCGGATAATTTAGTTGTTAGTGATCTAATCGCCGGCGGTTTGTCTGGTGGGATTGCGCTGTCGTTGCTCAAGTTATGGGAACAAACGGCTAAGAGCGGATTGTTTGACCAGGTTTGACTGTAGGTCGACTTTTGGTTTCTTCAATTTTGTGTTTGTGAGCTGATTGTTATGCTTTTCGTTGGTTGGCAATTATCATAATGTGAGTGAGAATTGGGGATTTTGTGATTTTGATGTTTTGTGCTCTTCCATCCTTGATGCTATATCAGTATTTTTGTTTCTTCAAAATTTGTGCTCATGAACTGATTATTATGCTTTTCGTTTCCTGGAAATCATCATAATGTAAGTGAGAATTGGGGATTTTAAGATTTTTATGTTTTGTGCTTTTCCATCCTGTTACCCACTGTAAAATTATCGTGCAGAACCAATTCACAAATTTGAGGTTTCAAATTTCTGTAATTTCTAAGAAATGTTGAAAACCCGACCCTAGGCATGCATTTGCATCTTCTCAAACTTATCATTGTTTTAGATTTTTGTTATCTTTTGCTCATTCAATGGACCATAAGCGTGATGGGAGTTAGAATATCCCTAATATGTTTAAAGCATAATGTGTTTATTGCTCAAGTGTTGTTAGTCTCTTCTTCAGACATTTCTATGTTCTTTTACCTAACATTTGTGCTTTTATTTTCATTGATTGTTTTTTCTTGTGTAGAAACTTAATAGGAAGCTTGTACATATAACCGTTGGATTAGCATTCATGCTTTGCTGGCCTATGTTCAGGTAATACTATTTGTTTTAGATAGGGCTATGACACAGTATTTTTGATTGAGCTCCTGTTGATGTTTTACAGTTCTGGTCGCCAGGGAGCAATTTTAGCTGGTATTATTCCTGGTGTAAATATAATAAAAATGCTTCTTTTGGGACTTGGAATATGGAAGGATGATGCAACTGTTAAGTCGATGAGCAGATTTGGAGACCACAGGTATGTACTAAATACAATAGAAATGAAAAAAATAAATAAACTTGTTGCTGAATGACTTCAAGAAGAAAATGTGTAATAATGGAATAACAAGTTGAAGTGAACTCGTTTCTTGCTTCTTTAGAACAACTTTACGTTTTTGGATCTAGTGATCCTGATCTATGTCAGATTAGCTAGAATTCAGTTACCCATAGATCATTTTCTGCAGGCATGTAAGATCTTTTTCCTACATGTTTTGGAGAGATGAGAGGTCACATGTTCTAGCCTATTCCCGAAATAATTTTATGTGTTATCCTACAAGTCTAAGTTTCTTTGAAAACTGGATGAGATTGGGTCCCCTCAGATCTAAACAAGTGCTCAACGCGGAAATATTCCTTTATTTGAAAAAAAACGAAAAAATGTAGCCTGTGAATTTGTTCTCATGAAACCTTATTTGTGAAACTAGGTCTGCTAAGGCATTGTAGATAAAAACATGATTATTTGTTCTATCAATAAAGTTGAAATGGTAAAGAACAAACACACTTTCTTGACTCATTTTCTGGAATTTGCCCATGGCTTTTGAAAGCCTACCATACTCATAGAAACGAAAGCTTAAAAAATTTTGGATGGTTGGTTGGGGAGCAAATGCATGACTATATTCACAGTTCGTTTCCTTTCCTTCTGTGAAATTTGAATTTTTTATGGCTTCTGGTAACATGGTTTGCCATGGTGTTCAGGGAACTACTTAAGGGGCCATTATACTATGCTTCCACAATCACTTTGGCCAGTATCATTTACTGGAGATCGTCTCCTATAGCAATTGCTGCAATTTGCAACATGTGTGCTGGTGATGGTATGTTTTCTATAGCAATCGTGTCTGCAAATGTTCTCCCATATCATTAATATGATTTACTTGCATTTTATTTCCCAACACAAATGCATACGAAAGCGGGAAATTTACAAAATCCTACCTTGGGATTTCGGCTTATTTACAGAAAACCCCTCCCTGAGTAGGGGCAATTTGTTATTTTTTTAAAGAGAGATGGGTTTTCTCACTTTCTGTATTTGTAATTAGGCTTAACTTCAATACATTTTGTAAAAAGTTTTGATCCCCTCTTTCACCCACTATCAATTTGATCCTGATACACTTTTGCTCCCACATTTTGTCCCACCATGTAATATTTAAAAGTGTTTGTTGACGGGATCAATTATTTAGTAAAAAAGAACGTTTAAATACTAATTTGTAATTATTTGATTCGTTTTTTTTACTTAAATGTATGGACAGTTGGGACCAAATGTGAGTAAAAAACTGGGAAAAAGGTAAAATTTAGGGACCAAATATGATATTAATCCTTATCCCTACTACCTATCACAAATTTTAGTATTACTCCGTCATATTCTTCAAAATTTTCGTTCAGGTATGGCTGACGTTATCGGCAGGCGCTTTGGTGGCCAAAAGCTACCCTACAATCAAAATAAGTCAATTGTCGGTAGTATTACAATGGCATGTGCTGGTTTCTTGGCTTCCATCGGGTAATATACTTTTCCTGTGATTCCCTCTTAAACTTTGTTATATTTTCTTGCTGATGGTATATACCAAAACAGATACATGTTCTATTTCTCGTCATTTGGGTTCATGGAAGAAAGCTCGAAAATGGTTCTTGGGTTTTTGATCGTATCCATTGCTGCTGCATTAGTCGAGTCCCATCCTTTAAGCACTGACCTTGACGACAACTTGACCGTACCACTCACTGCTGTTTTGGTTGGTAGTTTGATCTTCTGAGGTTGGATGATAGCAAGAGTGAACGTTAACCTAGTTTATTTCCTGGATATTAGGGGATCTTAAATAAATGTTATTGCAAGCTGGGATGAAATTGTAGCTGTAGTTAAATTCTAATTGTACGTCCTTGCTGTTGCATTGTGGTATGTAACTGTGTTTTTATTTGCAAATTGCAATGGAGTATTGGGAAAATTACTAGTAAGTACCAATTTTTTATGCACATTACTAATAACTCTAACTCTAAGTACAAATAAAATTTGCATATATAGTAAAAGTTGCACGCTAAAGTGTAAATGTACCTACATATATGCAATCATTTTGTTCTTACTACTAAATTGCACCTATGAAAATTGTGAATTTATCAAGAGAATAAGTATATAACAACAAATAAAATATTACAATTAATTATGTATCACTTGTGTGATTATTGCGAACCAAATGAAGGATGTATGCTTAAGATTTGTCAAACACACAACCATATAAAGTATGTTCTGTGTACCAAATGATCTCTTTACTTTTATGTATAATAAACTGTACGCTTTTAAAATACACTATCTTTAAATATAGTTAATAATTTAAAATAAGAGAGCAATATTGGTGGACTAGGTTATTTTAAAACTTTTTGTCAAAACCGTTATTGAATTTTCTTTTCCAGCTAAATTTTGTAAATTGGGCACCTTTATTTTGATTTAATTATAATTGAATTCTGATATTAAAATCGATAAGGCTAGAACCATTTGATTTGGTTATCAAGGAGCTGTTTCAGACTTTCTGTATCATTTTAATGGAGCTTCAGAACTCCGGAATGTTGTCACGAGATCAGCTAGTTTATCTCTTCGATCGATTCTCTTTTCTCACTTCGCAACCTGGTAAATTATAGGGTTTTTCCTTTCTTTTCGCCGCAGCTTTCAATTGCATTCCTTCTGTTTGTTTTTCTCTGCTGAAAATCGGTTGTTTCAATCTTTCGAATGCCTTTCAGAGGTGAATAAACGAATTGCGGATGCCGTCAATGATAAGCAGGTAAATTCTTTCCTAATCGAAGTTTTTACTGACTGAATTGCTCTGAAGCACCTTTATTATGGATTTCTCTTTTCCTGATATTTTTTAACTGTTAATTTGTGCTCTGGATGCTCGTTATCCATTGCTATTATTGTGGAAAGTGCAAACTATAAATCTCCATCTGGCACTGCAATATTAAATATTTGAAGCTGTGTTGAATTGAATTTTAAATTTCTGTAGCAGTAATTTAGATTTGAGATTAATTTCTGCTCATTTGGCATGATGTTACTGAAGTTTCTATAGTTGAGTTGAGGGCACGGCGAACATCAGTTTCCTGCATTTCATTATTCTGTACTTGTTGTCTTTCTTGTTAGCACGAAAGCTCATGTGCTGAAGCCCCTACTAAATGTGGATTTTTTATTTGCTACAATTAGAAATTGAATCAAATGCATACAGGAAGCTGTAGCTGTAACTACTACAATTCAAGGGGAGATACTTACGGAGATGGGAGTTGGTGAGTGGTTTCTAGTTAAAAGTGTTTTGAAATGTGTTTAGGAAAAGTAACCATGGCTTATGAGAATGATTGAGAAAACTTTTCTCGTCTATCGCAAACCCACAGTTTGGTCTGGCCTGCTTGGGACAAGTAACCATGGCTTACGAGAATGATCAAGATTTGATGATTCAGTTTTATGGTTTTGTGGCAAAGTAAGTGTGATGGCTGTTCTATCTCAAATAATTTAATGTTGTTTATAAACTTCTTTATGCTCAACTTGTTAGACTTTCTGATTAAACTGCATCACCCAATGATCTTTTGGCTCATGAATTGTTTTATGTCTCTAGTTTTCTCTATCATTAGTTACATGATGATTGCTCACTTCAATCTATACCCTGAGTTTTATTTTTGTTATTCAAATTTAAACAGTTTAATGTGTGTAAGTGCTCTTTACCTTTCGTAGATGCAATTAGTAAAGAATTAACAATATCTGATTCCCTTCCGGACAGCATCTATAGGACATACAAGAAAACTTTGTCCTCCCCTAATTTTCTTTTCCATTTAAATGTTCCTCTCCTTGGGAAAATTGAGAGAAATTAACTTTTAGTACTTCATATATTCCATTGATTGGAAAGGGAGGAGATAGCTTGTGAAGAAGCAGAGCTTGGACCAGTAAATTTTGCAGAAAGAACGGAGATGCTGCAGCATTTAGAAGCACAGGTTTCATTCTTCTACTTTATTTAAAAAGAAAAAACTGACTTCTTATAAACAATTTATAATCCAACATATTTACAGCAACTGGAGATGTTGAAGCACATACGCAACTTTCCGCTGGATGATCAGTCTGCGGTCCTTGAAAAGGTTTGCAATTTTTTTCTTTTTATTTTTTTATACCTATGATCCTGGTGCTTCCATCAACTTCACATTCTTTTTTATTTTATTATTGTAATTCCATATTTGTACATATCTCATGCACATTGCCTATGCCATCTTCTCTCACACTTTAGTGAAGCACTTGACAGCAAATCTGTCTCAGCTTTATTTTTTTGCATCGGCCTCAGCTTTATAGTGTAAAAGCCACATCACATATGTTTGACCAACTTCTGATGCTTCCAATGTGTGTTAGTAAAGGTTGAGATTGTCCTAATGCAGCTTATGGAGATCGAAACATTATAAGCATTAATGTGTAGATAGTACCCCCTCCTTCTCATAATAACTTGCACACTTTCCTTATTCGGACGTCCCAAAATAACTTGCACACTCTTAAAATAGAAAGTCCTTCATAAACCTCACCCTCACAATATCCACAATTTTACACAAAATGTTATTACTTTTTGGCCCACACGTACACACAATTCAACCCACTTCTTTACTTTATACATAAAGATTTACAAAATTACCCCTCAAAATCCTACTCATTACTGAACTTTCTTAATTTGTGTACCCAAAGGGTGCAAGTTAGTTCGGGATGGAAGGAGTATCAAACTACATGTGCTGAAAAGGCATCAACTGTTTCTATGCTCCGTGATTTGAAGCTAACATATATACACTCATAAATCATCTCTATTCATCTCGAATACATTTAACTCACCATAATCTAGCATTCTTTTATTCGTATGGCTCTTTAAAGTACTATCTTTGAACACCATCACACTTTAGTAACTCTTATTATCTCAAAGATAATTAAGTCACTGGACCAAATTTAGTAAAGTGGTTTTTGGGTGATCATTTTTGCTTCGTCTTAATTCACTGTCGGTACCATAAATTCCTCCAACAGTTCGATTTAGAATCTAATCGAGGAGGTCACTCTTGCTTGTGCAGATCCGCCAACAGATGGAGAATGCCAACTTTCAACCTGAGGCATCACTGCTGTCAGTTGAACAGATACAGGACATTGTTGAAACACCTTTATTTCAGCAAATATAGAGGTTTCTGAGTTCTAGTATTTGAGGCAAGTGTCTTTTGTTCTAATTATTTCTTGTAATCTGTAATCTTGAATTGTGTCTATCATTATTTTATGTTACATTTGTCTTTGAATTTCTTAAGGAAACCTCAGTGACCTTTGTACATATTACCTCTCTCGTGTTGTTTGTTTGTTTCCAGTTTACCATTGACGTCCATGTTGCAGCGCATTTCCGATCTTACTAGATGTATACTACGTGTTTTGGCAAGTAGTTAGCTTTTTTTCTAGATGCATACTACGTGTATTTGAAGTTATATGTAAGTAGTTAGTAGGAAAATGTACATTTTTTTTTTTAAAGTCGAACTTCATTTTATGTTCTTACGATTTTCCCTACTAATAATGCATTTCACTCGACATTCATAAAAGATAAAAACGTGTATGAGACAGATTCATGCATGAGATGGGATATAACTTAGTCAAATTAACATTCCCTAAAGTGTTAAATTGTCAATGTCCACATTATGTCCCGTCTCATTTCGACAATGTCTCATGCAAGTGGGTCCAAAAATATATTCCTTAGCCATAGATAGGCTTCATTATACTAGACCTAATCCTTCCAAAGTAGTGGTATATTACGAATTTACGATATTGATAAATAAAATACAATTCGAAACTTATATCAAAAAGTTGAGATGGCCGAGTTGGTCTAAGGCGCCAGATTAAGGTTCTGGTCCGAAAGGGCGTGGGTTCAAATCCCACTCTCAACAATAATTTTATTTCTATTTTTACCCCCAAAATAATTTTTTTATTTCTATATTTACTCCCAAATAGTAATTCTTTATTTCTATATTTATCCCCAAAATATACAGATCTTAAATTTCACCCTCGACAAAAAAAAAAAATCTATTCAGTTTTCTCTGAAATATTTAAAAGATTTTCATTTTGAATTTTCTTTTTCTACAAAAAAATAAAAATAAAAATTACTAGAAATAATCTCCTGTTACCGGCGCACACACTCAAGGATAGAACTATCGATAAGGTATTTTTCTGTCCCTCCCACAGAAATCAAACTGCATTTGCATTTCTCCAAGTGTAAGCAACAGACTCCAAATCCTGTTATACTGTAATTCCGGATTCTAGAATTATACTTTTGTTTTTCAATTTGCAGGCATTTCAATTGCTGATAGCAATGGCGGCGGTGAGTTTGAGTTTCAATCTGGTAGGTGCGTTTAAAGGACTTTCCATTGGTTCCACTTCGACCTTTCTCAGAGGCGATTTTGGTTCAATTCACGTTGGGCAAAGCGCTACCGTTTCGTTTCCCATGAAATCGCCTCTCACGATTGAGTCTGCGCACAAGAAAGGAGCTGGAAGCACAAAGAACGGTCGTGATTCGCCGGGACAGAGGCTTGGGGTTAAAATCTATGGCGACCAAGCTGCGAAGGCTGGCTCCATTATCATTCGACAACGCGGCACCAAGGTTTGATTTCTGTTTTGTGTCAATTTTTCTTCTATTCATTTGGATTTTACTGATGAACATGTTACAGAATATTGAATAATTTGAACCAGAGATTGGAATTTTTGCTTGCTGTTTGTAAAGCGAGTTAGGTCTCAGTTGCTATGTGGATGAACTAGGTTAATTGTTTGGAACACACATTTTATTTGGCTTTATAATTGTGCTGCTGCTTTATGAATTAATTGAAATTCATCTCCTAAGTACATGTGGTGTTCTGCATTTGGAGCTTAACTATCTAATCGGATTAGTTGTGAAAAATGTGTGTGGTCTATATTTTAGTTACTTCACATGTAGTTGGATGTTGCTTCAACAGATGAACACACCATGAGTAACATTCACCATAAACACACAAATACACATCCATATGGGTGTCTTCAATAGATGGGAAATCGTGCACTGGTTTGAGGTCGTACATCACAGTTATTTAAAGCTAGGAGATGTATAACTGGAGACATTAGAGTCGCACATCGAGAAATATTCTGGATGTGATTCTTCATGTTTAACTCATAGCAGTTGAGTAAGTTGGCTATATCGCTTTCACTTGGTGATTTGCCGCCTTAGGTTTAGCTGTAAGCATCGATATACCATCATCACTTTTGGAAATGAATTGTTTTAGGGAGCGCTTGATTCAAATTCTTCAATTGGAATGATAATAATAATCACTAAATATTGAATTACAATGAAAATGAATCACTGTTAGTGTTTTGCTCTAATCTTGGAATAATTAGGGACATAAAATGATTGTTAGATGATGAATAGTGAAATGATTTGGGAGAAATGATTATAGGAGGGGAGGTATAAGATGTATGATGAGGTGAATTGATCATCTTTTATTCTCATCAACCACCACAATTACCCATGCACATTCTCATTACCATTCCCATTGAAGAATTTTGAATCAAGCTTCCCTTAGTTTTGTCACTGGGCCTCTTCTTATCTTTACTTGATGCATCAAGATCACCATAATAATGAAATTTTGATGTTGCCAAATTTTTTTGAGCACTCTATCTTAAAGTTATAGTGTTTTAAGTACTTAGGAGGTATACGTGACAACAAATTCATGCCCATTTGCTGGATTAAAATTTTCTTGTTAACGATACCTATGTTGTTTCCCACATTGTATGCAGTTTCATCCAGGGAAAAACGTCGGGCTTGGCAGGGATCACACTATTTTCTCCTTGATAGATGGACTAGTCAAATTTGAAAAGTTTGGACCTGATCATAAGAAGAAGGTAAAGTGTTCATCTTCATTAACCCCCATAACTTCCAGCAATGGAAAAACCTGTAATAGCTTTGTACTTGTTAAAATTTTCAGGTAAGCGTTTACCCTCGAGAACCCCAACCCGAGAACCCCAACAGTTACAGAGCACAAAAGGCAGCGGCATTCAAGTTACAACGTCAACGTAGAAAAGCTAGGAAAGAAGGCATTGTGTTTGAGCCACAATTGGTACTTGCTTCTGTTCCTGAAGCCTCTGAAGATAGTAATCCGGCTTGTTAGCCAGCTGAAGGTGATGTTTTTGTTTGTATTAAAAGCTTGGAATCATGAATTTCCATCGACTAATTATTCATTATCTTTTGTTTATCCTATGTGTTGTATAGCTATGGAACTTTTGATCTGTACTAGCTCCAAATCCGTTTAAAAGAAGTTACCACTATACTTGTATTCATTCCAAAATATATTATGAGGTACACTTGTATGAGATTCCAAAAACTACCCAGACTCTATGGTGCATTAAAGTTTTAGTCCGGACAATTAGAAACTACTCCCAAATTTGCTTTATTAGGGATCAAACGGATCGTATCATCTCTGTCTAATTAATTAAGTTTTTGATTTTTTTTTTTATCCCAAAATGCTTTGATTAGGGAACCCACCTCACGGCATATGTAGTGGTGTTATAAGGGAATATCTATTTGTTTTAGGGATAATGTATCTTTTCCGGTTTTCCCATATGTATTTTTAATTTTTTTGTGGACTAGCTCGTTTTTTTATGTGCTTCAAGTACCTCTGGAAAAACACACTTTTAGCTACCTTTACTTTTTAGTTCACTTATTCTTTTTCATATATGGTCCCCTTTTATACATTAGAAAACGGATTTTCAACAATAACATGAGCTTTATACAGAAAGGTGAGTCCAAGGGTTTAACTTGGACAAAAAAAAAATTACTGCAAAAATTAGACCAAAAAAAACAGGGGCAAAGAAATAAAAGTACACGATGTAAATATTCCTTTATTACATTTATAAACATTACATTACCTCGAATATGGGTCCAAATTCCAAAGAATCAAGCATCCAAAGAATCAAGCATCAATGGATAAATTCATCACTAACAGAGGAAATAACTATAAAGAATATATAATTGGAATTAAGCATACAAAACCAAGGGAATGAATTCATTCGACATCCGCTGTTTAGTGATTCAAAATCTGAACAAATAATATCACCAAAGAATACAAAATACAGATACAAATATCACAGTAAATCACTCAAAGAATATACCATCTGGCTAGCTGGCCATTCAACCAGCCATATTGCTGCTTCCATTGTTTCAAACGCTTGAGCCACACTCATACTGCTTCTCAGCAATGATGTAGGAACACCACAAACAACGAAAGACAGTAAAATCACATCAATCTGCACGAATCTTTCACACTACAAACCCCTCGTTCATTCATCTCACCGTTGATCTTCCGTAGAGGTTAGCATAGACGGGCCTTGTTCGATAAACGAGAATCATGCTCAACATGACGGCAATGATGCAAAGCCCCGACATGATCATCGATGTCAGGAAGAAGCAAATGGCCCCATGGCATTTTAGGGGCTCGTCCATGCGTACAAAACTTGAAAACGAAGACAATAAATTACCGGTTAGCCCCCAGCTTGTTTCTCTGCCTCTAAATCGTATATGTAACTCGCGATGAGACCCGAGAACACTAAAGAACCGGCCGGGTTGGCTAGGGTTAGAAAATTGTATAACGCCCCAAACCTTTTCAAGCCAAAGAGCTCAGAGGCAGCAGCCGGTACAATTGCCCAGTGGGCCCCGTATCCGAGGCCTACGAGGAGAGTTCCCACATACATTGCCCCGGGCCAACCCATAGCAAAGAAGAAATGCCCGATTGCCATTATGACTTGAGCAACGGCCAATGATACTGGCCTTGGATACATAGTCCCTGTTAGGAGTACGTTGATTTACGTGAGAAATAATGGAAGACATATAGACAGCTAAGTTTTTTATATTTATCCCTGTGTGATGCATAATGAAAGCACGAATTGTAAAGAGAATATATCGCATACAAAGTTTTCACCTGACAACTTTCTCAGAGAAGTAACCGCCGCCAATTCGGCCAAGAAAGTTCCAAATGCTGATCATGGAAACGAACACGTGTGTGTTATCGTAACCTAAAGACTCGCTCATTTGGCCCAAGTTGTCGATTACAGTCAAACCAGAGCCGGACCCTAAAAGAAGAGAGAAAAAGATAAGCCAAAGATCAGCTTTAATCAATGCTTCCGTCATAGTGAAGTCCTCTCCTCTTCGTGGCCTTTGTTTCTTAATTCTCACGGCTCCTTCTGCCGCAGCTTGGGCTATTCGTGTTTGGAGTTGTGCCATTCTCTTTTGTCTCTCATTCGCAGGAAGCAAATCCACTTCTTTCGGTTTTTCATCTTCCATTTCACTAAAGATCATATCATGACCATCTTCTCCCGATTTGCTCGACTCTTTTTGATTCCCGCTAGGTAGAAGTTCCTCATCTGCCTCCGATCTACGCTCTTGGGATACACACAGTGTGATGGGAATGATAATGGGAATCAACAGAAGGCAGAACAGAATCACCGTGAAGATAGTAATGATTGTATAGCTTACATCGATTAGATCTTGAACGAGCATAACCCCCATTAAATAAGAGGCCAAAAGGATGCATACGCCATAAATAATCGAGAAGCTAAACCCATCGGATGACCTTACCTGTCGGTGGCCTCCAACGGGCCTAACAATAAACATCAGAGCAATGGCCACCATTGTGGGCCCCACTGCAACCATAAATAGAAGTGAGGCATGGTCTGGAGAATGCATCACCGTATATATCTGCGTCAAAATTGCTCCACTTAGCCCCGCGAACCCTTTGAGTATTCCGACAACGGGACCACGGTTTTTGGGGAAGTTTTGGACACAAGAAACCAATGCTGCTGTGTTGAAATAGGTCTCACCATTTGTCCCAATAAAGATAAGAGCACACATCTGTGGAAGGAATCAAAGATCAAATTTCAAGGATTATCTAAATTGAACAAATCAAGAATTGCAGACTATGAGGACAATAGGAACAGAAATTGCACAAATTCACTTTTCTTGCTCTATGTGAAATGGTTTTATAGCAACATTCCACCATTTAATGTAGACATGAATTTATCCCATGATTAATGATCACTCACAAAACACCTTCTGATCATAGATATTTCACCCCCACTATCAGAAGTCTTCAAGAAAAATCCAAATACATATCATCTTTTTACAGAATCAGCAACAATGTAAACATTTTTGGCCAATAAGAGGAAAAGAGCAGGGATAAAACAATCAAGAACACACAGAAACACACACTTTAAACTAAAGCCAACTCAACTCAAGAATCAACACCAAATAATCCAATATCTGAGATCAGAAATTAATCTCAACCTCAGCCATGGAATTCATCACCTCACAATCTAAAATCAATCAACAGATAACAACAATCAAGAATCCCAGATCATAAACTAAGAATCTCTCCAAATCAATGATTAAACCACAAAACACACACACACGAATCTTGATCACAGTCTCAAGTCAACAAATGAATCCCAGAGCTCAAAAACAAAAAACAGATCAAAATCAAGAAAAATGGAACAGAGATACTCACAGCCCACAATGGCAAAACAGGAACTCTACCAGTAACAACAAGCCAAACCCAACCATACCCAACAAAATTCTGAATCGCCCCAACAAGAAGCGCCCCCCAAAGGGGCAAAATCTCAGTCAAACTAGCTGCTAAAAACCCAACGCTGTCCCCTAAATCTTTGGCAACCCCTAATCTCGCAACTTGCTTCTGATTATAGTTCAAAGAGCTCTTAATCGCCGGCGATATGCTCCCGAATAAGTACCCAATTCCGGCGCATGACTGTATCCACATTGCTGCAACGAAAACCAGCCATCGATTGTTGAAGAAGTTTGAGAAATTCTCACTGAAGCAGCTCATTTTTTATTCGGGATATGAAATTTGTTTTTGGTGTTTTTGTGGAGATGGGTTTTAGATGGTGATTTTGTTTTGGAGAAACATTGGGCAAATTTAGAGGTGGTGATGGTTTTGTTTAAAAGAAGTATTCTTGTTCCAGCTTTCTACAGGGGGGCATCTACCGTGCACTCGCATTTTAGAATGATATAATTTATTATGAAAAAAGATAAAATATTTTTTTGTGTAAAATGCAAAAACAAATTGTTGTTTGAACTTTTTAGAATCGGTGCCAATGACTTAAATTTAATTTTAATTTTGATAAAAAATACAATTTATTCTGTTTTAAATCTTTTAAATAATGAACCATAAATCATGAAATTTATTATTCGGATTTTTTTGAACCATGAACTATTTAGGAAGATAACCACTTTTAACGAACATCTTCCACCTTTAGGGTTTGGGGCCTTTTTTACGGAAGTTAAAAAAAAAAAAATTAAAACTAAAAAAATTAGAAAAATAGCTCCTAAAATTAAATTGCATCAAATTAATTTGGTGCAAATGAAAATTTGCCTAAAAGATATAATTTATTTATATTAAATTGTATAATTATATTTTTATATTAATAATTACGCGATTCAGTGTAAAAACTTGTATATTTTAATATAATAAATGATACTACCTCCGTCCCAAACTCAATTGTCACATTATTGTGTGTTTGAGTTTCAAGAAAAAGTCTTAGGGTAGAAAAAATTGTTTATTAGTATTTTATGTGATAAAATGATAAAGTGATGGGTAGTTGAGGTTAAAAAGAGTTATTTATTAGTATTTTATATGATAAAGTGATAAAGTGGATATTTCTATTTAAGAAAAGTGATAATTAAATATGGGACGCCCGAAATGAAAATGTGGCAATCGAATTTGAAACGGAGAAAGTATATTTTTAAAATATACAATGAATGCACGATGCACCTGGATGTATGGAAATCTTGGCCAACTTTTTAATATCAATATTCCTTTTACAATAGGACCAAAAATTGTAGGAAAAAACTTGCGTCTTATTTTGCAATGTGTATTATCTTTTCAAAAGAAATATTATCAATTTTATGTAATATTGTAGGAAAAAATTTGTCTTATTAGGCGGTGTATTATCTTTTCAAAAGAAATATTATCACTTTTTAAGATAAAATGTAATTTCTCCATTCCCATAATTATCTTTCATAAATTCTCTTAAGAATTTCAGAGTTTTTAAAAAATAAATAGCATATTAATTTAAAAATTAACTTTTTGATATTTTGTTGATTTTTCAAAGAAGATGATGGGTGGAGATTGTGAGATTCTTTGTTAATTTTAAGGAAGTCTTTAAAAAGATTGGTAAAGGGACGATCTAAAAAAAGTGTTTTGTCTTAGAGGCGAAATTTTTTCCAAAGAAATGACGGAGGAGTAAAATATTTACTATTTATACAAAATTTAATAAGAGAGTCATTTATTAATATAAATTATTTTTTATTGAGGGTTAAGTGATAAAATAATAACATGTCACGTAAATATAACGAGATAAAATTATTTTTAGTATATAAAAAATAGAAAAAATTACTAATAGGTAAATATTTTTTATGCAGATTATTAATAGATACAAACGGAATTGCATATATATATAAAATTGCACGCGAAATTACAAATATATCTATGTGTATGTAATTATTTTGTACTTATTAATAAGTTATAATCCTGAAATGTAACTATCAGTAAATTTTTTTGAAAAATAATGATATGTGGTGTAATATAGAAAACTTTAATGAGAATAATTTAAATTGATTGGATTATTTTATTGACACTTTTTGAAATGTTCAATCTAATTTAGTATGTACTATTTTTGGCAAATATTCAAATTAAAATGAATGGAGTATCACCTTTTTTTTTATTTACTTGAAAATTAAACATTTTTAAATGTTTCTCTAAAGTTATAATAATAGTCACACACATGACTTGTTCAAATTTGTATAGTGCTGAATGTATATTTAGAAAAATAGTTTGTTTAAAATCATGTATCAATTGCATGGTGCAACTTATCTACATGAAAGTATCTTTTATAATACGAACAATCACAAACACTCTTATACACTAATTACACACAATTAATATTTTTTAGGTGAAAATAATTAATACAGTAGACCTTTTTAACTTAACATTTCATAATTAATAAACTCTTTAAAATAATAATTATTGTATCATCAATTTCAAAATAAATACTACCCCCTTAGTTAGTAGTCCAATTAAAATCATAAGAAAAATGTTGACAACACATGCGACAAATATACATGTAATTAAATAGATCAGTTCATCTATTTACACAATTTCATATCTAATAAACATCTATAAATTGGTCTATTTTGTTAGGTTTGATGTACATCGACTTTGACATTTCAATATATTAACAAGTTAGGAATTCCATCTTAATCCCCTGCTCTTGAAAAGAAGGCCTAAAAATTGCAACTTTGTAAATATAAAATATGCAATTGAGATATATATTCATGTGATATATAATTATATATGCTACATCATTTTCAAAACTGATTATCTCGTTCAACGTTTAATATTGTCACATGTTTAGAACGATTAGTCATATCATATTTACGTGTCGTCTTCTCATTTTGTTTCATTGGAAGATAATAAATGTTTTTTTTTACCTCATTTTAATTCACAAGTTTAGTCTGTTTAGAACGATTAGTCCTATCACATTTACGTGTCTTTCTCATTTTGTTCCATTGGAAAACGTTGTCTTTTTACCTCATTTTAATAAAAAAAAATAGTGACAATTTAATAATTCATTTCGCATAATTGATCTAGTTAATTCGATTTCTCAAAATCAAACAAGATGAATACGAACTTAATGCTAAAATTTGATACTAGTGAACATATTTATTATAAATAATAGTAATGTGCTGTGATTAATATACGTTACATATTCTTTTGTTTAAAAAAATTATTCATGATTAATTATGTTTTTTCGGAAGAAAATTGAGTTATTTCAAATATTGTGTCTTTTAGAAAGATTGATTTATTTTTTTATATACTTTGGTGAAAAATTATTTTATACCACATGCAAGCTATGACTATGAAACTATATTCTTTTATAAGATATACCTTATAATGAATAATTATTTCTTTATACAAGTATAACTACCTTATAATGAATAATTATTTCTTTATACAAGTATAACTACCTTATAATGAATAATTATTTCTTTATACAAGTATAACTTTTGAAAAAGTGGTGTTTGTCGTGAAATGTTACAACTTTTACTTTTTTTTTTATCGGACAAAGTTAGTTGTTAAGACAACAAAGAAAAAACACTCCACAAATTCACCAATTTCCACGATTTTAAATATGTATATAAATTCATTGAAAAAGGAATATATGCAATTTTTTTAATCAAAATAATTTTTAAATATATAAAAAAAAATTAAAAATGCCATTTAATTAATGTTACAACTTTTACTAATTGAAAGTTCAAGGTATATGTCTTCCTTTCTAATAACTTTTAATCCGTGGTGCTACAAAAGTTGAAAATTTGTTGCATCTTAAAAGCGATTGTCATAAATCATAAAGCGTTTTTATACATAATAATATATGTTGTCTTGGGGAGAAAATGTCTAATTGATCATATACTTTTATTTGTACATTTTTGTCCATTATTTATCTATTTATTTTATCTACTTAAACTCTTCATCTATTCGACAACCACTTAAAAAAAAAAAAAAGATATTACTTACTTAAATTTTTCATTATATTTTTTAATATTTATTTAAATTAATTTTTAACAAAAATAATTTTTATCTAAATAATAATTTATTTTTTCTCAAAATCAAACAAGAAAAATTCAAATTATATAGACTAAATTTTTAAATTACAAATATAATTATATTTATAAAAAATTAAAAAATCTAAATTACCTAGAAAATTATTTTTTAAATATTAGTTTTTTGGTTAAAAAAAAATTTATAATTATGTCTTTTCAAAAAGAAAATTGAGTTATTAATTTGTTTGTCTTTTTGAAAATTAGTTTTATATGTAATTTTTTTTAAAGATTATTCTAAAAGTTATTTAAAATACCACAAGTTTACGTGTCTTTTTAAGGATTCAATTATTTTTGAAGAAAATTTTTATAGTTATTTGAAAATTTTTGTAAACAATTCTTTATTTTATTGTAGTGAATCATATAACTATACATTTGAGTGGCGCAAAAGAAAAAGAAAATTGAAAAAATAATTGAGTACATTAAACGAAAGTTGCCAAAACCAATCATTTGTGTGCTTTCTCATATGAAATTGTTAAAAACGTGTTGCCACTTGCAACTTGCAACTTGCAACTTGCAACTTGCCAGGACAGCTCAAAAAAATAAAAAGTGGACAGTACTCCAAAAAAAGAAAAACGTGGAATGAAAATGAAGTTATTTCCAGCTCAATAAGAGCCGACAGTATTCACACGGTTTAAAGACTAAGCGATTTATGTCCCAATAAAATAAAATTCCTTTTCGCATTCAATAAAAATGATGGTTGACTAAACGGGCCCTTAAAATAGAAAAACTACTTATTATATTTAAATAATTAAATCACTTTAAATGTAGATTTGAAATCTTTTAAAATTAGGAACAGAAAGGCCCATCAAAACACTGATTAACATCGTGCGAGCAACTTATTTCAAAGTTGCAATTGTGTGGTTGTTAAATTCTATCCATTTATTTCTCAAATTAATATATAAATAAATGCAGATGTTGACTTGTGGTTGAATTCTTGCAGTGATCAACAAAATTCAAAATTAGTTGAGCCTGAAAGATGTAAATCTAATTGTGAGATTTAATATGAGATGATCTCATATGTAAGACTTTTTTAGTTTAAGTAATTGAGTCATACTTTATTTAAAGAGTTTTTATAAATTAAATTACGAAAGATTAAATTAAATTATAAATTTTTTGAATTTTTTTCGTACAAAGATTTTTTATATCGATTTTTTCTTTAAAATAGAAAACTAATAATTTTTTTTTTAAAAAAATAATATTTTCAATTAAAACGATCAATATTTTTTCTTCATATTTGTAATATATATTCTTTAAACAACAACCCTAATATCTTTCATTTAACCCTAAAACCCTAAAAAAAAAAAAAATAAGATATTTAAATAAAAGTAATTGAAATTTTTGTCAAAACAATACATTTTTTTCAAATCAAATTGATAGTTTTATTTTTCAAGACTTGAATTGATAATTTTCTATTTTTGTTCTAATCGAAAAAAAATTTTTTTTCAAACCTTAAATTGATAGATTCTGATTTTTATTTATTAATTAACAATTCATTTTTATTTAAAAATGATGAGTTGGAGCCTTAAATTAAATGAGTCAATACTAAATGGTCATACTATTTTAACATCACGGTTGACTTGATAAATAGAGTGGGCTTATAAGTTATAAGCCCACGAAGCAGGAGGACAGCCCAAACTCAACTTCAATATCTATTTATGGGAACTCCATTCCGATTTACTCAAATAGGAAGTGCAAAAGAAAAATCCACCAAACAATACAATAAAAACTCCATCATACTATATAAAAACTCCATCATACTATTGGGACTGGAAAAAAAATATTACTATAAAGAGATTATTCTTAAATAGAGTTTTACATTGAAACAATTATTTTTTCTTAAAAAAATAATCAATGAAAAAAATAATCAATATTACATGTTATACAATATGTATGTAAATCCATTAACAAATTCATTTAACTAATTAATATGAATTTGACTAAAATAAATTCATGCACTATTGCACTTTAATAGTATAAAATACATGTATAAACTAATCGAATGAGTTATTAGGTACACGCAAGTTGAAGGATATAATGACAAACCATAAAATTAAGATGTTTATGAATCAATCATAGACAAATATTTTAGGTTATCTTAAACTTATTGTAGTGATATATAATTTTTTTTATAAATAATGTCATTTATTTTTAAATGGAGGCATAAATCTTTAAAAAGATGTGAATAGAAAAAATTTTTATTACAATGTGAAATTTATTCCTAAATATAATTGATCCCGAGTTAGGACCGTGATTTTTTATTACTACTATAAAGAGACTATTCCTACATAGAGTATTCCTATTTTTTTTTTTTTACTGTAATAATGACTTTTACAAGATTTGA
This sequence comes from Stenogyne calaminthoides, assembly GCA_037126765.1. Lineage (NCBI taxonomy): Eukaryota > Viridiplantae > Streptophyta > Magnoliopsida > Lamiales > Lamiaceae > Stenogyne > Stenogyne calaminthoides. The sequence goes on along the minus strand of JBBCBC010000011.1, from coordinate 2,657,161 downwards.
ATATGTATAAGATTTTTCAGTCATCATTTAAGATGAGGGGCAGAAACAGATTTGTGGAAAGAGGTCATAAGCAAAGCTTGGACTGATTTCAGAGTATCATGAGGATCAAGTGAAGCATCAACTTTGAGTATCACTTCAGATTCATCATCCATCTGCAGCAAATCTAATTGAGATTGCAATAGTTTAGGAGGCATGAAATGCTTCCCTTCTGCTGCTCGTTTCTCCAATCGAGCGGAAAGCACCTCAGCCCCGACGCTCAAAAGAATAAATTTTATACAACATACGTTTGAACCTGGTATATAATCTGGGTCGCCACATCTAAGAATTTCTCTGTAATGCTTCTGCAAGGCAGAACATCCAAGAACCACGGTCTCGCCTTTTCCCAAGCTTATTTTTAGGGCATCACGTAGGGTTTCAAGCCACGGGATACGGTCTTCTTCCGAAAGAGGGATGTCGTTCTTCATCTTGTCTGTTTTAGAGGGACAAAAGCACTAGTTTCACACAGTTGACAACAATAAATCTCGGAAAAAAGTAGTTTTCTAGTCCTGTAAGTTTGTCCATTTTTGGTTTTCAGGACATTCCATTTTCATGAATTAGATTTCGTCCTGTTAACTTAAAAAATCCAACTTTTTTAGTCATTTGACTGGCTACAGCGCGTAAGCAACCAGTTTTGAGTTGGTGTGACAGTTTCTTTTTCAATACTATATTTTTGTTCAATTCTGAATATCCTCGTGTTAACTTTCAAAACCGATTAAATGGCGAATGACTAAAAAATTGAATTTTGAAAGTTATCAGGACAAACTTATATGATTAAAAAAACTTTTCCCATAAATCTTTGATCAAGAACCTACCTTTGTTTGATTGTGGGTGGTAATCATCAGCATCGATAAAGCGACCGTTCATCACTTGTGCCAGCATCCCACCTATCGTTCTACAAAGGAGAAGACATAACTACAAGTTGTGGGACATTTTAAAATATGGAATCAACCTAAGATAGGAAGCCAAAGTAACATAAGGACATGATCATAAATGACTCACGATTTTCCAGCACCACTGACTCCCATAACCACTATGCCTATTCCTGTGAATAAGAATAGCATATACAAAATTTTTGCAACTAAGACATGGAACCAAAATACTAAAATTAAGCTTACAAATCCACCAATTGAGGTTGTTAGTAGGGGGCCGTTTGGTTCAATTCTTCAATGAGAATGGTAATGAGAATCATCGAATAGTAAATTACAGTGAGAATGATGGTTACATTGTTAGTGTATTGCTCTAATCTTAGAATAAGTTGACACAAAAAATGATTGTTGGTTGACGAATAGTGGAATGATTGTGAGGGTACATAGTTAATCTTATGATGAAGGTATATTGGTCATCTTTTATTCTCATCAACCATCACAATGACCCTATATTCATTTCTATAACCATTCCCGTTGAAGAATTATGAACCAAGCACCCCCTAATACTTTAAATATAACTTGCAGGACTTAAGAATAAAAATATTAGAAAGGGATGCAACCCTTTTCAGATGCCATCAATCAGTTGAATAAATAGGGAAGCAACTTATGAGGTACGATGTCCAATGGATCAAATACGTTAAAAAAGCCGAGGAGGACGTGTGCCCTAGCTTAACACAGAATTGTTAGCAAGGCTGCAAGTCAAGGAAATTGAGCATATAAGATTAGTTACAATACTAACAGAAGGTAATATGCCAATGATAACATGGAACAGAGTTTACCGGGTTTTATCGATACATTTGTCTTATGAATGAGAAGTAAAATGTTCTCATACATTTCAAGTCATAGTATTGAATTTTAAAATGCTAAATTCAGCATGTCAGCATGTCCAGAAAAACTAAATATGTATGTGAGGTTATTCCTATGTGGGCTAGTTTCAGAAATTGATGGCATACTATACGACAGCCAATTAACAACGCCCACAAGTGCCACCAGAACACTCCATTACATAGCAACTTTTTTCTGGTACCAGAAAAGATCATTGAAGTTAAGAAATAAAACTTTGTGGTGTACTTAAAGAATGGTTTTTACAGCATATGTATACTGACCCCTTTTGTAATGCCAACAGTGATAGATTGATAGTTGTTACTTAAATGCAAAATTATGGAGTAATGGGATAAAGTAGAGCTGGTTTTGATGCAAACTAAATCACAATTTCTTTGAACAAACATCAATAAAGCTAATTCCTATTTTAAGTGTCTTTGAATGTTGGAACTTGGAATAAGCATACAGGGAATAAGAACTTTTGTTTCAAGAAATAAGCACTGATGTTCTTCCCAACTAATGATAATCTAATTATGAATAATCAAATGATAAGAAGCCAAGTCTCATTAAATGTGATCATCCATTGGAGACCCAAAACAACCAAGATTCATTAGCTCTCTCAGGGGCATTTTGTCAAACAATTCTCATGTTACTGCTTCGTTTCTAAATTATTGAAACAATCACACATGGGGGTGTTTGCAAAAAATTATCCATTGGAAGAAGTGATTACAATTAGTAATTATGATAAAATTGATTAATAGTAGAAGTTGATAGTATTTGTAAAAAAATTAAAAAAAAAATGATATTATTTTGCAAAAAAAAGTTAATACTAATAGTTAAAAAAAAATGTTCATAAGCTACCAAAAGCACCTCTTTCCAAAGTTTATAGCTTTTGACAGAAATAAAACACTCCAAATTACCTATACACACAATTTTAGGTGACTATAATCACTTATAATTTCTTCCAAATACCCCCATAAATCCAGTATATTCGAGAATCAGAATCATCAACATTTCCAGAAAAATAACGATTCCATGTGCCGAATTTTTAATCCAGATCAATATCAAAGGGTACAAACAGTTGAGTTTCACGTCATAAATATACAAAACGGAGAATATGAAGGAAATAATAGCAAAATCGTACAATAAACCCTAAGAACTAATAACTATAGAGCCTTGACATTCGATAAATTAGGCAGAGATGAAAAGAGACGGACCTGAGCTATAGAAATCAAAATTTGGGAGACAGACGATGAAATTATTTGAGACGCCCAAAGTTCAGAATACCATGACAAGTCCAGCGCCACAAATTTACATACATGATAATTTAGTCTAAAGAAAATTTTAACAGAATGACAGAAGACTTGTAATTTAGAAACATATATATTTTTTTTAAGTTTAAATATTGTTCTACTGAATTTTAAGATTTTTAAGTTTTAATTAATGGGAGATATGATGTATTATTTTTCTTACTCTTGATTAGACAATTATATATATGAAAAAAAATTACCCAAATCAAATACAGAAATAAAAAATGACATGAATAATTATGAATGTAAAATATTAAGGTCAACTTGTAAATATAAAAAACCATACTAAAAATAAGTAAATAATATGTAGAAATAACATTCCGATTAATTCAACTACTAATCAATTTTTAAAAAAAACTATGAAGTGATTTTATTGATAAATAGAAAAATATAGAATAATAAAAAAAGACCTCTAAACACAAAAGAAAATTAAACGCCCTCTCGTATATTATTATTAGGTAAATAATTGTGAGATTTTTTTTTCTTTTTTTGAAAATTTTAAAAATTATGAGATAACAGGGAAGAAAATGTCACTAAATATTGCAAGTTGCACTTCATAGTGTGTTTTAGAATCATGCAAACTATTACATTAAAATATGCAATTTGTTTATTTTGAACTGTGCAACTATTAATATGAAAAACAAGTTTTACGACTCAATGTAAATAAATTGCATATTTCAATACAATAAATTGCATGCCTTAAAATACATTATAGAGTGTATAGTAAGCATTATGCACATAAAATTCACTCATCAAACATATATTATGTAAATAATGTAAAAGGTTAAAATTACATCTAATCAGAACATGAAGAAGTATATATCCGGGATGAGCACGGTGACGTGGTCTGAAATTTCATGGAGGCTATAGGGGCGGTGCCCCCCTAACAGTGCTTTGATCCTTTATATATATATATATATATATATATATAATTTTAAAATATAATTGAGAATTACATATATATGATCTCTATTCTCTGGAATTGCTGAGGTGAATTTTGTATTTTTTTTAATATTTTGAAAGGATGTTCTATATTTATTTATATTGTGCAATGAATACAAAATATTATGAAAATCAATAATCCCTCATCATTTTATATTAAAAATATATATTCAATTGTTAACTTGATGACCAAAGATTTTTGGATTAATTTCCGGTCAAAAAATATATATATATAATCATCATATATTTTTTACAAATTTCAATTGAAATTAACAAATTTAGATTCTGGGTAAAAAAAAAAGGAGGGGAGAGAAGAGTTACCCGATAATATGATATCGGGAAAGAAATATGTGTAATTGGCATTTTAAATATATAAATGATTGGTGGAGATAATATAAAGATATTTATTGAAAAATAAATTGGAAAATATATAAAAAATTAGAATTTTTTTTTAAGCTTTTTTTTTTTTTTTTTTACCCATTTATCAATTTTTTGAAATTTGCTTTTCATTTTTCTTTTATAAAATACAATTAATATGTATTTTTTTTAAAAAAAAAAAGGTTATGTAACTCAATTTTTAAAATGTTATTGGAGAAGGTTTCTAAAAAATTAGATTCAATGAATTAAATGTAGTTATAATATCATTGTTCTCCGTTGAAAAAAAAAAATTATAATATCATCTCAAGTTTATATATTTTAGTATCGATCTCGAAATTTTAAATATTAAGTAATTAATACTACTTTTCGTTCTAAATTTATTTACCCATTTGCTTTATTCAAGAGTTTTAATGTGAGAATTATTTATTAGTATTTAAAAGTGATAAAATGATTTTTGGTTGAAGGTATTGTAGTCTTTTGCACAATAATTATTATTAAAGTAAATTATTTTTATTAAATATAATGTTCATTTCAATGTACTATGTTGGATAGTTAAAAAATTTGTATAACTTTATTCTCTTTAATTGAAAGTCGGCTAAACTTTTTCAATATATCTTTTGGAGAAAATGAGTAAAAACATTTGAGACATATCTTTGGGGAAAATGGGTAAAAAAAGTTTGGAGCTTTGAATATTCTATTTAAATTATAATTGATTCAACAAATTGAATATCCCGAATACCCCTAATAGCGGTGGACATGGACTATTCTTTATGCAATCAAGAAAAAAGCTTTGGACCTTTATTCTACATGGTTGTTCTCCGTTGATTATAAAGGCCATGTTTGTTTTTAAGGGAGATCAAATGGGGATGAATGAACGAACTCCTCTCTATTTTCGATTTGAAAAAAATCCAATCTTCCATCCAAATACACATTTATCTATATTATAAATCTATATTTGAAAAGTTCATAAATCACTATTTTTTTTTTACACCAACTAAAACTTTTTCATACTTTTCTTACAATAATTACTATTATGCCATTAATTTTATTAAATATATATACTTCATTTCAATACTATGTTTTACATTTCATTTTATAAAAATAACATAATACATCATCATAATCGAAAAATATCGATTTTCTTATATAGTCGAGATCTCACTCTTAAAAATTCAGGCACAAAACAAGTTCTGAGACAATTCGAGCTTTGAATATTTTAATCCAAGTTTTTTTCTAGCTCAACAATTTGCCCCATCCACCCCTAAAAAAAAAATTTTTCAGAGAGTTGATGGAATCATGGGGATGAATAATGATACACTAGATATGTAGAGATGGTAATTTAGTAGCGCATCAATATTTCATCAAAATACACATTTATCTAGTTTATACATTTATGTTTATCCAAATGCAGTGTCTGTACCGCTTGAACGTTTTGTCAACTCGAATGTTTTGGATATTTTTAATTTTTAATAAATGGTGTTTTGATTCTATTTTTTTATACTTTCTTATATATAATATTTATAAATAAAGAACGAATAAAAATAATATTAAACCAAAAAATATTAGACCAAGCAGTGAAGGTGCTCCTTCCAACACATAAAGTTTAATAAACAAACAGTAATAATTATGGGTTTAATTTATCCGATCCAATTTTTTTAAGTTGAATAAAGTTTCCATTCACCCTCAATTAAAATTTATATGTATATTAAAGTTGATGGAATCATACGATGTTATAATGATGCACTAGATATGTAGAGATGGTAATTTAGTTGCGCATCAATTGACACGAATTGCCTCTAGTTTTTACTTTTTATGGCTTTATGTTTTCTCCAAACGCAGTGTCTGTACCGCTTGAACGTTTTGTCAACTCGAATGTTGGTGGTTGATTTTAATTTTTAATAAACGGTGTTTTGATTCTAAAAATAAACATATATTCATGTATTTATAAATAAAGAACGAAAAAAAAAAAAATGATATTAAACCAAATGAATATTAGACCAAGCAGTGAAGGTGCTCCCTTCCAACAAGTAAAGTTTAATAAGTAATATTATAGACCCAGATACGTTTAATGATCAAATAACCTGCCATCCTTACCTATTTTTTAAAATAAAATGATAATTTATCCAAGAGACTTACCCCAATGAAATAACCTTGATCCACATATAGAAAATGAACAAATATACTCATATTTTGAAAGTCTTTTTCTCTCTATATTTTACACCTATTTTAATTTTGGCCGACATGATTAAAATATTAAAATTTTGTAAGTTACAGATCAATATCAAAACACGTAAAATAGTAGTATCAAAAATCAAATGAGTGAAAATTATTAGAAAAAAAAAAAATTTTTCCTAATAATTTTAGGAAAAAAATTATAAATATCTTTGTACTTTAAATTTAACCCATCCAATTATTGAAAATATATATCAATAATATTTCAGAAAATCATGTGGATATGGGTCCCACATCGACGAGCTCACACAAATTAGCGTTTATTTCCAGCTAACACATTATTATTATTATTTTTTTAAAAGAAAAAAGTGTAAAATTCGTAGTACATATTTCATACGCATTACGCTGTAGAGCTCTGAGTGTGCCAATTTGACTTGAAAAAAACGCAAAACCACAGGGCAAAAGCCGCCGCCGCCGAATCGAAACCGAAGCGTCGCTATGGATCCAGACTCCGTCTCGAAGGCATTCGTGGATCACTACTACACGACGTTCGACGCCAATCGGGCCGGTCTCGCGGGCCTCTATCAGGACGGGTCGATGCTGACCTTTGAGGGCCAGAAAATCATGGGATCCCAAAACATCGTCGCTAAGCTCACCAGTTTGCCGTTTCAGCAGTGCAAGCATCTTATTAGCACGGTTGATTGCCAGCCGTCGGGCCCCGCCGGCGGAGTGCTCGTCTTCGTTTCCGGTAACCTCCAGCTTGCCGGTGAGCAGCACGCGCTCAAGTTCAGTCAGGTATTTTGTCGAACATCTCTTTGTATTGTTTGGTTTGTGATTTTGGATTTAAATAGAATTGTGTGACCGATCATTGTTTTGATTAGTTTTTAGATTAGGTTTCGATGCATTGTTAGATTGGCTTGCGATTAACTGGTGGTTTTGTAGCGTTTTTGGAAGGAAGATGGTAAAACATAGATGTTGATTGTTGCGTTGATAGTATTGGATTGACGATTAACTGTTGTTGTTCTAGCATTTTTGGAAGGAAGATAATAAAACATAGATATTGATTGTTGGTTGCATTGATATTTGGTTCCTGAGTGGTTAGTCTGCTGTGAATTTGTCCGTGTTTCCTGTGTTAAATTGTGCTATTTATACAGGTGGTTTGATAAGTTTTCTCTTATGAGAGCATTCTCTTAATTCCATATTTTACTTGGTTGGTTGTTAATTTGGTTCTGTCTCCTAGCATACCAGAATAAGATGGTTAGATAAAACAAAGATGTAGTTGACTTTTCGCCAAATGTGGTATAAATTGTGCTATTTGGTTTTGTAGCGTTTTTGGAAGGAAGATGGTAAAACATAGATGTTGATTGTTGCGTTGATAGTATTGGATTGACGATTAACTGGTGTTGTTCTAGCATTTTTGGAAGGAAGATAGTAAAACATAGATATTGAATGTTTGTTGCATTGATATTTGGTTCCTGAGTGGTTAATCTGCTGTGAATTTGTCTGTGTTTCCTGTGTTAAATTGTGCTATTTATACAGGTGGTTTGATAAGGTTTCTCTTATGAGTGCATTCTCTTAATTCCATATTTTACTTGGTTGGTTGTTAATTCGGTTCTGTCTCCTAGCATTCCAGAATAAGATTGTTAGATAAAACAAAGATGTAGTTGACCCTTCGTCAAATGTGGTGTAAACTTGATGTAAGCAATAATTGGAGATGCATTCTACAAAGATTATTTCAAAGTGAAGGAAATAAATAGTCACTTTAACTGGAAATGCAATAATTGGTGTAAACTTAAGTTATGCAATAATTGGAGATGTAGTCTTAGACTCTCAGTAATCTACTGAAGGAAATAAATAGTCACTTCAATCTTATTTGTCATCCAAGTTGGAGATGTATTCTACAAGAATTCAAATGAACTGAGCTTTTATTATATAAAAATGATTTCGAGATTGGAGTACAAGCCTTTAAAAGATTTTTCTTATAGCCTTGAAGGAATTAATTATAAGTGAACCATGGGATTTGAAGTTGAAAATGTGAAAGTATTTTAACATTGATATAATCACTGAAACTCAATGTAAGATGGCTGTGCTCTAGAGTCTAGTAATTTTTAATTTTGTACCTTTGAGTTAGTTCTGCATTTTCAAGTGCCTGCTTATCATTTATTCATTAGGTAACTTAGTTGAAGTTTAATTTCTTTTTTATGCAAGTTTATGTAAGCAAAAATGTTGATTGCTTTGTCCTTGCCAAGTTTACTTTTAAACTGTTGAAGCTATCCTGCTTTAGAATATGAAAAGTCAATATTTATACTTATAGATATCTACATATAGAATAGTCCTTTTATGGTTCAGTAAATATGAGTGATAGATACTTATCAACTCTCACATAACACATTTCTGCATAAAAGAAGTTAAATACTGTAACTATAGGCTGGATTTTAGATATTTGGACATCGATCTTACAGCATAGCTAAATATGACTATTAACAAAGATGCACTCAACCCTTCATTGTATATGGTGTGAAATATAGGTAGGCAATAATTGTAGTAAGTCTTAGTAATCTGCTAAAGGAAATTAATATTTAAGTTTATTTTCACTTGCCACACAAGTTGGAGATTATGCTCTAGAAATATTTAAATAAACAGTCTGTGCTTCAGTTTTAACTGAACAAGATTGGTGATTGGAATGCTAGCCTCTAAAAAAAACATGCATGCAGAAGTTCTTTGTGAACCATGTGCTTTTAGAAACTGATTTTGAAAATATGGAGAAAGTTTTGCTGTTATATTATCATGGACTCTCAGTGTCAGGTGGTTGTGCTCTCTTAACTTTAAACTAGCAGCTTGTTTTTTTTAAAAACTTTGTTTGCATTTTCAAGTTTCTGCTTATTTATTTAAAAATTAAGCTAGTTAACTTCTGTTTAATGTAATTTTCCGTACTTTCGTCCATGTTTATGTAAGCACTAGCACTAAGCACAATGCTAGTTTCTGTGTCATTGTCTATTTAATTCATTATCAGAGAGGCAATCAAGCTTCAAATATGAAAGTCCAAAGTATTTTACATCATGTGTATGATATAGAATCAGAATCCTTTTAAGATTCAGTTGTGCCCTCAGTTAGTGACTTCTAGATGCTTAATAGATATAATGACATAATCCAGTATATATAGAACATAACTGTTAATTTTTTGTTAATATGTTTGCATACCATTGATGTCAATACCTTTTGTGTGCATTTAGAATGCACCAGGCTTAGTGACTAATAATTTTACAATTGAGTTAGTAACGGTTAACAAGGAAATCTGGCATGATGATTCCCAACACTTCCCATTAACTTAACGTATTTGATTTCTATAAGTTATAGAAAATTAAATGTCTTGCTCTGAAAGTATTTTACTTTTTTTTTTGTAATAAGAAATTGCAACTTTCAATTGAAAAGAAAAACTTGTTAATCGCAAACATTTACTTCAAAATAACTAGAAAAGGTTCCAAATAATCCAATATCTGAGATCCAAAATTAAGCTCAGGCTCAGCTATTGCATTCATAACCTTACTATCCAAATTAATTAACAAATAACATTCAGGAATCCCATATCATATACTATGAATCTCTTCAAAGTTCAAATCAATGATTAAACCTCACAAAACACACACACACACACACACAATCTTGGGCACTCTTGTTTGGCAGGTCCAATTGACTGAACCAATGATTTTCATTTTGTTGTAAAATAAATTTTTGGTCTTTGATGGTCAATATAAATATAGAACTGCATAGTGATGGTATGGTTTTCTGTTAAGTTGATTTGCAGTGGTACCAATTAGTCCCTAACCCATTTCACGCCCTGCCACCCACTCAAAACCAAAATTGAAGCAAGGATGGCTGCTAAGAAGGAAGTATATAATATGGGATGATATCTAGATTCTGGTTACTCAATGATGATTCTTCATTGCTAATGTTTCCTCACCTAAATGTTGCACTTTGTTGCTGCTCTCGAAAATTTGATTTATTTAGGTGGTTAAATTTAGGGGCTATGTTACTCTTCTCTTTGCTAGATTATGAAAGTTTTATGGGAGTACCAAAGTGAAAAAATGGAACCTGAAAATTGAAATTTTAAATTCTCTGCGTTATACTTTTAACATATGCCTGGATTGATAATGGTGACTCAATTTCAAGATTTATTAGTCTGACTTCTGTTATTGTGCACAGATGTTCCATTTGATTCCAACTCCTCAAGGAAGCTTCTACGTGCTCAATGACATTTTCCGCTTGAACTATGCATGATTGCCAGAACTGGAACTCGACTGGGGGTTCAATTATCTGCTTTGCCTTTTGAACTCGAGTGCTCTAAAGTTAGTTAAAATTGCATGTTGCAATACTATTGGTTTAGATTCATCTGTTGGAGTGTTGTGTATTCTTTTGCCAGTTATTGTGGAGGTTTTGGAGTATTTTCTAGTTGAATGTTACAACACCTAAGACTCTCTAAAGCATGTATGCAAAGTTTAATCCAAACAATTATTATGACACAATTCATCTCTCCATGATATTGAAAGTTTTTATCTGATTGTTGATATATGTACTTCGTATTTCATTAGGAACACTTCTTTCCTTAAACTTGTTTGGAAATTCCGGAATAATTTCTATGGTGAAATCAGCAGCCAGACGTATATTTGATTTGATAGGTTCGTAATATTGTGTGTTTAAACTTTGGTTCATCTAAAATAAGGAATCTATCTTACTTCATCGGCTATTTGAGAGGTACGGATATGATACCACATTCTTTCTATTCCTATGCCATACTAAATTTTTACCATTTCACCAAACACCACATAAATTCATGGTCTAGTAGTCATTTTAAACTAGTGAACACATATTTACGGTCATTTTCTCATGAAGAACTTGAATCCTCATTGTTTTGAACAACTGAACGGTCCATTTCGACATTCGACCGTAAATTCACCTTCGCTTCTAGAATTTTAAATTCTCACTCAAAATGATAATTTTTTTCTAAAAAAATGTTACAGTAGCAAAAAGTACTTTCCATAAAATTCTCTATATAAAATTTATTTCTCTTTATCACATACATAATCTATGGATGCAGATCTGGTGCTGTACAACACCAAATCCCTTCCCATAATCTATAACCCAATTCACATATCTCCATCTATTAATATCATTTCACACTATCTCTTGAGCTAAAAAAGTTTCCTTCTTTCTTATTATGCCAATCGATGGGCTTTGTTTGTTAATAAAGACAGTTTTATCTAGTGATAAATATTCTATCCGTCCCATTATAAATTTTTTATTTTCATTTTCTATAAAACGATAAAAAATTTTTTTTTCCATAAATAAATAAAAAAATAATTTTTTTTTTATCCACACTTTTCATACAATATTACAAAAATTTTCGGCCCATTGTTCCATTCATTCCATTCATTTTTTTTTTTTTTCTCTTTCAATATCTAAAATTATTCTTCAATTTTTTATTATTTTATTATCATTTTTTAATTAAAATACCAAAAGAAAGAAGAATTTATATCTGGATGGAGGAATATAAATTAATTAAGACATAGGAAAACAATCAAATTAAGAAAAGGACCCCAACCCATCCCTCAATGTCGTACCGTTGGAGTGCAATGCTGACAAAAGAAGCACAAAAAATCAGAGAATTTCAAAAATTTTAAACACCCAAGCAACCACCAAACATAACCTCACATGATGTACCAAAAAACTATACAAAAATTGATGTGAATCTGAAATAGCTTCATTTGGTTAACTTCACCTTTCACCTTTCTTTTCTCTCACATATTCTATCCATCCATCTATATTATCCCCAACTGTACACATTCCAAACATTCGGGGATCAATCAAGAAAGATGTCGGATTGGGGCCCGGTTTTCGTGGCTGTGGTGCTGTTCGTGCTCTTATCACCGGGCCTTCTGGTTCAGATTCCGGGCCGTAATCGGTTTGTTGAATTCAGTAACTTTCAGACAAGTGGGGTATCCATACTTGTTCATGCGCTTATTTATTTTGCTCTCATTTGTATTCTGCTGTTAGCTATTGGTATCCATGTCTATATGGGCTGATTCATTTTCATTTTATCTTCTTGTTTAATCTTTCTTCCTTTTGATTCCAAATTTGTAGTTTGTGTAATTGGATTATGGTTTCATCCTTGTTGTTATGATACTGTTTCTTGATTAAGAGTTTGAAGTGATGTGTCCATTTTGAATTTAATTTCTGGATTGTATCAAGTTTTAAATCAGTTTTGTTGGAATTTTGCTGGCTTTTTTATAGCATTTTGGAGGTTGAAAGGCTTGAATCTCATTTCAATGAAAAAAAAATAAAAAATGAACCGAAAAATCTGTGAATTCCATTGATTCTACTTAACAAAAAAAAAATTGGGATGAGATGGAAGTGATTCAGTGTTAATTTTGATTAATCTGTTTCACTTTATCTTCCAATACTTGTTCAACATTCTGCAATTTTAACGTGTGTATTGACCATTGATTGTTATTGTAATGACTTCAAATAACATGCACGATTATCCTTTTTACAAATTACAATTTGTATAATTTTTTTAAAATAAAATACAATCTATACGGGTAAAAATTGATAAATTTCATTGTGTTGATTTTTTTATTTTTTTAAACGAAACATCGTTTTAAATAATTTTACTTAAAAAATCTCAGCAAATGTTAAAGTTGAACACCCACACTTTTGTTTCTTCTAAATTTGGGCTATTTCCACGGTAAAACATGTTAAAACATGGTTAAAATCAATGGCTTTTATTAGTGTAACATAGAAAAAATATAAATTTGCATTTTATTTCTAATCTTAATTTAAATTACAATTTAGAAAAAAAAATAATAGCACATCTAGATTAGTCCATTAATTTATAATCACACCCTATCAGAAAAATTAAACAATGTGTTGTGCATTTAGATATTAATAACACAAAATGAAAAAAGGAAATATAATATTTTTGAAATCTAAATAGCTAAAAAAAGTGTCCCAACAAAGGAATTGGACAGCATATTTAATCCAGATTTTATAGTTGCTGATTTCTTGCTCCTTTAGTGTTTCTTCTTTTATTCCATTATTATCTTATATATGTAAATAAACAAGTGAAATTAATTTAAATTACATTATTAAGAAACGAAAAATTAAAAAGTTGAACATCAATTCGTTCCTTTCTTTTAAAAGAAGAATTTCCATGCTACACTGCTGTATAGTGCATAAACATGTTATACCATATATATTTTTTTTGACGACAAAAAAGTTGAACAAGAAACAAACCATACAGAATTGTGTGAAACATCATTGCTGCAATAGTGGTCTTCATGTTAACAAATTCCACAGGCTTGTTTTTTCCAGGAATTTGGATCATTAGTCCAGGGCACAAGAATGCAAAAAGGGCTGTGGCTATCATCACAGCACCATAATCAATCATTCTAATATATTTTCTTTTAAAAAATTCTGTTTTTGAATATATATCTATTTGAGCATGGAAAAATTTGTTAAATTTGCAACCAAGATAATCTTGGAAGAATGGTATTCAAATAAGAATGCAAAATAGAAATAAACAGTGTTAGATGGATCCATTAAAGTTCTCAATCCATGTATACACAAGAAAAGAATTAAACAATGTATGAAATGGGTTGAAAAAAAATTAATTTTTTGTTTAAAGCAATTTTCTGTTTCTCAAAGTCTTTTCTTTTTTTTTTTTTTTTTACAGAACCAAAGTCTAATTTTGGGAAATAAAACAAATTTTTCAATTTAAAAAAAATCTGTCCAAATTAAAGGATTATATGGACAACAATCTGTTTTTTTTTTTTTTCATTTTCTTGCTCATAAAGAACTGACAAATTCAAGAAAATTTTTAAAATCACAATAAAAAACATGATAAATAAATAAATAAATAAGAGAAATAATAATAAAAAAAAAGGAGATTATTCTTATTCTTGCACATTAAAAAAACAACAAAGAACATCAATCCATGATCTACTCAATTCATCCTTCAAATGAAGAAGAAGAAGCAATTCTTCACGCCCGGTCTACATGTAGATATGTATATTGAGCATGACGAGAAAAAGAACAAGAAACAAACCATACAGAATTGTGTGAAACACCATTGCTGCAATAGTGGTCTTCATGTTAACAAATTGTATTACATTGGCTTGTTTTTTTCAATGGAATTTGGATTCATTATTCTACTACACCAAGCGAGTAGTAAAAAGAAAATACAATCCAAAACAAAACCATAATCAATCATTCTAATATATTTTCTTTAAAAAAATCTGTTTTTGAATATATATCTATTTGAGCATCAATTATTTTTCCCAAAGATGAAGAATGGAAGATTTAACATATATTAAAAATATTAAAATAACTGATAAAATTATGTTTGAGTGGATCCCAAACTCTATTATCCATGTATATTCATGAGTAAGAATCCTCTTTTTTTTTGAGAATATCATGTTTCAAAAATTCAACTTTTTTTTTTCTGAGAGTTTCTGTTTCTCAAGTTCTTTTTTTTTGTTGTGTAGTGTGCAATGCAAAGCATCATTTTTGGGATATAAAACACATTTTCAATTTAAATTTCATCTAAAATTAAATCATATATATTTGCATGTGTTCTTAGTTTTGTTTTAATTTCTTTTTTTCCCAATCAATGCAAGAGTAGAGAAGTGACAAGTAGTAGAACAATTTTGTAAAGCACAATAAAGAAAATCTTAATAAACCTTTGACATCAAAGATAAGAGTTTTTATGCCCACATATATCCTTTATTCCTTGTATTACATTTCAATGTTATGTTTTATTCATTATTCTTACACCAAGCGAGTAGTAAAAAAGAAAATACAATCCAAATCAAAAGGCTCGACATCTCTTACATTTTATAGGGTTGCTAATGTTGGTAGAGAAGAAGCCAAATTTGTGGTTCATCGAATTCTTTAGTTTATTAAAGACTAAGCGTTAATTAATCTTTAGTGTGAGAAAAAATAATAATTTAAACATCGATAATATTTAGATGTATTGAGGGTAGAGTTTATATTGATGTAGTTGATTTATTTCCATTTTAAAACGACCTATTTGACAAATATTCAATCATTCACTAAATATTATTTACTTATTTTTACTGAATCATATCACATGCATCAATTTCTATAATGACCAAATTTCACATAAGAATTTATCATAATTAAATAAGAACTCCAACGCAGAACCCAAAATAAATTTTAATTTTTCGATAAATTGCAATTTTTTTAACATAAAATACAACAAAACGGTTCCCCAAAATCCAAATGTTGTGCCACACAAACGATTCCTGAATCCCAACTCTCCTTTTCAACACCCACTAAAAAATTCCATTTTCCTTTTTATCACCAAAAAAAAAAAGCTTCTTTCTCACTTACCCCTTTTCCCTTTCCTTTCCTGCTCAAATCAAATCCATCATCCCCCATTTCTCGAAAGAAAACAAGCAAGCAACAATGGCGGATTGGGGCCCCGTGCTTATCGGAGTTGTACTCTTCATTCTCCTGCAACCGGGACTGCTATTCCAGTTTCCCGGTAACACACGCCAGGTTGAATTCGGAAGCATGAAGACCAATGGCAAAGCAATCGCCGGTGCACACGCTTATCTTCTTTGCTTTCTACGCTATTTTCACCCTCGCACTCCATGTTCACATTTATACCGGCTGATCCGGTTCCCCATCCACCTCTACAATGTTCTTTTTTAAGAAGAAATTAATAAGAAATGTTGGTTTGTGTTGTTTGTACCTCTGTTTTCCTCTGTTCTTGATGTGCTCATCTTTTGCTTGCTACAATTACTCTTTTTAGGACTTGTTTTTAATATGTTGTTCAAATGCTGGGATAATATTAATGGGATTTGCTATTTTCTTCATACCAATTTTTTTTTTTTTGCATACATTTTTTTAGACTAGGGAGGATGTTCATGTTTCAACCCTTCCCCGATTTGAGACAAATTCTTGTATATATCAGTATTTTATAGTCGTTTTCATTAAATAATATCAGCTGTCATTAATATATTGCACTATCGTAATTGTTAAAAAAAATATTAATTGATCAATATTAGTTATTTTTACGTCAAAGTTATTACTTATTTCTGTTGAATAATATTAATGGTGCATAATTGCAATATGTGCACACAATTATTATCCTATTTTGATTATTTCGATTAGTCAAGGGAATTTCATATTTTTCAAAAAAAAGAAAAGAAACAAGACAAGGCTACAAAGCTAGAATTATATGAAAACCATGTCCAAGAAAATTGAGATAATTTGGAACATTATAATTAGTATTTAGTAGATCAAAGGATCATATTAGTTTGAAATTCTTGGTTTTTTTCATCCTATTATTGGGAAACGCAACATTCCATCTACGAATTAAAAAAAAAAAAAAAAAAAGTTTGATACGAAGCTACAAGGAAAAAGGGGTGCAAGAAATTATCTTGACATGAAAATTCAAGCATGTATATGTATTCCAATAGCAACAACCAAGATAGTATAGATACAAAAGTACAAAATGGCATGAACCAAGATAGAGATGTCACTTGTATACATGTTCCCAAAATCCATCACCCTCGTCCTCGCCGGAATCTGGAAGAGCAGCCCCGGCGAGAGGAGGATGAACATCACCACTGCCACCACCACCGGCCCCCAATCGGTATTCATCTTCACCTTCACTTTGTGTATAAAAAAGATGTATTGTTGTTCTTTACTTGTGTGTTTTTGTGTTTTGGAAGTAAGTAGGGTGATAGTTTTATTGTAATGATGGAAATTTCTTAATGAAGAAGGCTAAGGGGGGATGCTAAACTTGCTGGGGAAAAGTGAGGGTGGGATTTAAAAGGAGGGAAAGTATATTTGCATGATATTGGGGTTGCTTTTTTAGGTGGAGATAAGTACTTTTTGGTGCGTAAGCTTCCAATTATTGTGCGTGTAAATGGTGCTTTTTTTGTTTGCTTTTCTTGAGATTTATGGAGGTGGAAGCTTATCATGGACTTGTGTTAAGGAACTAAAGAAGTTGGAAAAAAAGTGGGGCTTGTGGAAAGTTGGAGAAGTTTGGCATTGGAGTTTTGGGAATGTTTGGTTGTTCGGTTTTCGACCTAAGATGTGAATTGTATGGTGTGATAAAATACGAAAAAAGTATTTTATTTAAAAAAATTATTAACTTATAACTTATTACATTAATCAATTTAAATCACTTCTCTAAAAACACAATCATTTACAAATACACTCTTAAAAGAAGTACTTTTGTTCCATTTCAAAGATTGTGGGGGTTCATTGTGTATTTGTATGGAACCAAGAATTGAACAATTGAACAATAGTATTTCATTTAAATGCTTCACCCTTAAGGAAGTACTTGTCTTGAAATGAAATTTTCACATCAATTAAACTTGAATACTGGAAATACCACTACTAGTGGAGGCCTTTTTAAGAATCTCACCAACAAAACCACACTTGCATATGCAAAGTGATCAATATAGCATGGCTTTGAATTAATATCAAACCATTTCATTTATAATTAAATAAATTTATAAAGTTGCATAAAACAACAGAACTTATTATAAGCCATTTATTAAAATTATAATAATGTTTTGTTTATCTGAACTCTGAAGATATATTTTGTAAATACGACCTAATACAATAAAAATGTTAACAACTTTCAAAATAGGCCCAAAATCGGGTCCAAACTTCCTTTAAGACCTAAATGGGCTTTAAAACAATTTACGGCAAGGCCGAAACCAAAGAGTTGGGCCTTCACAAGTTCCGATTCACTATGCGTTTCAGCCGCCCAAAGCAACACGCATCTTGCTGCTGGCCCTCATTCGACAAACACTTCTTGTTATCATTAACAACAAAGCGAGACAAATCCAAAGTTTTGGCCTAAATTAAATTTTATTTAAATAGTTTATTCTCATTCTTACATATATATAGCACCACACATAACAACAAAATGATTTAAATGAATAATAAAAAGAGATGGCAGATTTAGCACCAATTATTGTTGGAGTGGTATTGTTCATCATCTTAACCCCGGGGCTCTTATTCCAGCTCCCCGGGAACAAGAAGGGCATAGAGTTCACCAAAATGCACACGAGCGGTCTCTCCATATGCGTTCATGCCATCATCTTCACTGCCATCATGTGTATCGTCCTCATCGCCATCAGACTTCACATATATGTAGGCTAACCTAGCTCCATTACTCATAATATATCTTTAATTCTTCATTTTTGTATTCAGATGTTTATCCTACTTTGATATGGGTTAATTAATTGTTAAGGATAGATATATCATATTTATAATCGTTTTCATTGTATAATTTGTATTCCATAGTATTTGTGGAGTTGATCATGTCTCAAAACTTGTGTATTTATCATAGATGAGGAAATTTTCCGGTAAGACTTGTTCAATGTATTAAATGTTATCGGTATTAGTTTATAAGAGTAGTGCTATCAATTTATAAATGACATAACGTCTCGTTTGAATTTTTGTCTTAATTCACTTGCTTCAAACCTAACCAACTATAGATGTAGGCATGCAAATCATTGTCGATAAAAAAAAATCTCTTAAGAATAATAGTAGCTGGCATGGAGGAGCATAGAATTTGCATTACAAATATGGAACATTTTTTCAATCAACATTAAGTCAAATTGCATTCTATGATTTGAATAGAGTGGCCAAATTAGTAATTCACATTTCCAACATAAATAACTCTGCCTTGTGTTCTTAGAGTCAGCACGAATAATTCCACACTGCAAAAGTACACAACACCCAAATTTGTTGACATACACATGATTGTTAATCATAAACATATAGGAGATTACGGAAAAATTACAAACAAATCCATGAATCTTTTATATATTGCAATTTAATCATAATTCAACTTTTATTTTCCGTTTGCAATGATTAATGTCACATTGCAATCTGTAACAGTAACACACGAAATTGATTGATTGCAAACTAAATTTTATTTTTATGATATTTTTGGCTCAATTTTAAAACAATACAGGTTGTAATTTGATAAAAGCTGCAAATCCCAAATTGATAGTAATTGAAAACGTAAAGATAAAACAGATTTAAAATTACCTGGAACAAAAATAGTGGAATCAGGGGGAGGCCAGAGGATAGATCGACCAATTTCCGATAAATTGGAAACAATTCCGACGAAATAAAACAACGTAACCAGCGAAATCACCACCGGCATCATAACAACTCCGATTATAAAAGTCACCGATCCGAATAGCATCAACGCGATCGAGATCCCAATGAACAGTGACCCGAACGCCGCCGGCGAAAAATGCGGCGGCCGCGAAGACGACGAGCACGGCGGCGGAGGCGATATCAGGGAGAGAGTGGGGAACGGGATCGGAAGCGGCGGCGATCGGAGGAAGTGAACCGTCATCGAGCAGAGCTCGTACAGCGCTCTCGTCTGTTCATCGTCATCCCTCATTTTCGTTTTTTTTTTTTTAGGTTTTGATTGTAATTGGGATTTGTGGGGAGAGAAATCTGATGAAGGTGGTATTTGGATTGGACGATTGGTGCGGAATTCGAGGTGGGAAAATTGATTATTGAATGTATTTTGAAGAATGGATACGATGGAGATCTGATGCAGCCCATTCTTCTGTTCAGCTTTACTATTTTAAAAAAATAAAATAATATTTAATCAATTAAACGTGTTAATTCCAAAATGGGATAATATTTTTTAATTCCTAAATGGGATGATGTTTTCATATTCACCTTTACTGTTTTTTATAAAAAATTATGTATTTAATCAATTAAACAAGTTTTTTCCTAAATAGGATAATAGTATTTTTAATTCGACAGATAATTTTTCTAAGTTTTAAATTTACATCAAGTTCTATGGGACGCAAAGCTAGCTGTTCATTGATCGTGCTAAACACATTTGGTACCTCGATCCACGTCTTCCTAGCTACTTAGAACATTGTCATATCAAAGTGAATTTTTCAGACTTGTCATATTTTCATCTTGGTTATTAAAGCATCTACTATTCGTATTGTCCTTGCTGTTGCAGCATGCAAAATTTACCTCTTCATTAGTTTGATGTCAACAATGTCTTGATTGCTTGGAGTCATTTTCAAGATGTTTGCATGCATTTTTGCTCATTATTCACTCAAATGCACTTGAAAGAAGAAAGGTGGTATTGTGCTCGTTTTATAGAAAAATAGTGAAACAGATGAACATACACTGATGTGGAGACGAAGGAAAAAAAAAACGTAGAGCACCACTACCTATAATAAAACGAGATTTTTATTCTAGTTAGTAACTCTAGCAATTTTACTACTTTAGATGCAATTTATTATTCTAAATATTTAATAATAATAATTAACAATAGATGAAATGGAAGCCATCCAAATACAAGAAGCAAACAAGCACACCTAAACCTGATCGCAATTACATTAATTATTGCATGGACATACGGCCGCATCATCATCATAATTCACCACAAATTAAAATCATTTATTTATAATTATTGAATACTAAACATAAATATCTTCAACAATACTCTTGCGCTCCGAATCACGTTCAAGCCGAAACCTCTCTTGAACACTTGAAATATACTTACTCGCTTTGGCGTCGACTCCATCATCAATATCGCCGTAGAAATTCTCTAGTTTCCCGTAAGAGTCGCGGTTCATGTCGGCCACCACAAACGCGACTTTAGATGTATGATGCGGGAAAACCTGATCCTGATTCATGATAATGAATCCAGCCGCGGCTGAAGAAGGGGGAGAAGGCTTCATCGGCTGGAATTGGTCGGCGGAAGCCGTGGGCTTGGTGGTGTACGGCTGCACGGCGGCTCCGGTGGCGGCTCGGTAGAATGACCTGATTAGCTTTGATTTGGGGAAACTGCGACGCTTGCTACGGGTGGAATCCATTGTTGGGATTTATTATGGAGAAATTAAGTGAACAATGGATTGATATGTTGGTGTGATTTAGTATGGAGATTTGTGAGTGTGTGTGATCTATTTATAAATGCATGTGTGAGTTGTACTTGATAGTGAAAAGTGGAAGCTTTACACATAAGTTAAAAGAAAGATTCTGCAATTTTTATTTATTTTTTCTTCATTTATATATGTATAATATCTTCAACAATAGTCTTTTTTTCGAATTAAACGTTCAAAGCCGAAATTGGATTCAATTTTAATTTGGATTTAACTCGCTTTATAAATCCTACGCCAAAAACAATATCGCCTAAATCATATATAAATTAGAGATCGCGGTTATTTATCATTTGAACCACAAACGCGAGTTTGATGTATGCATCGAAAAAAAAAAACTTAATTCATAAATTAAAATTAAAATCATTAAATTGAAAAAAAAAAAAAAAATTGAAAAAAAAATCGGCTGGAATTGGTAAAATTAAATGGACCAAATTGATTTGGTGTAAATGTCGGCGGAGAATTTGGCATGTAGAAAGACCGGATTCCCATTTGATTTTGATTAACCATGCGACGTTTGCACACATATATTAAGAAAAAATTGTTTTTTGGGATTTATTTGTGGTTTTTAAGTGAACAATGGATTGATATGTTGGATTGTGATGATAGAGATTTGGATTGGTGATTGTGAGATATTTTTAAATATTTGGGGTACTTGATAGTGAAAATAAAATTTATGCATAAGTTAAAAAGAAATTCCAAATTCTGCAATTTTTATTTATTTGAAATGGGATTTAAGGGAGTATAATATAATGAAATTTTGTCATGTGTTTTTTTTTTTTTGGGGGTATACTCGTTTTTATTTTAATGTAAATTTAATTTAAATGGGCTGATGTTCTTTTCTTGTTATAATTAGGAAGGGGAATTTTAACTTGAGATCTTGAGTTCACTATTTAGTATTTGCCTATGTTAAGGATAAATTGAGTTTTTATTGATAATCATATAGCATCCACGTCATTTTGCATATTTTAAAAGAAAGATTTAAATTTTTATTTATTTTTTCTTCATATATATATGAGTATTTTATTTAAAATCGGTTTTTTTTTGATTAAATTTAGGTTTCATGATCTCATCATCACATAATTAATTTACTAAAATAAATTATGTAATGTTTTTCCTAATATACTATATTAAAAACCATGAACCTTAAATTAAATTATGAACCACAACGACCCCATGAACCACTTGTGGGAGAATAAAAAGTTGTTTGATCACGATTTTTTTTTTTTTAAGATGAAAAAAAAAAAAAAACTTTTTTTTTTTGCGCCAATTAATCAATGGTTAATGTTTTAGGGTTAAGGGTTCATGGTTTAGAGTATAGTATATTATAAAACGAGATATAATTTATTTTTGTAGAATTAATTATATTTGATGAGTTAAAATTAATTTCATTAATCCTGTTCCATAAATCTCTTAGCAATTTATATTATATCAATTTTGTATATATATATATATATATATATAATGAAAATTTGTCGTGTGTTTGTGTTTTTATTTTCTATACTCATTTTTACTTTAATGCAAATTTAATTTGAATGGGTTAATGTTCTTTTCTTGTTATAATTAGGGAATGAGAATTTTAACTTGAAATCTTGCGATCACTTGCTATTTAGTATTTACCTATATAATTAATCAAGTTAATCTTGTAGTTATTTTGCTACAAGTCTACAACATTTTATAAGATAAAATAACAAATAAAAGTATACATTTCATTCATAAACTAGTGAATGAATCGAGTTAATGTTAATTTAGGGGTTTTCTTCTTCCTTCAACTAATTTTTTTCATGTTGTTTGCTTAAAGGAGAAAGAAGCTTCTTAATTTACATTATTAACCTCTTATCATGCGTACAATAGACACACGTTAATCACGACATTATAAAATATTAAGGTAAAATTGCATGAGGCGATTCTTCTTCAGAGGCGGAGATTTTTTTTTTTTTTCATGTTTTTTTGGTTACGCTTTTGAAAAAAATTTTTTAATTTTGTTTAATTACCTCTAATCATATCACGCATTTAAACACACATTAATCACAAGTTTTTACAATAATATTTATATGTAAAGAAGCTGAGTTGGCCCACCTCTCAAAATTAGACACACGTTAATCAACATTATAAGGGTCCTCAATAAATTAACAATTGTAAAAAAAAAGTTACAGGTAAAAATACGCTCCAATTATTTGTCGAATCTATTTCCATTTTTAATTAAGATATGGGGAATGAAGTGATTAGTTTGTTCACCGTAAATATGGGAATAATCTAATTGATGTGGAAATAAATATTAATTAATTTAGTCTTTTGACAATTACGAGATATAACTATGCTACAGATGCCTTAAAGCAATGCCGCCGGCATAGCACGTAAAAACAACTTTCAAATATTTTGAAATCTCTGTTGCAAAATTGAATTATAACACTTTTTAATTATAGTGACACTATACCTAGCTAAACATAGATATCTACTCCCTCCAATTTTTAATACATGTCATTTTAGCGTTTACACTATTTTTTCAATAGATGTCATTTTGACTACTTTTCCTCACGTATCTCAATTTTACCCCTAATAATTTTCAACTCATATAATTAATCTCCCACAAATCTTTCCATTTATCCTTTCTCTAATTTAGGGATACTTATTGTGGTCTAATTAATTGAGGACAATATTGACAAAAAAATATTATCTTAATTTATAGTTTAATTCTAAAATAACATGTATTGAAAAATGAAGGGAGTATTAATTATAAAATATAAGGTGAAATATCATTTTAATGGAGCTTGTTTTCCAGGTGAAAATTACACGTACACTTGCTAACTTTTGGAAATGGACCACATCAGATGGATACCTGGGAATAATCCCTCAATATTAGATTGAGCATACTTCCAAGTTCAAAGATTTTAGTTTTGATGTTTTGTGATTAATGTTCGAACTTCGAATATCTTGTTTTTGTTAATCATTAATATGAAAAGTGACTGTTTTAGTAATTAACACCAAGTTAGAACAGTCATATCACATATGTAATTAAGTAGTATAGTGTATAAGTGTCTAACAGTAGGTAAATCGGATCTTTCTTTTTGTCTTTTTGGACAAGGGAGATACGTATACGCTATTTAAAAATATTTTATTGAATAATCTCTTATTTTTGTAATAATTAATAAAATTCTATGAGGGATTGTAATAACTATTTAGTCTATTTTAACTAGATATATTTTAAGGACAGAGACGTTTTTTTTTTTTTGAGGGACAGAGAAGTTTAATTTCAACATGTAACATTAATTGAACAATTAAAAATTTGGAATTATCAAATACTCTGTTTAAAAAATTTGGATTGGTGTTTTCTTGTAAAAGTTACGATTTGAGTGTTTGGTATATATAACAAGTTAATTTTTTATAACATGTATTGATTAAATAAAAAAAAAAAAAAATCTATGAGGGAAATAAGTCATATCACTAGATAGGTGTGGACAAAGAGGTTTAATTTCAACATGTAACATTAATTAATAAGTTAATTCTAAATAAATACTATAATATGAATTTTTTCAGAAAATATTACTTTTTAATTTTGACTTTAAAATTATCATTGTATTAAAACCCAACATTTGATATTATTAGGTAAATCGATATAGTTTTTTTTTTTTCCTCAATAGTTTTCAAGAAGAGGTGGACGTGGCTCGTCAGGATCGTGCGAATTATATGCAAGATATTAGGATGATACATATTAAATAATATTTTTTAAATTATTTCACATCATATTACACATCTTCTATCTTCAACACTTTTGAAATATATTAAAGCCAAACAGTTCATCTTCATCATCCCTTCATCTTCGCCCTTGCACCGCCGCATCTTCATCAAAAAGTCAATTGGTTTTGCAAAATACAAGACCCTATTAATAGCAAAACCACATACTTCACCCCAAATTTGAGTTTTGTGAATTCCCAAAATTGGATTTTGCACCAAATCACAGAATCCCCAAAATATCAATTTTGCACCAAATCACATAATCCACAAATTCCTTATCCCCAAAATCTCATACGCGAATTTGGTTTAAATTTGCAGGGAAAAAAATAATTCTACCTTAAATTTGCAGAACTACACATCAAATAAAAAATAATTAAAATAAAATCAATCTCAAATTGCAAATAAAATTTTTATCCATTTCATAAAATTGATCGAATCTCTATAAACAATTTACAAATTTAATTTAAGGAGGTGGACTACGATGAGAACAACAAGTGATGGAGACAGTGGGTGGACTGAAGGGGGAAAGAGAAATTGAGGGACTACATTTAATTTTGTTTAATTTTGGAACATGTAAACATATTTAATTTTGAAAAATTGACGGCGAGAATTAATTTTTAAAATTTGGAATTTAGATTTAAATAATTTATTTTATTTTTTTAGATTTTATTTATTTTATTTTTAATTCACCTTTTTAATATTTTTTATATTTATGATTTAGACATTTCATCAGACGTGTAGCTAGTCAGATATAACAAAAATAATAGTTTCGACGAGCCACATCATCTCTTCACCGCCAATGAAAAAAAAACGTGTATTAATTTGCAACAATGTCAAAGGTTAAACTTTTATATAATAATTTTAAAAATCGTGATTAAATTGATATTTGATCTAAAGATAGTGTATTTATTTAGAATTAATCCTTAATTAATTGAACAAATAACAATCAATTATCCCATGCATCAACTCAAATACTCTGTTTCAAAAAAAAAAACTCAAATACTCGTAAAAGTTACGATCTGATACACTAATATATATATATAAGTTAATTTTATATAATATGTATTGATTAAAAAAAAGGGAAAAGCGCAAAAAAAAAAGGGAAAAAATATTTTTGACAGGAGGGTGTCGAGAGTTTTAAATATGCACCTGACATTTTATTATTTTATGAATTTTTTCCTTTGTGATTTGTTTATTAATATTTCAAATGATAAAAGATTTTTAAAGATTGATTATAGATCAATTGTAATCATCTGTAATTATTTTGTAGATTTTTTTTAAAAAAAATTATTTTATCATTTTAAAAACTATTATTAATTTTGTTTGTAAAAGAAAGATAAAAAATTTAAAAACTTTTTAAACATAGTGATTCTTTTAATTTTTGAACGGAGGGATTATAAATTTTTTGTAGAGAATCTAATATTATTCATATCAAAGGATGTACGATCATCTTCTTGTATCAACTTGTCCACTCAAGAGAAATTGTCCTAAATATCTTGAATACGTACAGTAAATTCACTATAAGTATGAAATTATTCAGAAACATATTGAATCTTCCAGATCACTTTTTATCTTTTGACTTAAAAGAAAATTGATCAAGAACTAAAAACCGAAATATCTGGAAAGATGGTATCAGGTAAATGGATAAGAAGCACATCCTTTTCAATAGTTTTTATTCTCGGTCACACGACGTCGTCACGTCGGCGAATTATATACAAGATATTCATAGAATTTCGACTGCGAAATTCTATTAATTAGTAACTACATAATAATAAAAGTTAGTAAACAGATGAATAAATACATGTATATAATATAGATCTATCCACGACAAATTTTACCCAATAATTTGTCTTAACTGATAATTAATTTAAGTCTCCTGAGTTAAGAATTGCGTTTCGGGTGGCAATTTTGAATGATTTTTAAATATAATTTCATGTATTTTATTATATAAATGTTTGATATGTGTGATACTCGTTGTTTTTTAATAATTTCAAAATACAAGAATTTAAACAATGAGGTAAATGTACTATCTAATGGAAGATTTAATTCTGCCTAGCTAGCCCAAAAACATTCGATATTCTACATATAAATATTGAAGTTGAATTTCATAGAAAAGCAATCTTGCCCGGAAAATGGGAATTTAAATTAACTAATTAAGAAATGATCGGTGTTTTTCATAGATTGAAGCTGTGTATTATTCTCCTTTCCAACTTTCACCACATATTTATAAGTCCATGTGTAGGATAAAAGTTGGATTTGTTAAAAATAAAAGAAAAGAAAAAGATCTGGCATGTGGAATTCGAGCCAAGTCATAATAATTTCGTACAAGCTAGACACGAGTTTTTTCTTATATATTGTTATACATAGCTAGCTAGTTATTTTTCAATGACATGATTTTTCAAGTAGGTGATAAAAGTTCCAAGTTTTTTTCCTTCGATTACAACAAATTTTGAAACCCAAATTCTCTTTCGCCTAAACTTTAAATTGAACAAACAATAATCTGCTACAGTGGAGTCGAGAATTTGGAAAAGGTACGTTAAAAAATATTGGCACTACTCTTTGGATCGGTACGATTTGAATGATATAAAAATATAAGAATGATCTCATTTTCAACGGAGTTCAACTTGTTTCGGAAAAGGTGATCGATGAATTAAAAGCTAGATTTGATCTTGGCTATCAGTGAAGGTGTCGGACATTAGAAATTATTCATCTTCGGATTGGCAAGTGAACCCAAAAGTGTGTTAAGGTGTATAAAATTGGTTAGGAGTTTTGATATAATATTGGCAGGTACGGAGTGATTTTTTTGTAAAGTGTTGGTTGTGCTGGATTTGAGTAACCCCTCATACTCAAAATAAAAAATCAATATATTTTTCCAGATAAAAAAAATATCGATTCAAAACTCTTTTTTCAAAGCATATGAATTCATAATAATTTGCCTTTGTTTTTAATTATCACAAATCTCTTTTTTGATTAATAATTTAATTATTGGAGTTAAGTTTTCGGTCTCTCTCTTGTTTCAATCCATGAATTTGAACTAAAGAGTATCATATGCATCAATTAATGTACATTTATTCTATACAATTCATAAATAATAAACTTAAATTATTAAATATATGCTCTATAATTATTTTGTTACACTCCATTATAGCATTGCTCCTTAAAAATATATATCATAGAATTGGTGCAATATTTCCGTTAAGGATACAGGAATAGTAAATCAAGTGGATGCTTTCTTTATTCAGACAATTACAAGACTGATAAAGCTATGGAATGCATATTTGCTATATATGTTTCAAGATAAGATATATATTCTCTCATTTATACATGATATACGATAGTATATCTTACTCAAGTGCGCCTTTAATTATTTCTTCCTTTGTCACTCTCAAGATTCCTTGGAAACATCTCCTTTACTACTATTTTATGTTGTTCATTTTTCCTTGTTTGAAATATTGACCCAAGTTTTACATGCATTAGTATAAATGTATAATAATTATTATAAGATGTACACTTGGCGCGCATGAGACGGTCTTACGATGCACGAGACATAATTTGAATACAACACTTTAACATTTAAAAAAAATATATATATTTATATTCATTTATAATTTAATTTTAACTCATCTGAGTTTTTGCCTTATTTTTTTTAACTAGTGGAGAAGGCCTCTCCTTATTTCGCAAGAGCAAGGTTTATTCTCAATTTGTATGTTACGATCTGTCTTTCGTTTCACATAATGTGAACATCTCTTCTATCTAAACTACTGAATGAGTAGGTCTCATGTGAAATTTATTCACCGTAAAATTAATTTCATATTTATAGATATGATCATTCAGTTATCACGATTAATATATATTTTTAATATAAGTCATACCCTACAATTATCACTACTAATATCCCGCATAAATATAAGTCACACTCTTCGATGTTTTGAGTAATACTATTTATGTAGTAAAAAGTATACCCTTCAGTTATCATAACCCATACTCTTTTAGTAATATAAGTTACACCTCTTAATTAATTTCACAAATTTTTGTGTGAAATTTGTTTGCCCTATAATTTGCTCTGAATTATCTTATTGACTACCAACCACGGATTATATTAGTGTACTACTCACTTAATCGTATCCACAAAATGAATATTAGTATACTAAAACATTAATCATTGATACTAAAAAATCAACATTAAAAAGGAGTTGTAGATAACATATCCATTGGATTCCATTTGAATTTATGGTCATATATACATATAATATATAATTATATATGTATTTTGAGGAATTCAATTTGCGTTATAAGGAAAAATTCAATTTTGCGTTAAAGGATTTTTATAAAAAAATAAAAATTGATCAAAAAAATAGTGTTGTTAAACTTTAGTAATGAAATTGGATTTAAAGATTTTATAAATCAAGAAAATTTAAATGTTGGTATGCCGGATGCCCCGATAGTGAAATCCATAAAGAAATACTCCACTTTAAATAAAAAGAATTTTATTGGGCCGAAAACTATTGAAAATTATTGGGCCACACTCATAAAGTCCATAATCGAGATGGGCTTGGCCTGAAATTATTTCGCGCAAGAATACAATTCTGCTCCTTCCCCAATTTCTTCTTTCCCAAGAACCTTCGTCTTCCAAAACCCTAGAAATCCGATTTTATATTTGCATCTATTGGTGATCATCAATTGCACTGGAATCAGTCGATATAGGAAAATGGCTCTGACGAATTTCATAGTGACGGTGGCGGCAGTGAGCGCCGTGGTGTTGCTGATGAGGAGCGACGTCAGAAAATCCGCCGAAATCTTCCGCCGTAACGTCGGTCACATCCGTAAATGGGTCGAGGAAGAATCCGCTACAGCCGCTAAGTACGCGCCTTTACCCGCATTAATTCCTTGTTGATTTCAATAATTGTTATTCTTACCCCTTTTTTTTTTAGTGAGCTAGGGCTGTTTATCATTTTCATTTCGATCCATTTCGTTATGTTTAGTGCGGATTAGTGTTTTAATCTATAAGCTTACTTAGCGCCTTTACCCGCATTAATTCCTTGTTGATTTCAATAATTGTTATTCTTACCGTTTTTTTTATTTTAATCTGTTTGTGAGCTCTGGCTGTTTATCATTTTCGTTTCGATCCATTTCGTTATGTTTAGTGTGGATTAGTGTTTTAATCTATAAGCTTGGTAATGTAGAAAAGTGAATTTGTTAGAATTTTGTTTGTAAATTTTTAGCATTATAAAATATAAAGCTCATAATTTGTGGTGAAATACTGCTTGGTATTCATGACTTGAAAATATAGAATAGGATTAGGTATACTTCTATGTTCAAATTTGAATTCGTATTTCCATCAATTTTAGTTCAATAAGATCAAGAATATGAACCAATATTCTTTGTAGGATGATTTGTGTTTAATCTTATTGCAGAAACATTGAGAAGGCAAAACCAAAAGAAATACCTGGTAAAGATGCTCCCAAGAAGGACTAGATCAAATTCATACCTCACTTCTTTGAAGTTTTTCTGGCTGCAGTTATATCTAGTTCAATGTGAGCTCGTTTAATCTCAGTATATACTTTAAGGAATAATAGTTACGAGTTTTTCTCGATGGTTTGCGGTTAATTTTAGTTTCATGTATAACATCTCTGGCTTGGGAAATGATTGTCTGGTGTTGGAAAATAAGATCTTGTAATTAGTAGCCCAGTTTTTTCTCCACGTGGTTTACTATTGGTTTTTACGACATTAGTAGGCAGCGAGTTTTCAAGTTTAAATTATCTACTGGGATTATATAGTGGGGAAGAGGGCAGTAGGACACAATGGCACAAAGAAACATTATAATCTACTCCATTCAACAGATTAAGATTATTTTACATCTGTCTCTGTATTTCACAAGCTTGCAGTTTGGTTTCAGTTTGAGTTAAAACTGAATAATCTGGATTTGTCTGTGTTTGTGTGTTTTCATGGTGATTATGGCCATTGATTCTTGAGACGGTTGCTGTACTTGTTGTAGGATCTTGCTGTAATACATTGTGAAGTCAAATAGATTACTCTTGCCATTATAAGCAAAATCTGCAGTGGCTAATATATAGAGCATGTATGAGACATTACAGTAATGTTTGTCTATGGTGGTTTTGTATTCCTGAAGTTCTTTCATCAATATTGCATTTTCAGCCTAGTTTAATATTTTCTCTGATTTTTTTTCCGTTTTCCCCTCTCGTCTCCCTGTGTTTCTCCTCTCACCGTTAATTTGCTGAGTAAAACCGGTTCAGATACATTAACTATCCAAAATTTCGGGTACCCAAAATTAAATCCGTAACCTGGAAATCTGAGCCGGTGGCTAATGGCCACCCTTACTTTGAATGGAAGTACAGAGGAGGCCATTATCAAATTGTGTTATTACCAAAAGTTGTTTGAGATTGAATATAGTATGTGCTTTCCGTAAAAAAAAAAGAATATAGTATGTGCTGAGAAGGTGACTTTTGTCTGATAACTTTTGTTTTCTTATCAAAGTATCAAACTATAGCTTTTATATAGTTTTGAAGAGTGAATACTTTTTACTTTCAATTTTTTTTTTGTATTTAAAATAAATAAATATGAAATCAATGACAAATGTAATTATCTCAACTAATAAAATCTTATTAGGCTCCATTTGGATGGATGAATGGATGGATGAATTTGGAAATCCATGGAATTCACACACAAATCATATTTTCTAATGGATTTACAAATACTTAAATTAGAGAGTTTAGGGAAGAGAGTAAAAGGGAGAAGAGGTAGAGATGAGAGGATTTCACAAATGGCTAAGTTCTGATGAGGATTTGAAATTCCTTCATTTTAAATTAGATTCTCAAATATAAATATTTATAAATTCATTAGAGAGTGATGATTTGTGTGTGAAATATATGGATTTCAAATTCATTCATCCAAATTGAGCCTTAGATATGAAAAAAAAAATGAGAAAATTACTCATAGGTCCATTGGGAGAGTGTGTATTACTCATAGGTCCAAACATCATTTTATTACTCTTAGGTTCAACTTTTTGAATGTAAAATACCAATAATGCCCTACACTCTCTCACCCCTCCCAACAAACTCCCTCAAATCGTGCCCTTCAAACCAAATCCCAAATCCCAAATTTCTCTCTCTCTCTCTGCACCATTCCAGCCGCAGCCATGCTACTATTATTGAAGGCTGAGCATCAATTGACTTTCAAAACCCAACAACCCACCCCCACCACCTCCTCACAACCTCTTTCTTGTTCTTCCCCCACAAATTTCTTCCCCCACAAATTTCTTCCCCCTCCCAAAAAATCGATGCCCCCGCCATCCCACCCCAACATAGGCGCCGCCGCCCCCTCCCTAATTTACAGATCTGTGGACGTAGGCGGCGCGGCAGAGAAGCCGCTGAAGACAACGATCCCACCACAACCAGAACGGCGGTGCCGCCCACCTCCACACTCGCCGGTTTTGGGTTTTGCTTTCGGTTTTGTGATTTTTGCTTCAATTTTTGGGATTTTGCTTCGGTTTTGGGTTTTTGCTTTCGATTTTTGAGATTTTTTCGTTCTTTGTATCACTCCCTTTTTTTGGTAAGGGTTTGGTGGATATTCTTGTAGGAGGCAAGATTTTGTGTTTGATTTTTGTTTTTGTTGAGTATGTTTGTGTTTAATTTTGTGTTTCGAAACCAGATTTTCTGCAAATTTGGTAAGGGTTTGTGTTTGATTTGGTAAGGATTTCTGCAATATTTTTGGTAAGGGTTTGTGTTTGATTTTGTGTTTCGAAATCAGATTTTCTGCAAATTTGATGAAGATGAAGATGAAATTGGGGAGAAAGGGTTTCTAGATTTTATGAAGATGAAGGATGAATTGTTGGGATTGTGATTTTTTGCTTGAATCTGGGTTGGAGATGGATTGTTGGTTTGCTCTTGAGATTTTGTAGATTCATTTATGAAGATTTGAAATTTGTTAATTTCTGAAGGTGAGAATTTGGTACGAAGATGAACCTGTTCATGTGTTTTGGATGAACCTGTTCATGTTCTGATGAACATGTTCATGTTATAATAAAGACGATGATATGTAAATTGTGAGATTGTAATAGTAAGTTTTAGATATGTAAATTTTTGATATTTTTTCAATTTTGACGTGTAATATTATGTTGTAAGTAATATTTATTTGGACGAAGGATGAATAATTTGTAAATGTTAGAATTTAAATTGTAAAAGTTTAATATAATTATTTATTTGCTGATGAAATTAAATTTCTGTAATTTTTAAAATTTTGACATGAAATATTCAAATTAATATTTTTTTCATGAAGTTGATCAATTTGCAAATATTAAAGTTTAGATTTTACGAGTTTAATTTAATTATTTATTTATTGATGAAATTAGCAAAACATGGGTGAAATAATGGTGATGGAAGAAGAAAGTTAAGAATGCTCAGTGGAAGGGAAGTAAATTCGGTCAGCTGGGTTCAAAGAAAGAAAAAGCAGGGAAGATAAAAGTGTGATGTTTGACAACTAAAAAAAAAGTGGAAGGAATAAAAAGTAAGGATAAATATGTAATTTTACCATATATTCTTTAGACCTACTAGTATTTATTTTAGAGGATTGAACTTATGAGTAATTTATAGTATCAATTAGGACCTATAAGTACTCCTCTCAAAAGATATGTTGAACTTTCATAATCTTGTTTATTTTGTGGAATGATTTGCCCCAAATTTGCTGGTTGCAAATCACAATTCCTGGACGTGCATCTACTATTATTTATTGAGGCAGGCATAAAGAGTTTCCTTCCTGATTGTGCATCTATAATCCTTATAATATCTTCTATGATCCATTTGTATCCATTCTACAACGAACAATAGTATCAATTCTTATAAGCAATATTATTAGTTCTTATAAGAACAATTAATTATTATAGACCAAAAGTTCCAATTTGTTTTCGATTTAGCAGTATAGATACAATTGGCCATATTTTTATCTGTTGGGTCGTGATTGAACAAGATCCAACATATTAATTGAGAGTAATGGGCTGCTGCTGGGCTGAAACTTGACGATCTCTATACTATTTCTTTTTATGGGCTCATAAGTTAATAAGAGGCACACTAAATGAATTTAGGAAACAAGTGAATTAAATTTGCAATGCCAGCAAGTTCAGGCCGACTCTTCTTAGAAAATTTATTTTGACGACTCCATTAATAGCGGAGGAGAGAGTCTCATATTTTTTTTATAACTCGATATCTGCTCCAAGTACCGATTAATTCTGGGGATTAGAATCCACCGTTCATTAGCGGGGATCCCACTTTAAGCCAGATGTATTTTTTTTTTATAACTCGGTATCCAGTCCAAGGACCGATTAATCCGAGGGACCAGAACCCACCGTACATTAGCGGGGGTTCCAATTTAAGTCAGAGCTATATTTTTTTTGATAACTCGATATTCAGTTCAATGACCGATTAATTCGGAGGACCATAACCCACCGTCCATTAGCGGAGGTCCCACTTTAAGCCAAAGCTAATGATTAAGCTCTGTATGAATTGTCTCATGTCAATGATTGATCGCACTTTAAGGGGTTTAAACTTTAGACCTAAAATGGAGTACAATCATAAATCATAAGCCTACACCACTAGGTTAATCCTTTTGGGGTTGAGTCAATGGAAAATTATTTTTGCCTTAATCTATCACTTCAATGGAAAATTATTGTTGAGTACCAAACGCTTGTATTCGGATTTAAAATGACAATTTGCATAAACCAATTACACTTCAGAGTGTATAGAGATTCAAAGCTAATAGTAAAACAATTGTTTGAACAATAACAAATGAGCTTCGAAAGTTTGTTTAAACCCCTACAAACACTACTACACATTTGAGCATGCACAACTGCACTTGGACAGCCATTTTTTCAAACAGCTCTTCAAGCTATAGCTTGAAGAGAGCGGTATTAATTAAAAAAAATAGACAGCGGTTCAAAACCGCTGTCCAAGTTTAACACTTAGAAAGCAGTTGAGAACCGCTGTGCAAATGTTTAGACAGCGGTTTTGAACCGCTGTCCAAGGGAATAGTTTGGACAGCGGTTTGGAACCCAAATCGCGAATTGAACCAGCTGATATATATCGAAGCCCTAGCCTCCTCCTCCCTCTCCCCCAAATCGATCGAACCATCCGCCGCGCGTCCTCCCCTACCGCCGCCGCCGTCGCCTTGTTGCCAAGCTCCCCTACCGCCGCCTAGCTTTCTCCTTCCATAGGTAATTTTTATTCAGTAGAAAATATTTAATCGTACTGGATGACATGTAGTATTGAACTTTGTGGATGAGTTTATAGTTCTACGAATGTTTCAATCTCCCTTCTTTTGGTTCAATTCTGGTTCTTTTTTTTTCAATGTTGGTGTTATTTTGCATCTGGCTGAATGTAATATGTTCCTTTTGATATTGTTTTGTTATTTTTGCTTGTGTTTTGAATTTAACTGACTCTTTTTTTGGTTCATTTGTTACTAATCTGTTTTTTTTTTTTTCCGAGGATGGGGAAAGTAGGTGGTGCCATTAAGGGGTTGAGGGGCGGCTGTCTACTGGGGGAAGGGAAGGTGTAGAATTAGGATTAAAATTTAAAGGATAATATAAATTACTTATAAACAGAAAAATAATCCGAATAGGCAAAGAAATTGTTACAAATAAAATGCACGTATTAACTATGCAATTATTTGTCTTTAAAGAATTCTTTGGGATGTGTTCTGAATCAGCCAAATATGGAATAAATAAAACTGTTGTTTCTTGTTTGTTCTTGTGCCTTGACGAAGGTCTTAGTACATGTTGGGATGATTGGAAGTTGGAACACACTATTGTTTCGATAACCATTACATGTCCTACTTCATTCCTCTATTTTGTTGACTACTTCCTGGTCAATCCTCTCAGCTGCTATTTGTGTTGTAATGAGATAATCTGGGATGTTTTCAACTGCTACCCCATGAAATAATGGCATGAGGACTGATTTTACACTTTATTTTATTTTATTGCACTTACGTGTTCTATTCTTCCTTAAAGACAGCGGTAGTCTGATTTTACTTTGAATTATTTAGACAAAAACATATAACTATCTCTTGTCACAGGCTTGATTGTTTAAATTTTACTTTCTTTTATCCAAGTTAAGAACTGTGAGTCTTGAGTGAGTTATTAGTATTTCATCCTAATGTATTATTATTCTCTTCAGAGGTTATGTAATAACAAGGGTGCACAAGGACAAAAGAACATGAAGTAAGATGTATATATATATATATATATATATATATGTGTAATGGTACAAGTATAATCACACGGTTAATTTACTAGATGAGGATTTAAACATAAATTAGTGTTAATTTATTATGATTAATGTTGTTAGTATTAGAGATGAACAACTTGTTAGAGATGAATACATATTGTGTGGTTTGACTTGATTTTTTATGCTAATTTAGATATGAACAATTGATGCACTCAAGGTGTTTGATAATAAGCTTGTGTGAGGATTTAAGCATAGTTTTGAATATTGTTTGTTTTTTGTTTATTAAATGTTGTTTCTTCTGCTTTACAGGATCATGTCTCGTTTGCCATATCCCGGAGATGATGGAGATGATGATGGATATTCTGATGGAGATCATGGCGCATATGATCATGGTGCATATGATCGACAACATCCTGATAACTTGAGAGAGTGTGACACCGATGCTCCCACCACCACTAGCGACTCAGGGAGAAGCGCTTTTGGGAATATAGTCACCATGTCATCTATTAAGAGCTCGTAGCAGGGGAAAACACTTGGTAATTTTATTACAATTGAGCAGTTTGAAAATCGATAAATATATTGATTGATCGTTGAACCTAATTAAATACTATGTTATTGCGATTATCGTTCAATGAGTTTGGATGACAATAGGAAAAGAGAGTGAGTCGTTGTCCTTCTACATTGGAACCGCAATGGGAGCGTGATCCCTATCGTCTTTCGCGACCAAGGACTAAGCGTAGCCCCAAAGTGACTCCTTTGAAGGAAAGATTATGGGACGAACTTAGCGGTGCCAAAACCAATCGATGAAGCCGTCACAGTCGGAACAACGGTCGGGCACTTCATCGAATGGCCGAGCAACTTGGTCTCTAGCACCATGAGGGTAAAATATATGTTATTAAAGTTCATTATCTTATTTGTGGTTCTAAATAATATTGCAAATTAATTGTAGAATCTGCCGACACCACAAATGCCTCGGAAGAAATCACCACAAAAGGCTAAAGAGAAATCTAGGGGGGTGTCGTAGAGCGATCGGAGGGAGAACGAGGGACTCCATCTGCGCTCGGACTTGGTTATCCCATGGTGGTGATTTAGATCACGATGATCATGTCTGATCTAGGGTGCATGGGATGGTATCGTCCTAATGTTTTCGAGATCGTCCACAGTTCCCATGCTTGCTCACTTTCATCGAGAATACTTTCCAAGAATTAAATCGATTGAGGAACATGTCTTGTGAAGTCTTGAATGACGAGTGGTTGAGTGCAACCACCATAGCCCTTTACCTCAGGTATGTGTTTACTAATTCTCAATATTCACTTTCTGTATAGTTTAATTTTCTTTTTAAATATTAATAAGCGTATATATGTTGGTTAAAGATATTTGGGTGAGGTATATCTCTCCAGAGATAACCGAGCAAGTGGAATGTACTCCTTCGTTTCCCCCCAAGTGTCTTGCATAATGGGTGATAGGGTACAGACCATGGATGTGTTAGTTAATCATATCTTTGAATCAAACCGGGAGCGATCATCTCATTTTTTGGCCAACAAATATGGGGTGAGTGATAAACATTTCGTTAAAATTTGTATTCATGTTTATAATATTTGCACATATATATGCTAAATTTGCGATTAATTTTAATATTCTCAATATAATATAGGAACCATTGGGTCTTTGGTCGTCATACACATGAATACATTAAGTGTGTATTTTATGGACCCAGCTCATGATGGAGTTTATTCAAATCGCCCTGATCTCGTTTCATATATGGAAACATAAGTTCATTTTTAATATTCTATACAATGATTTGTTTTACTTTTAAAATTATGCATATTTAATCTATTTTTATTTTTTAATTATAATAATAATAGTGTGATGACGATGTATCGGAGTCGCCTTCAGAGTCAAGGTTCAAGATCTAAGTTAAATAAAGTGAACTGGATTAACATTAAGGTAAATTTAATTTAGTAAATTATCAAACTAATAGAAAGAAATTATAATTGTAATACGTGATTATAATTGTTAATCAACAGGTTCCGAGGCAACGAGATAATGACCATTGTGGACATTTTGTGTGTTGCTTTATTGAAGATATAATTTGCGCTTCTCTAACGAACATTCCTCTCAATGTAAGTCAATTTATCGATTTATTTAAATTATTATTGATTGAATAAAAATTCATACTATATTGATTGATTCGTTGTTTTGCGGTTTGTCTATGAGCGTGAGCTCAAGTCTTACTCTAAGAAAAGACTTGAGAAATGGAAAAACGATTGGGCGGGAATTTTTTACAATCGATTCTTATATTCATACGATATTGAGTGAACGTTGTTTGAAATATTGGTAGCATGTAATTAAATTATATATTTGTGATGATATATATTTCATGTTTTTGGTGTATTGGACGTATGTTTATGATTGTATGTTTATTTATTTCATAATGTGTATGTTTATTAATTTATTTGATGTTTTGGTATATATATATATGTGGTTTATGGTTTTATTATATGATTTTTGGTTTATGGTATATGGTATTGGACGTATATATAAGTTTTAGTTTATAGTTTTATTATAGGATTTTTAAAATATAAATTAATAATTAAAAAAAAAAAGATATTGGACAGCGGTTAATAACCGTTGTCTATGTAACTTAATAAACGAAATTTTTTTAAAAAATTAACTTAGACAGCGGTTATCAACCGCTGTCCAAGCTCAATCTTGCAAAAGCGATTTGAAAAAACATTTGTCAAGAAATCTTGATTTCTTGGACAATGGTTTTTTATCATTTGTCCAAGCTTGGGATTATTTATTCTTGGAGAGCGGTTATAACCGCTCTCCAAGGTCATTTTTCACAGTTGTTCAAGCCCAAATGTGTATTAGTAAAATATTCACCAAATTTGGAACAACAAGTTCTAATGTCTTGTTGTTAGATATCATGCATGTCATCTTGAAAGTGTTTTTCCTTATTAGGTTTGCTCCGTCGTTAAGGGGGACAAACACACAAAGCCAGCAAGCTAGATAAGCAGCTAAATATGTGTCTTTTTGTGGCTTACGGTCATATCAAGCTTTTTGAATGATGTTATCTCTGCAAAAGTATATTGCTTGAGCTCGTCCAATGTACCAGAAGAGCTGTAAGTTGACTTGTGACCGGAGTTATTTTACATCTCATTGCGGGCCCGTGGCGGTTTATATTTCACAACTTATCTAATACATTGGTTAATTGATACCTCTACTAATAAGATGATAAGCATGAAGCAAATGCTTGCAACTCCGCGGTTCATGCTTATCATCTACTTTGTGGATGTATTTACGAAGTCAAGGTATCAATTGACAAATGGATTGTGGATAAGTTGTGATATACATATGTCACTGACATGCAATGAGAAAAAAAGAAAAGAAAAGAGCTCTTGTCCCAAATCAAATCACAATCCCTCGAATACATCGGAAGACCTAGACACAAATGAACTTCTACAATCAAAATCGAAAAAGATACAAAAATCGAACCAAATTGAGTTTTTCAGTTCCATTCGGTCAGTTATTTATGTTTAATACACATGTATAATTAATTAATTATCTTAAAACTATAGATCCTCTCCACTCCACTTAAGTTAAGACTTACAATGATCATTATTTTCTATTCTATATATCATACATACATGCATATATATGTATATATTGCAACCACATTGCATGCTAGATTTAGAATTGGGATCAATAGGGGGGATAAATGTGCATCTGGTTGAGTATTTGCTCAAAATTATCGATGGGTTTTTCGACGGGATGCGTGTGTGTTCCTTCGTACGTTGTCACTACGACGCTCTCGTCTCTCGACAGTCGCTGCACTTGCTTCTTCACGTTGCATCCATCATGAGTGCATCGATAGTAGCTTCTGCAAATAGTAGTACAAACTATATATTTATGTGATCAAGTTGGTAACTAAAAAGCCTCTTAATTATTTTCAGTTTAATCTTTCTATTATTGTATGATTTCCCCATTCATGTAGCTATGGCACCATATTTACCAAAAAAATGAAATATAATCGGCCTTATATATATATATATAATTATCTTTTGAAAAACTAAAATTAATTGAGAATTAATTCACACTAACATTTTATGTAATTAGCATAACTCTGATCGGGAAATATCCTAATTAATTCACTATGAAAACTATATCTTATTCTTTATTCCGTGAGACGGATATTATTATTTTAGATCAAATAATTAAATTAATTAATGTTAATTTCCAAGTGAAAGTTAATCAAATATATTGTATGAAGCTTCATCTCACGAAATAATTAGATCAAGACTGGAAGAATTTCATCTTCTAAACATTCGAACTTTGTAGAGAAGTCATGTGAAATTAATTCGTTTATATTGTTTTCCATTACGGAGACGCTCACATATATATTTTTTCCTCTTATATGTAAAAAATTCTTTTAAGACAGAACACAAATTACTCAAGAGTAGACAATTTTTAAACTTAATTCTTACTAGATCATCAGAAATCAATGAAGAATCTAACAAAATTAAACAAGTCACGTATATATACCTAGGAAATTTGTCGTTCTTGACAGCTTTTTGGCCATACTTCCTCCACCTATAACCATCATTAAGAATATCAACTTGGCTTCTTGTTTGGAATGCAAATCTAGGCTTTCTCACTTTCTTCTCCGCCTTCTTCTTCCCATTTTCATCCTTAAAAACGCGCTCCGCCTTTCCTTTTTTAGCCTCGTGATCAATATCCCTCTTAAACCCCATAAATCCATTTTCCATGTTTCCATTTTTGTACAAATTGTTGATCATCATGTTCGGAGAAAGCGATGGAAATCCGAGTGATGAATTGAGGAACAGTTTAGGAGCAATTTCCTCCATTAATATAAAGAAGAGGAAGAGGGTTTGGTTTTTGCAGAAATGAATGAATATGAAGAAGAAAATGGAACAAAGTGTGGTCCAAATATAGAAAGTAGGGTGGCTACCAATAGTTGTGCATGAGCATGACGCAGAGATGTAAATACATACAGGCATGCATACGTCACTTTAGCAACAATATTCCTTTATTGCATCCTCTATTTTCATCTCTTATGTCACTTTAGAAATAAATAATGTATCATTAATGTGCTTGTTAAAAATTTAATTTGTCCTGCATTGTCATTATTGAAGTTGCAATTTACACGATTTTTTATATATATATATATATATATATATATATATATATATATATATTTCAAGAAAATATTTAGCACACGGAAAAACATAAAGAATTGGTTATGGAGTTTTCTAATATGGCTACAAAATTTTCAATAAAAATAATTTCGTCTCTTAATAGGGAAGATAATTTATAAGTAATTTTTTAAAATATTTTGCATATTTTGCAAAAAGTAAAATTCTGAGATGTAATTATTTAAAATACAAGACATTGAGATATTATTATTATATGTATGTACATATTCTATGTGTGATTATATATGGATCCGTGTAAGACGTTCATCAATTAATTTATGTCTTCATATATATACACAATGATAATTGGTAGAATGTGCGTATATATGCGATTTGATTTGAGCATTCTCAACCCCTTATCGCCTTGGTTTTAGGGTAGTTACATTTATAACGGTCCGCATGTGATTACAGCTCTGAATTTAATTTTTGCAACCTAATCATGTATAATTCGATTCACAAGATAATTGACTAAAGAAAGTTGTGATCGAATCTTAATGAATGTTTGATTTTGGATTAGGTGTCTCTGCCAAACTTGTTCATATTACCAATACATTTATAAATTAATACCATAACATCAACTGAGAGCACTACACTTGTAAACTGAAATCATAACATTAAATGTAATTGATATTAGTTTATAAGAGTAGTGGTATCAATTTATAAGTATATATAATGATATCAATTTCATAGTGTGAGCAAGTTTAACATGAGAGTTTGTATTTTTTTTTTTATAGGGAATTTGGAAAATCGATTCTTTAAATTTAGTGGATTTTAAAATACTGATAAATAGCTAGTAATGGTGAGTGTGTGCATTTGAGATTTGTAAGTAGATAGGGTGAACTTTAACTTTATGTCAAACTAATGAGTAAGCGTGGATGATTTTTCATCACGCTGTTACTGAATGTGATTGTAATAACTGAAAGATGTGGATTATGATTGAAATATATATTTTAGTGTATAAGAAGACATAAATATTGATTAATGTATGAAAAAGTGTGATGATAGATTTACAGATTGTAACAAATTGGATTAATGACATGTAGTTACAACTTACAAGACTAAAATTACAATAAGGAAAAAAAAGAAGATAAAAACTTGTATAGATTTGGTTCATGCTATGAACCTTGTTTTCAATTCATGACATTTGACTTTTTCCAGTGTATAATACGAGTCAAGTTTAGTAGTTTAGAAAAATATATTGAAAATGAACGATATGAGTCAAATAATTCGTTG
Source organism: Stenogyne calaminthoides (assembly GCA_037126765.1). NCBI lineage: Eukaryota > Viridiplantae > Streptophyta > Magnoliopsida > Lamiales > Lamiaceae > Stenogyne > Stenogyne calaminthoides. The sequence continues at coordinate 2,614,182 of JBBCBC010000011.1, read as the reverse complement.
ATCATGGGAGACCAATTCCAAAAAAAATCAAAAAAAAATCCAGGTAGACGTGATGGATTTGGATTATTAATAGTCGAGTTGACAGAAATGTCATAAATATGACCAAATTAACGCAAGAAAAATCTGCATAGTGAATAATGGTTTTTTTTTTTTTTTGTCTAGATACATGAGAAAAGTCACGTTTTGAAGAAAACGTGGATGGCGGCTTTTTCTTCTTCATCATCGAGATTAAGAATTTAATGTTTAAATTAACCAGAGTCTCGAGGCTGAGGGTATGTATTATTAACTAATTTAATTTCTTGGTCTTTTATAAGGGTCACGTGCATGAGAATGTTGAATTTCGCATGTACGATGTAAGATTAATGGCCGCAGCCTATGGTTTTTGACTGATTTATCCAACCAAATTAACTAAGGCAAATAATGTGTTCATTTGAGGTGCCCATTGTTTTTATGATTACAAATTCTACTATCTAATTTTGTACGGCATGCATGAATAGTATTATTTGATAATTATTTGCAATTCTTGTTTTAAAGAAATAAACTACCACTACCATTGAAACTTCAATATATACTCAAACCACCCAAAAGCACTTTTGAGGACTAATCAATTCTTCCACACACGTGGTATATATATATATTATTTGAATAGTATTATTCTACATCGGTTTACTAGCTAATATCTTCTTTTTTTTTTTAATTCATGAATCCTAAAACCATGCATTTCCTGTCCCACGGTCCACAGACACCATCTATTGAGCCCGCTTTTATTTTGTTTCATTAAATTCATCAACTATATATAAATTTTTATTCTATTAACTTCTTTCCCACTTAAAAATTTAAGCTTAATTTTACTAAACTATATACATCGAATTTGAAAGTTCAAGCTTTGTACAACAAAACGCCTCATGTTGGGAAATTTTAGGTAAATTGAATTTTTTCTGTCCTATGATTTTGTCATTTTTTTTTATTTTGGATTTGTTGACTTTTATTTTTTGTCCTGTAATTTACACATTTTCAACTTTTTGATCATTTTGAATTTTAAAATTTAATTTTCATCCTGTAATTTACACATTTTTATCACCTTTTGATTTTAATTCATGTAAATTGTAGAACAAAAGTGCAAAATTATGGACTCATATTGAAACTTTTTTCCCGTTCTATGAAGCCTGACTATCAATACGTGTACATTGCCATATCAAAATTATATTGAGCTTATCAAAACAAGACTTATTATAAAGAAAAGCTAAACGAGTTTAATAATGAATTTGGCCAATTTCAATTGACTCATAATTTTTTTTTTTTAATGTGAAAATGTCTACATGATGAAAATTAAATTTCTAGAGACATTGATTGGATTTCTTGTAAGCAAACGTGGTAAAACATCAAACTTTGAACCCTTCTCTTCTGATATAATATTGTGATTACTTCATTCACTCCTCAGGATATAAGTATTGTGGATATTTATGATTGAATTTCAACTTTTTATTCTAAATTTTGAATTGAATTTCTATCGAAATAACAATATATTATTAGGGTGTTGACTAGTTTAAAAATCACCAATCACTTGTTTTAATCTAGAAAATAAAGAATGATCAAATAGATAATAGTAATTTTTTTACAAGAAATAGATAATAGTAATTAAATCACTACTACACATTTGAGCTTGCACAGTTGCACTTGGACAACCTTTTTTCAAACAGCTATAGCTTGGAGAGGGTTTTAATTAAAAAAAAAACAAGAATAGACAGCGGTTCTCAACCGCTGTCCAAGTTTAACACTTAGACAGCGGTTAAGAACCGTTGTGCAAGTGTTTAGACAGCGGTTTTGAACCGCTGTCCAAGGGAATAGTTTGGACAGCGGTTTGAAACCGTTGTTCAATTGTTCGGATAATTTAAATACTACCCAAATCGCGAACTAGACTTATATTTTTCCCCAAATTAAATCATGGCGTCCTCCTCCTCCTTCCTCTAAATCCTAAATCGAACTCCGTCGTGTCTTTCCCTTCCTTCCGCCGTTGCCTTCCCATTAGCTCTTATATTTGTTGGGGAATGAGAGTTGCAGATCTATTCGGGTGAATATTTAAATACAAATTTAATTCATTAATTATTACTAGCATGAATTAATCCTATATTAATTCAAATAATAATTGCAACAACATATCATGCATATAAAAAGCCACGTAAAAACCCACGACGCTGAATCTCACGAGTTTACGTGAACGAACGCCTCTCCGGGATGGCGGTGGCTTTGGTCGGACGGACTAACCAAAAGGACTTCCCAAGTATTCCTTAGCCCTTGCTCGACAATCCGGTGGAAGGATACTAATGAATAATTAACAAAATGAAAAAATAAACTTTGTTGCACCACTTATGTGGATTTGCTAATATTTCCAGCACATGGAATTGTACTTAGGAATGAACTAATCATCCCCTATATATAGGAGGGAGGGTGAACGAAATTTGTGTGTTTTTTCAATGTGGGAAAAGACTTTTCTTGGTCACCAAGAAATCTTGAATATATCCATATATTTTTTTTTCCCATAATTAAAATATTCCACAAAAAATCCACCTCCTCTATTTTATGGAATTTTCAAAAATATTAGTGTGCAAGAATCCAAGATTTGGATCTTCTTGAATTTATGAGATATTCTTGTATTTCAAGAAATACATATCTTCCATAATATCTTTTCAAGAAAATCAAGAAAATCTTTCTTGCCCACTATATTTCCAAAATTTCAAAATTTCATTATGTATAACCAAGTGGGAGATTTCTTGAATTTAATGAGACAATCTTGTATTCCAAGAATACATATCTTCATTCCATAACAAAATTCAAAGAAAATCTTTCTCCCTCTTTTATCCATAATTTTCGAATTAATTAGAGAAATATTAAGCAACAATATTTATTTTATTTTAATCACTTTTTCAGTTATTGGACTATATGTTGGGCTACTCAGGGGACCTTTAGGAGAATTAAGATTGGACCTTCTAATGGATCTTGAATATCTAATATTGAGCCACAATATAATTCAAGTCCATAAATATTAATTAATCCCACTACATAATTAATATTGCACCATCCATCTTAACCCATATTACAGTCAATATAGCTCCCGGTCATTATTTCCCGTGTTTAAGATTATCTAGCCCATTAATTAATTCAAGCCACTGAAATAGCTTTCCGTTAATTAATATCTTTTGTCCTTGGTCGAGGAACGGTTCAACATTATTATCCATACCGGAAACTAATTCCACTTGCAAGATTTGGTATGATAAAACTTATGAACCTCCCAAGGGGGCAAATCAAGCAAGCGTGCATTTTGCACACGCGATTCTTCAGATTAAATCTTAGCAATCACGTGTGACCGATAATATTGCCCAAGATAAAAAGTATTGAATCTCTCTCTAATTTGCTACCCATGATAAGTCAAAGCAATAGTTACCAATCCCACGTGATCCTATTTAAGGGACGAAGGTTAAGAAACAACGAACCACTGAGGTCTAATTCTTCCTTGTTCAGTTCTGAAGAATTTATCCTCCTCAGAGGTCCTATTCAAAACAGATCATCATGCACTAGTGTAATCTCTTGGTCAAGACAAACCAATCGAGCCTTACACCTCAACCTTTCGCGATGGTTGTTCATTTCCATCTAGGTCGTGAATGGCGACTTTTTTAGTTACAAGCGGATCGTTAATTTAATCTTCGTGATCGGTATCACTAAATTAACTACAAATTGTAACACATACTGAATTATTGAACAGTTATGCAATAAATATATATAACATTCAATCATATTTAAAGCATCGATGATAAACAATTTATTTCAAAGAATAAGTCCGGAAATTGGGTTTCGATTATACAAAGTAAAAGCATACTTTTCAAAGATAATCCCAACAATCTCCCACTTATACTCAAAGTCCGCTTTTAAGTATACTACAACACGTCTCGAGTAATCCGTGACATCTAATGTCACCTACCACTAACCTAATAATTTCTCCCACTTATACTCAAAGCAGATTGGTAACGGTCTTGACACCCATTCCACTCACATGTCTCTCGAATGTATTCAGAGGCGACGCTTTTTGTGAATGGATCTCGCCAGTCGTCTTCTTGACGCTATCTTTGCCACATCTATATATCCTCTCTTAACGATTTCTCATATAAGATGTCTTTCCTTTAATGTGTTTGTTTGACTCGTGGACTCTTGGTTCTCTTGAATTTGCAATCGCCCCTTCAGCGAGATATTGCTAGTCAAATTGTAACACCATCCAAGTCCACTAAGAAGATCTAGAGCCCAATAGGTTCTTTTTCACCGCTTCACTGGCGACTACTTACCCGAGTCCCATGGTTGAGTCAGTGATGCATTTCTGCTTCACACTCGTCCATTGGATGGCTACACTTCCCAAATGGAAACACACTAACTGAGGCAGATAATTTCGAATCTATATCGATTGGAAACCGAGTCCGCGGAAAGATGGGGATTGGAGTATCGATCGATAAATCAACATTCTATCCCAGGAGTTCTTTTCGGATACTTGAATGTTTTTAACTATCGTCCAATGCGCTTTCCCTGGGTTACTTTGATATCTTGCTACCATGCCTACGGCAAAGCAGATATCCGTTCTCGTACACAGCATTGCATACATAAAGTTTTCCGACAGCCGAAGCACACGGAATGCCTTTCATGTCATCTATCTCCTTTTGCGTCTTAGGGGACATTTTCTTGGATAGATGGATTCCAAGTCTGAAAGGTACGAATCCTTTCTTGGAATCTTGCATGCTGAAGCGTTTCAAGACAGTGTCTATGCATGAAACTTGCGATAACCCGATCATCCTTTTCTGGCGATCTCGAGTAATCTTGATCCCAAGGATGTGTCCGGCTTTCCCTAAGTCTTTCATATCAAACTGTTTTGAAACGCCATGCCCTTACGTCTGACCACACCTTCACATCGTTCCCGATGATCACAATATCATCAACGTTTAGTACTAAGAATACCAATGCAGTTCCGAAACGCTTTTTATACACACAACTTTCAAACTTGTTTTGATCAAACCCATAAGACTTTATAACATGATCAAAACATTGGTTCCAAGCTCTGGATGCCTGTTTGAGTCCGTAAATGGACTTCTTGAGCTTACAAACAAGATGTTCTTGGCCTGTTTCAATGAAACCTTGGGGTTGTTGCATATAGATCTCTTCATCAAGACTTAGTTAAGGAAAACCGTCTTGACATCCATTTGCCGATTTCAACGTCGAAATGCGTGAAGAATCGATAAGAGAATACGGATGGACTTAAGCATGGCTACTAAAAAAAAAATTTCCTCATAATCGATCCCTTTCTTTTCGAGTATAACCTTTCGCCATTAGTCTTGCTTTAATAGGTTTCAACCTTCCCGTCCGATCCTCTTTTCCTCTTATATACCCACTTGCATCTAATGGGTTTGACCCCATTAAGTGGTTCGACTAGCTCCCACACTCTATTATGAAACATAGAACCCACTTCGGCTTTCATTCTTTGTTTTGCCAAGAAGTTGCATCCTTATCTTGGAGTGCCTCGTCATATGTCCATGGGTCCGATTAGGAATCAAGTCCGAGGACTCTCCTATTCCCATGAATCTCTCGGTCGTCTAACAACCCTCCCACTATAAGGCTCACGGTTGTGAAAACGTATCGTTTGTATATATCATCTAAGACTGATCAAGACCGAGGTTTGCCCTCTAAGCTCATTTAAGGTAATCTCACTTCTGGGTTTTCTTTGGTTCTATAGTTTTCTTCCAAAATCTAAAGTGGGTGCGGATGTCCACCTTTTGATCTTCGGAACTATAGAACATTCACCCTTTTGTTCCTCGGGGTATCCTACAAAAAATTTCTCTTTAATTTCGATCGAGGATCCAATTTACTAGCTTTCCTTGTCCAACACGTAGGGCGGATACCCCAAAGTTCTCATGTGTCTCATACTAGACTTGCTTGGGTCCACAATTCTTTTGGGGTTTGGGGAACCGATTTGGATAGCACCAAGTTCAGAATGTAAGTCGTTGTTTTTTCCAAGGCATGACCCTTTAAGCGACTCGGGAAGATCCAGTATAACTCATCATTGATCTAACCATTTCCAAAAGAATTATGTTGCTTCAGCTCTGCAAACCCCATTTTGTTGAGGGTTCCGGTCTTGATGAGTTTGGGATACAATCCCTTCATCGGATAAGTAGTACAAAAACTCATCATTTGAGCCGAGGTATTCGCTTCCACGATCGATTGTAGAGACTTGATACGTTTTTCCATATGATTCTCTGCTTGAGCCTTAAATTCTTTAGAATTTCTCAAAGGTCTCAGATTCATGCTTCATAAGGAAAATGTACCTTGAGTAATCATCAATAAAATTACTCATAACCTCCTCTTGCTTTGGTTGACATTTGACTACATACATCTATGTGAGCGATCTCTAACACTTCTTTAGCCCCATTCCCTTGGCTCCAAATGTCATCTTGGTCATATTACCCTCCAAACATGATTCGCGAGGTTGGAATTTGTTCATCTTGGAGACTATTTCCAAGGTGAACCATCTTTCACCAACCTTTGGATCCTCTTTGGATTTATATGACCTAATCTTAGATGCTAAAAAGTGTCTCGTTCACGTCGATGAACGTTATCTTTTCTCTAAAGCTTGATTGATGTGTTATAGGATACATTTCGTGAGTGGTGTGCACAGTTAATTGTATAGAGATTATTCAACAACGTTCCATGACAGATAAATTTATCAAAAATAAAATTGGTAACAACTTTATTAAAAAGTAACCAAAATATCCATCATAAAAGTTTAGAAACTGAAAATGAATTCTTTCTAAAAATTCGAACGTAAAGAATATCTCAAAAAAATTAAAGCATTTGTCTTCATAAGACAGTGCACTTCTCCCATCGCTTCACCGCCACTCGTGAAGATCGCCCGGTGTGATGAGGACCTCACTCCCACTAAGTTGCCGGGTCCGCTTGAACCCTCAGAATGTGAAACAAACATGATTAGTGGATCCCGTATCCACCACCCCCAAAAAATGGGAGGCATACGCCGCTAAACAAGTTTCAATAACTAGTGCGTGAGAATTACCTTTCTTTCCTTTCCTTTTGGGATCGGAACAGGCTGACCTCGATTGTCCTACTCTCCCGCTTTCCAAAGTTTTCCTCATACTTGATCTCATGCTTCTATTTGATGTTGAGTCTTCTTGGTTTAACCTTCTTTTCTTTTCATCATCCTTATCACCACTTGATCTAGGATGAAGAGAAGATTTTCGTTTCCCCAAGTTCTTTTCCTCGCGCTCCACTTCCTTTTCAACCAAAGTCAAAGCATTTATAAGATCCTCCACTTTAAAATCTTGATCTTCCATTAGATACTCAAGATAGTGGTGATTATAGCTCTTTGGTAAGGATTGGAGAATGAAATCAACCTTAGTGTTGAAGTCATATTTTTCGCCGAGGATCTCAAGTTCCTCAAATAGCACCATAACCCTAAAGGCGTCTTTGTCTTTGCAATAAATCGTCCTTTTTCCAATTTTAATCGAGCAATTTCTTGCTTCACACTTTGATCGCCATATGGGTCCGATGTCCAAACATCGCTTCGAGATTCTTTAAGATGTCTGCGGTGACTCATAATCTTGATGGCGGCGTCTCAACGATCGACATATGTGCGCGAATTGTTTCCTTCATCAAACCGTTTTGGCTCCCATTCACCATAAATCATCTCATCCCATATTAGGCATCCTTAGTTGGTTTTTCGGGTTTTGGTGAATCAAGTACCCATTCGGAAGATGATGCGGTTAGAATGATTTTATTTTGTGTTTCCAACCAAAATAGTTTTCACCAAAAAGTAAAAGGTCTTTAGGTATATTCGATAGTGGATTAGAAGGTTGTGACATGATGAATCGAAATAAACAATAATATGCTTAAGCACAAAATATATCACAAGGTTTGATCACATGCATCATATTAAAATCTCAAAAAAAATATGAACATGCATCGCCCAACATTTCAAAACAGTTTAAATAAGCCGCGTGGGGTGGGTCATTATTTAAACACATTCAAGGAGTTACAAACAAAACGATTACAAACCTTTAATATCCAGATTAATAGTTGTTCCCACTTGACCAATATAAAATTGACAGGGGACTTGAAGGGAAGTATATGCATATCAATTTTATACCTAAGTAATAACCATGATTAAATACATGATTACTATTTTGCTTTGATCGAGCCTCGTGGGGATGGTCATCGTCGCCACTAGTAATAACCCACAATCATCCGATTCGAATTCATTCATGTGAAACCTATCTTTTTGACCGATCGGTGGGGAATTTCTCCAAAAGAATTCACAAATAAATAAATCATGGAGGTCAAAATTAATTCAATTTTATTATCCAGGAATAAAATTGTCAATTAATTATTTAAAACATACTTAGTAATTTTGAAGTTGAGATTTTTCCATTTGGCAACCCTCATGCAAACACATTTAAAACAAATTAAATAAAGCATAAGATAGCACAAATAAATCAAGCAAAAGCAGGAAAAATAAACATATTGGTACAAATTATCCATTATGTCATGGTTTGATTTTTCTTGGCTTGATCTTGAAGAAACACGCCTCTCGAATTTCTCCCACTCGTTCGTCTCGAAAAAATGCCGTGTCGAACCGCCCCATGCCAGTTTCGCGGTAGGATGCTGCGCGCATCAAGACCCCGGCACAGCTTGCCCTAGGATTCTCAGCGACAGACGGCGCGCCTTTCCTCGCCACTGTAGTGCGCCGACCTTATAAGTTATTTATCGGCGGGTTTAGAATCAAGAAGGCGGCAACGCGGCTATTTCATCTAATGACCAACCGCCCAGCGTCTCCGTAGCGCCCAGCGGCTTTTGCCGAATCCGGGTCTGCTTCAACACCGCCCGTCTTGACCTTCATCCTCATATCCATGCGGCTTCTTCGGCTCAAGCATGCACTGCCTAAAGCGTGCCACCACATGGCGCCACTTTACGCTTTGGTTTCGATTTCGTCCTTTAATTCTTCATCTTTTCGTTTCGATCCGTTACAATTTATTTACAAAAATAAATAAACATAGATCTAGACTAGTCTATTACATTGATCAAATCAAACAAATCCTAGTCTACTCGTGGATTTTCTCACGAGGCAAAAACAAATCCGAACTAATCGAATTAAAAACCATAGTTTATATGCATGCAAAATAAAACATTAAAATCCAAGACAATTGGATACCGCAAAATAGATCTAATGGTTCTACTATCCAATTTCAAATTTAATGTCCATTTAATTAAATTACAATTTAAAAAAATTCAGAGTCTCAAACAAAGGGCTCGATGCGATTGTTGGGGAATGAGTTGCACAGATCTATTCGGGGTGAATATTTAAATAAAAATTTAATTCATTAATTATTACTAGCATGAATTAATCCTATATTAATTCAAATAATAATTGCAACAACATATCATGCATATAAAAAGCCACGTAAAAACCTACGATCGCGGAATCTACGAGTTTACGTTAACGCATCTCCTGGACGGCAAATGGCTTTGGTCGGACGGACTAACAAAAGGACTTCCCAAGTATTCCCTTAGCCCTTGCTCGACAATCCGGTGGAAGGATACTCATGAATAATTAACAAAAGAAAAAAATAAACTTTGTTGCACCTTATGTGGATTTGCTAATATTTCCAAAGACATGGAATTGTACTTGAGAATGAACTAATCATCCCCTATATATATAGGAGGGAGGGTGAACGAAATTTGTGTGTTTTTTCAATGTGGGAAAAGACTTTTCTTGGTCACCAAGAAATCTTGAATATATCCCATATATTCTTTTTTTTCCCATAATTAAAATATTCCACAAAAAATCCACCTCCTCTATTTTATGGAATTTTCGAAAATATTAGTGTGCAAGAATCCAAGATTTGGATCTTCTTGAATTTATGAGATATTCTTGTATTTCAAGAAATACATATCTTCCATAATATCTTTTCAAGAAAATCAAGAAAATCTTTCTTGCCCACTATATTTCCAAAATTTCGAAATTTCATTATGTATAACCAAGTGGGAGATTTCTTGAATTTAATGAGACAATCTTGTATTCCAAGAATACATATCTTCATTCCATAACAAAATTCAAAGAAAATATTTCTCCCTCTTTTATCCATAATTTTCGAATTAATTAGAGAAATATTAAGCAACAATATTTATTTTATTTTAATCACCTTTTCAGTTATTGGACTATATGTTGGGCTACTCAGGGGGCCTTTAGGAGAATTAAGATTGGACCTTCTAATGGATCTTGAATATCTAATATTGAGCCACAATATTATTCAAGCCCATAAATATTAATTAATCCCACTACATAATTAATATTGCACCATCCATCTTAACCCATATTATTACAAATCAATATGGCTCCCATCATTATTTCCGTGTTTAAGATTATCTAGCCCATTAATTAATTCAAGCCCTTTGAAATAGCTTTCCGTTAATTAATATCTTTTGTCCTTGGTCGAGAGAACGGTTCAACATTATTATCCATATAGGAAACTAATTCCACTTGCAAGATTTGGTATGATAAAACTTATGAACCTCCCAAGGGGGCAAATCAAGCAAGCGTACTTGCACACGATTCTTCGTATTAAATCTTAGCAATCACATGTGACCGATAATATTGCCCAAGATAAAAAGTATTGAATCTCTCTCTGATTCGCTACCCATGATAAGTCAAAGCAATAGTTACCAATCCCACGTGATCCTATTTAAGGGACGAAGGTTAAGAAACAACGAACCACTGAGGTCTAATTCTTCCTTGTTCGGGATTCAAGAATTTATCCTCCTCAGAGGTCATATTCAACAAGATCACCATGCACTAGTGTAATCTCTTGGTCAAGACAAACCAATCTGAGCCTTACACCTCAACCTTTCGCGATGGTTGTTCATTTCCATCTAGGTCGTGAATGGCGTACTTTTAGTTACAAGGGACTGTTAATTTAATCTTCTGTGATCGGGTATCACTAAATTAACTACAGTGTAACACGTACGAATTATTGAACAGTTATGCAGTAAATATATATAACATTCAATCATATTTAAAGCATCAGTGATAAACAATTTATTTCAGTAAATAAGTGTGGAAATTTAATTTCGATTATACAAAGTAAAAGCATACTTTTCAGTATAATCCCAACAATATTTCCCCAAATCGCGAACCAGAAGCCCTAGCCTCCTCCTCCCTCTCCCCCAAATCGAACCATCCGCCGCGCGTCCTCCCCTACTGCCGCCGCCGTCGCCACCTTTCTCTTTCCATAGGTAATTATTCTTTATATATATATATGTTAGCTAGTATATGTATGTTAGTATATGTATATATATATATATATATTGAATTAATGTGTATATGTATATATATGTTGAATTAATGTGTATATATATATTGAATTAAGTGTATATATATGTATATTGGTGTATATATATAATGTTGTATGTGTTGGTGTATGTATACTGGTGTATGTATATTGGTGTATATATATTGGTGTTTGATAGTATGCTTGTGTGAGGATTTAAACATAAATTAATGTTAATTTATTAGAATTAATGTTGTTAGTGTTAGAGATGAACAACTTGTTAGAGATGAATATATATTGTGTGGCTTGACTTGATTTTTTATGCTAACTTAGATATGAACAATTGATGCACTCAAGGTGTTTGATAATATGCTTGTGTGAGGATTTAAGCATAAATTAGGATTAATAGATTATGATATATTTTGGTTATATTAATTTGATGATTTGGTGAATGGATAGTAGTGTGTTGCTTTAGATGATTAATGATGGTACATTAGGTTATATACATTGTTTTGAGATGCAACAAATCCTTAGATACATGCAATATACAAACCTTAGGTACTACCACATTCTATATGCAAGTTTTATACATTAGGATTGTAATATTTTTAGGTTTAATACATTAGGATATATACATTATCATGAGAAACACTTCATATTACTTTTTCTATAGGCATCTCTAGTTCTATATGGATCGAAAGTGGGTTCGAGCAGATTGATTATCAGATGAGTATAGTAATGGGGTGAAAGAATTTTGTAATCATGCAATTAGACACTGCACCGACCCTCGGTACATTCCATGTCCGTGTTGGAAATGTATGAATGGAAAACCCGTTAGTGGTCGAGAAAGTCTGTTTGACCACTTGATGATTCACAGTATTGATAAAACATACATTGTTTGGACATATCATGGTGAGAGAAGAGATGGATGTAGCTCAAGCAACCTAGAAACTGACTTTAGGTTTGAAGATACAGTGGATGCGGATATTTTCGATGATGTACCGATGTTGATACATCGAAGTGGGGATGTCGATGATCTGCGAGATCATCCTTATATGTCGAAGAAGTTAAGGGATTCTATTTGGATTACCACATTGTGGCGGGTGTAAGAAAAGGCAACAAAAACCGGTACCGTGTGTTGATATTGTTCAACCTAAAAAAACGACTCACCAGTTGTTCGATGAGTGCTTCACAAGTATGCTGGAAACAGTTAGTGGTCTATTGCCTGATGGAAATGTACTGCCTAAGAGAGCATATGATGTTAAACAAATGCTCAAGTCCATCGGGTTAACACATCAGAAAATTCATGCTTGTCCGGGTGATTGTATCTTATTTCGGAAGGAGTATGCAGACCTCGATGAATGTCCCAAGTGTGGGGAGAAGCGATATAAGAAAAATAAATCTCCCGCGAAGGTGTTGTGGTACTTTTCAATAATATCAAGATTCAGGAGAATGTATAGTAGCGTTGTGGATGCTAGAAATTTAACTTGGCATCATGATGATAGGATCAAAGATGGAATGCTAAGACACCTTGCCGATTCACCCCAGTGGAAGACATTCGATGTCAGGCATCCAGAATTTGGCAACGAGCCACGATACTTGCATCTTGCACTCTCAACTGACGGAATGAATCCGTTCGGTATCCAAAGCACCAACCATATTACATGGCCAGTGATTATGTTAGTTTATAACCTTTCACCCGAGTTGTGCATGAAGCGCACTTACATGATGTTGTCTATGTTGATATCAGGACCCAAATAACCTGGTAACGACATAGATGTATATCTGGCTCCTTTGATAGAGGATTTGAAGCTCATGTGGGATGAGGGTGTCGATGTGTATGATGCTTGTAGAAAGGAGATTTTCAAGTTGAAGGTCATGCTGTTTGGAACTATCAATGACTTTCCTGCTTACGGGAATCTATCTGGATATAGTGTGAAAGGGGCCGATGCATGTCCTTGTTGTACCAAGAAGACACATTACATTTGCTTGAGTCATTGTAGGAAGACCGTTTATATGGGACATAGGAGGTGGTTGGACCCAACCCATAAGTACAGAACAATGGCCGATGCATTCGATGGCATAATTGAGATAGGTAAAGCACCATGTTTATTGTCAGGTTCGGATGTATTGAATGAGATGAAGAATATTGACACGCAGTACGGAAAGATCTTCCACAAAGAGTGTCCCCACTAGCGGTTGGAAGAAGGAATCAATTTTCTTTCAATTGCCCTATTGGAAAGAGTTGTATGTTAGACACTTCATTGATCTAATGCACGTTGAGAAGAACGTTTGTGTCAGCTTGCTCAACACTCTCCTAGCTGATAAGAAGTCCAAGGATGGTTACAATGCAAGAATGAATATGATTGACATGGGAATAAAATCAGAATTAAAACCTGTGCCTAGAGATAGGGGTCAACCGTTCTTACCTCCTGCTATACACACCTTGTCCAAGAATGAGAGAAAAGAGTTACTCCAGCTGCTAAAGGATGTGAAAGTACCAGAGGGTTATTCCTCCAACATACAGAGACTTGTATCAGATGATGGCGTGAGACTGGTGAATCTAAAATCGCATGACTATCATGTCATCATGGAGACTTTCTTGCCCATTGCAATACGTTTTATCTTGCCTGAAAATGTGCGCATAACCATAACAAAGTTATGTTGGTTCTTCAAGACAATGAGTAGCAAGGTCATAGATCCTAGAAAATTGCTTGGTTTTTAGAGGATTGATTGGGGACTCTCGTGAGCTTGAGATGTATTTCCCTCCATCATTTTTTGATATAATGGTTCACCTAACAGTTCATTTGGTACACGAGACAAGGATTTGTTGTCCTGCTCATATGCGATGGATGTATGGTGTAGAGAGATATATGAAAGTGCTCAAAGGATATGTGATGAATAAGTCCAGGCCGGAGGGATGCATTGCAAAACGCTATTTAGTAGAAGAAGCGAATGAATCTTTGGTGCGAATTTATTCGAATGTCGATGCAATTGGACTTCCGGTTATCCGGTACACCAATAGGATGGATGGTGAAGGCATTACCGGTGGTCAACCTGTAAGTGTTAGCATGGAGGAACTAACACAGATGCACTTGTGCGTACTTCACAACACGGTCGACGTGCTTCCTTTTATTGACCTACACATGTGATCACTTGCTGAGAGAAATCCCACCAGAGATAGATCATGGATTGAAGTTGAGCACAATCGCACGTTTGTTGGACCGGTTCAATGGTTAAGTAGCAAATATGTTGTCACGGGAAAGTAATCGAATGAATGAAAAGAGTTAAGTGGTTATCCGGAATGCCCGAGCGGATATGTGTATTCATACAAGTGTTATCTTAGCAATGGATACACATTTTATACCGAGATCATGATGCCACAAGTACTATGCGAGAATAGTGGAGTGTCCATTATCGCAAATCGCAGTGGATCAATCAAATACTACTTACTTTTTGGATGATTGTCAACATTTGGGAACTCGACTATATTGTTCACCTCAACCAATCTTCGAGTGTAGTTGGGTGAGGATCCTAACGGGGTCCAAGTTGAAAGTTACGGGTTCGTGACGCGTTGATTTGAAGAATGTGGGATCTGAGAGATGACCCTTACATAATGGTCGATTAAGCTCAACAAGTTTTCTATGTCCCCTAAGCCGGTTAATAAGAAATGGTCAATTGTGGTTCGTCAAACAAATTTAACAATAGTTTTTGATTAGCGACCATGTCGATGAAGATGTTGACACAATTGATGATCCTTTTCGTAACTTCACTCATTCTATACCATCTTTTCTATGATTACGCAAATCCACGCCCATACCGAGAATAATTAGAGATGAGGATGAATATGGCAATCCGGATCTTGTTAACATTTATGGTCATGAACGAGAAAGGTCAACCAAAAAAAAAAAAAAAAAACAAGTGCTAAAAAAAAAAATGTACGACTTTATTGAATGTTATTTCTTCCGCTATATTAAATGTTGTTTTTTTACTTTATTAAATAAAGTGAACTGGATCAATGGGTTCCGAGGTAACGAGATAATGAACATTGTGGACATTTTGTGTGTTGCTTTCTATTGAAGATATAATCCGACTTCTCTAACTAACATTCCTCTCAATGTAAGTCAATTTATCGATTTATTTAAATTATTATTGATTGAATAAAAATTCATACTATATTGATTGATTCGTTGTTTGCAGTTTGTTTATGAGCGTGAGCTCAATTCTTACTCTAAGAAAAGACTGGAGAAATGGAAAAACGATTGGACCGGGTACCTTTACAATCGATTCTTATATTCATACGATATTGAGTGAACGTTGTTTGAAATTTTGGTAGCATGTAATTAAATTATATATTTGTGATGATATATATTTCATGTTTTTGGTATATTGGACGTATGTTTATGATTGTATATTTATTTATTTCATGATGTGTATGTTTATTAATTTATTTGATGTTTTGGTATATATATGTGGTATAAGTTTTTGTTTATGGTTTTATTATAGGATTTTGGGTTTATGGTTTATGGTATTGGACGTATATATAAGTTTTGGTTTATAGTTTTATTATAGGATTTTTAAAATATAAAATAATAATTAAAAAAAAGATATTGGACAGCGGTTAATAACCGCTGTCTATGTAACATATAAACGAAATTTTTAAAAAAAATTAACTTAGACAGCGGTTGATAACCGCTGTCCAAGCTAAAACTTTTCAGCGGTTTGAAAACCGTTGTTTAAAAAAACAAAAATGGTTGAAAACCATTTGTCAAGTGCTTTTTCTTGGACAACGATTTTTTATCGGTCCAAGCTTGGGCGGTGATACTTTGGAGAGCGGTTATAACCGCTCTCCAAGGTCATTTTTTACAATTTGCCCAATTTCTCAAATGCCAGATAGTGAATGTATCGAAAAAAAAAAAAAAATTAAATATTGAACAAGCGGTGATTGTTAAAACTGATATTAAAATGGTTCAAGAGGCGAATGCAAAAGAGGAGATAGCTGCTACTCCTTTTGAGGACTACATTGCAGCTCGTAAGAGAATTCTTTCGATCAGTTTGTCCTACTTTTACTATTAGATGGATAAATCGGAAAAAAATGAGAAAACAAATCATATCCTACCTTTTTAAATGACCTTCTGTATGATTATTCTTGATGTAACCTTTCGATTTTTTCTTTTAAAAAAAAAGAAAGGAAAAAATGAGAAAACAAATCATATTTTTTTTTAAGTGTTTTATACTTGATTATACTTTTCCCTTTTTCCTAAAGCCAGGTGATGATTATTTATAATACCAGGTGATATTTTATCAAACATTATCCTCCTAGATGGTATTTATAATATCAATCATGATTTAATCCATCATAACAAACACTTTAAAAAATCAAATATATCACATGGATAAATAAAAAGTATCACATGATTTCATATTTTTTTCATATCCCATACTACATAACAAATGGCTCTTATTGGGGAGAGTAGTGGTTTTACATAAAAAAAAAAAATAGACAAATTATGGCCCAAAACTATAATTGACTGTTTCCCATGGCCCAACTGTTGAATAAATGGCCCAATTTACCATTGTCAGCCCATTTACAACAACAGTTTCAGCCCAAGAAAGAATAAGAAATAGAACGTAAATACCATAATTTATTTAAGATTAATTAATGGATTTAAATAAATAAATTGCTATGATATAAAGGAGTGAAATCCCTATAAAATTATAAATAACGTTTCCTTCTCATTTGAAAGTTGAAACGCAATTTTCATGGCGAGTGTACGGATTCCACCGTCGTCTTTGTTTGGCCCGAAGCCGCCGATTGTCGAATCATTATCTGTATTATCATCTTCTTCTCGCTTCAGGTTTATACTTCACTGTGCTTTTATTAATATTATCGATTTCATTTATGGAAGATTATTTGGATACACCATGCTTTTATGATAGAACCGAAATTAGCTTAAAATCGTCTGAATTATCACCTGCTTCGACCTTTTCTAGCGGCAGCTTAAATTCAAAAACATGTCGAGTGCGCAGAATCGCGTGCGGTCATTCCTGCTTCGAAGTAAGTTTGGAATTTTCATTCTAAATTTGTTTTTTTTTTTTAAGCAGCGTTGAGGCTTTAAGTTTCCGTATTTGATTTGTAAATGTAATTTAGGTTTTAATTTCTACAGCCTGTTGCAGGTAGATGTTTTTTATTATACTTCTTGTTTTGACTTTGATAATTTGATTAGGAAAAGGCTGATGACTAAGTGTGACTTGGATGCTATTGAGAAATCTATATGAATGCCTTGTGAAATATAATATTAATTGATGTACGAATCAATTTATGTGTTTTTCAATAATTAATTCAGTGATTTTAACTTGTGTTTTCTAAAGAAAAAGAAGAGTGTTTGCGTGTTCCATCTAAATCATAGCTTCAAGCATAGGATAAGTGAAGTATTTCATCTTGACTCTGAAGGAAAACATGGGTGCTTTTACTAACTGGTCTGAAACGTAAGGATCCCAATTTTTATCTTTCATAATCTTCATATAACTTATTTAAATCTGATTAGACTACCTAATTATCCAAACAAAAGGTCAATAACACAAGTGAGTTCAGTTTGTGATTATTGATTTCTTGTGGGTGCATTTCTGTTTCTCTTTTTCTCTAATTAATTGTTGGACTTTGTGAATTGTGAGCATCTAGTGGGACTTTTCTTCATTAATGATGCCATTCTGCTGACTCAAATTATTCTATACTGATGCAAGTTTTAGAAGTCTTGTGCTGATTCCTCCATCTTGTTGTCTTCTTTCTGATTCATTTTTGTAGTAGGTTATTTATAGTGTACTGTAAAGGATATTATTATTGATGAAACACTATAATCCCCCTCGTCAGATAAAGGGCGTCAGGTATCGACCTCCAGGAACTGAGATTGATCTTTTGAATGATATTAATTTCTCCCTCCCCGAGAAAAGGTACATTTCTCCATTATAGACAATTAAGAATATATGGCCTTTTGAATCTGATTTCATCTTCTTATTGCATTAGCTCTGCTTTATAGTAATAGAAGTGGGGAATGCTTAGGCTAACTGTTAGAAGTTGGATATTGAGTGCATATGAATCAGAATGGTTTCGTGAGCCTAGATCATGCATCTGTGTGAGTTTTTAGGTCTTTGTCTAGTTGTTTGTTTTGTTTAGGTGAATTTTGCAATATGGGTAAGATATTGTATTCTAAACTTTTGTAAGGGATGGAGTACCCCTTGTACTTCAATTTTTCATACTAGTGAACTTTTTCCTGATTAAAAAAAAAAAAAGGACTGAGTTTTGTTTGTACCTGTAGTTTTGGCCTGATCTTTGGACGGAGTGGAAGTGGGAAAACTACACTTTTGCAGGTTTATCTCTTTATGGATCTTCTATTTTATAAAGCTGATGTTCTGTAGTTCTTCTATGTTCTATAGTTCTTCTGCGTTATCTTAAATTCTTCTCTGATTGTCTACCAAGCAGCTAATTGCAGGATTAGTTAAACCAACATCAGGTTCAATCTATATTCAAAGATATGGTGATGATGGTAATCCAAATCAGTCTCTTGAACTGTTACAACCCGGAAGAGTTGGAGTTGTTTTCCAGTTTCCAGAAAGGTACAACCATTCCTTAAATCTATCTGCACTCATTAATGTATTTGCTACTCTAGCAATTGAGTTTTTCTTTTTAAAAAAATTATGTTGCTTTCTAGAAGATCTTGCATTTTAAATCATATGTTACGGATACCTATCTCTAACAGGGGTTGTTTCTTGCGTCAAAATTCTTCCCCTGGCATTTTCACTCTGTTTACCTGTAGATCAGTGTCAAGTTCCCTCCTGCTTCCTTTATCTACGACATATATTTTCCTTATTATACCAGCTATTAAGTTATTTTCAATATTTACTTGGTATTTCTAGTTGCTGTCTCTGATTAGGGTTATAAACTAACCAATCGAATCAAATATTATGATATTCGATTGCAACAAATTACTTGAATATTCGTATTTTTACTCTTATTATTTGAATTTAAATCTAATTCGCATTCAATTTGAGCGAAATTTGAATTATTCAAATATCGAAAATTTAATGAATTATCAAATAAGTATATATTAATTAAATAAATAAAAATATCTATAATTGTCTCGCTATGGACGCCCCACTATAACTTTTATTCCATAAAAGGAAAAAAAATCCACTACCCATAATTTTTATCCTACTTTTCACACAATATTACAAAAAAATAACATATTTCCCAATACCCAAAACTATTATATTATTATTAAATAAAAAGAAAATTATTAATATTTTTTAATATAATTAAATTAATATTATAAGTATATGAATATTCACAAATACTCAAATTGAATATGATAACACTTGTATTTGAATCTAAAAGAAAAAGATTGGTTTTTTTTTTAAATTTTGAATATTGAGTCAAATAAAAACGAAGTCCGTTTCTGATCTAGTACCCATCTCTGTGATGTTCAGTCTCTTTTTTTTTAGTTTTCTTCCTATTCAGATAGTTATGCTTGTGAATCTCAGATAAGCTATCTAAGATAATTAAAGTTGGTCTAGGTTTTTCATTGCAGACAATGTTCTTGATGAAATGATATTTGGGTGGCCAAGACAAAAAGTTGGGCTACAGTTGAGAGAGCTCCTTGCATCAAGACTCCAAAAAGCCATGACATCGGTATCAGTTCTGATAATGAGTGCAACATATTAAATGGAACATTGACTCTTTTATCAACATCACTTTCATTTCTTTTTTACTAGTGTCTTGTTTGTTTTATTCAACACATAATATAATAGTACTGCATGCGTAATTCTGACTAATTTTTAATGCTTGGTAACTTATCAGGTTGGTCTAACTGGAATCCCTTTGGACAAAGATCCCCAGTCTCTGAGTGGTGGATACAAACGCCGGCTTGCCCTAGCAATTCAGTTAGTAAGATTCTTGCTTATTTTAATCCTTGATGCTCCAATGTTCTGTTAAAAAAAATGGTTGCAAGCGAATGGATATTTTTGTCTTTTACAGTCTAATGATTTGCCTTAAGATTCATTTGCTTTTCTCAGGTGCAAACTCCAGACCTGTTGATATTGGATGAGCCTCTTGCTGGTCTAGGTATGTCTGCTTGCTAAGTTCTTCAATCGTTTTCCTATCCCGGAACTTATGGTTTTCTACCCTGCTAGTAAAAAGCCAATATCTACTATCTGGAATGAGATATCATTAATCAATAAAGCATATAATTTGAGGTGATAGGTGAGGAATCATTCTCCATTGTCCCCAATTTGCAACTCATCTTTTTACTTGGTTTAGGGTTTTGATGAGTCTAATTGTCCTGGTTAGTATAGTTGCAATTTAAGTTAGAGGTGTCACATTTTCAGATAGAAATATTATCTCAGGAGATGGATCCTTACTTAAATGTTCCCAGGGAATATAGGATCAACAATATAGACAAATGTGTTAACGTGTTGACCAACATTAACATGTAAAGTTCTATTTCTGAATTCAGATTGTCATCTTTGGTGCATTAGAATAATAATAAACGGTCATCTTTTCATAAGTGCAGATTAGAAAATTTATTGAATTTTGTTCAAATATCTGAAATTTCTTGGGCTTTTGGGGCATCTTCAAGCCTTACATGACTACGTAAATGTTTCACTGCTTGTTGGAATGCTGCCTTTATTATTCTCAACATATTTGGACCTGTTGAAGGCAGGAAAAAACTCCTTTCTTGTCATCTTTTAGTTAGATTAATCTTTTAGTGCACATGTAAGTTGATCAAAACACTCATCCTTAGGCATTATGCTACCTTTTTTACAACCAGGGCATAATTTAATATAAATGAACGGAATTTCCTAATTTGGATGAGGAGATTATCAATTCATACTATTAGGTTCAGATATCTTTTTATAAGATTGATTTTTTTTTTTTTTTTTTGGTTGCCATTTACAGCCTTTTTGTCTCACTTAGTTGCTTAATTTCACCTATTGCATTTCCTAATGCAAAGAAATTATAGCACTTCTTTAAATCCTGAACTTTATCTTCTGGTCTGGTCTCTAGATCATTCTTTAAGCCTCTGAAAAGCTTGAATTGGATCTTGTGAGCAGCCTCATCTTCTTTTTTATTAAATTTTCCTTTTCCCTATTAGATTGGAAGGCGAGAGCGGATGTTGTTAAGTTGTTGAAAGATCTGAAGAAAGAGTTAACTTTGCTTGTTGTCAGCCATGATCTTAAGTAAGTTTACAATCGCATTTGTAAACACTATTTTGAATCTTTTCAAAGAAGTTCATGACTTCTCAACTCATTTAATTTCCAGTGCATCTGTTGAAACATATGGATATGATTCAATGCAGAATACTCACTTATGCCTCATTTTTTGCCATCAATTGGCACCTTAGAACTGAGGTCATACATGCATTAGAACTAATGACTATGTATTTCAAATATACTTTTCCCATTAAAAAATATGTGCAGCCTTAATAAAACATTTTGGTAAATTTTTTAAAACATTTCATACATTACAATTTATTGTGCAGTATATTGTCATTAGATGTCAAATATATATCTTTTTAGAATTAATATTCAGATATATGTTTACATCTTTAGAGAGTTGGCACCTCTAGTAGACCAGTCCTGGAGGATGGAAATGGGTGGAGTATTAAAGAGCGAGTACCTGTCTGTTTGATTACATATTTTACTTCCTAATCAACTAATGCTGCTGCAATTGAGGTACGGCTATGAACCTTTAATTCTGCACCTAGTACCGTTTTGACTTTTGAGCATATTCACATAAGGTTGAAAAGTAAGACATGCAAAACAAATGTCGTGTTGGTATTAGTTTTTTCTTGATTATTCCCTCATATCAAGTGTAAACCTGTTTGAAGCCTTTCTGAGAACAATTACTAAATAGAGCTTTCTATGCAAGGTAATAATCTTGACACAAACACTTAATACATTAAACAGAAGTTGGTTTAATTTTAATACATGACACTATATATGAGTCTATCTGCAACTAATATTTTGTTGTAGAGAAGCACCAGCAATCATATTATATTACCATCCACAACTACAGTACTTTACTAGAAAGCACACTGGGTAGGAGAGACTCCTAGTTTATTTATTTCTAACTTATTCAGTCTCACTCATTAACACGCATACTCAAGCACACTCCACCCTTTACCCTCAAACTGAACGAGATTTCTGAGCTTTGCTTTTGCTCTTTCGCCCCTACAGCTCCAAGACCAAGTCTATTGTATAGATACAGGAAAAAGAAACCAGAGTTAGATAAATGAACATAATTAAGAAGCAATGATTCCCTCGCTTATTGCAATACTTACAATCAGAATCGGTCTTAATCCAATGACCTCCATTAGTTGTTGAACCACTGCAGATACCACTTGAAGATAGTTTCGTAGTGCTCTTTTCACTTTTTTTGCTGGCTGGCTGACCATCCATCTCATTTTCATGCATGCCTTTCTCCTCGCTCTTTTGAATGTTATCAAATTGTTTCTCAGTTATCTCTTCTGGGTGAACCTTCCTGTGCAGCATTTTGAGAGCCTGCATCCACATGAGAGAGTGCAACTTAGACTACTATAACAATATCCTCTTGGCTTATGTTCTGCGAATTCATTAGTTTATAATTCAATGATTAATGCAATCCTTACTCTAAGCAAGTACTAGTTGTTGACATGTATGCTGTACAAAAACGACTAAACCTTTATTCCACTGCTCGGTATTGGTAACATGATTTTCATTTATATTCAGTTCATATCTTTTCAATTAGTCTATAGTCCATCCTAGTGTTTTTAAGTCTTCCCTTTTAATTTGGGTTAATTAATTCACTTTCTAGTTTCTACTTGTCATAGAGCATCAAAAAGTCTTTTATGTAAATGTCCAAACCATTTCTCTAACGTTTTTATTAATGGGTCAACTCGCTAGTTTCTTTCCAATGCATTCATTACTTACTGTATTTAATCTAATGTGCCCACACATCCTTCCCAGCATTTTTATTCCTGCTACCCTCAATTTTTATCCATGCCCAAATGTATTCGTCCAACAACACCGTGTCGATAAAGTATTGCCAGTCTTGTGCACTTTTCTTGTTACTGGTACTCCATGATCACAAAGTATAGAGGATGCACTTCTCCATTCATCGATCACCCCATTTTCTTTAAAGGTAGATCCTAGACAATTAAAGCTTTTAGAAGCATTTAAGGCATTTATCCTATTATTACTTCAGTGATTGCTAAAGTCGCATTCCTATATATTGTATTTAGTCATGGCTATACCTTTGATTCTAAAGCTTCTCTTCAAGCTTCTAGCCACATATGGAAATAGTTAGTGCAAGTGTTTAGTGATCTCTTCTATTATTGGGACAAAAAGACATGGGCTCAGAGCTATCCCTGATGCAAGCCTATAGTATTCAAGAATTCACCTGGTATTGGTAACCCTACCGGTGTCCTTGCTTATGTTTTTTATCCTCCTTATATATATATATTATATACGCACTACTTTTTGCCCATCTCATTTTTAAAACCCACCACATAATATCCTGGTTAACTTTGTCATTCGCCTTTTCAAGATCAATATAAACCATATATAAATATTATTTTCTCTAGTTGTAATGCTGAGATAATCTTCTTATAAGATATATAGCTTCCATTATAGACTTCCCTGGCATGAAACCAAGCTAATTTTTTTAAACATTAGTCGCTTTTCTCTACCTTGATTTTATTACTCTTTCCCACAGTTTCACACTATGATACATTAACCTAATACCCTTAGTTTTCTAGTTTTCACAATTTTAAAGATGTCCCTTGTATTAATACACCTTTCTCCATTAATTTTTACACATATAGAGTATCTCCTAAAAAATTGTTTAAATCAACCTTGGGTTTATGTTATCCCTTATATTTAAACTATTTTTAAAATACATATCAACCAACTGATGTTTATGGCAAACACTTAATTAGCCTGTTGCTAGCGATTTTAAAAGAGACAATTTTTAGTTGCAAAATTTTATTGTGCATAAGCTGAAACAGATACATTACTCATTAGTTATATGGCCTACTTCAACTAATGCATGTGAGTTCTAGAGATACTCGTTATGCATTACCAAACTTCAACTATAGGGGATGTTTGGTTTGTTAAGAAGGAATGGGAATGCTAGTAGGGACGAATGGTAATGGGTATGCTCATTCTTATTAAGCTGTTTGTTTTCCACATAGGAATGACTATCATTACCATAGATGTTGATTGGATTAATTTATAACTTTACTAAGAAGAATACATTAAATCTTTTTAGTAAAAAAATAAAATAAAATATGCACATGGATATTGATTTTTAGGAGGGAATGTGTTGGGAGATGAATTTAATAAAGATATATGATTTTGATTAAGATCCCAAAACCCCTGAGTATGACATGTTCAGAATGATCTTGATAGTTGAGTCAGGATTCAGTTTTAGAGTACCTTTATCGCAAAATTATAAACAGATATAGATCGGGATTTTAAAAATTCGAAGAACTCAAGATGCGTTTTCGAAGAAAGAAACCGAAGTTTCAAATGAAACGAAGTTTCAAGAACGAGAATACGAAGAACTCAATTGATGAATTGAGATATCAATCTTCGGCGAAGATGATATCGGCGAATCAATAAAGACAGAAGATATCGAAGAAGACTCGAAGATATCGGAAGATAAGACGTAAAGATTTAAGACCAGATTATTTTTTATCAAGACGCAATGCAAGACAAGATCAAGAATGAAGATCAAGAATAAACATCAAGACTATCAAGAATTCCTTAAGATTGTTTGTTAAGGTTATATCAACTCGTAGTTTGTAATCAAAATGAAGGTGTTGCTTTAACTCGAGATTCAAAAAGAGGAAGAAAAGAGACAATAAAAAAAATTTTAGTTGCACATGAAAAGTTTATTGCCTAAAACGTGTTAGGAGTTTCAAACCTAAATTGTATTGCATAAGCGGATAGTTTTGAAACAAATATAAATTACTACATTTAGAAATTTATATGGCAAAAAAGTTAAAGCACTCGAAAAACTTAGAATTTCCCAAGTGCTTTTATATTGAAGAGGCTACTAAACTAAGCCTGCTTGATAAGATTTATCAAAGCTTAGTCGAGATATCCTAACCATTTGCATTGCATTGTAAAAGATATCTCCCGAGAAAAAGAGAAGGTAGTTGGAGTGTGTTTGTTGGTGAGAAGGGTTGTAAAGAGTTAGTAAACTATAAAGGGATGTTTGGTTTGTTTTAAAAAAGAATAGGTAAATGATAGTAGTTGGTAAGACGAGGTGGTAATGGGTATGCTCATTCTTAATTGATGTGTTGTTTTTGTTTTTTTTTACACATAGGAATGAAAGCATACTTTTATCGATATTTGATTGGAATCAATCCATAAAGATGTTCACTATTACATAAAAAAAGGAAGGTTTTAAAAAAGCTACAGTATAAACTAAAGGGCCAACCATTACAAGACAAATCTTTTACCAAACCGAACTTACTCTTCCGAGGGTTAAAAAAAATAAAATAAAATTATGTATCACATGGATACTTTTGATGCTTTTTGGGACCAAAGTCGACCTCAATAAGAAAAAAGTTTTAAAAACACTGAACACGTGTATTCCCCCCCCCCATACACGTGTAAGACTCGTTTGCACCGGGACCAACAGAATGAAAGCCATTCCTCCCAAAAGGGAGAGAAATGGTGATTCCCCATTTTTATTTATATGAAACTTCATTCTTTGGACTCATACGCTCCTACCAAACATATCATATTGATCCTGTTCATGTTCATTGCCTCCAAACCTACAGACCAAGCACCTCCTAAACCATGAAAGAATACACTTTGCAATTATATGGTTGCTTTGTCCCTCTAATGGCAAGGATGCTAAATTTTACTAGATTTTGAACCAAAAGTCCTGACCGAACGTCTTGCGGAAGCATATGAAATGTTATAATTGGGATAAAAATATATTAAAAGCTTATGATATTTTTGCTATTATAGTAAATTGTGTTGTTAGATAAGCTTAACAAAAGTAGTTTAACTAAAAAGGTAGTAGAAGTTCTTTCAATGGCTTTATTGTAATGTATTAATTGCCATATGAGTGTTGAATTAAAAGGTCATGTCTTAGTTTAAATTGGAAGTCGGAATGGTTACATCTTTTGAGGGACTCATTTTGATTCATTTTTTATTTTCTTTATACATCAAGAAAACCAATGTTTAGAAGCTGATGTAATAGGAGTAACTGACCTTGGAGAGTTTCTTCTTCATTGAATTGGATTCAGTAGCTTCTTTCTTAGAAAAAGTTGATGAGGAGTGGAACTTCTTCACCACTTTTTTCATGAAATGAGCCACATTTCTTTTCTTTGGTTGCTCTTCTCCTGCAGATTTCCTTGTAGGATCATCATGAGCTATATTAGTCCTCTTAAAGAGCTCTTCAAGGGATGTCCTTTCTTTCATTGTCTCTTTATTTGGTTCAATTGAATTGGCAAAGAGATAATTTTGCAGAGGGCAAGCGCGAAGTACATGTGGCCTTCAGAATCAGCTCCTTCAATTGGCTTATTGCTTAAGGTTATAATGCTTACTTGACTACTCCTCCCAGATGTGTCATCAATATTCTCTTTCTCCTCAGCTTCTAGAAACTTCTCTAGCTCATGGTTTATTAACATGATATCATTTTCCGTTATCTCCATCTGTTGATTAGTCAAATTTTCATGAGGCACTTCGAGTGTCGGGGTCGGGGGTTCTGGGTAGTTCCATCCCAAAGGTGCCGATTGAAAGAAATTCAAAAGGTTCGAATGGTCCTTCTTGGAATTGCTCATCAAATTTGTTGGTTTCAAATCTGTTTGAAGACTTCTGGCAGTAGATGTTTGAGCGAGGCACAGTCTTGTTTGGCTCTACGCAGTAATTTTGCTCCCCAAACAATGTCTGCACTGAAAAACAAGTGTTTCCTGAAAATTGAACAGAAATGACAGTCCTGTCAGCAAACAAATTTCCCTCGTAACATTTTGTCCAAACTTAGTTTGCATTAGATAATATATAGACACGTGAAGCCACTTGAGGAAGTTACCTTGTGTGGAATTCTTCACTGGCTCTGTACTGTTATGCATCAGCTTTCGGTGCATCCAACCTAAGAACTGTGACAAAAGACAAAAGTTAGAAATATTTCATCGAGTTTTGTCTTTCCAACGAGACTAAGGACTTACTGCCATATTGAGGTTTCTTGTGGTCAGAGATGGTTATCTTGATTCTGATTCAAGAGTGAAAGGGATGTAGATAGATATAGAATACTAAGAATAGAAGAATTAATCTTTAATTGGAAGACTTAATAGACTTGTAGTAGAGGGACAGGTTGAGTTCCTTTTCATAATGTTGTTCACATATGGAAAGCCTAGGAAGGTCTGATGGTTGCAGGACTATTGTTAGACAACTTCTGTCTTGTATCACTCGAGAAGTGGGTTCGAGGCCCACATTTCACAGTGATGCTATATTTGCAAGTCACACGTGCGATTTCTTGGAGTTTGTGATGTTGTAGCTAATAATGAGCGTTTAACTAGTGATCATATCACTCAATTTTTTTTTAATAATAATTTGAATTTATTATTTCTGTATGTTATGCCATATCAACAATGTACCATGATGTGTGAGATTGCAATGTGGCCATGTTGTTTATGTGATCTGTCATGGACTCATGGGGCATTACTTGCTGGAGAAAAGTTTTCCCATTGATTTTATTGGGCGATATTTGTATTTGTACATCTAGGGCCACGTTAAGATATGGCTGGATTTCGTATGTATTTGAGTCCTTCTATCTAGCTTCTTTTTTCCCTTTTCTAGAAATTGGGCAACTAAGAAATTGAAAAAAAAAACACCAAGATATAATGTGAGGGTTCGGAGAGAATCCTATCTTTATTCTTCATACAGCCGGCCCACACCCGTATTTTTATGTCTTTATTAGAGACTTCACGAGACTTGAACACCTGAGGTTGATATATGTAACGAAAGCAATTGATTTGCAATATGCTTATGAGAACAATAGTATTACCAGATTTTGTTTCTGATTCAGGTTTTGAATATCCATAGTGTATAAATTAAGAGTAACATTTGTTTGCACCAGTTGCACCTTGTACCTAGTGCACAACTAATATTGTTCACTGAAAACAACTAATATTGCCAACTAATACCTTTTAGTATACCATTAAAAAATGCACGGCGAAACTGGTGCATAGAAACATTTGCCAAGAGACTCTATGTATTTCAAATGTGCAAGAAAAATCTCAATTGTCATCTTTGCATTGTATATTATATAAACTAGGAAATAATTATTTATGCAGGAGACAAGAATGCACGAGATATTCTAGGCCACATGGACTGCTGGAAAATCTCGTTAGTTAACGAGTCAACTTGACAATTATATGCAACATGGTCATCAGCACAGCTGTGGATATAAAGTAGTAAAGTTGTGTTGCACCAAAAATAATTTTTGCGGCTGAAGGCAGCAGCACCATGCAGTACCCATGCTTCAGTCTACAAAAGGTACATTTTACTTATTTGTTTGTATTGGCTTGTCTTAATTCCTTGTATGAAATTCTAGTATGACACCAATCTGGTATCACTGTGCTCGAAAAAATATCGGTATGATGTTAATTTTACCATCTTAATTTTCTTCTTATACAATCTTATTTATTAATGAATTCCATTAGCCATATAATTATTCAGTTTACGTGGCGTATTACTAAATGAAACATTGTGATTTTCATCCCATCAATGTGTATGCTAATTATTTGATTTGATTATCATCCTATCTATATATATGTATGCTGATGCATTTGGACATTTATGGTTAACCACACTTGACATATTATTATGTAATGCTTTCTTACAAATATTTGTTGCTATTAGGAGGTTACCTAGTCATTTCTTGCATGTAAGCTGTAGTGAAGTATTTGGCTTAATGCTCAAAGGGGAACTTGTTAAATCCAGTTTTAATATAACATTTTATTATTATCCAGTTGCATATCATGATAGGATATTTGTATCATTTTTCCTGCTAGTTTCAACCACTTCAGGCCCCTCATCCTAGTGAGTAATGACTTAGGAGGTGTTTGGTTTGGACTGTATATCAATTTGGATTGGGATCTATTTCCACATCTTATCCATTTTATTATTATCCAGTTGCATGTCATTGACCTTTAGGATATCTCCGATATTTTCCTCTTTAGTTTTAACTCTTTGAATAAGGAATAATAGTAAAATAATAAATTATGGGTACTATTGTTATTTGTTTGGTTTGGGAATTGGGAGGAGAAGAAAAATCAACTTGGATGTGGAATGGGTATGATATTTTTTCTTATCCAGTTTTTAAATTTGCATAGTGGAGTTATTTTTTTTATTTATAAAAAGGAAAACTTATTGTGGGATGGATAGAAAATGAAAGTATGAAAACTTAGAAGGATGGAGGGAGTATCATTTGTGACACAGCTTAATTGCATATGACAAGAGCTATTAAAGTAGTTCATTTGAGTCAAATATCGGATAGCTAACGAGTTGCCTTGAATCAATTATACATGTAGAGTAGTCATGAAAAAATGACCATGTCCATAGGGGGTGACGGACTGTTTTTTTTTTTTTTCCGGTAATCGACATGATAAGACGCGATTTCAATTATTAATTAAAAAAAACACGACTAACATTAAAAAAAACGCCCAAATTCAAATTGAGAGAAAGGTATGTGACACGATAAGTAAAATAAATAAATTTTAAAATATAATTTATATTAAAATTTTGATATTATCCATCGATAATAAACGTTAACACGATATATATTTAAGTGATAAAAATAAAAATTTATAATAAATAATAAAATATTAAGTCATATGTATAATAAAATATTTTTAATTCAAAGTAGTTTAATCGAGTCAATATCGGATAGCTCACGAGTTGCCTTGAATCAATTATATAACATGTAGAGTAGTCATGAAAAAATGACCATGCAAGTCTAGAAGAGGCTACGTAATTGATGTGTGTCCACTAATTATATGATATCTTGGTCTAGTTTGCGTGTTGTAGGTCTATTATTGTAGGGAAAGTCATGGAACATGATGGAACTGGTGAAATAAGAGGGATCCTCATTTTTAGCTAAAAAACGAAAGACTAAAAAACAGAGATGTTGCCTTTTATCTGGACATATAATAATGACTGAGTACAGACTCCTATGGGGTGAGCACCAAATGCCCATACAAACAAAAACATCCACAACCTGAACAAATAGCTAAAGGGCTATGGAGGATTCATTAAGAAAATCTTTCATCATAATCACACGGTGGCTCCCACGCGTTTCTGCTACTACTTGATATGTGCTTTTAGATTAAATTGGATTTATGTTTTTGGTCAAAATTTCAAAAGAAATATTTATTAATGATAAAAACTTGTATAAAAATATCTTATTTACTTACTATATATGTATATGATATGACTCATGGGTTTATGGAGCTCCATCTCAAATACATTTTAAAGCTAAAGTATGTCATAGATATTGAATTATGAGAAGGCAAATAAAGCAATAGGGATAGCAATGATATCCTGTCAAAAAAAGGAAATAAAACAATAATAATAATATTTTATTTTGAGCATGGTGAATTATATATGAGATAAATCTATATATAAGACTTTTAGAAAGTTCTCCCTTTATTAAATTCAATTTTAAACAAGTTTCAACTCAAAAATAATTATCTAATCAGTTTAAAGAAGTACAAAAACACATTTATTTCAATGCAATGCCTTGTATGTACTAGGTGTATCGTGCAACTCAAGTCCACTTTTTTAAATTCGTGACTTGTTTTCTTAAAAAGTTTACTTGTTTGCATTGAAACATTCAATCTATTTTACATTATATATGTTGCATGTTTCAGTGTAAATAAATTGTACATTTTAATTGCACGGTGCAATTAGAGCATATGTGATCTACACTATTTCAAAAGAACATGCTCTTAAGCACTTATTAGAATTTACAAACACCACCAGAACGACTCGATGTATACAGTGCAGCTTGGTTTTCCATTTCAAATAATTTTTCATTTAATTTCATCATTCATGATGTTATCTTATATGAATTAAATACACTCGTATACAGTATACTTGGGTGACTGAGTGTAATCACATGATCAATTATATTAGTGGGCCGTCATAAGGGCCTATTGCCGGGTTTCTTATTGGGCCTATTGAGACCTGGGCCTGGATCCAGTGCACTAGGTATATGCGAGTGACTGCTTTTGGACGGCCTTATTTTTGCAGGCTAAAAATATGATGGCGGAGCGATAAGATACGGATACGGGGATACGGATTTTTAAAAAAATTAGAATGTGACACGTTAAGAATACATTTGTTTATTTATATTTTATTATATATAATGCCTATAAAATATATGAAAATTTTAAAATTAATATATCTAATATATGTAATTTACATAAAATTTAAGCATTTTCAATAATTTAATGTAATTAAGTATCAAAACATTAATTCAAATAATATTATCTCAATACATAAGTTATACTAAGGAATTTAATAAAAATAAAAAAAGTGATATTGTCAATTTAAATTATAGTATTGGATCTCTCATAAATTATACATCGCGCACATATGCACGTGTTTAATATTGAGAAGCGTGTAACTATACAAAAGTAAACGTGCAATTATTCCAAATTTAAATGCAATTATGTTGAATTAATGATTTGCACTTTTCTATATAAAATAAGATGCATTTTTCAAAGATAACAAGTTATGCAGATATTTTTAAAATCGATTTATGAATCTGATTTATACAAAAAAGACTATTTAAATTATTTTATTGTATTAATAATGTTCAATTCAAATAACACATTTTATACTTAATAACATGACCATATAGAGTTCTTAGTCTTGCAAATTACAAAAATAAACAAAAACAAAAACAAAAACAAAAAAAAAAAGTTTTTTTCTAAAAAAATAACCACCCAATCATTTTCTTTTTTGGGATCACGACAGATTAGAGCGTATCCTATATTTTTTTAAAAAAAATATTTATGGACTTTACACTTTGGCGTATCAGAGTCACGAATTCCACGTGACTTTTACACTAGATTCACACCCAATTTTAAACCCATACCCTAGGAGTATCTGATACGGCATAGTGGTTTTTTTAGAAGAATCTGTACATCATAGATATCAACACAAATTAACATCTATTTGCATCTATAATCTAACGAAAAGTTTTGCTATATTTAGACTAAGTATTTGACACTCATAAATTATCCATGAATTTTTATCATTTTAAATTTATTTTATACTGTATAAATTAAACGTTTCAATGAAATAAATTATGTTTTTTATATTTTGAATTTATTTTATACTGATAAAAATATTTATGAGAAAATGAAATAAATTGTGTATTTTAAATATATATTTAAATTTTATTTATGGTGCACATGACAAATACAAAATTTTGTAAAATCAAAACTAGAATTGGATAATTCATAGAAACTCATGGTTTTAGCCGTTCAAGATTTCATTTCAGTTTCCAAAATTTGAATTTTTGCAGTTTGCAGATGTAATATGTGCAGCTACTACTCCCAAGACTGGTCTTGTATGGATGCCCATAAATAGTAATCTCTTGCAGAATTATTTTAAATTCAACCACAAAATAACAAACTTTGATAATAATATTATCAAAATATCTTTGGTTACGTCAATGTACATAACCACAAAATAAGGCTAAATTGCACTAAACGTGAACATTGCTTGTAGTGTAGTTGCACGCTGCCATGACTCACCTAACATGCTATGGAACTTTCCCAATATACCCTCGGTGGTTGTCTTCGAAATACAATTTTTTTTAATCAACTAATGAATGTATACTGTTTTATAATATATTAGTTTTTTAATGCTTCTCCATTTATTTATTTATTTGTCGTGTTATAATTTGAGAGAAAAATTATTAATAGGTATAATTTTTTTTATATAAATTACAAATAGGTATAAATTTCATATACAGCTAAAGTTGCTCGTGAAAGTAAAATATATTTATGTATATATAATTATTTTATACCTATTAATAAATTGTAATATTTAAATATACTTATTAATAAGTGTTTCATTTGGCTCATGAGTGTATTGGATTTTTTATTGAGTTTCAACCTTTATTGTATTTGTAACGAAATTGCTTATAAATTTAGTTGGATTTACTTTCATTTATGTCATTTTCGATCAAGATCTTTTTTCAAATGATAGATAATCTTATTTTTTAAAATTTGTTGAGTGATTCTGATAAAAGAGTGTCAATTAATAATTATGTACATAAATACCCCCCTTGGAATTATTAAAATAAAAGAATATTTTGGTAGAATATTTCAATTAATTAACATAGTACAATGCAAAGTTGATCCCGACTTTACTTTGTTTTTTAAAACCAAAACCCGATTTTACTTGAATAATTTAAATTGTAGAAAACGGCAGCGTGAAAACAGGAGAGAAATGACGCCCCACATGTCCATGACTTTCATCATATTCACAATCTGAAAAAACAATACAAAACCAGAAAACAATTAAACAAACCTCAACTATCCCCTCAAAAACCCCTCAATTTCTTTACTCTGCAGCTTCAATTTGGAGGATCCGAGTACCGAATTCGGGTTTCAGTACACGATGGGAACAGAGCGAGCGGCGGCGGTGGAGATATCGGAGCCTCTGCTCCCGGAGGATGAAAATGCGGCGGCCCTCGATGCCGACGAACGAATTCCGGAGTGGAAAGAGCAGATTACGATCAGAGGGCTTGTGGTTAGCGCCATACTAGGGGCGCTTTTCTGTATAATCACTCACAAGCTCAATTTAACGGTGGGGATCATCCCTTCGCTGAACGTCGCCGCCGGTTTGCTCGGATTCTTCTTCGTCAAATCGTGGACCGGGTTTTTGACCAAATTAGGGATTTCGGTTAAACCTTTTACGCGCCAGGAGAACACAGTTATTCAAACGTGTGTTGTGGCTTGCTACGGGCTCGCCTTCAGTGGTAATTTTTCCTTTTTTGTTATAATTTTTACTGTTAACATCATAGATGAAGGAAACCGATTGAATTGTTAATCAGTTGAGTTAACTGTATATTTGATTGCAACAATGGAGGATTTAGCTGAAATCAATCGGTAGATGAACTGTTGGAGAAACAATATAGAAGGGGCGAGTTTTGACTGTGTGTTGTATTTTTGGATGGAATGAAGATTGTTATGATATTTGTGATCATGATGACAGGGGGATTTGGATCTTACTTGCTTTCTATGGATGAGAAAACATATAAGCTGATTGGTGAAGATTATCCGGGTAATCGTGCGGAGGATGTGAAGAACCCTGGATTGCTGTGGATGATGGGCTTTATTTTTGTAGTTAGTTTTCTTGGGCTTTTTAGCCTTGTTCCTCTTCGGAAGGTATATTATCAATGTTATTTTACTTATTCCATAACATTAGTAGATAAGATAAATCATTACTTCTTGTTATGGCTCTGGTTACTGCTTAGTTTTAATTGTTTCTTTTATATATATATATAATATATGAATGGCCAATCATTACGAAAATACAAAGCAGATTAATTTCCAAACAATTTGATATATTACTATAAAACTACTATTCTCAAGCAGAATTATGGATTTATGAAGTGAAATTTACAAACTAATTTCACATCAAAATGAACTAGAAGAGGACATTTTCTTGGATAAAGGAGAAGGTTCACTGCCGTTGACTGGTGATCCAGCTGAATCAAAGTTGTTTTGTTGCATGTTGCAATTTCTAAAAGTTTGTTTTTAGATTTCTAGATTAGAAAGTGCACGTAGCTAAAATTTAGAATAGGGCAAGTGCTAAGCAGTCAGTGTAGTTCTATTATGCCAGTTAAAACTAACCCGTCAAAAGTGATGTTTTTCCCTTCCTCGGTTCATTGAAGGCCAACTCCCTGTTATTATATTACTAGAATGAGACCTCTTCCCTGTTAAAAATTATTCTCTGATTGATGTCTCGGGAGTTGACGTGCATTTTTCTTTCATGTGTTGATATTGTACTAGTTCTCTTTTCCTAGTGCACTGAATTCAGCCTTGCAAATGTAGACAATAGCTTGCAGGAACACTAAAAGCTGAATGCATGGGTTCAACCATTTTTTCTAATCTATTTTGTTTATTGTATAATTTATTTGTTAGTAATCGGACTTTCGGAACTAATATTGCTGATATACAAATCCCCAAGGGTTGACCTAGAAAAAAACAAATCTTGGGACTGGGGATTTCTTAGTAAACCTAACCAGGTTTTTGTGTTTAAGTCAAATCAACTCTTTGAACCAACTCATCTTAAATCTTATAGATTGGGGTCATTGTTTGATCTATATCCCTTTGAAATAGGAGGAATGGAATTGGAATGAAAATTAGGTGTTTGGTTGATAAAATGTGAATCTTGAAACTATGATTTTGAAATCCTAAAACTATGGAATGAATTAAAGATTCATTCCTCACCATTTTGGGTTATTGGTAGAGTTTTTAAAAAATATAAAATTTTATTTTTTTTTCAAAAATTATTTTTTTTTATTATTTATAATATTTTTATGTATTATTAGTATATAATATAATTTTTTAACAAAAAAAAACCTTAAAAATAATTTATATTACAATAGTTTTCATTAAACCAATCACTTTATATGGTTAAATGTTTGTTTAAGTAATTAGAAACACTTAATAAATCTATATTGGAGTTGTTTGTAATCTTAAGATGTTCTTGTTCTGATTACTTTTATATCGGCGTAAGTTTAGGTTATGGTTTTATCAAAGCTGACCTTTCCATTGGAATTCCTATAGTTTGATTTATGATAGAACACTGGAGCTGAACTTTTCAAATTTCTTCTGCTAAATTTTGTTTATTGTAGCATTTATTTATTAGTAATCGGACTGTCGGAACTAATATCGCTGATATACAATGTTGGGTATGTTTGTTTATGATTGGAGTGAATTTCAAATCCAGTGGGATTAAATTGTCGAATAGTAAAAGGTAGTGTGGATTTCGTAGGATTTGATAGGGTAGGATTTAAAAAAATGTGATAGATGATTGATTGTGTATTGAAAATTGTGCGTGGAGTAAGAGAGAGTGTGTGTGTAATGTAAAAAAAAAAGAGAGAGAGTTTTGAGTTGTTTAGATAATAATAATAATTAAAAAGTGGGTAATATATGATTGATAGTGTATTGATGGATAAAGTAGGTGTATTATAGGGTAGAATATTAGAGGATTTGAAATCCTATACCAAAATCCGGATAATCAAAGGAGGATTTGGATTTGAAAAAAAAAAAAAAAAAAAGTGGGGTGCGGAGCTTTAAAAAATTGCCAGCTTATTGATATTCTCCATGATTATGAGCACTGTTGGAATAAAACCCCATTTCTATCATGTGCTTTCCAATATGAACTTCGTTAGAATCTTTTCTAAAGTATACATAACTTACCGGCAGTGCTGCACTTAATGCCCCTTCAGGAAAAGTGTGAGCAGAAAGAAACGGGTAAATATTCACTTCTAGAGAATAGGATATTAAGATAAACCTCTGGAAATTTTAAATGACTTATTAATGTCCATGCATGAGTAATTGCCATACACATAATATTTTCATATAAGTGGTTGAATATTCTGCTTTAAGTCAGTAGTACCTTAATGACTATCCACAGAAGTCTTGCATCTTATCAATTATATTTATTTATTCATTTTTGTTTTTCAGAAAGCAGGTGTCCTCTTTGGGTAAATATTTAAGCATAAGTTTCTGTTGGAGCTGCTTTAAATGGTTCTTTAGCGGTGTTGGTGATTCATGTGGATTTGACAATTTCCCCACTCTTGGATTGACACTGTTCAAGAATACATAAGTCATTTTCATTCAGTGCATTTATGGCACTTCTACTACTATATTAAGGGCATGTTTTCAACTCATTTTCAAAAAGTGAGAATCACTTATTTTTTAAGTTGGTAAGACACAACTTTTTCAAAAAATAAGTGATTCTAGTGTTCAAGTAGAGTTTGAAAACTGCCGATCAAAAAAAAAAAAAATATAGTTTGAAAACACTGCCCAAGTGTTGGGCTTTTAGTGAAACTGGAGTATTAAATACTTGAACATTTTTTTTGGATGATTGGTTTAGCTTAACGTCATAGATCTCAGACAATGA
Organism: Stenogyne calaminthoides; assembly: GCA_037126765.1. Taxonomy (NCBI): domain Eukaryota; kingdom Viridiplantae; phylum Streptophyta; class Magnoliopsida; order Lamiales; family Lamiaceae; genus Stenogyne; species Stenogyne calaminthoides. The sequence continues at coordinate 2,576,605 of JBBCBC010000011.1, read as the reverse complement.
AATTTCATGCAGGTTTTATTTTGACTTTAGTCCAACTTATGTTGGATGTGGACTTATTTGCCCTCACATAGTCAATTGCTCAGTCCTCTTTGGAGCTATTATATCATGGGGTTTTCTTTGGCCGTTTATTTCTCAGAAGGCAGGTGATTGGTATCCAGCTGATCTTGGCAGCAACGATTTTAAAGGACTCTATGGATACAAGGTACCAGAAGTAAATTTTAGCCAAATGACTTAATTTTTGTTTTCTTTTACATTTTTTCTCTTAAACCTGGTACCTTTTCTCCACAAAACTTAGGCTCGTTCATCCCCTGCATGTTTTTGTAGCCATTTCCCTTATTCTTGGAGATGGGATTTATAATTTGATCAAGATCATAGCAGTAACTATAAAAGAAATATGCAGTATCCGTCAAAATCTTCCAATCATCACGGATGTCACAGGTAGAATTGTTTTTCCAAATCCCTTAGATATTGCAACTTATTTATTCTGTTTGCTGATGGCTCTGCATGGATCGTAAACCAATTGTTCGTCTTCCCTTAAAATAATAATTTATTTCTAGTGCATTATGCCAATCTGTCCTCTTCTTTAAATTATGACATCTGGTAATTTCTACTCTTTTATGAACACATACTCCAAGTGAAATATAAGAAAGAACAGAAAAATCTTTTAAGATTATTGTTATTATCCTTACAGATGCCAACACTTCCAAATTAATGATGGAACAAAAGAAACTAGACATGATTTTTCTCAAAGACGGAATCCCTTTCTGGTTTGCTGCTTCTGGTTACGTTTGCTTGGTTGCTGTATCTATGGCTGTAATGCCAATGATTTTCCCACCTCTTAAATGGTATTTAGTCCTTTGTTCTTACATAATAGCCCCAGCCCTCGCATTCTGCAATTCATATGGTACTGGCCTAACCGACTGGAACCTAGCTTCCACGTACGGGAAAGTCGGTCTTTTTATAATTGCGTCCCTCGTTGGAAGCCAAGGTGGGGTATTAGCTGGGTTAGCAGCTTGTGGTGTTATGATGTCCATCGTCTCCACAGCTGCTGACCTAATGCAAGATTTTAAGACAGGCTACCTTACTAACTCATCAGCTAAGTCCATGTTTGTTAGCCAGCTAGTTGGAACAGGAATGGGCTGTGTGATTGCCCCCCTCACATTCTGGTTATATTGGAGTGCCTTTGATATTGGGTCACCAGACAGTCCTTACAAAGCACCGTATGCTGTTATATACCGGGAAATGGCAATTTTGGGGGTCGAGGGCTTTTCTGAACTTCCGAAGCATTGTCTTGCTATATGCTATGGTTTCTTTGCGGCTGCACTCGTTATAAACGTTTTGAGAGACGTAACTCCTAAAAGGTTTTCCCAGTACATTCCTATTCCAATGGCGATGGCAGTCCCGTTTTACATTGGGGCTTACTTTGCAATTGACATGTTTGTTGGGACTGTGATATTGTTTGTTTGGGAGAGGATAAATAGAAAAGATGTGGAAGATTACGCGGGTGCTGTTGCTTCGGGTTTAATTTGTGGTGATGGGATTTGGACAATACCTTCTGCTATTCTCTCCATCTTCAGGATTAATCCACCTATCTGCATGTACTTTGGGCCCTCTGCAAGCAGCTAAAAAGCCTAAACAGGTGTGCAGTTTCTGTAATCCTTTATTTCGTAATTGCAAAATATTTGACCCTGTAAATATGCAATTTCTTTTTCATGTACTTGATTTGTTACCTACCTAAAAACTGTAGCTATTTGTCTGTCTTTAAGCATTGATGTTAGCTCTTATCATAAGAACAAAAATTGAATCTTTAACCTGCGTTAGTGAAGACTGAAGATTATATTAATAGGCACAATTTGTACAAAAATTAAGCTATATTGATATGAGTTGGTTTCCCATGAACTGGGTCTATGCTATGAATTTGAATTATTTAATTCATTTCACTCATTTCTAACATATTTTTCTAAATCACTAAACTTGACCCGTATTATACCCTGGGTAGGGTCTAATACTATGAATTAAAAACAAGGTTCATAGTATGAACTAGGTATAAATAGGTTTTTGTCTATTGATATTGCATACTGATATGATAATATGACTAAAGTTACTCGATTTGATTTGAAAGCTCTATTATGACTGAGGTTGAAAATAAGGTAATAGCCAATCTATTTCATGAATCTTTTTCCTAATTAATGGTAGAATTATTCCACCCATCTTTTAATTAATGGCTCATCCAACACGTCACAGTGTCATGCAACAACTTGGATGTTTATAAATAATGTAAAACATGATATAAAATATGGAAATTGAAACCACCTTGAAGGATGAATGGACTGTTTATTTGGATGAATTTAACAATTGTTTCAACTTTCATGGTGATTCAAAGGTCCAAACTTCAGTGGGCAGCCGATTGTTCTGTAGCAAGTTCGTTGGGTAATTTGTACATATAACTTATCGGTTTAGAAGCAATATCCCACATGGAATCAACCGACAATTTCTAAACATAAACTAGAATTTCTTCTATATTAAGCACGAATAGTATGACAATTTTGTTTATAAACGTGCAATGTGAGACGTATATAAAGGACAAATTTAAATCAGAATAAGTTAATATTTTAGAATTGAATTTTTTAATTTATATATGTAAATTTGGATGTCAAATGAAAGTAAGAAAAGTTAATTTGATATGTTATATATTGATAGTTTTCTTGAAGCCCAAAAAAACTGTTATTGCAATTTAAAATTCAAATAAAAAAAATTCATTTTAATAATGAAGTTTTGACGGGAAAATGAGACTTTTCATTTTTGACAAATTACTGTGTTTTTCTAAACACAGGTAGATTTGAAATCAGATAGCAACATATACTAGTTATATTGAGATCCAAAAGAAATTAAAATTTCCAATTATAATGCAGAGACGATTTAATGAAAGTTTCGTGTGCATAATTGTAGATTTTATGGATGAAAGAGAAGTTTCGTTTGGTTGGTGCAAGACGCCACAAAAGTAGGTTTGCAGTGTGTTGCAATTTCCAAATTTATGTTTTAGATCGTTTCTTAAATTTGGAAAATTGACAAACCAGAGTTTTGTGGGGGAGGGGAGGCAACTAGTCATTGTCTACTGATATTATAGGCCTATGCAATGAAATTTCACTGTGAGACGGTGTATAATTTGTGCATGACGTTTTAACATTTTGGAAAATATGGGAGATATTAGTGTTCATTTATTCTAGTTTATATCCATTTTATTCTAATTTGTGTATGACGTTTTATGCACCTAGTAATTCAAGTGAATTTAAGAGTATCGATTGTTTTTACTGAATGGTTGCAGTTGGTAAACTGATGATATTTTCGGTGAAAACAACAGCAACTATTAAATGAAAACAGCTGATACTATTGTTAACCGATCTCATCCTGAATTCCTCGTGCTCATCTAGAACTGTAATTATTTGAAGTATGTATTTTATTGTAATATTAATATCTGTAAATCTTTAGCACGTTAATATGCAATCTATTATCATGAAGGTTAAGGTTGATTCTTGCACTTATGTGACATAAATCATAACACATCTTATTTTACGATCTTACTTGGTAATTGGTACTTATAGATTTAACTAATTCTTGGAAAAGTAACGCTGCAGCATAATAGATGGATAAATTTAGGGATACTGAAAGTAAAATAATTAATGACGACATAAATATATAAGTATAAATAAATAGTTGAAGTTGTGATTTCTGGAATTTCCTCTTTTGATTTTTGAACTACTTTTCCCACCATTGCTTTGTTATCTCAAATCTTGAAAACTCTGCTGCCTTTGTACTTTTGCAAATTTATCTTTAAAAAAATCATGTCAATATATTGATCCAAAAAAAAAAAATTATGTCACTATTATCTCTTTCTTGATTCAAAGGAAGAAAGATATGTTATTGGTTTTTCTTTTTTTTTTTCTCCCAAACAATTGAATAATTTCCGTGTATATTTATAATGCCACCTAATAATAATTGAAGAACACGAAATAAAACATTAATTAAGATGAATGACATATTTTAAGGTTGAGAATTTGTTTTACAAAAATGTTCAAGAATCAATTAAAACGATTGTCTTTTTTCCTCTTCTTGATCGGAGAATCTATACTCTTATAGGGTATGTTAAGTTTTTTTTGAATTTATTAAAAATGACTTTAAATAAACAGGTTATAGCCCCTATATATTCCCTTTTTTAAGAAAGATTTTGAAATCCTATTAATCTTACTCTATCTAATAACCAAAAGATTTTATTCTCTCAATATACTCACATTATCTACTTTTTATTCTCCCAATACACTCAAAATAATATAATAATATCACACCAATCATCTTTTTCACCATCCTACCCTATAAAATCCTATAACAAACATACATCTTAACTATTCATCATTTTTTTTTAAAATCTTTTTTTGAAAAGTGGATAATTTCCTACGTCTATTATAAAAAAAAAATGAACATACACATAGATACAATATTGGAGATTTTTTTTTATATTAAAAATAAATAAATAAATAGGTTATAGTTGTAATTAATTCCCTTGAAAATTGGTGCCTCTTCTTTTTTTCTCTTTGTTCTTTTTCTTTATTCTCTTCTTTTATGTTTTGTCCCTTGAATTTTGGGTAAAGGGTTGAAATGTGTCGGTTTCTTAATGTACATGTACTATTTTCAACTTGCACTATTTTTTTAACCTATTTAATGATTTGTTGTTACTGTTTATAATAGCCTTATTTTTAAAAAAAAAATTGAAACATTATAATAGCCATATTAAAATTAGTACTCATGTCTAATTTATTCACCATTAAACTAATTTCATATTTACAGATCTAACATTTCAATTTTTCATGACTAGTATTTTTTTTAAATGTAAGGGTCCGCTTGATATGACTTGAGAATGATAATAATAATAATGAATATCATTGAGTGGTCAATCCTTATGAGATTATTGATTATATTGTTATTGTTTTGTTTGAAAATCAACCATGTGTATCATATTAGAAGGGATGAATAAGTGATGAAAGTAAAATAATCAATTATATACTTTTATTCTCATTAAGGACACATCTCAAAACTGTCAAGCAGTATTAATAGGAATAATGCACTTTGACTCATTTCATTACCCTCAACCAAGCGACCCCTAAAATCATACCCTTCAGTTATCACTAATAATACATTTATCGTAATATATATCATATTTTTTAGTATTACAAATAAGACTCTTGATTAGTAATAAGGCACACCCTTCAATTATCACATCTAATATCATTTAATAATATAGGTCATACCTCTTGATTAATTTCACGAATTTATTTTTTGAAAACTTATTCATCGTATATATTATCTTGATCCGTTTCACGTATCTATTGTTTGAAATTTATTCACGGGAAAAATCCAATTTTGGTCACTAAAGTTTACCGTTTTACAGTTTTGGTCTCCCAAGTTCATTTTTACTCTCACATTAGGTCCTGACGTCAGTCAACCCTTCTTTGACTGACGGAAACAATTAGAAAAAGTGCGAAATCATTCTTAACACCCCCAAATCGAAATTCCAACCTCTTTTCCCCTTTTTACCAACAACCCCAAAACGCATTGTGTGCAACATCTTCACAGCAACATGAAAAAGATGGTTTCTTAGGGCTTGCAGTTAAGAACGCATTGTGGGCAGCAGCTAGAGCAACAAGGTATGAAGTGTTCACTGCTAAAATGCAAGAGATGAAGGATTTAGATGAAAAAACATATTGATAGTCCCGGTGGAAAACCCATGAAATGCGTAATAATCATGAAATGCATACGAAAAACAGGGGTGAAGGAATGGTGATTCCAGATTTTTCGCTTTTAAGCTCATGTGTTGTGTTTTGCTTATAATCGAATGCATATGACAAGATAAGAACGTAAAGCAATAAAGAACACAACAAAGTATAGTGGTTCGGAGACTCAAGCTCCTACATCCACTCTCCTTGTTCCTAGGGAAATTCCTTCAAACACTTCCTGAGCTTTCTGACTACCTCGCGTAGTTTACTTACTCAACTCGGCCCTGAGCTTTCTGACTACTCCACGTAGTTTACTTACTCAACCCGACCCTGAGCTTTCTGACTACCTCTGTAGTTTACTAACTCAAACTGGACTTATCACCCTTTCGAGATTGCCTAACAACTACCTCACTTCATCACTAGTTATCTCTTACGAGAATGGGGTTTGGGTTTGGTGTTGTCTCCAACTATGGTGAGATTTTCCCTTACATTTGTTTAGCCTCAATGCTAAGGTTGGGAAAATCTCTCTAAGCTTATGATACATCGTGGGTTGCTTAGGTTGGGTTCTAGAACATTCTTTGAATATATTTGTATATCTACAGACTTGTGTTCTAGGGTAGGAATGCTTTGACTATAACGCTCTTGGCTCTGTAGCATCTTTTGCATATTCTCTACACTTAATTTGATGGAAGATCTTGTATTTATATTGTGGATTTGAATGTTACTGTTGGAGAGAATCACATTCAAATCCATACTATTCTTTGTATGTTCTGCGGAACTTTTAAATTTGGTTGTCTTCCTCTCATTGTCATTTGATTCTAACGGCTATATTCCCGATTCCTCGCCTTGGAATCATTCAGGATTCTCTGAGTCTCAGTGTCTATCTGAGTCTCAGATTTCTCATCTGAGCCTCAGGTTTATCTGAGCCTCAAGATACTTGATTAACAGACTTCTCTTCAATGGACCTTATACGTCAAAGCATACTAACACTCGGTGGTGAGTTCGGTTCTCTGAACCCGGACATCGACCTTCAGTCACTTTGACTCGGGCTATCGATTTCTTCTTTGCTCGATCGTCGGCGGACCGATCGATCAACACTTCTTCGGATCAATATCTCTTGATAGCATCAGTCGATTACATTAGGTTTAGCATATCGGTTTAACACATCCGATCTCAATCACGTCGATCTTGATCATCTGCTCATCTTCATATCGATCTCGATCGCGTCGATCTCGTCGATCTCATCCGCTTTCCTCTTACGATCTGCAACCTTCTCTTACGATCTTACGGTTAGTTTTTTCGATCGAACCTTTATGCGCTCTTCTTGATCACCATATCATTCTGATTGTTCTTCCGATCATCGTCGGTCTCGTTTCCGGTCATCGATCTTCCGATCGGTGGCTTAGCTTTTCTTCTCTTCCGATTTTGCCACAACTCATCGGGTTAACTTTCGGAACTCATCTAACTCATCGATCTTGATCGGTCTCGTCTCAATGACCCCGTCGATCTCGATCATCTACGTCGATTTTCGTGAGTTCCTCAATTTGTTCTCTCGTTCCCTCAACTTGTTATCTGTAGATTAGCTTCAAAAACACAAGTTGATAATGTTTTGGCATAATTCATCAAAACTAAAATATCCCAACACATATGATTGGCTTGCAAAGAAAAATCCTTCTCAGTGGTTTAGGGCATACTTCAATCCTTTACCCAAGTGTGATATCTTGACAAATAATATGTGTGAGAGCTTTAATTAACTTATTCTTCGTGCAATACACGTTCAAATTGGAAATTAGGGTTTTTGTAAAAGGGGAAAAGAGGCTGGAATTTCGATTTTGGGGTGTTAAAAATGATTTCACGCTTTTTCTAGTTGTTTCCGTCAGTCAAAGACGGGTTGACTGACGGCAGGACCTAATGTGAGAGTAAAAATGAACTTGGGTGACCAATTTTGAAAGTGAGTAAACTTGGGTGACCAAAACTGTAAAATGGTAAATTTTAGTGACCAAAATTGGATTTTTCCCTTTATTCACCGTATGCATTGCATTAAAATAGAACATCAAAATTGAGAATATGGAGGACAATGTAATCTCTGTGGTTGCACGAAGACATACACAAAAGGCTAATTGTAAAAAAAAAAATAACTGAGCCAAAGACATCTTTGAGTATTGAGTTGTGTTTTAAAGGATTTAAATTTTTTGTAGTACTGTAACTTTGCTTCTTTTTTAAATTGGTCCAGATTGTTTTGACTTTTTTATTTTGTTCCCGTAAGTTATTAAAAATTTTGAAATTGATCATTTAACCTGTTATAGCATGTCACCAAACAAGTAACCGTCACCTATGTAATTATTTTATTTTTTCCTTTAATTTCGAAATTCCACCTAAACTTTTTTAATCCAAATAATTTGTATTGGATTTTTTTTTTTAGGAAGGGGGAGTGGTTTTCTGTGTTTATTGATTTAATTTAAATTTTTTTTTGGATCAGTTTAGACCCAGTAAATCGACCTGATTCGCTTTGTCTTTTGATATAAAAATTGTTTTAAACCCGACCTAAATTATTAGGATTAAAAAAAATTTAAGTGGCGCTTTGAAATTAAAGAGAAAAATAAAATAATTACATATGTAGTGTTTTAACTTAAGTAGCATCTTTCGCAGAGTAAAAATTACAAATTTCAAAATTTTAGAAAACTTACAGGACCAAAATCAAAAAGTCAAAACAATCGGGACCAATTTCAAAACGATACAAAGTTACGGGACTACAAAAAATTTAATCCCTGTTTTAAATTATTTGATTATTGATTGAATTATGTTTGAACGAACTTTAATTGTGTTTGAATAGTTTAATATTCTTTTGTGGCTGATTTAGCTTTTTTTAAACTGTCATACATAAAAAGTCAAATTTAAAATTCAATTAACGTTTACAATACTGCATTCAAATTTATTTATTAAATTAAAATAAATCTTTATTAATAAAAATTGATTCGACATTCACCTTATTCACATTTAAAAATTAAAATATGATGGTAGGTGGGTAGCCAGTCGGCTACATGCCCAATTTCGACCCTTCTTTGTGGGATATGACGTCATCCATTATCTCTCTATCATTTTTCTAAATAAATATATACATTAAAAAAGATTCAATATAATATTAATTAGTTGAACATACTTGCATAAGATGATCTCACAATAAAACAGAACATAATTTGACATTAACGCTGTAACACTTTAAAAGAAGTGAAGATTGATTTCTGTATATCATACGAATTTTTATTTTTAGATGAGTTTATAAATAGTTTAACGTAAAAATAAAAATTATTTTGTGTCGAAATTTTTTTATAATATATTTTAGATAAAATAATGACAAAAAATTATTTTGTGTTTTAAAATTTTTATAATATACAACTTAGCACAATCAATATCCACTACTTTCAAAATGTTAAAACGTCAATATTTAAATTGTCATTTGTCTCACCGTGAGACGATTTCATACAAGTGTGCCTCTAGGATAATATATTTTTTTCCAACTTTATCATTTTCTCATGAGTGGATCTAATATGCGCCAATATTCAATTTCATGTGCATTTTATCGTCAACTATACAAAATAGAAACATGCAACTATGTTCCCATATTAACAATTGCACTATTCTGTATAAATAGTTTTTTTTTTTCAATTATAACAAGTTGCATCATTAAAATGCACTTTGAATTTTATACTAATACCATCTTTTCTTCTTATCCTTTTATTATTTTAGCATGTACCATCATATATACATTTCGTATCAACATTCTTGATTCAGATTAATCATTTGATTAACCCTCAGAACAATTTCAATTAAATTTCGTACAATTATTAAATTAACTGTGTACTACCCTTATTTCAATCTCGTAGTACCATTATTTCAGTTTGTATCCTAATTTAATTCAACTCGTACTATCAATCTTAAACTTGTACTACAATTTAATTAAGTTTGTACTACAATATGTTAATCTTGTACCACCATTTAATAAAAGCCCATATCACTTTATTTTTCAATTTGTTATCAATTTTATTAAGATTTAAGGGTATAATGACCCAATTAAGTATTTGTAAAGTAATTTCGTGGTTAATACTTATCCCTATATTGAAATGATCATCCCCATTTTCTCATATATCTCTCTCACATATCATATCCATTATGGCCATGATTGTTGGCGTGGATTAATGTTGTCTTGTGGCCCTACTACAAAAGATGATTTGTATGACTCATAACATAGGCTTTTCCTTAACAAATGAAATCATATCTAAACAAGCAAATTAATTTTACTCCACACTTAATTAATGGTTGGGTTGTTCAATCATTGGAACTGCCTAAATTATCTTTTATACAATTCTATTATTTTTATTGACAAAAAATAAATTAATATAAAACTTAAATTACTGAGAATTGTTGTCCGCACGATCTTTTCCTTTAATAATTCTCAATAAATTTTTCAAAGCTAAATCTTCGCACAGCTCATTATTTATCTGCACCATAAATTATTTTTCTATATGATATTATTATTATAAAATAAGGAACTTTAAAACTTAGGAAATTAAATAAGGCAAGATTTATTTATACGTATATATTCTAGTAATATTCATCAGTTTGTATGAATTTCCAACATGCATGGAGTCAGAGGACCCATGAACATGACCCCACTTAATTAAGGTTAAATTTTGTTCAGAAGAAGACTTCATTTTTCTTTGACAGCGTAATTGAAGGACCCATTCTCATATTTTGGTCTGATTTAATTATATATATATATATATATGGGCTTAGAGTGGGCTTGAAGTAAACCCCAGAATCTCAATCATTTCATCCCAGGTGTTCTTCTCTAGTTTCTTAAGTTATATACTTTATAGTACTAATATTTTTGTTTAGTATCTTACAAGCAAGAGGTCTTGAGAGAACCCGGTAAAGCGCCTAATTTTGTTTAAAGTAGGCCGTCTAGGCGTCGCCTAATTTATTTATTTTTTCAAATATTAATTTTCTTTGATATTTTTATATATATAAAAATATAAAAATCACAACAATTAACATAAAATCATAGTCGTAATTACAAAATAAGAATTTCAAAAGTTGTGTTTTTAGTTTTTTAGATTAAAAAAAAAATACTTTCTAGGAATATTTTTGTTTAGTATCTTACAAGCGATCGCATCAACATTACTTATTACTAATATTAAGATTATTTATTACTAATGTTTGATGTAATAATGGCACCCAACCTACCCTTAAATCTTAATGGCCTTTTTTATAAGAATTGATATTATTTGTGCCATTTTTAGAAGAAAAAAAAAAAATTGCACGCTTCAAAATTTTATTTGAATTGCACTTTGTGTAGGAGACATTCTCTAAAAAAATATGAGTTTTTAAAATATCTTTTTTCTTTTGCATTGTTATATCCTCGCAATGTAAGTATATTATATATCAATTGTGTGCACTAATTGCAATTGATCATGTAAAATTTATATTAACAAAAATAATAAATAATATTCAATGTAAATAAAGAATATTGTTCACAGTGTGTGTTTGTTTTCTTGTTAAGATATAAATGTTATATATGACTTGAATTTAATCAAGTCTCCATCCTCTCAAAGAAAAAAAAGTCAAGTCTCCATATTTCACATTTAATTACAAAACAACGAGACTTATTCACCTTTTAGAAAGAAAATAAACTGTGTGTAAAAAACACTGCATTCGTAAAACACTATTCATTCTAAAATTTCATCTTCAATCGTACTCATTGAAAATGACTACATCGTATTCAATTACACATTTTTTTCATAATTTTGAACTCTAAATGAAATGGAAACACAACCGATCGAGTGCACCGTTAGGATGCAATCTTGATCAACCATACATTTTCAAAGAAAGAAATAAAAAAATCTAGTTAATTGCAAGAATTCTCTTTTTGATTTGAAAATGTTGAGCGAAATTATCTCGTGATTTTATTAAATTAAATAAATTGTTTTGTTAAAAATGAGTTAATGATTTAATATATTTTATATATCTTTCATATTTTTTTTAAAATATTAAAATTTTGAAACAATACTATGAAGGACAAAGTGAGAAATTGAAAAAATTGATAAAATCGTTAACTCCTTTTTTTTTAAAGAAAAAGAGAGATAATTTGTTTGATTTAATAAACCACATGGAGTTTCTTGCAATTTCCAAATCAAGAGAAAATTTCGCGTAATATTTTTAAATTACGAGAGAGTTTCGTGCAATTAACCAAAAAAAAATCTAAAATTCACCCTATTAATCATTGCACAAAAACTTATGTGAATCCGTGTTCACATTAACTATATTCTTTAATGTAACACTTTTTAATATACACAACAATTTAAAATAAAAAAATTATTGTTTAATAATTTTGAAAGAAAAGCATATAAATTATTTTTTTTTAAATAGTGACATTTTATATACTTAAACATTCAACAGTGCATTAAAAGTGGCACTTTAGTAAAATTATACACAACATTTTGAACTCATAAGGTAATAATCTTCCCCAAAGGCAGCCATTTTACTCATGACTCAAATATGTTTATAAGCAACTTCTCAAAAAAAAAAACATCAGTAACATAAAATTATTTAAAAAAAATTCTTTAAATTCAAAAAGCATTTACCTCTATTACACAAGCATGTATGCACTAGTCATCACAGTTTCCTTGTGTTTTTCTTCTCTTGCCTGAAATAAAAAAGAACTAGTCAAGATTCAAAACCGTACAGTAAAAGGGGCACTTTAGTAAATAAATCTCCGATCCAAATATACCACTTTATTTATTTTATTTAAATCGACAAAGATGCCATTTTCTGCCTTGGGATTTCAAGATTTTCTGCCTTTTGTCTTTCACATTCCCTCCCCCTTTTTCTTGAAACAAAAGTTTAAATAAAATAAATAAAAAAACTCAATTCAAATCAATCAAAATTAATAAATAAACAATTCCTATTCTTTTTCCCTTTTCTTCCTTCTCTGTCACTCTGTCGTTCAATCAAACACCTTGTCTTCACAAACCACCATTTTTCAATCTCTGCAACAACACAAATCATGACTTTTCTTCAAATCTCGCCCTGAATCCATTTCTGTTTAATCGTCTCACCATGGATCCCAAACCCTCTCCCTCGCCAAATCAAACCACCAATTTGGGCGAAAACAGAGCAAAAGAAGCCAAAGATTTCCAGATTGTGGTTTCAGAGAAGGAAGAATCGAAGAAGCAAGCTCTAGCACCAAAAAGAAGCTCGAACAAGGATCGCCACACTAAAGTCGAAGGCCGTGGAAGAAGGATTCGCATGCCGGCGCTCTGTGCGGCGAGGATTTTTCAGCTCACGCGAGAATTAGGGCACAAATCGGACGGAGAAACTATCCAGTGGCTGCTGCACCAAGCTGAGCCGTCAATAATCGCGGCGACGGGCACGGGTACGATCCCTGCTTCAGCTTTAGCAGCTGCGGGGAGCTCAATTTCGTCTGGGATTCATCACAAAATCGACGAATTGGGGGCTCATATGGGGGGGAGGACCCCCTGGCCTCTGATTGGTGGGAATTTGGGGCGACCGCATGTGGGCGCGGGTACGGGATTGTGGCCCCCTGCTGCTGCTGCTGGATTCGGGTTCCAAACGACGTCGTCTTCGTCTAGCTCGTCGGGCCCTTCAATGGCGTCTGCTGAGAATTCCAGTTACTTGCAGAAGATGGGGTTTGCTGGATTCGATTTGCCGGCGGGGAACATGGGAGGTATGAGTTTTACTTCGATTTTAGGGGCGAATAATCAGCACTTGCCTGGATTGGAACTCGGGCTTTCGCAAGATGGGAATATTGGGGTTATGAATCCTCAGGCTTTTGGGCAGATTTATCAGCAGATCGGCCCGGCCCGATTGGTCCATCATCAAAATCATCAGGAATCGCCCAAGGATGATTCTCAAGAGTCAGGGCAGTAGGTTGAGTTGAATTGAATTGAATTTTGCGGAAGATTGGGTTTTTTTCAGTGTAATATAGATGTGTTTTTTCAAGAATTCATCACTTATGGAGGTGTGATCTTGGTTTTCTTTCCCCAACTTGATCCCACTTTTCAGGTGAGTTTTAATTTAGTTTTCCAGCTCCTATTATTATTTTGTTTCTTCGACTCAACTTTTTTATTTGATGTTGTGTAAATTATCTACAGAGGTTTTAGAATGATGTTACAGAACTGGTGGAAATATTCCGATCATTAAGTTTGGATTTGAGCTTATCTTCAGAGGTGTGTTCTTTCTTTTTAAATCATCCTCTTTTATACATAGCTATGCATTGATGATTTACAGTTCTTGAGGAGTTGGTAGATTCGTAGTTTTGTTATGCATCTCCTATGAGGATTGTCCATTTCTTGATGTTGTGACATTCAATTTTAAGTTAATACATTTTGTAGATTGATGTTTAGCAAGCATATGTTATACTTTTTTATGGGATTAAGGTGATTTCAAGCTTAGTCTGAAAACCTAATGGTTCTCTCAGATGAATTCTCCTTCATTTAGGATGGATTATACTAAGTTTGTGTTTCAATTTGAGGAGTCAAAATCAGTTCACCGTTCTCTGTCTAGGAAAGTTATTGCTCGAGCTGAAAATCGTCACCCTTTTGTTTAGTGTTCGAATAACTAGTTAGTACTTCAGTTGTACATAACTAATATTTTTCAGTGAAAAAACTAACAATTTTCATACTAACAAACTAATACTATCTTTTAGTTGAACAACGAATACACTTGAGTTACACGGTACACTAAGTTATGAGTACAAGTTTTGATGAACTTCCTGTTGCTATGACTTCCTAGAATGATGTTAGTTATGTGGCTTCAATGGAGGTAAACGTTGGCTTCAAGTTATGCAATCTATATATTCTTTTTCCGATATGCTATGACTTATGGTAGAGAATGGTAATGGTAATAGATATCGTTGGCCAAATCATTAAGAGTTATCGATTGTATTATTATTTTTTGACATAACATCAACAATGATTATTATGTTTGAGTTCTCTATCAATTCTTCTTTATTCCCATTATGATCAAACAATTCAGATGTTAAAATTACCCACTTCCATTCATCTCGACTCATATGTTTTGAGTTTTTTTGAGACAAACGACCGTTCTCTGGTAAATGGGCGACGCCCACGCTGTAACTTCATCTGAAATTCAGGAATCTAAATTTGGAGTTTAGATGTCCAAAAAATAAAAAAATAAAAAAAGGAAATATTGAATTAGATCAGAGAAACTGAAGCTACAAAAACAAGTGAATCTGAATGTGATGAAAGAGGAAAGATTATGAACAAGTGAAGTAAAAGGATGTGTAAGTCACTGTCAAATGTGCAAAAGCAGTGATGGAAACATGTTTTTTCTCTCAATATGGACACACATCTTTGAAATGTGTATATTTATTATGGGAGTGAAGTTTGCATGAGAGAAAAAGAGATTGTGCATTTACCATTAATGACTAGTCATCTTCACTGCATCAATAAATGTCAAGGCATTATTATTTCCCTAAAATATGTGGTGCTGCTTTGGTTTAACACTATCTGTTTCCACATCAAGACTTTTTTTTCTTTGTTTTTTTTTTTTAAATTTAACTCGTCTTAAATTCTGAAGAGACTATGTAGTGAATATAAAGTTGCAAAATAAAAATTGGACCCGAAGATATGATACAACCCAACCCACCGTGTATATTGGATAAATTTTATTGTGAACTTGATGTCAAATGAGATCTAATCTTATTCAAAGACAAAAATTTGTGTTAAACATTAGTTCAA
The DNA here is from genome assembly GCA_037126765.1 of Stenogyne calaminthoides. Classification (NCBI taxonomy): domain Eukaryota; kingdom Viridiplantae; phylum Streptophyta; class Magnoliopsida; order Lamiales; family Lamiaceae; genus Stenogyne; species Stenogyne calaminthoides. The sequence continues at coordinate 2,561,058 of JBBCBC010000011.1, read as the reverse complement.
GCTGAACTTTATTTTATTTAAATGTCATTGTTATATATATATATACATTATTACTATTTTTTAAAAAATAAAGATATTTATGCACTATCATTATTTAATTTATTTAAAAAAAATGATAGTTCATAAATATAATAGTGATAGTTTCTAATAATATATACTCCTATTTAAATTTATTTTAAATTGATATCTGAATAGACCAAATTCTTATGCAAGAACACAATTTTATAAAATATATAGTCTTTTTTTTAACATATAAAATACAAAGTTTCAAACTTGGTGAAAATGATAAATTATTTATAAAAATAATAATTAAAATATCAGGCCAATTGAACTGCCCATTAACACACGGGTTAGATTACCCTAAGCCCATTAGGCCCACGGGCTCAAATTGATATCTGAATAGACCAAGTTCTTATGCAAGAACACAATTTTATAAAATATATAGTCTTTTTTTTAACACATAAAATACAAAGTTTAAAACTTAGTAAAAATGATAAATTATTTATAAAAATAATAATTAAAATGTCGGGCCAATCGAACCGTACATTAACACACAGGCTAGATTGCCTTGAGCCCATTAGGCCCACTGGCCAGAAAGATTGAGCCAAATAGGCCCAAATTTTTTAGCACTCTAATTTTAGAACCCAATTCGTATTTACCCTTACAAAACAAAGAAATGAAACCAAATGGAAGGAATCAAGTCCAACCGTCACACAACTTGCGAAATACTAGTACTTAATCTTACTTGAAATGAAATATATTAACCCAGTTCATTCCATGCCAATAAAATCAAGTCATAATACAACGAAAAGTTAAAGGCTAAATATATATAAATAAAGTATAAAAAATAATTAAAAATTTTAAAATAAATCCTAATATGTCGATTGATTTTAGAGTAGTAGCTGTACTGTTGGGAGGACAAGTTGACTTTGACTAATTCTGGGTAGGGGCTGGCTCAACCTTTTAGTTGAGTGGAGTTAATGGTTTCATTTATTTAATTTAGAGCTTTTATTTTATATAATTGACAAGCATATTGCTAATTAAAATATTGCTATGACTTTAATTTTATTTTAAAAAGCAGTTAAATTTTTTAAAAAGATAGCACCTGCATGCATATTGCAGTAGGTGTATGCACGGATGCCCTCTTATTTTTATCCAATTTTAATTAAATTGCTGAAAAACTAATCTTTTATGTTGCACTTTTACTAATTTTTTAAAGAGGAATTTTCTAATCTTTTATTCTTTGCATTTTATTCAGAAACAAAGATAGCGATGAAAATGATTTTTTTAGCATTACATGATTAACTATGTTGTTTGAGGTTTCCCATGTTCATGGCCTATGTATCACACTTGTAATAATCAATTTCTACCTCTTAAAACGGATAAGATGTTTAAAAAAAACAAATTTATATATTGATAATATCTAGTTTAATGTGTAATTATCTGGTCGAGATGATTATTGATTAATCTTCTCTAACTTAAGAGATTGAGCATTCAAAAAGAAAAGAACAGAAAAAACAAAATCCTAAATCGATTAATTTTTTTTGACAGGAATCCTAAATCGATTAATTTGGGGATAAAGCTTGCAATACAAAATCAAAAAAATGAAAAATGATGGAAGACTTTAAAATATTCTAAACTGCGTACGTAGATTAATTTCAGAGATGGTCCAATACTTTTAATTATTTCGTTGTTATTTTATCTGATTTAAAATAACGAATATTTTTGCAAGAATTGCATCTAACCAAAATAATTTATAGAATATATTTAGCAACTATTGGGGATATTAAATAAATGAATTAATTCTATTTATTTTTTTTAATAATGAACCGTTAAATGATGATGATTTTAGATTGAAAAAAAATTTTTTCAGATTCTCAACTGCGTACGTAGTTTAATTTCAGAGATTCGATTCTTTTTGAAAGAATTCAATCATATTAAATTGTTCATTCAATTAGTCTTTAAGCAAGATCAAATAAAGAGAATTAAAAAACGATTTGAAAGAATTGCATCTAAGGAAATTAGGAAAATTAAATAAATGAATTAATTACACAAATTTTTTTATAAGTTTTTTTTTTATGAATTTATTTAAATTCTTTCAGCGACTCATAAAAACCCTTATCTACTCATGCTATCTATCTATCTTTCACAATAGCATACCAAACCTCATCCATTATGAGAGCCACCGCTTTGGATTTGAGTTAAGAAAATTCCAAATTCTCTTATCATTTTGGAATGTCGTTACAAACGAGCAATAAATCGCACTTATTTATTCAAATAATAACACGCTTTTAATTTGCCGGAAAATCGTGTTTCCCACGTAGTTTTAAGTTGGGTGAGAGGAGACACAAAATGCAACATCCCATAATTGTCTGGTTTAATTGATTCTCAAGCTTTACCATTTATATATGGTACGTACACCTTTCCAAATATATGCGCATTTTTAATATTCAAATACAAATATAGTAATTCAAATTCATTTTGTCGGCAATTCGACATGATGGGGAGGGGCAGTAATTTTTTCTGCAAAAAACAATTTTTGGTCTGTAAAAAAATGATAATGCTAAAATAATTTATATAGAAAAGTTCATTTACACTTAATATGATGCAATTAGGTCAATAAATTAAAATAAATTTCTTAAATTAATTACGTACATAAAGGCAAGAATAAACACCATTAGGTCAATAAAATTCTTCATACATCAAGGTTAATAATTAAGTAGGGTAGGGATGATAATGTGTCTCTCTCACCTGCCACCTCGTAACTTTACCATGTCCCGTCTTCAAACCATCCTTTAAATTAAAATTACATAATCTCGAATGAGATGGTTTTCATAAAATAGCGTACAAATTTAATATAATTCAATACCTTTTTTTTTTAAGTATTAAAGTGTCGTGTTCAAATTATATTTTTTTTTACTAAGAGACTGTCTTATATAAGTGTATCTTTTAATAAATTAATGGATAAATTACGCCAAACTTCCATATGGTTTGTAAAATCGGTGTCAAAACCTCTGTGTTTTAAAAATTGTGTGAAACCTCTTTGTGATTTTTTAATATAGTCTGAAACCCCCCATTTTATTGAGATAATGAAAAATGTACTACACGCTCACTTTTTAATGTTATTTTTTTCATTTTTCTTTTTGGAAAATAACATAATTATCTTCCATTAACTATATTAAAGGTAATTTTGGTGTCAAACCTTCATATTTTTACAATTAAATAATTATATAAAAACTTTTAAAATGTAAAAATATGAATGCTTGACGTTAACTCCCCCCTAATATAGTCAATGAAGGGTAATTATTTCATTTTCTAACAAAAATGGTGGAAAAAAAATTAAAAAGTGAATGTGTAATACACTTTTCATTATATCAATAAAAATGGGGGTTTCACATTATATATATAAAACAACAATTAAGTTTCACACAATTTTTAAAGTATATGGAGGTTTGACTCCGATTTTTCAAACTATAGGAAGATTTGACACAATTTATCCATAAATTAATAAAAAATATTACAGGAAAAATCGAAGTTTTTGGCACATCGAATTTCCAGGGTGGAAAATATATCGAAAAACTCAATAAACTACACTTATTAAACCAAAAGATAAAAATATTATTACCCTAATATTAAATAAACTGAAAAGGAAACATTGCATTATTTAAATTGAAATGTATCCCCCAAAACACGGGGCTTTCAAATTGTCAAACGAATGACATCTTTTTCTGGAAATCCTTGATATTCTTCGCATGATATTGGAAATTATGATTGCTATTACTCAAACAATTAGCATGAAAAACATGTTTGCATATTCATCCATAGGCCGAATCGGATATCTAATTATTGGAATAATTATTGAAGATTCAAATTATGGATATTCAAGAAACATAATTTATATGTTGTTCTACATCTCCATAAATTTAGAAACTTTTGCTTGCATTGTATTATTTGATCTATATACCAAAACTAACTTTTGAGATTATGCAGGATTATACACGAATTTTATTTTTTTTTTTTTACTATATCTTTAGCCCTATATCTCTTATCCCTAGGAGATCTTCCTCCGTTAATAGATTTTTTTTTCGAAAAACTCTATTTATTCTGGTGTGCATGGCTGGCATTCAATGAGATCAAATATACAAAAATATTAAAACTAATGTTGTCGAAAGTGAAAATTCAAAAGTGAATTAAGAATGAATTTACCCAAGAAAAAAAAATGAATTTAACCATAGATAAATATATTAAATAATAAATATTCTACATAGTATAAAATGAGATATTTATTATCATTATTAATACTACGTACTTGATATAATATCATGTTGACGAAAAGGTAGGGAGCAACTACATTCCTTAAATAAGTACATCTAAAAGCAGTTAATTTAGTAAATGAAGCATAACATTCACGAGATAAAAAGTTTCAATAAAATAATTAATGCTAGTAGGCAATTTTTTTTTTTAAGGAAGAAAATGAAATATAGTTATTCCTTACACTAAACTATATTAAATCACGATAATTGTTTCATCCAAAAACTGATTTTATCACTCGAAAAAGCAGAATATAAAATAAGCAGAATAGCAGCTGGTATTTATCTAATTATCTTAACATATCAACCTGTGTGCAAGTTGCAAACTATATCTATACCAACTTGACAAAAAGTAAAAACGAATCAGAATATCAACCTTTTTTAATACTATACTAAAATAACAAACTATAAATAGTAAACAAAAGGACCAAAAAACATGGTAGTGGGTGACTTTGTGTAAGGGTGTGTTTTGAAACACTTAAAATAATTTTCAAAAGTACTTATTTTTAAAAATTATGAGAGGAAGGTTTAAAAATAAGTGATTCTGAACGCCTTAAATCTCGTGTAAACAATTTCTCCCACAAACTCTGACAATTAAAATTAAAAAATGAGGCACCCTACTAAAATAATATAAAAATAATAAATAAAGAGTAAGCCTTTTAAGTGCATTTTCAATCCGTATCAGCTATTTTCACTGATAGGAATCAGAGTGCATTTTTAATCAATACTCCCTTCATCCCGTGATTACTTGAACACTTATTTTATTTGGACGTCTCAATATTACTTGAACATTCCCAAAATAGAATCAAACATAATATTAATACACTTACAACGCCATTATTTTATTCCACTAAAACTCACTTTACTTGGTTTGCGTGTCATTTTCAATGTTCAAGTCCTTATGGGACGGAGGGAGTATCAGTTATCTTGACTGAACATATAATCAGATGACTTCAATTTTCTCTGAAAATTATTAATTTGTAAAGTGATACTATTAAAATAAAAAACTAACAATACTACTTAAAAATACACTTAAAATGTACGATGAACATGTGTGTACAAAACTTTGATATAAATAGATATACTTAATCTAAGTCCGCCTTAAATAAAATTTGTTCATTATAAAATGAGTAGGTTTCTAGTGTATCAGGTGCAGAGTACAATTCATATTTATTTTAATAAAGTGCAATTTATTTATTTGAAATGTTCAATTTTTATTTTATTTAAACATTTAATTTATTTAAGTAAAATAAATTATATTTTTTAATATAAATAAATTAAATATTTTAAACAAATAAATTATAATTTTTAAAAACGAGTTTAAATTGCACGGTGCACATAATTCACTCGATATTTTACCTTGAAAAATACAAGCAATAGGGCAAGAGAGCATTAATGTAATGTGGAATTTGGGAAAATACCACGTGGACTGGGTTGGTTACTCCCTTGAGGCAAACCAAGGGCTGCCTCTGTACCCACTCTTGTTTTCTCTCTCTAAAATCTGTTAATATTCTTCCTCACATATTGGAGGAGACTCTCTCTACATCACATCCCCCCCACTTGCTCTCCTACTCCTACTTTTCTCCACCCAAACCCAATTAATTCTCCATTTCTCTTCTTTGTTGGACCAACAATTCCTCGGTATGTTTGAGAAATTTGATGAAACGGATGATGAGTTTGCTAAGCTTCTCAGGAGGATCAATCCACCCAGGTCCGGCTTCTTATCGTTTTTTTTTAAACAATTTTTCCGATTTTTGGGGGTCGCATGGATGTTGTTTTCTGATTTAATTGCGAAAATTGTTGTCATCACTTTGTTGATTTTGAATTTCTGTTATTAATTTTGAAATTTCTCGTTAATTGATACTACTAGGTTTCTGTTTATGCCCTTCTCTGAATGTTCATAATCTTCAATTAAGCAAAAAAATAAAGGGGGATCGAGAGGGGATCCTATGTTATTTTCAATTTTACCGGGAAATTTTGGGTAAAATTTAAGTTATCGCCGTGATTTTTTTTTTTTATTTTGCGGGTGGTTTGGTTGGGGGATGGAAAACCCTAAACCTGAATTGTTTATGACTTGTGATTTCTAATCATGCATTGCGTCTCGTCTAACCTAATTTGTCGATTTGATATTTTGTATTTCATTTTTTCCGTTTTCATTATTATGTCCTTGCTATTGATTTTTTTCAGCTCTGGGTTAATTTTAATTATTGTTATGAAAATCACTGTTTGTTTGACGGATTTAGTTATTGCTTCTTTTTGCAGGGTTGTGTTTGACAACGAAACTTGTGAGGATGCAACAGTAATACAGGCATGCCCTGTTTCATGTTAGAATTTCTGTATATTTGTTTAACTTTTGACTTTGGAACTAGGGAGTAGGGATAAGGTTCTTTAAAATTGTAGAAATATCTTCTCTAATTTCTACTATTGGATATTTTCATTTTCCTAGGTTGACAGTGTAAATAAGCATGGAATTCTCCTTCAAGTGGTCCAAGTTCTTACCGATTTTGATCTGGTGATCAAGAAAGCATACATTTCATCCGATGGAGGATGGTTCATGGATGGTAAGCTTGTTCTATGACAACAATTTGGTATAGGAAATTAGGAAACATATCTTGGATTTCTGTGTAAGTTTTTGATATGTTGAGCTTCTTAATCTAATTCAATATTTGGTACAGTGTTCAATGTGATAGGCCGGGATGGAAATAAAGTTAGAGATCATCAGCTAATCAGTTATATTCAAGAGGTATAAATTTCTATCGTATCTTCTTCTGATTGTGCCAAACAATTCATGTATGTTCTTTATCTGTGGTGATGAAAGATGATTACTCAAGTGCTCAAACCATTTTACTTCAAAAGTTTTCCTTATATCATGTCGAAAGAAGAAATATACTTGTGATGCATTAATTTGTCATTTAATTATGTCATTTCTTGAGATGGTATAACATTAACCGAATGCTCTTCCACAAGAAGAAAGATGATCATATCATCATATTATCTATCTTAACAAATGACACGTGTCTTAAAGAACATTCTGTGAACCAAGTGGAATGATGAAAACACGAAAGCAATGTGCTACATAATCTTCTTTTGGATTTGATGTGTTGCTATTACATTTTACTTAATTATCTTTGCCTCTGCCTTTTTATAAATACGGCAAAGCCCACTATATCTCAAATCAAACATATCCTAAGAAAAATTGTGTTTATTACATTTTACTTATGGTCTTTGCCTCTGCCTTTTTCATATTAATTCATTTTTGCTTCTTGGCCAAAAATTCTAACCCTATTGATGTTCACCATTTGCAGAGACTTGAAAGTGATGATGATTATTTACAACCTTCTTTGAAAGGAATGGTTGGATTAGTGCCTTCTGAAAAGCATACATGCATCGAGTTAACCGGGACAGATAGGCCCGGTTTACTGTCTGAAGTGTGTGCTGTTCTTGCTGATCTTCTCTGCAATGTGGTAAATGCTGAGATATGGACCCACAACGCACGAGCTGCAGCTGTGGTTCATGTGACTGATAATTCCACGGGTTTTGCAATTGAAGACCCAAAGCGCCTAGCAACTATTAAGGAGCTGCTATGCAATGTTCTTAAGGGAAACAGTGCGTTAAATACTGCCAAGATGACGCTTTCACCCCCTGGAGTTACCCATAGGGAAAGAAGATTACACCAGATTATGTTTGCTGATCGAGACTACGAAAAAATGGAAGCATCAGAAAGGGATGGAGTTCATGCCAAGACTTCCAGACCTAATGTGATTGTAACAGATTGTACTGAAAAAGATTATACAGTCATCACGTTGAGGTCAAAAGATCGACCCAAGCTGTTGTTTGATATTATCTGCACTCTGACAGACATGCAGTATGTCGTGTATCATGGTGTAGTCCACACAGGGAGGTTGGAAGCTTATCAGGTACACTCGGTGATTGCAAATTTGTGGCAAAACTAGAATGTTGTTTGTTCTACAGCATGGATAGTTTTCAAACCATCTTTTCTTTACTACCACCTTTTATTTTTCAATACATCACATCAAAACTTTTCTCCTAGAACTTTCTTCCCAAAACATATTTTTTTAGCAGAATACTTCTACGCCACCAGTTGCACACTGTGCACTTTTGACTCTATTTTGATCAAAGTTTGACTCATTCACAAGAAAATTTGAAATATATAATGAGAAGTAGTTTTGTATGAAGAAAACTATCATTTCATACAAAAAAAAAAAGTATTAGTTTGTAGATTGAGCAATATTAGCACTTTTGAATATACAACTAATACTTTTCATTATATGAGCTGATAGTTTTCATCTCATGAACTCATACTTTTCGACCTTGTTTCTATGATTTGTCAAGTAATATAGAAATTAGAGACTCAGTTTGGTTGAATTTTTTTTTATTTTGGGTTTTCATGCATTCTATATAGGCCAACATATTGTTGACAGTACAAATCTCTCTTTTGTTGAATAATTTAGGAATATTATATTCGACATGTGGATGGAGTTCCTATTAGTTCAGAAGCTGAACGAGAACGTGTGATGCAGTGCCTGGAAGCAGCCATTGAAAGACGAGGCAATGAGGTAAATTATATCTGATCTAATTCCTAATCACTGCAAAATGTATGTGTAATTAGTGCATCAATCATGATGGAATGGGTTCATCATGTTTGTAGGGATTGGAATTGGAACTTCGTGCTGAGGACAGGATCGGGCTTTTGTCGGATATCACAAGGGTATTTAGGGAAAACAGCCTATGCATCAAAAGAGCAGAAATCTCAACAAAGGGTGGGAAAGCCCGTGATACTTTCTACGTGACCGATGTGACTGGAAGCCCGGTAGACCCTAAGACAGTAGACTCCATCTGCAGGCAAATGGGGCATGGTGTTTTGCATGTGAAATGGAACTCGAGTTCTTCCCCTAAGCCACAACAGGAGAGCACGATTAGCTTCCTCTTGGGAACGTTATTCAGAGTACGAACTTTTTCTTAGATTTGATGATCTCCTAGAGAGGGGGTAAAAAATACTGTAAATAGGGTCTGTCCTGCTTAGTAGAAGAAACAAAGCCCCCATAGTGTAAATATGTCAAAAAGAGGGTCTAATCTTGTATAGTTGTATATATGTGGTTTTACTTGGTGAGAAAACATTTGGTTTGTAAGTGAAGTGTGTACAGTGTGGTAGCAGCTAAAGCTATGTATATACAAGTAGAATTTTACGAAAAACAGAAACATTGCACACTATATGAAAAAGGGTAAAATCTCTTTTACGAAAGTAAGTGATTCTATTGTTATGACAAACCAAATGATTATTGAACAAAAGAAATGCCCAAAATATATTAATAGAAAATATAAAATAACAGAGGTTTTACTTACTCAAATGTGGTATCCCGGAGAAAGAATTCATCAAGGTCTTTAGTTGGTCTGATGAGGAGCCAAGCTGGGGAAGAAGATAAAAACTGTGCCAACTTGTAATAAACATGTAAAACCTGGCTGAATCTATCTTCTTGGTTCAATGGAGCATGCATTTGATTGTAATTGGTCCAATGGTGTCTTCCTAATGAAACCAACATAAAGCTGCGTATAGTTTTTTTATTATTAGTCAAACGATTTCGTTTGAACTTTTAAGATAAACATAGTCGTTGTTATTATGACGACTTTAGTCCCTAGTCCAAAAACTCAATTCGTAGTAATAAATTTGTTTTTCTTAAACAAAAGGCGGAATAAACCACAATAAATTTTACAGATAAGTTCAGACGCCATAATATAACCATAACATAATTTAATTCATTTCATATGACATAAAAGGAATTCAAACATAAAAATCTAAATATTAACGCCACCAATATTAAAACTTGAACATAAGAGTAAAAGCATAATGACAATGAAACTGGAGATATACGATTAGCAACCAGAATACTCTGTAGTCTATTGAAACCAGATAGCAAATAAAAAAAAGAAAAAACAGATTTTCAAACAAAAACAAAATCCATGTCCACTCTGAGCCTTAACAAAACAATAGAACATTAATTGTCCTCTAGTAACTAAGATAGGTTCAAGCAACAAAGGGGGTTCCCTTATGTCATCCTCTGCGCAGCTTCCTTTGCCAAAACCTTCTCCTTAGCCTTGGTCCTGGCCTGGGACTTGGATCCCATTACACCACCACCCCACTTCTTCCTTGTCTCATCAAACTTATCATTGAAATTGGCCTACAACAAAACGCAGAATTAAGAAAATTTAGAAAAACAATGTACAAGAATCATGGAATTGGATCTTGTTCATAGACTTGAGGTCAATTTACCTTGATAGCCTCAAGGATCTTGCTGAAGTCCATCTTGTCTTCATTCTTCACTGATGTCAAGCACAGAACCGAAGCAGTCTTCTTGTGAACAATCTGCAAAAGCAAAACAATGTTACATCTACAACGAAAGCAAATAATTCAATCATTCTATGCACTAGTAGAACGTGCACCAAAAGTGCACTTTTAAATGGATTAATTGTTTAACTAAAAGGTATTAGATGATCAGTATTTGCTGCTTTCACTTAATAGCATTAGATGTTTTCAATTTACAGCGTGATTATAGAGACAGATTTTATCTAAGAGACGAGGGCCACGTACAGTTCCCAATCTAGCCTTGCCCTTAACAATACAGTATGGAATTTCCATTTTCCTGCAGAGAGCTGGGAGCCAGACAACCAACTCAATCGGGTCTACGTCATGGGCAATAACAACTAGTTGAGCCTTGTTCTGCAAAGGGAAGTTTAATAAAATTAGTGTACATAAAGCTGATAAGATGCTAAATAAAAGCAGAATGAAAATGGACAAAAAATGAATACCTGCTCAATGAGGTAGGTAACATGGTTAAGACCATATTTGACCACGATGGGCTTCTTCACCTCAGGGGTTTTACCTTCAGCCTCAGCCTGAGCTCTTTTCAAAAGACGCTCTTTCTTCTGGGCTTTGTCCTCTGGCCTGTATTTGAGGAGCATCTTGAAGAGATTGGTTGCTGCATGGTTAGAAAAAGGTTAAAATAGGAATCATATTATCTTACATATATTTATAAAACAAACCCCAGGTACATGCCATTTTCCACAAATTACAACATTATTCATATATGATGATCAGGTGTAAATGTCACGTAAATGTGTCAACTTGAGATATTAAAAGAGATTCTCTTAGTTCAACAAACTTTTAACAAAAACAATTAAATGCAAAAACCCAGATACCAAAACCCCTTTGCAACATTTAGGAAAAGCTCATACTACACATCTACATAACTAAGATATTACAGCTTCTATTGACTTAATCTGATACAACTAATACATTAAATTCAAGACCAAAAAAATATGACAGGTGTCCAAATTGACCCACCCATTTCAGTTTCAGCATATGATGTGTTTTACATTTTTACACATGATTAGTATAAGATTAGCAGATTAGGTGCAATGATATCTTCGAATAAAAGTCTATACAACAATTGCCATACTTATTACTTGAAAGAAAAAAAGCAGGATTCATCCAACTAACATTCAATGTAACGTGATATAAAAACACAATTAATATTCCAGGGAACTTTGTAACATGATGCAATATCAATTAACTAGATAAAGCACATAAAAGGCAATAAAAAGTTATTCAAATATTTATCAGCACAGAAATCGTCCAGTACACATTTTAGCTTATTAATGTCACGCATCTTAAAACGAAAAGGTTAAACAGTAATAACAACAAATAGATTAACAGATTTTCCAGTAACAACACACATATTTCAATTAATCGCTACACGATAAGAATAGATAAAGAAAAAAAAAAGAAAAATACGAACCCAAGTTCTTGTCGAGCGTCTTGGAGAACTGATGAATCGGGGTGGAACCTTCAACCTCTGCTTTAGAATCATCTTCTTTCTCTGAATCCTCACAACTTGTGGCCATTTCACAAACCTGTGAAGATCCTTCTTCGGCGGAAGCGCGCCTCCGATCCCGAACTGCTTCGGCCTCTTTTCATAAAGCGGATTTACGATCTTTTCGGCCTTCTTCTTGGAGGCCGCCGGAAGCTTTGCGCCCTTCTTTGGTGCCTGAAAACATCAATAAATTCAATTCACTGCATTAGAGATAAATAGAAGAGAGTATATCGATTGCAGAGAGAAGGAGATTTACCATTTCGCTTCTGCTTGGAGGTACTGAACGAGGGTTTCTGAAACGGCTGCCTGAAAACCCTAATATAGTGAGGTCTGGCGATTGGAGTGGCGAAAGTAGGGTTATATACTGGACTTTGCTAAAACCCTATTAGGCCCATCTCTTGTTAAAGCCCATTATTGGGCCTGAAAGAAATTGTCTACATTGAGCCCAATGTCCACGCAACCGGCCCAACTCAAAATAGAAAGAATTCATATTGAAAAGGAATAATAATGTTTCTTTTCTACTTCCTGTCAAAAAAAAAAAAAAAAAAAATTGTTTCTCTTCTACTTGTTAGTTGTTAGTATGTTCTTAATTTGGCCCCATACACGTAATTGTGTTTGTATATATTTCTCCTTGTATTTATTAAAATAATAAATATCTGGATAAAAAAAATCAAATATTAAATCAAATATATATATACACTCTAAAAAGATTGAAAACCATTCACCCTGGTTTATATACATCTTTAACATTAGTAGATCGCAAAAAATTGTATGCAATATTGTATACAAGTTATATGTACAATTACAAGTTAATTGGATTTTTTTTTATTTTTTTTGGAATTCCGCAACCTGGCCTGGACAGTTTCTTCTTCTTCTAAGCGTCGTCCTTGACCTCCAGATTTTTCTTCTTCTTCCTCGTGTCGCAACAAACGCGATTTATATCTCAGTTTTGGTTTTCACAACACTGTTTCTTCAGGTTTTTTCTTCTTTTCTCTTGTTCTTTTTTTTCTTTTTCTTTTTTATCATCTATATTCTTCTCAATTTCTTCAGTTTTCTCTACTCACAAATTTACAGGTCCTTCTGTACTCTTCTTACGCTGCTCTTTAAATATGTAATCTTGAACTGAGGATTTTTTTCGCGATTGTACTGGTTTTTGTCATATTGTAACACTCGTTTGTTCATAGTGTAACATTCTTTTGTTCATGTAGTAACACATCAAGTTGTTCTTTAAATCTGTAATTTTGGACTGGGGGTTTCTTTTCGCAATTGTACTGATTTTGTTCATGTGGTAACACGTTTTTTTTCATATGGTAACATTTTTGTTCATGTAATAACACTTGTTTTTTAGTAATATATAACACTGTATACATGTCGTAATATGTGTTAGAAAAAAAGCATGTGTTACCATATGAACAACAAACACGTTTTTCCCCTTTATAACTCATGTGTTACCATATGAACAACAATGTATTGCGTTATGTTTTAATATGTGTTACGTAATATATGAAGTTATTTCAATATAACAATGTAATAACACTTACACATAGATGTAGTAACACTTACACATGGATGTAGTAACACACAAAAACTTGACAAAAAAAATTAAAAATTATGTGCTCAATAAGAATTAAACATACGATCGAATACATTAACAACATATTTGAACCACTAGACTACAACACATATTTGATAAACATATCATTCTATAAATATATATCCGCTCGCCCAACTGAACCTCACAGCCCTTGTACGCCCGCGCCTAGAGGTGGAGGAAATACCAAAAATACCGGTATACCGCACTTACCGTACCGAAAAATATCAAAAAATTGATATTTTTCGGTATACCGAAATTTTCGGTACGGTTACCGAAATTTTTGATACCGAAAAATGTCATACCGTTGTCGTACCGAAAATTCGGTATACCAAAAATTTTGGTACGGTATGAAAATATAAAAATTTCGATATACCGAAATACCGAAATATTTCGGTATACCGGAAAAATATACCGGTATACCGAAAATATTTCGATATACCGGTATATATTGAAATTTTGGTACGGTTGTTGGGAATTAATTGCACGGATCTATTCGGGATGAATATTTAAATACAAATTTAATTCTAACAATTATTACTAGCATGAATTAATCCTATATTAATTCAAATAATAATTCAACAATAAATCATGCATATAAACAGTTCACATAAGTCCTACGCATGCGGAATTGCTACGGGTTTACGTGAACTAACCTCTTGGAGTGGCAATGGTCTCGTCGATAAAAATACACCAAAAAGTCTTCCCAAGTATTCCCTAGTCCTTGCTCGTCAATCCGGTGGAAGGAAGCTCGCGAACAATTAACAAAAGGGAAAATAAAAATTTGTTGCACCACCTTTGTGGATTTACTAATTTTTCCAGCACATGGAATTGTACTTGGGGATGAAGAAATCATCCCCTATTTATAGATAGGTGGTGGCCGATTTTTTGTCATGGAATAGGGAGGAAAAAATCTTTTATTGATCTCCAAGAAATCTTGAATATATCTCCTATATTCTTTTCTCCATAATTAAAATATTCCATAAAATCCCACCTTCTCTTGTTATGGTTATTTTCGAAAAAATAAGGATAAAGATTCCAAGATTTGGATCTTCTTGAATTTATGAGATATACCTGTATTGCAAGAATACATATCTTCCATAATATCTTTTTAAGAAAATCAAGAAAATCTTTCTTTCCCTTATTCTTTCAAAAATTTCGAAAATAACATATAAATAACCAAGTGGGAGATTTCTTGAATTTAATGAGATAATCTTGTATTTCAAGAATACATATCTTCATTCCATAACAAAATTCAAAGAAAATCTTTCTCCCCTTTTATTTATATTTTTCGAAATTAATGAGGAAAAATAGCAACAAAATTTATTTTATTTTTAAACACCTTTTTCAGTTATTGGACTTTATGTTGGGCTACTTGAGGGGCCTTTAGGAGAATTAAGATTGGATCTTCCAATGGATCTTGAATTATCAATATTGAGCCACAATATTATTCAAGCCCATAAATATTAATTAATCCCACTACATAATTAATATTGCAGTATCCATCTTAACTCATATTACAGTCAATATGGCTCCCGGTTATTATTTCCCGTGTTTAAGATTATCTAGCCCATTAATTAATTCAAGCCACTGAAATAGCTTTCCATTAATTAATATCTTTTATCCTTGGTAAAGGAACAGTTCAACATTATTATCCATACCGAAAACTAGTTTCACTTGCAAGATTTGGTATGATAAAACTTATGAACCTCCCAAGGGGGCAAATCGAACAAGCGTATTTGCACACGATTCTCCGTATTAAATATTAGCAATCGCATGTGACCAATAATATTGCCCAAGATATAAAGTATTGAATCTCGTTGATTCTCTACCCGTAATAAGTCAAAGCAATAATTACTTACGACACGCGATCCTATTTAAGGGACGAAGATTAAGAAATAACGAACCACTGAGGTCTAATTATTCCTAGTTCAGTTCTGAAAAATTTGTCCTCCTGTAGGTCCTATTCAGTGCATTAAACATGCACTAGTGTAATCTCTTGGTCAAGACAAGTCAATCTGAGCCTTACACTTCAACCTTTCACGATGGATTGTTCATTTCCATCTAGGTCGTGAATGGTGTACTTTTGGTTACAAGGGACTGTTAATTTAATCTTCTGTGATCTGGTATCACTAAATTAACTACAATATAACACGTACTATTTATTGAACAGTTATGCAGTAAATATATGTAACATTTGATGATATTTAAAGCATCAGTGATAAATAATTTATTTCAGTGAATAAGACCGAAATTCAATTTGATTATTCAAAGTAAAAGCATATTTTCAAGTATAATCCCAACAATCTCCCACTTATACTCAAAGTCTGCTTTTAAGTATACTACAGCATGTCTCGTGTAGTTCCTAATAC
Organism: Stenogyne calaminthoides; assembly: GCA_037126765.1. Classification (NCBI taxonomy): domain Eukaryota; kingdom Viridiplantae; phylum Streptophyta; class Magnoliopsida; order Lamiales; family Lamiaceae; genus Stenogyne; species Stenogyne calaminthoides. The sequence continues at coordinate 2,544,896 of JBBCBC010000011.1, read as the reverse complement.
GTGACATATAATGTCACCTACACGAACCTAATAATGTCTCCCACTTATACTCAAAGCAGATTGGCAACGGTCTTGACACCCATTCCTTCCACATGTCTCTCTAATGTATTCTGAGGCAGACCCTTTGTGAAAGGATCTGCTAGGTTGTCTTCTGACGCGATCTTTGTCACCTCTATATCTCATCTCTTAACAATTTCTCGTATAAGATGGTATTTCCTTTCAATGTGTTTGCTGGCCTTGTGGGCTCTTGGTTCCCTTGAATTTGTAACTGCTCCGACATTATCACAATAAACAGTGATTGTGCTGGGCAAATTCGGAATTACATCCAAGTCTACTAGGAAGTTCTTGAGCCAAACCGCTTTTTCATTTTGTCAGTTAGTTTACATATTCGGCTTCCATGGTAGAATCTGCGATGCATTTCTGCTTAACGCTTCTCCATGTCATGGCTCCTCCCCCCATGCAAAACACACTATCGGAGGTAGATTTTCTGGAATCTAAGTCTGATTGGAAATCCGAGTCCGTGTAGCCGATGGGGATTAGACTATCTGACTGATAAACCAATATTCTATCTCGAGTTTTTTTGAGATACTTGGAATGTTTTTTAATCGCCAGTCAATGTTCTTTCCCCGGGTTACTTTGATATCTTGCCACCATGCCAAGCAAAGCAAAACGGATATCGGTCTCGTGCACAACATTGCATACATAAGGCTTTTCGACGGTAGAAGCATAAGGAATGTCTTTCATGTCATCTATCTTCTTTTGTGTCTTAGGGCACATTTCCTTGGATAGATGGATTCCATGCCTGAAAGGTACGAAGCCTTTCTTGGAATCTGCATCTTTGAATCGTTTCAAGGCGTGTCTCATGTATGAAGCTTCGCGATAAACTATCATCATTTTCTTGCGATCTCGGTGATCTTGATCCCAAGGATGTGCGGCTTCCCTAAGTCCTTCATATCAAACCGTGTTTTGAAAGCCGTGCCCTACGTCGATAACACCTTTACATCGTTCGATGAGCGAGAATGTCGAATCTCACGATAGTACTAAGAATACCAATGCAGTTCTAACATGCTTTTTGTACACACAACTTTCGAACTCGTTTTGATGAAATCCATAAAACTTTATAACATGATCAAAACATTGGTTCCAAGCTCTGGATGCTTGTTTGAGTCCGTAAATGGACTTCATGAGCTTACAAACTAGGTGTTCTTGGCCCTTTTCAATGAAACCTTGGGGTTGTTGCATATAGATTTCTTCATCAAGACTTTCGTTAAGGAAAGCTGTCTTGACATCCATTTGCCAGATTTCTAAATCGAGATGCACAGCAATCGACAAGAGAATTCGGATGGACTTGAGCATTGCTACAGGTGAAAAAGTTTCCTCATAGTCGATCCCTTCTTTCTGAGTATAACCTTTCGCCACAAGCCTTGCCTTGAAGGTTACCACCTTCCCGTCCGGTCCTCTTTTTCTCTTGTATACCCACTTGCAACCAATGGGTTTGACCCCATTAAGTGGTTCGACTAGCTCCCACACTTTGTTATGATCCATAGAACCCATTTCGGCTTTCATTGCTTTTTGCCAAGAAACTGCATCCTTGTCTTGGATTGCCTCATCATATGTCCATGGGTCTGATTCGTCTTGTCCGGGAATCAAGTCCGAGGACTCTCCTATCCCCATGAATCTCTCAGGCTGTCTCACAACCCTCCCACTACGACGAGGTTCCGGTTGTGAAAGTGTGTCGTTTGGTATGTCATCTTGTACAGTTGGCAATGAGGTTAGCCCCCTTAGCTCATTTAAAGTAATCTCACTTTTGGGTCTTCTTTCGTTCATATAGTCCTTCCAAAAATCTAAAGTGGGTGCTTATTACCACCTTTTGATCTTCGGGACCATAGAACATACACCATTTTGTTCCCTCGGGGTATCCTATAAACAACCTTAATTCTGATCGAGGATCCAATTTTCCGGCTTCCTTGTCCAACACGTAGGCCGGACACCCCCAAATTCTCATGTGTCTCAAACTGGGCTTGCACCCGGTCCACAATTCTTTGGGAGTTTTGGGAACCGATTTGGATGGCACCAAGTTCAGAATGTAAGCCGCTGTTTCCAAGGCATGACCCCAGAACGACTTGGGAAGATCCGCATAACTCATCATTGATCTAACCATTTCCAAAAGAGTTATGTTTCTTCTCTCTGCAACCCCGTTTTGTTGAGGGGTTTCGGGTGTAGTTAGCTGGGATACAATCCCTTCATCTGACAAGTAGTTCAAAAACTCATCGCTAAGGTCCTCGTCTCCACGATCGGATCGTAGAGACTTGATACGTTTTTTCCTATGATTCTCTGCTTGAGCCTTAAATTCTTTGAATTTCTCAAAGGTCTCAGATTTATGCTTCATAAGGAAAATATAACCGTACCTTGAGTAGTCATCAATAAAAGTGGCGAAATACTCATAACCTCCTCTTGCTTTGGTTGACATTGGACCACATACGTCTGTGTGAACGATTTCTAACACTTCTTTGGCTCTATTCCCCTTGGCTCCGAATGCCCTCTTGGTCATTTTACCCTCCAAACATGATTCGCAGGTTGGATTTGGTTCAACTTGGAGAGACTCCAGTGAACCGTCTTCTACCAACCTTTGGATCCTCTTTGGATTAATATGTCTCAATCTTAGATGTCATAGAAGTGTTTCGTTCACGTCTGATAAACGTTTTCTTTTATCGGAAACAATTGATGTGTTATAGGATGCATTTCGTGAGTGGTGTGCACAGTTAATTATATAGAGACTATTCGACAACGTTCCATGATAGATAAATTTATCATAAAGAGAAATGGTAACAACTTTATCAAAAGTAACCGAATATCCATCAAGGTAAAGTTTAGAAACCGAAATTAAATTCTTTCTAAAATTCGGAACGTAAAGAACATCTCTTAAAATTAAAACTCTGTCTTCAAAAGATAGGTGCACTTCTCCCACTGCTTCAGCTGCCACTCTCGTAGCATCGCCCAGTGTGATGAGGATCTCACTCCCACTAAGTTGTCGGGTCCGCTTGAACCCCTGTAAAGTGAAACAAACATGATTAGTGGATCCCGTATCCACCACCCATAAATGGGAGGCATACGCCGCTAAGTAAGTTTCAACAACTAGTGCGTGAGAATTACCTTTCTTTCCATTCCCAGAAGAATCGGAACAGGCTTTTCTCGAGTGTCCTACTTCGCCGCTTTCCAAAACTTTCCTCATGCTTGATTCCACGCTCTTATTTGGTGTTGAGTCTGCTTGGTTTAACTTTCTTCTCTTTTCATCATCCTTATCACCACTTGACCTAGGATGAAAAGAAGATTTCTGTTTTCCCAAGTTCTTTTCCCCGCGCTCCCTCTCACTTTCAACCAAAGTGAGAGCATTTACAAGACCATCCACTGTAAAATCTAGATCTTCCAATAGATACTCAAGATAGTGGTGATTATAACTCTTTGGTAAGGATTGGAGAATGAAATCAATCTTAGTCTTGAAATCACATTTTTCGCTGAGGATCTCAAGCTCCTCAAATAGCACCATAACCCTAAGAACGTGCTGCGCTGCAGTCGTCCCTTTTTCCATTTTAAATTCAGCCATTTCTTGCTTCACACTTTGGATTGCCATATGGGTCGGATGTGCGAACATCGCTTCGAGATTCTGTAAGATGTCAGCAGCTGACTCATATCCTTGGTGAATGCGTTTCAACAAATCTGACAGATGTGCCAGAATTGTATCCTTCATCAATTCTTTTGCCAACTCCCATTCACCATATAGCATCTCGTCCCATATTCCGTCCCTTATTTGGTTTTTTTAGTTTTTGGTGTATCAAGTACCCATTTGGAAGGTGATGCGGCTAGGACAGGTTTTAGTTTGTATATCCAATCAAAAAAAGTTTTCACCAGTAAGCAAATTGTTTTTAAGTATATTGAACAGTGGATTAAAAGGTTGTGACATGATGAACTGAAATAAATAATAATATGCATAAGCACAAATATATCACAAAATTCGATCACATGTTTCATATTAAAATCTCAAAAAAATATGAACATCGCATCGCCCAACATCTCAAAAACAGTTTAAATAAAGCGTGTGGGGTGGGTCATTATTTAAACACATTCAAGCGAGTTATAAACAAAAACGATTTACAAACCTTTAATAACTAGATTAATAGTTGGCTCCCCACTTGACCAATATAACATTTGACAGGACTTGAGGGAAGTATATGCATATCAATTTTATACCTAAGTAATAACCATGATTAAATCTGAAATTATTATTTCTCTTTGAGCGAGCCTCGTGGGGAGGGTCATAAATGCCACTAGTAATAATCCACAATCATCCATTTGGAATTTATTCATGTGAAAGCTATCTTTTGACCGTCCCCGTAGGGAATTTCTCCAAAAGAATCCACAAATAAATAAATCATGGAGGTCAAAATTAATTCAATTTTATTATCCATAAAATTGTCAATTAATTGTTTAAGCATACTTAGTAATTTTCGAAAGTGAGATTTTTCAAAAACATTTTCTCATGCATCGCAAATTTAAACACAATTTAAATAAGCATAAAATAATGCATAAACATCAAGACAAAAATTAAACATATTGGGCACACATATCCAATTGTCACGGTTAATTTTTGTCATGTCTTGATCTCGAGAAATCGTCTTCTTTGCCTTCATCATTCGTCTCGAAAGGTTCGCCACGTCTAGTGACATCATCAACCAGCTTCGCTTGGTCGGCCCGTGTCGTCGGGGCCCGTCTTGTCGCTAAGCGCCCGCGCACGTCGCCCGGCGGTGCTTTCGGCAAGTCGTGGCCGTTGCGGATCTGAACGCAGCGCCCATCGCTAGCGCCCGCACTACCTCGTCCGTGTAGCCCGCGTTACTCCGTCGGCATTGCCTGCCGTCTACAAGACCTCGGTGATCGTCGCAAGCTAATCGCACCCGCGATGTCATGCCGCAGCGGCCTCGGTGATCGGTGATCGGCTTTCGGCCAAACGGCCTCGCCATGTGCCGGATGCTTTCGCCCGGCATCCGCGTCTCGGGCGATGCCTCCTTTCAACGCGTTCGCGAAACCTTACGTTATTCGCCGGTTTTGGATCCCATCTTTTAATTCTTCATCTCTCCGTTTACGATCCGGTTACAATTTATTTACAAAAATAAATAAACCTAGATCTAGACTAGTCTATTACATTGATCAAATCAAACAAATTCTAATCTACTCGTGGATTTTCTCACGAGGCAAAACGAATTCGAACGAATCGAATTAAAAAATCACAATTTATATGCATGCACAAATAAACACATTAAATTCCATGACAATTGGATACCTGCAAAAAAGATCTAGCAATTCTACTGTCCAATTTCAAATTTAATGAAAACGAACTAAATTACAATTTAAAATTCAGAGCCCGAAACCGAGGCTCTGATATCAGTTGTTGGGAATTAATTGCACGGATCTATTCGGGATGAATATTTAAATACAAATTTAATTCTAACAATTATTACTAGCATGAATTAATCCTATATTAATTCAAATAATAATTCAACAACAAATCATGCATATAAACAGTTCACATAAATCATACGCATGCGGAATTGCTACGGGTTTACGTGAACTAACCTCTTGGAGTGGCAATGGTCTCGTCGATAAAAACACACCAAAAAGCCTTCCCAAGTATTCCCTAGTCCTTGCTCGTCAATCCGGTGGAAGGAAGCTCGCGAACAATTAACAAAAGGGGAAATAAAAATTTGTTGCACCACCTTTGTGGATTTACTAATATTTCCAGCACATGGAATTGTACTTGGGGATGAAGAAATCATCCCCTATTTATAGATAGGTGGTGGCCGATTTTTTGTCATGGAATAGGGAGGAAAAAATCTTTTCTTGATCTCCAAGAAATCTTGAATATATCTCCTATATTCTTTTCTCCATAATTAAAATATTCCATAAAATCTCACCTTCTCTTGTTATGGTTATTTTCGAAAAAATAAGGATAAAGATTCCAAGATTTTGATCTTCTTGAATTTATGAGATATACCTGTATTGCAAGAATACATATCTTCCATAATATCTTTTCAAGAAAATCAAGAAAATATTTCTTTCCCTTATTCTTTCAAAATTTTCTAAAATAACATATAAATAACCAAGTGGGAGATTTCTTGAATTTAATGAGATAATCTTGTATTTCAAGAATACATATCTTCATTCCATAACAAAATTCAAAGAAAATCTTTCTCCCTTTTTTATTTATATTTTTGAAATTAATGAGGAAAAATAGCAACAAAAATTTATTTTATTTTTAAACACATTTTTTTAGTTATTGGACTTTTATGTTGGGCTCTTGAGGGGCCTTTAGGAGAATTAAGATTGGACCTTCCAATGGATCTTGAATTATCAATATTGAGCCACAATATTATTCAAGCCCATAAATATTAATTAATTCCACTACATAATTAATATTGCACTATCCATCTTAACCCATATTACGGTCAATATGACTCCGGTTATTATTTAGGTGTTTAAGATTATCTAGCCCATTAATTAATTCAAGCCAATTGAAATAGCTTTCCATTAATTAATATCTTTTATCCTTGGTAAAGAAGCGGTTCAACATTATTATCCATACAGGAAACTAGTTCCACTTGCAAGATTTGGTATGATAAAACTTATGAACCTCTCGAGGGCAAATCGAACAAAGCGTCTTTGCACACGATTCTCCAGATTAAATCTTAGCAATCGCGATGTGACCAATAATATTGCCCAAGATATAAAGTATTGAATCTCGTTGATTTCTACCCATAATAAGTCAAAGCAATAATTACTAACCACACGCGATCCTATTTAAGGGGCGAAGATTAAAAAATAACGAACCACTGAGGTCTAATTCTTCCTAGTTCAGTTCTGAAGAATTTGTCCTCCTGTAGGTCCTATTCAGTGCATTAAACATGCACTAGTGTAATCTCTTGGTCAAGACAAGCCAATCTGAGCCTTACACTTCAACCTTTCACGATGGATTGTTCATTTCCATCTAGGTCGTGAATGGTGTACTTTTGGTTACAAGCGGACCATTAATTTAATCTTACGTGATCCGGTATCACTAAATTAACTACAATGTAACACGTCTTATTTATTGAACAGTTATGCAGTAAATATATGTAACATTCGATGATATTTAAAGCATCAGTGATAAACAATTTATTTCAGTGAATAAGACCGAAATTCAGTTTGATTATACAAAGTAGAAACATACTTTCCAGTATAATCCCAACAACGGTATCGGTATGTAATATTGACATACCGAAAATTTCGGTATGCTGAAATTTCGGTATACCGAATTTTCGATACGACAACGGTATGACATTTTTCGGTATCGAAAATTTTGGTACGGTAACGGTATGACGAGAAAGTTTTCGGTATGCAGTACCATCCACCCCTACCCGCACCTGACCCGACCCGCTGTCGACCCGCAAATTTTATTTAAAATTTACCTTAATTGTGGTGTATTGCACATATCACTATTGTGCAATATTTCACAAGAGTCATACTCTTAGTAGATACACTCATTTACTCACTCAATTTTTTAGATATTAGTAGATACATCCTCATAAACTACACATTATACCATTCCCAACATTCTCTTTCAACTATGAATTTTGACAAAAATGTATTGAGAAAATTTTAAAATCTTGATTTTTTCGAAAATATCTACACAATTTTCGGCAAAATTCTGACGAAATCAAGAACAACTTTCAAAAATTCAGGTAAAAAAATTATAAATAGTAAAAAAATCCTTCTAATTACTTTCTCCTTCAAAATCCCCGAATGGTGGTGGAGGGAAGTGGTGGTGGTGTCCGAACGATGGTGGAGGACAATAATGGCGTTGAAATGATATTTTTCAAATTTTCACAGGAAACACGATTAAATGATGGGAAAAAAATATAGGTATGTCACTTTAATAGATTTAATTCATTCTTAATAAAAATAATATAATATATATTTTTAATAAAAGAGTAGTATATGAATCATTTCACATTGTACTAAAATAATAGAAAATCATAGGTGAACCTCCTAAACTTGGAGGTCTATACATTCGCACCCTTCGTTTATATCATATTCAATTATAAGCCTAGTTATTAATAATTTATATCTTCTACAATTGTAAGTCCAACTATTAACCACATACAGACAAAAAAAAAAAAAACTCATATGTAACATATACAAAAAATTTGTAAATTAAACTAATAATTTTACATATGATAATAAGCCAAAAAACAATATTATGCCCCATATAAAAGTATTTTTTTGGCGTTTATGTAAAGATTGATTGGTTGTTTGAGATAAATTGGGTCGATGGTATCCGAATCTACCCACAACGTGTCTATTGTGAACGATCGAACTTGAGAGAGACGTTGTCACCTTTTCATTGACTGTAGCTTTGCGAATAAATGCTGACAAAAGACCAAATTGTGGAATAAGATTGATAGATTATGTTATGAGGTGGAGGGATTGGATGATCTTTGTATGAAGGTCCTGGGTAACTTCGGAGAGACGAAGTGGAGGTAGTAATGTCGTTAACCTGGAGTATTTGGAGGGTACAAAATGAATACATATGGAGTGGCATTCAAGCAATGTCAACTCGAGTTGTTTTTTCCGTTGCCTCCTTTTTGCAAGAATGGAAGGATGTTACTGTTAGCACGACGGGTCGAAAGTGTAACCGCTGGCATCCTCATCCGGCGCAGGGAGTTAAACTGAATATCGATGCAAGTTTCTTTAGTGATCAGTTTACAACTAGTATCGGGATGGTGATTAATCATGACGCTGATGGAGTGGGAATTGCTTATCGTACTATGGCACGGCAAGGTGTGATGAGAGTTAATGAAGGTGAGGCTTGGGGAGTGTTAGAGGCTCTCAGGTTGGCGAAAAACATGGGCTTACATAAAGTGGTTGTCGAAACTGATTCTATGAGAGTCTATGAAGCTTTTTGCATCGAATGTTAATGGCGTATCATCCTTCGAAGATTATATTGATCTTGGCAAGAGAATTTTGGAACGCAATATGCATTTTTCTATTTTGTTGGGTTAGTCGTAATGCCAATATTGTGGCACACACCTTAGCTCGGACGTCTTGTTCCTATGAGAGTCCCCATTGTTGGGCTGAGCCTCCAAATTTTGTAAATGGCCTACTCGACATCTGTCTTAATTGCATGTAGCTATGTTTTCTTTTTTAAAAACCCTGATAATGAGGATTCAGTTGCTGAACCGAACCGAAATGACAAAATTGAAATATTTACCGTAATAAACCGAAACCAAAATCGATCTAAATCGAACTGAAATTTTTTCAGTTCATTTCGGTAAAAAAATTGAAAAAACTGAAATTATTTTATGTTTTAAATTAAATCATTTTTAAAGGCACATGTCCATTTTTTGCAACAATAATTAAAAAAATTGATAACACAACACATGTTCCACAATATTACTTTACTACACAATTTAATAATCAACATATATTATGTATGTATAGTGTATTATTTCGATTAAAAAATAAGTAAATGAACTTGAGATAGGATTATGTATATAGAATATATTATTTCGATAATTTTACCTTAAAAATCAAAACCGAAAACTAAAAAATCTAAAATTGAAATGGTTTTCAATTTTTTTAAATTTCTAGAAAAATTGAAAACCAAAACCGGATACCAAACTAACCGAACCAAATTTATATTTAAGTTCGGTTTGGCTGGAGTCACAAGTATAACAAAATGCAGAAAATTAAAATTCACTTTCATTAAACCTACCTACCCCCCTGCGCTGAGATAATCCCTCAAAGAATTTGTATGTTTCTTGATTTTTTTTTAGGTTATTATAAATATTACAATTAAAAAATATATTCCCCTTTTCTAATTTTTCGTATTAATTTTAAATCAGTAATCACTAATCACTACAGTGAACAGCTTTGGGTGCACGACGGCGTCGTTTCGGCTACAGTTCAGCAGTCGTATGAGAAAACTCAAAAGGAGAAGAGAGTTGATTTGAGGTTACTCCAATTCAAAGAAACGTTGATGAATCATTTTACTACTGTTATATGAAAGATCTTCAGTTCTGGTAGACCTCCCTCTCAAATGGACAACCGGAACGTCATCGTCTGCGACAACGGGACCGGCGTAAGTGCCTTCTTCCTCAACCTGCACAGTTCCGTTTATCGATCGATCAGCTGTTTGATTTGCATATTTCATCTGATTTTTTTTTTTTCCTGATTGGTACTGCGTGTTAAGTTAATTGTGCAACTTATGAGATTAGGCTCGAGTGATGAAGTATTCCAATTGGAAATTTGATTTTGTTAGCTGATCTTGCATGTTAAGTTTAATTAGCGAACCTTATTCGGTTTATAGTGGTTGTAATATTTTGAGTGTGGATTTTATTTACATTTTCGGTTAATTGCGGTAGATTTTGAGTTTCTGATTGTGGTGAATATTGTATGTGTGAGGTGAAGTACTTTTGTTCTGTCAGTTTATTTCGATTGTTCAGGTTAATTAGTGCACATTTGTTATGATATCTATGAATGCAGTATGTGAAATGTGGTTTTGCGGGTGAGAACTTCCCCACATCAGTGTTCCCTTGTGTGGTTGGAAGGCCAATGCTTCGCTATGAAGAATCATTAATGGAACAAGAAATCACGGTCAGTTTATTGTTTTTCTTGCAATCATACATTTTTTGTTATTTATTATTTTTATTTTCCAGTAAGCATACATGAATGCTAGTGAAAGTAAAGAGGATGCTATTGAAGACCTTTTTGTGTGATGAGTAATTGCATCTTAGATACTACCTCCGTCCCCCAAAAGTATGTTCAGAGGGTTTAAACATGTTTTACGAAAAGGTAGATTAAGTACATTTATGAATATCATAATTAAATGTGAGTAAAGTATAATGATAACTTGAGTAATTAAGTGTTTGTTGGACTATAAAGATTAAAAAAATTGTGTCTGTAGACTTGCTTAATCTACCTTTCCGTAAAACATGTTTCAGCCCTCTAAGCATACTTTTGGGGGACGGAGGGAGTACTATTTTACTTTGTTTAGACTTCAAGATTTAGAGTAGAAAATTGTCAAATTTGATGCATTTAGGTTGACAAAACCACAAAGCAAAAACGTTCTGCCAATCTAAGTGTGTAAGTTAAATGCATTTCAGCTCCTTTTTTTCATGGTACTGATAATCAACATAAAGTTTTTCCTTTTGTATGGCCCATGGGGATTATATCGGACTTATTCCTGAATACAAATCCTTAGACTGCAATTTAGAATTCATAAATAATATAAGTAGCAAAAGAAGGAAGGTAACTTCTATTTCAGTTTGATGAATGCCAAGTGCTCCCGTTGCAATCCTTCTTTGCTTGAAAATCGTCAAGCGTCCTAAGGTGCATTGGTATATAGGATTTGAAACATGGAATTTGAAATAAATATATTTCACCATATCTGAGAAGATCTCCTGAAACTCCAGCCCCAGGATCTCAATAATATGGATTCAAAGAATTACACAATACAGAGATAAATCTGGACTTGTATGCTTGTGTTGAGGCAAACTTTTTTGTTCGACACCAACTTGTTCCTGATGTTCTTGACTTTTTCTTATGTTTCCTTCATAGGATACCCTTGTGGGAGATGCTTGTTTAAAGTGGCGGCATCAATTGGACGTATCTTATCCTGTCAATAATGGCATTGTGCAAAATTGGGATGATATGGGGCATGTATGGGACCATGCCTTTTTTAGTGAACTAAAGGTTTTTCTCTTCTATACCTCATAAAAATATTTACTCTTATGTATATTATGATGTTTTTGAGCATCACTTTCAATTTTAAGATGTAACTTTTATTTAATCATCTTATCCTTTCTGAAGGTAGACCCTAAGGAATCTAAAATTTTGCTCACTGACCCACCTCTGAATCCATCCAAAAACCGTGAAAAGATGGTGAGTTGATTTCTTAGTATGATGTATTTGAGTCTTTTACTTGTAATTCATTGTTAGTAGACTGCATAATCTAATTTTCAGTTTATCCTTATTTCAGGTCGAAATAATGTTTGAGAAATACAACTTTGCTGGTGTTTTCATCCAAATACAAGCTGTTTTGACGCTGTATGCTCAAGGTGTTGGAGAGTTTATTGTAGTTAAATGTTTGATATATATTTTCAAGTTTCAACTACTGAGACGGAGATTTGGGTGAATATACTTATGCCGAATGGGAACAGAAATCAATTTTAGTATCAATAATTCATAAATATTGTTCAGTTGTAGTAATTTTGTGGAATGAGGTAATAATGTGTTTTTTTATGTTTTCTTGAAATTGGTCAGGATTGCTTACGGACTAGTCATTGACTCTGGTGACGGAGTTACCCATGTGGTAAGATTACTCTAGTGCTTTGTCGATGATGTGCTTTGGTAGCGATAGGATACTTAATTGGCTATCCATTACTTAGGTTGACTGCACATATTATTTTGTTGTTTGCTGAATGACCTTTATTATAAAACTCACAATGACAAAGTTATTATGACAAAGTCTTGTGTAAACCAGATTTACCTTGCAACTTGTTTGCATTTAGTGTGTATTTTTAAACAGTATTAGTTGTTGATTTACCTTGCAACTTGTTTGCATTTAGTGTGTATTTTTAAACAGTATTAGTTGTTTCATTAAAAGGTAATAGTTTGACAATATTAGTTGTTTCATTAAAAGGGATCACTCGTTTCACTATAAAGTATCTCTTGCAAACTAGTTGAATGGTACAACTGTTCTACATAAGGCCAACTCTCTGTCTCCCAGGTTCCAGTGGTTGATGGATACTCATTTCCTCATCTTACAAAGCGGATGAATGTAGCCGGGCGCCATATAACATCATATCTTGTTGATTTGCTTATGAGGAGGGGGTAATTCATCTTTTAACTTTAGAGCTCAGCTGATGAAATATGTTGGAGATCATGCTGACTGCAACACTTTCTCATTAATGTCGAGACCTTTCATTCTGAAGGTATGCGATGAACAGAACAGCCGACTTTGAAACCGTAAGGAATGTCAAAGAGAAGCTCTGTTACATAAGGTGAGTTTGGCCTTCACATCTTCCAGTGACCTAAGACTTGACATGTATGTTTTAACATTTGCCTATCACAGTTACGATTATAAAAGGGAATATCAGTTGGGGCTTGAGACTACCATACTCGTTAAAAATTATACTGTAAGTTTTTGTCGTTTGGTAAACAACTACAGTTTTGTGCAAGTGTTGATATTGATATAGCTTTGATAAACAGCTTCCGGATGGAAGGGTCATTAAAGTTGGCAATGAGCGGTTTCAAGCACCCGAGGCTCTTTTCACTCCAGTAAGTACGTCTCTGTCATTATTAAGCAATATAGTTTTTTTTCCCCTTATTTTTTTATATAATTTTTTGCTGCACCTAATGTAGGAGCTCATAGATGTTGAAGGAGATGGAATGGCTGATATGGTATTTCGTTGTATCCAGGAGATGGATATTGACAATAGGATGATGGTAGCCATAATTTCTTGCAATATCTTTATTTGATCCATTAAGCCGTTCAAGAAATTAGGAATCCACTATTTATTTTTTTGCAGCTCTACCAACATATTGTCCTGAGTGGTGGGAGTACGATGTATCCTGGATTGCCTAGTCGGTAATTTATCATACTGCTTCGAATGTTAATTGAAAACATGATCGTTCCTCAATATGATCTCATTTTATTAAAGAATGTCTCCTTACTAATTGATTTTGAGGACTTTATGGTTCATTGGTGTAGATTATTTTCCTTACACTTGAAGGCAACTCACGCTTTTTTGTTTTTTGGATGAAGAACTAAATGATAACTCATACTACCTCCGTCCCGGAACACTTTGCACAGTTACTATTCCGCTCGTGTTTTAGATAGCGAGTTTTTTATTACTATTTTAAATGATAAAGTAATTTTAAAAAATGCGTATGACAGAGGAGGGTAAAGACTATCATACCCCACCTTAAAAGTCACTTTATTATTTCAAATACTAATAAACAATTCGCACGCAAAAACACGAGCAAAAAGTAAGTGTGCTAAGTCTTCTGGGACGGAGGGAGTATCTCTTAGAAAATTGGCTGCAAAAAGGCACTAATTGCAATGTTAAGGCAAATATGTCATGGCATCTTCTGGGAAAAAAGTTAATATCATGAAGTGCAATCATTGACCCTTTTAATTACTAAACGCGTTATACTCTATGACTTGTTGTAGGTTTCAAAATTCAGATGGCATCCCAAAATTGTCTTACTTTTCTATGTATTGTAGATCTTGAGACAGTTATGCATGATATGATTAGTTGTACTTTACTTTGGGGTGCATAGTTATTCCTGGTTTGTTGTGGACATGTAAGGTAGAAGGATTGTGCTATTGTCTGTTTCTTTTTTCTCTCAGAAAATTTATGGGCTCGCTTGTTTTCATATTTTCTCAGCTTGGAGAAAGAAATATTGGACCGTTACCTTGAAGTTGTTTTAAAGGGAAATAAGGACGGATTGAAGGTAAGTTAGTAAATTAGTTCTGCTTTTGAATGATATACTTGCTAGGTGGAATATTTTGTAATTTGTATAACAACTTTTGCTACTTCTCCCTCCCCCACTGTCTTCTTTTTCTGTAAACGTGAGGATATGCTGCCGTCGAGTCTTTGTTAAGTTAATTCAGACAATAACCATTCTTGGAGTTAATGATATCCAAAATAATAAGTTAAATCTTAAATTTTTGGGTTCTTTACTTACCGTGTATTTCATGGAATTCTTTATTATTTTTTATTATTTATTTATTTTAAAAGAAACTTTTTTAGCAGTTGAGAACGACCATCAACTTTTGTAATAATGAAATTACAAAGGTTGCATTTGGATTGAAGGATTTGAAAAGAATGAACTTCAAACAAACTCAAATTATGTATTTCAAATCCAATTAAATCACTTAAAAAATTAGTTCAAAATGTAAGTCATGGATTTCAAAATTTTGTATTACAAACTACCTATGGATTTGTTATGTGGATTTCAATCCATATTCATTCCTCATATCCCTTAATTGAGACCCAACCTGATGGTTTTTATGCTGATTCATCTATGACATGCTTATCTTCATATGATTATTTGTATGAATATGCTGCTAGTTGCCACACAAATATCCAAGACAACTTGTGTAAGTAACATAATTATTGCTGCTCATTCGTGATAACTAGTAAATCATATTGTTTGAGATAATTGGGGGAGGGGCAAATTGTTTTAAGAAAATTTATAATTCTATTTATTATTCGTGCTTTCTTTGTCTTGTATATGAATGAATAAATTCTTTGTGTTGATTAATAACATAGAAACTACGGCTGAGGATAGAGGATCCACCCCGACGAAAGCATATGGTTTATCTTGGAGGTGCAGTTCTTGCAGGAATTATGAAGGTGCACATTCTTTACTAGCATGAATCATTTCCTCTCATTAACTATTGTAAATATATCTCTCTTTTCTATTCTTTGCCCATATTGCTTTTCTGATAGAGTTAAGACGGTTAGGAAGAATAAGAATTAAATAACTGAAATAAAATCCCTCGGAGGACAACGTAGATGATCTCTGCCACAGCAAGCAGCCCCTAAAACGTAACGATCTCTAGATACTCTCAACTCTAGTGAGACCTTTATTTAAATAGTCTCGAACCTAAACTCCAACTTAAGCCCTAAGCAATGAAGCCCGCTGACAATTTGTTCCGGACTTAAATTAAGAAACCCAACTATAATAACACTAATAGGATAATAGTACTAGGAGTTTTCGTAATACATGATGATAAATTTTTGGATGGTTTAATTACATTGTAGGATGCTCCCGAGTTTTGGATTAGCAGACAAGATTATTTGGAAGAGGGAGTTGCTTGTTTGAGCAAGTGTGGCCAGGCATGATGGTTCTCCTCCCTTCATCATTTTTTTTCTTATTCAGTTTATCTAATCTCAAACGAAAGCTTTAATAGGTTGAACACTTCCATGTACTTTGCTAGACGTTAAGATTGTATTGGCATATTTGTTATCAATAAAAATGAAAACTCTGCTCATTTTGGATATAACACTCTCTAATTTATTGACAATATCAAGAATTTGACAGGATTAATCCTTTTTTGTAGTGGTAAATAAATTAGGTGTGAAGTAGTTGTGAACGCTCATAATGCAATTCTGAAACCAAAGCCATAATGAGACTTGAAAAAGAAGCAGACATTCATAAATATTGCGAACCTACCCGATATTATTGTTGTCAGAAATACAATCAGAAGATAGAGATTTTCCATTTCAAAGTAGTGTTTTTTAATAGCCATTTCAGAGTGCTGTTTTTGCCTTTGTTCTTTTTTATTAGATAATGTTGGGGAGAATTATCCTCCACTAGTCATTCCCCGAGTATTTGGACACGATCATAACTTATCTACCCTTGATTCGAACATTCAATCATCGAAATTTTTTGTATGAAATTGTCTCATGCATGCGATATTATTTTGCAGATTTTTGTGATATTTTCTCATGCAAGTTATTGTGTTCCATCATTGGTTGAACATTTTATAATATCCACCATATGCTCCGTGCTATGCATGAGGAACAAGTTGATGAAAAAAGATTTTTGGTCCCATAGCTTTTCTGTAATTTGTTTTTCGTCCCATAAAAATTAACTATTCAATTTTGGTCACATAACTATCTCGATTGTTCAATTTTGATCCCATTTTTGCTGGAAAACATAAAATTTTGTCTTTTTTTTTATCACGTGCAAGTCACGTGCCGGTTAAAATTGAGATTTTTCGAGCTCAGAAGACATGGACGTTAAAAATTATTTTTTCCGCACTTGGGGGAATTTTTCTTGTTCTTTCTTAAAAAAAATGAATTTTTCTTTTGACAATCAGTGTCCACGTCAGCTTACGAGTTTGAAAACCCTCAATTTTAACCGATACGTGACTTGCCCATGATCGAAAATTACAAAATTTTATATTTTCCGGCGAAAATGGGATCAAAATTGGACAATTGAGATAATTAGAGGACCAAAATTAAATAGTTAAATTTTAGGGACGAAAAATAGATTACATGAAACTTATGAGAAGAAATGATACTTTGACTATATAAATAATATTTTTGTGAGCAAAATACAAAGTATCAGTGCATCACCCTTTACTTAAAATGTTTTTTGTTTTTTTTTTTCGTTATACGAAACACATTATAATTTTGATTGAACTGTTTAACCCCTCCCTCCTTAAGCTTTGTAGGACATTTGTGGTTTAAGTTATCTTGTATGTACCCACTTCTTCTATTGATTCTTTCGTATTGTTTTGGAATTCTTTCAATTTCAAGTGCCAGAGATAGATTGGTACATATCATATTTACTTTTGAGGGAGTCAATGAAAGGGCCCATTCCATGTATAATATATTATCAGGAAATAAATATGGATTTTCAACTGCCCACTTGCTGGTGTACTTTGGTCACACTCTACCGTGACCTATGAAGTACATCATAAATTGGTACCAAATCATCATACTATATGCTGTGAGTATCAGACAATCCTCTGCTCCAGGACCAAAATTTTATGAGACGGGTATATTTTAGCACAAATTAACACTCATCCCTCCAAAAATGTTGAAGCGTCGTTTCGAAATTATGTTCAGTCTCATCATGAGACTATCTCATATAAGTGTGACTTATATTCAAAATTGGAACTAAATTCATTTATGCAAGTATTTCCTCTTGATGACATGCTTAATAACAACACCCATCACAAGGTCACACTCAACATGCATATCGTTTTATCGGTTGCATCGTACAACTTAATTTTATATAAATAATCCACCAATAGAAAAGAAAAATAAAATGGAATGACACATATCCTCGTGCACCAGTTGCACACATGTTTTGTTGTATTTTAATTGGGTTAGTTGCAGGTTTCGCCCTATGGAAATTGGAAAATTCGCAAATAGTTTCTTTGTGCAATTTTCGTCCCGATCGAATTTACAAATGATTTTCGTCAAATTGTTCAAGAAAATTCGAATAACGGTACCAAAGTGAAAAAAAAATCCTTATGATACGAAAACTGCAATTAACCCTATTTTTAGTACTTGCCATGCACGAGCAATGTTAATTCAAGAATCGTATTTGAAACCTATTCAAAATAAAGGATCTTGAACTCTAAAATATTCTCAACTGTACATTTACAAACGCTATAATATTTAATTCACAGGCAGAAAACAATCACATTAAGAAGATCTCACACGTTTTTTTCTCCCCATAGTTTCTTCCTACATAATGTCTACAAACTCTACTAATTCTTAACTACTTCCTCCATCTCTTATTTGCACACCACCTATTTGCTTCTTTGCCCCACTGAAAACTTCCCACAACAGAATGGAGAAAAACAACAATGGAACTCTGTTTAATCTAAGTGTGGAATTAGGAAAGCCAACTTTAATCCCCCCAGCAAAGGAAACCAAAAAGGGCCTCTCTTTCCTATCAAATCTTGATCAAAACATTGCAGTAATCGTCCGAACGATATACTGCTACAAATCAGCTGAGAAGGGCAATGAAAATGCTGCAAATATAATTAAAACAGGGCTGGAAAACATCCTGGTTTTGTATTATCCACTTGCTGGAAGATTGACGTTCAGCTCCGAAAGGAAACTGGCGGTCGATTGCACGGGGGAGGGTGCTGTTTTCATCGAGGCGGAGACGGAATGTGGTATTGAAGAACTTGGAGATCTTACAAAGGTTGATCCTTCAACTCTTTCCAAGCTCGTGTACGAAGTTCCGGGCGCGAAAAACATGCTTCAGAATTCAGATGCCTCTTGTTGTGGCTCAGGTTAGTAGCATTACAGAGAATGTGAAATCATATTATGATGCTGCTGATTGTATGTGATTGTGCTCATAGCTAGTAGCTTCTTGAGGATTGAATTTTGATCATATTATGGTTTACTGGCTTATTTTCGTGGTTTCATGCAATCCCATTCTTTGCATGTTCCAAGAAACATGCTAAGGAACTACCATCGCTTTCTCGATGTTACGTATAAGACAAAAACTTCTACGCATTTGATTCAATTTTGACCAAAGTTTGACTTATCTGTAAAATAATCTGAATTATATAAATTATGAGATGTATCAGTTCATATGCCGAAAAGTATTAATTCTTACAAAAGAAAAGTATTAGTTTGTGAACTAAATAGTATTAGTACCTTTTCAATATACTACCAATACCTTTCATCTTATGAGCTGGTACTTTTTGTCACATGACCTAATACTTCCGACCGTTTTTTCTATGATTTACAAAATAATATGAAAACAGTTTGGTTGAAGTTCTTTTAGTAAAATTGCACTAGTTAAACGGTGCAACTGGTTTGATTTATGTGGTCTCGTCTCCATCATAGTGGTGATCGATCATTGTCTTGTATGATAAGAACTCTGTTTCAAGCTGCATTTAGATTCTTGATCAAATTGATGAAAGTTTGATGTTCTTAATTGTAATCTTTCAGGTGACTAAGTTCAAATGTGGAGGATTTATACTAGGACTATGTGTGAACCATTGTATGTTTGATGGAATCAGTGCAATGGAATTTGTGAATGCTTGGGCTGCAATATCGAGAGGCTTTACACTAACCACGCCTCCGTTTCTTGATCGAACCATTCTGAAAGCCCGCGATCCACCCAAGATTGAATATGATCACACAGAATTTCTAGAAATAGAAAGCTTAACATCAGTAACCTCTGATGAACTACTTGATACTATAGATGAATTGGTCTACGGATCCTTCTCGTTCGACCTTGGAAAAATCGATAAGCTAAAGAAAACAGCCATGAAAGATGATCAGCTGATCAAGAAATGCAGCAGCTTTGAAGTACTCTCAGCATTTGTGTGGAGAGCTAGAACTAAGGCACTGAATATTCTGCCACATCAGCAGACGAAACTCTTGTTTGCTGTCGATGGGAGGAACAAATTCGAGCCTCCTCTGCCTAAAGGGTATTTTGGGAATGCAATTGTGCTGACTTTTTGTGTTTGCAAAGCAGGGGATTTGCTTGAGAAGCCGCTTTCACACGGGGTTCGTCTCGTTCAGGAGGCGATCAAAAGGGTGAACGATGGGTACATGAGATCGGCTATTGACTACTTTGAGGTCACGAGAGCTAGGCCTTCTCTTGACTCGACTCTGCTTATTACTTCGTGGTGTAATCTGTCGTTTGAGACGACGGATTTCGGGTGGGGCAACCCGTTTTTTTCCTCGCCAGTTGGGGTTCCGGAGAAGGAAGTGGTACTCTTCTTGTCTTATGGAAAGGAGAAGAAGAACATAAGTGTGTTACTGGGCTTGCCTTCTTCTGGTATGAAGACATTTCAAGAATTGATGGACTTTGCATGAATAAAGTTCTCATCTAGTTTATTTTCATTGTACTTGGTTTGATGTTATAATGCAAAATGAAATTAGGGTGTGTTTGGTTCAATTTTCTTCAAGGGGAATGAATATGAATCATTCCATTATTCCTCGATCAACAATCATTTCCCCCCTAATTATATCAAGACTAGAGCAGAACACTAACAATATAATCATCTTCCCCCCCTAATTATATCAAGACTAGAGTAGAGCAGAGCAGAACACTAACAATATAATCATCATTTTCGATTGTAATTCATTATTCAATGGATTATCATCACAATTCCCATTACAAAATTTGAACCAAACACCCCCTATAAAGTGCATTACATTCTAGATGAAACCTATACATAGATCAAAATCTTGAACACACACAAATGACAACAAATCAAACAAGGCATACATTAGATTTATATTGCATCAAGCTTCAACAAATCAAAGAAAAAAATCATCACACTTATAGCAATTCATGTTCTACTAGGGATATATATGTAGACAAGGGGGGCACAAGTTGTTGATTCAATTCCCACACAAAGAATTGTCCCTCTTAGATGGCCTAAAACTCAATGCATTCAAGCTATAAATGCAAAAATTGGCACTTTTCGACTTGATCGAAATCTCGTCCGACGTGGTCCGAAAACTCGGGACGTCGCACGAGGTTGCAGAGCTGGCAATCAGGCTAGCTTTGCATGAGTTACCAACAGCTTTATCTCTTGCACATTGAACACCATCAACAGAAGGCACTTCCAGCCTGTAAATCCCATGTTTGTTTGTTGTTCTGTTGACTGAGAATGAAATCTGTTCTGTTGTTCTTGGAGAAATGGCCTTGAATATGCAGTCTATCCTAACTTCAACACCTGTTGTGACAAATGATTAAAAAAGTGTTGGAATGGATTCAAGAAAAGTGCATTTTAGATTAGTGAATGAGTTTAAGTTCAAGAACCTGATAGGAAGTAGCTGTGTCTTGAGAAGGAGTTGTTGGAGCAGATATCACAGTAGACCATTCCCATGACTGTGATTTGGGGATTGGAGATCGGTTTTGGGGGATTGGAGATAGCTTTTCCAGCTTCAATTTGCAGAGGGAATGACAGAGTTATCAAGAAAGGGAATAGTAGGAAGAGTGATTTTGAGGACATTTTTTGGAGAAATTGGAAAAGTTTGAGATGGAGTGATGTTCTTGTTTTTGTTCTTGTTTTGTATAGGAGGAGCCTATGAGATGGCTACATTGTAGTAATGAAGTTTTTCAGTGATTTCTCATGTGTGTGTGTGAAGTGTGTGTGGATAATGAATGCAAGAATAAGCTAAGAGTTGAAGCACCTTTTTCCTTGCATATAAAACAAGTGCATGTGAATTTCATTTGGCTTATTGTGCAGCAGAGAGGGGGCAAAATTTTGAGCTGATGGGATTCTTTTTTAAATACAAATGACCTGTTTTTTGTGATTCTTATGATGGTTTTAGGAAATGAAAAAAGGGTGATACTTGTTAATCTTTATACTATCATTTAATGAGTAGGTGTCCAGTGAAACTCGTTCATAGTATGAAATTTATACCACTACACTTACAAATTAATACTATTACACTTATAAATTAAATATTATAGTATTAATTGATATAAATATTAATAGTTTATAAGAGTAGTGGTATGGTATCACTCTATAATTGTGATGATATGAGTTTGAACAAGTTTCAAAGTTAATGTCATTCAATATGCACACACATATGTGTAGGTAGGGCACATGTTGTATTATATACTGATACATTGTGGTTCTAAATGATAGTACTTCTGAGAAACTTTATTACATTGAATTGAAGGAGCTCCATTCAACAGTAATGGTCGGTCTTTATTTCTTCTTTTCTTTTTATACCTTTTTTGCACATATCTCGTCAGAAAAAATAAGAGGAAAAAAACTAGTAAGGAGGGGAGATTTTTTTATTTTTATTTTTGTAATCAATAAGAATTTAAAGTTTTTTTATTATATAATGTTTTTATTCAAGATTTTTAGTGGATGTGTGGAGAAAAAAATGAGGATGTTAATATACTATGTGAGCCTATTTATACTATGTGAGCCTATTTAATATTGCTACGATTCACGAATCCAATTAATGCAGTACTATCATCAATGAATTTTAACATTTAGCTATATCGCATTTCTTCATGTATATCCTTGATGGATCACTTCATGTAATTTGTATGCTCTGAGCATTCGGGCACCCATACAAAGGTTATGAGTTTGATTTGACAAGACATTATTTGAAAGATCTGAAAATTAAAAAATGAGATCATTTAAAAAAAAAGTATCTACTTGTTGGATAAGTAGCTATTAGATGAGATTAAGTTTTGTTTATAGAAGTGGATAAGATCCCACTACCCTTTATTTTTCTCTGTGCCGTTTATTTCATGGGAACATCACCCCTTAAATTATTTACCCTCTAAATTTTAAATCGGTCTTCCTGATGTAACTTTTGGGTTTTGAGTACCCCTGATACTCTATAATGAAATTTCATCTTTCTTTTAAAAAAAATGTATAATTCAAATTATTCATTGGGGTTCTTTTCGTCTAAATTTTAGGATAGAGTGTAATCCAAAAATATAATTATTTAAATCGAAAAAAAAAAAAAAATTATCACGTCTTATATACACATTTTTTTATGTTTGTAGGCCTGGGTCAAATTCAGAAATTGGATATGAAATGGACTTTACTTTTATAAACTAACCGAACCGGATACTCTCCATCACTGAATTCTTAAATGGGCTTTACTTTTATAGTTAATTTCAATAATATATTGTTAAAATTTAGTTTATAACTTTATAGTATACCATCAATTTATGCTTATATATTTTAGATGAAGAGTTGTAAGATTATATATTTATTACTAGTCACATTTGATTTATATTGTTGTACTTTCAAATTTTAGAATCAATTTTTCTTTTTTGGTCAATTTTTTTTTTTCAAGTGTTATTGTTTTAAAAATGTTTAACTTTTTTTTTTCTTCTCAAAATCTAAACGGTGACATTTTGTAATTTTAGAAAGAGGGCTCACATGAACCTGAGTGCATATATATTTTTGTTTATTATTTGTTTGATACGAAGTTTGATAGAATTGATAATAATATTTGAAGAAAATTCAGCATATTTAAGCCACAACTATTTGATCATTACCCCTTTTGTCAAATACACCATCATCACCACTAATTAAAATGTATCAAACATCGTTATTTTAGAATTCCATGTATATAAATTCAAAAAAAAAAAAGAATTCCATGTATATATGTAGCGTACAATCATGTTTATTTATTGTTAATTTCAAGGTTTAATGGTTGAAATTCATCCTTGAACTCATGAAGGCAAAGGACTCTCTCCTTTCATCAAGTAAAGTTTATGTATAAATTTATATTGCTTAATGTAAATGATCCATATTCGACCATTGTTTTTCCAAAATTTAAAGAGATTTTATGGGCTACAAATTTAGATTCTACATTTTAGAATTTTCTCTTACAAGATCTTGATAATATAGTTACCTTTTTCACTAAATAATTAATTTTTTTGTCCTTTTCTATAAAGGTTACAAAAGAATAAATAATGAAAGAGCTCAATGATTCTAAGATCTTTAAAATCTTATTTAATTAATACTCATCAAATAGTTATCTAAATCAAATTGTCATTACCTGATTTACTGATTGAATTCGTTCTGTACGCTTCTAATCAATATTAGTCAAAAACAAAGAGGTAATGACAATTGACAAATAAGGGAGTAAAATAAATAGCATCATCTCACACAATTTAACTACAACTATAGAGAACTTGATAGGAACGAAATGTAAATAATGCAGATTTGTTGACCAATTTCTAAAAAATGACTATGTTTGGGAATATTATTAAATCACAAGATTTATTAATATTTTTTATAATGACAAATATAATGTATTAGAGGGAATACATACACGAAATTGGATCGTAGGCCTAAAGTTGAATCGATGAAAAGTTTGGGATATGAATGGAATCGATCATCGCTCCCAAAAAATTAAACTTTTTTTTGAAAAAATCATATGAAGCAAGACATCTTAAAGACAAATTAACATTCATTTTTTTTCAAAATATTAAAACGCGTCATTTTTAAATTATCTAAAATCTTTTTATTTGAGATAAATGCAAATGCAGTATAAATCTTTGGAGTTCATTAATACTTGGGATATAGTCATGGAATGGAATAGATGTTAACTAATATCTTTCTTTTGTCCTTTCGTGAAAGAAGAACCAAACAAATTAAGCCACCGACTTTGGATAATTTTATGTATCTTCTCATACGATCCAGCCAAAAAGCTGAATGTAGATTAGTAGGTTTAAGTCCACAATCGACCTTTCTAAATTTTCGTTGAAAACAAAAGCAGAAATCTTGCTTTTTTTTTCCATAAATTTTTTCTAGTTAAACAATTTTTCTCCCATAGTTATAGAGTGTCTTAAATCAATAAAGAAGAAATGACCATATTTGTTAAAATGGATAGAAACCATAAGATCACTTTAAACAATAATTGCTTCATAAAATCTTGTGAAACTTGCAAAGTGCAATTTTTATGGAGAAGTTCCCTTTATATTTAAGTAAAATTTGATAACAAATTATACATGACTAAAAATAAAGCGCAATTTTTTCCCACGAAACGAGAGGAGAATTACTCAAACAAGATTTGGTGTTTAGATTTAGAGGAAAAATTATTCTCCATAATCCTGATACAGGCTAATATAGAATAAAATATAGATGTTTATTTTCAAAAAGTTATATAATTAGACTAAATAAAATAGAGAAAAAAGAATAGCCGAACGTCGAACGAGAAGAAAAGAGGAGGACAAGAGGTTGAATCCTTTGGCAAATCCAAGGACAAGGCGGCGCCATCCACACCATTTTTTATCTTATCAAATCTAACAATTTATGAGTATGTTGATTAAATTCTTAACAACTGGAGTATTAAAATTTGAAGTGATTTTCGGTGAAACTTATTCATAGTATATTATAAGTGTAATAATATTAATTTAATAATATAAACAAATTTTATATAAGATTTTGTGATAAAATTTGTAAATCCGCCTAGTTAAATAGAGCATATTTAATTATCTAGAGAGTTCAAATTGATAGTTTAAAGAAAAAACATTATTATTGATTAAATTTTAAAAATATTTTTTATCAAAATAATATGACAAAAACTTATATGCATTCAAAATGTTCGGTTGCTCAGACTAATATTTTTTTAGTAGATAATTTGAGAACAACATTTTAATATTTTGAATGAACATTTTGGATTGGGGTGTATGTTAATAAATCTAGTTAGTAAATCGTCTCACACAACTTTTTATCTTTTTAACACGTAAAAAATAATACATTAATGCAATCAATTTGAAACGAAAAAACCATAATTCAAAATATTCATTAGTCTTTCTCTGAATGCTCTAAATTTCTCTCATTTTGAGTAATTTCTCTCAATTAGAGAAGGAATCAAATGGATTCCTTGAGTGGGCCGGCCCAATGAAAGTGGGTCCATCCACAAGCTGCGTCCAGTGAGATATGGACACTTTCACAAAGTTAAGAAAGTTCTTGTTAACACAGAGAACAACAATTAATATACGATTATTGAAAATGACAATGATTCTATCTTGAAATTAACAAAAATAACACATTGTGCATGTGAACTTACAAGGAATTTAGTTAAATAACTTCCGATCGTATAACGACTTGTAATAGAAATGTTTTGTCAGGAACAATGATAATGTTTTGTAGTTTGTACTACTAGTAAAGTTTACAAAATATTACTATGTCTCATGCAAGCTATATGTATATAGAGGGTGCACATGGTTTCATACACCGCAAGACTCTGAGTGTATGTATGTGTGTGTGATGTACGATCTAATGGTGTGTGTGTGTCTTTGGGAGGTCACAGACAACACCAGATCTGAATCCCATTCATTGACGATTATTTGGATTGATATAAATTGACGATTAATTGGATTGATATGAGTTTAGAATGGATCAACACATTTTTTGACTAACTCAAAGGATTTGATGAAATTGAAATCTACCCCAAACTTTGAGTAACTTGAAATACTTGTATTACAAATACATTTTGCAAACTAATTATTCAGCCTAACAAAGGGGTACTTACTACAATTTACACCTCCACATGCCAAAACAGTATCTTAAAGGCACTTATTACAATTTACACCTCAATAGTTCAACTAATTACAGTCCTGAAACAACAGATCTTGATTATACGCAGAGACACTTAACATTATGAGCAGGCACTCCATCAATAATTCACAGTTCTTAACTAATACTCATGGACTTGGGGAACCCTAGGTATGGAAGGACAAATTGTACTTATCTGAGGAGTGGTATAAGATCCGTCGAGCAAACCTTGGGCAATCAGTCTGTAGGCTGCCTCTGTTAAGTGAATGCCATCCCAACTAACAAATGAAGAAGGATCATCACAAGAGGTTGCAGGTGGAACACCACAAAGTGCCGATCCGTTGAAATTATACGGTCCTCCTGATCCGCAACATGCTTTAAGGATATTCCCCCCTCCAAATCCTGCATTCATAGACCACTCTTTCAGTAGCACTCTTGTACACAAATTGTACAATGTAAATGTACCCATCTAATATTTTTCAGTGAAAACACTCTTTAGTGAAACAAACTAAAACTTTTTAGTAAAACAACTAATATCATTAAAAATACACTTGAGTTGCACTGTGCATCTAGTGTATATAAGTTTTTGTCTAAATCCTGCAAGAGTTGCACTGTGCATCTAGTGTATATAAGTTTTTGTCTAAATCCTGCATTTGTAGATAAATCTTTGAGTAACACTCTTGTACACCAGTTGTATGGCAACTAATAACTTTTAGAGAAAAGACTAAACGCTTTCTAGTAAAAATAACTAGTACTTTTTAGTAAAACAACTGCTACTATTTAAAAATACATTTGAGTTGCACGGTGCACCTAGTGTATATAAGTTTTGTCTAAATCTTTATAGGTAAGCTAAAGTTTCTAAGAAACGGACTATAACGATAATGATGAAATGAGTGGCAGTAAAGTTACCGAATTCATTTGGTGTGAGATAAAACCGCAACACATTATTGTAGTAATCGGCGTAGATTATGGTGACATGACGATAAAGCTCTCGTAAGTGGTTCAATTCTTTCAGGAGTAACTCATTGTGGTGCATTGCAAGCGCGTTCAACCAATTCAAGCATCCCGTTTTTGGGTCGTAATCACTCGCAATACTTGTTGCCTTGAATTGTGCTAGATAAATAGGAAGGCAACCTTTTGGTATGTTTCCGGGGACTAACAATATCGCAGCACCAAGCTTAATAATTTCCTGTTAAGAAATTATAGATGAAAAAAAAGTACTTTTCAAGCAAAAAATAAAGTTTTGAAGGTAAAATGTGATGCATTACAAATGCTTTTGACTATTAGAAGTGAACACCACATTTATACATTTTAAAGTAGGTATGTTTACATGCCCCTGTGTTCTCTCTAATATAAGTATAAAATCATAAAAATGTAATAAAATAACAAAACAGAGGATTTTGTGCATTACTTCAATTGTGGATCCAATAAAGCCAATTACTGGTGGGACTAAAGATCGAAGCACTTCAAGACTTGAGCCCTGCATGATTGGATGATTATAATCGTTGCCTCCTATCTCTCCCACTAGAACCAGAGATTTTCGAAGAAATTTTTTACCACCTGTAGTATTAGATGACAAAACTAAGAATTATGGAAAACCGACCTGAAATATATTCATAATATTCAGATAACTCTTCCTACTATTCCATATCCTTAAATGAAAAAAATGAACTTTTTACAATGTATTGCACTGGTTCAAGTTACAGCCTTCTTCAAAACTTAATTGAAATTAACTTAAGAAATTCACGAAAACTCTTGTGGACATGGAACATTAAACTATTTCATTTGAACAGTAAATATCATAAACTTTGTACTGAATTGATACAAACATTTCATTATAACTTTATTGAAATCCCAAATTTTTAAAATTTCAAACAATTGCCACTGTTTGTGGATGTAAAATACTTCCAAGTAGTTATAATCAGCAACAGAAATGGCTAATCTTACCAGGAATTTGGGCCAAAAAATGTTTGAACCACTCCAATTGAGTTGCCAATGATACATTGGTTTCCTGATTATGGATTCCAATATTCTCGTAGAACTCATATCCAAGTGCCGTAGCTCCAACCACTGCAAAATTCACTCCATTACTGAAGCTCCGGCCGTCAAACAACCCCCTCTCTCCGCCAATGTACGGCTGCACAAACGGCAGCCCCAGACTCTGTGCTACAAATTACAAAAAACCACAAACAGATCATTCAACGACTCAATGTACTAGTAAATGAGAAAAATTCAAAACTTGTCTTGTAATTTAGGATGATTTCACTTTAGTCCTGTAACTTTGCATTTCTTTTTAAAATTTTAATCCCAGTGTTAATTTTAGTCATTTTTGCTAGGAAATTTTGAAATTTCATCTGAAATCAGCACGTGAACCCTAAAAATTTGAGAATTTTTAACTTTCCTATCAATTAGCACACGTGGAGTGTCACCCAACCTAAAAAGTGCAAATATGAATCCCCAAATTTTAGCGCTGTAACTGTGTTTGGACGGCAAATATAAGATCCCCAATTTTCTGGCGAAAATTTAACTTTATCGAGCAAAAAGGACTAAAATATAACATACCGATGAAATCAATGACGAGACGGCCGTCGGAGCATCTTCCGGTGGGGAAATCGAGGAAAGTCCGGCCGTACGGCGGCCGAGCGGAGTGCGGCGGGCTGTTTGCTGGGCAGAGCAAGGGATAATTGCCGGTATCGGCGAGCGAATCGCCGAAGCTAACAATGGATTCGAAGCATCCAGACGCCAATTCGCTGCTCACCAACGACGATGATGAGGCGGCGGCCACAATCAGCATAATCGCAATTTCAATTGGCATTTTCATCGGTTTCGCCGGAACTGGAAATGAAGTCGATTCAATCGACGAAAACACCGACTGGATGATCAATTGAAGATGAGAAGAATCAAATCTAAGAAATATATAAATCTGAAATTTGAATTAGTTAAGAAATTAGATGATTTCGTAATGAAGTGTGGAATGGCGAAAACTGGGAATGTGCTAGTCCGGCGGAGGACGACGCTTTGCGAATTGGCGCCGCCGCCTTGGGGTGGTGGTTGAGGGGTTACACCTTTTTGTGTGAATTGATTCTGCAACACGCAAACACCATTTTTTTTATTTTTGGTGCGGTGTTTCCAGTTTTTCCAATATAGTCGTCACATTTTGTGGACACACAATACACGTGAAGAGACGCAGTCAACACATGGTCAACGCTCGATACTATTTGTTAAAATTACAAAAAAAATAGTATGGAAAAGGATATGAAATGAAAAGGCCATTTGGCTACATATATATTCATATATCTTAAATGGATGAGATGATGTCAATTTTTTATTACTTGGGAGTTAAAGTTTACTAACTCCGTCCTATTTTTTATTTGGTCATTTCACTTTTGGCTTGTATTTTTGTGAGCGAGTTGTTTATTAGTACATAAAATGATAAAATGACTTTTAAGGAGGTGTATGATAGATGAGGGGTAGAACTAGCACACCCCACCTTAAAAATCACTTTATCATTTCAAATACTAATAAGCAATTCGCTTGCTAAAACACAAGTCAAATAGTAAATAAACAATCTAAAGCAAGAATGAGGGAGTAGCATATAATGCTAAATTCACATGTAACTTTGATTCTTGTATTTTACCCTCTCAACCATAAAACTTTTTGAAAAATGTATTTTATACTTCGATTAAGTGTGTGTTTATACTCTCAATTTTATAGATGAGAAGTGCTTTTTTTTTTTAAGTCTCAATACTCAACTTTTGCAAATTTTAAGTGAATTTCACTATTCATTAGTGTTCTAAAATATGGCCTAAGTTTCTCCCATTTGAAAGCAGCTAGTACCTATTTGAAAGCTAGTTTGTTGGGGGAAATTTATAATGAAGAAATGAGATAAGTATCCATGTTAAGACCAAGTTGGTTAATGAGCAGGCTCATATATGATGTTTGATAGTATTCTAATCGGTTTTTTTGTTTTTTTACGGTAAAACTTGAATCTAATCATTGTTACGCCATGACATGTGAATGGGTCCATTTTGAGAGGTTAACTAAGTTGTTTCGCTTGTAACAGTGGACTAATTCGTGTTTTGAGTGTATCGCGCCAATTTGGGTGCGACCTAAAAATGTCTGAGAAGGGTTCAAATCAAATTCTCTACAAGTGCAGCACCTCGCGGCTCGGAGCGGAATGAAAAGCATCTCAGCACCCAGGCGTGCGATCAGAGCATATCTCGCAGGTCGGAGACAGATAAAAGTACAAAACATTAACTATGATGTGACTAGTGTTAGACCAGCCACACCGAAGACCACGCCCAAGGATGGTCTTAATCGGAGGAATGTCAGTAAAGGACAGTAATGATGAAATGACTAGTAGTACTTAAACGGCTAATTCCCTGATTATCCGGAATTACCTCGGGCGACGTCCCGACGACGTGCCGAAAAGCCCAATAACGCGGACGACCCCTCAAGCGACCTCCGACCTGGGTCACATCAATCTTGTAGCATTTAATGTTTTGCAGAATCACTTTCGGCTCCTTGTACTTGTACTCGGGGAGAGTGAACTCTACTCTCCCAAACCCTATATATATGGGTCGTTTATGGCAAAAAACACTAGAGAATTCAATACCATACCAAAACTCTTGTCAATTTATTACCCAACACTTATTCTCTCAAGACAATCATAAGTCATTAATATAACTCATCCATCTCATTTATTGTTTGTGTTGCTAAGATTCGAGAGCCACATCTTAAACTATAATCCAATTATTTTAGCACACAACAATCGATTATTTAGAGAAGGGGACTCTTTAAGAAATACAAAAAGCTAAGTCCTTAGCATTTTCTCATTGGAGTATTCCTCACGAATCTTCCATACAAATCCATCATGATCGAATCACTCAAATAGCTCGAACCATGTCTCAAGCATCTTTCGTTTCCAAAAAAAAAGCATCGATTTCATGTCGCTCCGTGAGCGGGGGGCTAGTGGGCTTGACCATTAGCAATCATGAGGTGGAGGACCCACCACCGTAGTTGCTCAAAAGCTAGAACAAATCCAGATCTGAAAAGATATCGATGAGGCCATTCTTTGAGTTGCGAAGAGACAAGGCGAAATGGGGGTCCATCTCGACGACCGCGCCACAACCGAGCAGGAAGGCCGAGAGCAAAAAGGGCGGATGCATGAGGAGCCTCGCCCGAGGGACCTGGCAGAGAACAACCTCGCTCTGAAGGACACCACCGCAAGGAAAGTCAAGAGGTCAATTCCCACGGGCAGCCTGTCACCCCTTGCACGTGGCCGAATCCGAACGAGGGCCAAACCCAATCCATCGACGCTTATTTTCGTAAAAGCTTGATGCCCACACTAAGCTCGAGGGCCCCGGAGGGACCTCTCGAGCAATATATCGAGACCATGCCGAACTAGAAGGATCTTTTTTAGGATCGGTGCCCCAAATGGCGTGAACCCGGCAAGAACGAATATCTAAGAAAAGGATCGACTCGGCGAAGTCCTTCGCCCGGGAGAGTTGAAAAAACCCATCGCCCTCTGCGCCGACGGACTCCGTCACCTCACCGACAAGACGGGAACTCCCCACCTCGCCAACGCCGAGAAGATGCTGATGGCCAGAATGAGAGCCCTCAAATGGCCGCCATCCTCCAGAATATCAAAGACTTGTAGGAGCAAATAGCGAACAAAAGGGGAATGCCTCTCACCACCAAAATTCCCATCTCACCCCACCATCACCCGGTTATGCTCGCTCCCGTGCAAATCAAAATCAACACAAGTTCCATCACGTTAATCTGACGGAAAAAATCGACCCGATCAATCGGATAAGCAAGTATACTTCCTATATGAACTGATAAGGCGGCCGATCACCCAAGTGCCGACTTTTCCCACTCACTCTAGGCGACCAAGCCTACCGATGGTTCAACACCCTACCGCCAACTTCTATAGAGTCTTTCCATCAGATGGCGCAGTTGTTTCTCACTCACTTCGCGTCTCTAACACGCAAGACAAAGAACGAAGCAACGTCCCATGAACGTCGACCCATTTCGAGGAGGAGTTGGACCAGTATATCGATCGCATCGACCGACTTTTTTATCATGGAGGGCGAACCACTTGGAGACGAAGCCAAAATACTAGGGATAATGCATGGTTTAAAGAAGGGAACTAAGCTATGAAAAATGATGAACAAGGAATACCCCACAATTTATGCTGATTTCAGATACCGAGCAGGCATCATGATCACCAATGCCGAAATCCTTGCCTCGATGCTAGGCGAGCAACGACCGAACAATGAGAAAACTGAGGTCAAGAAACCAGAGATGAAGTTCGAGAAGCCTTTTCGACGGCCAGGGCCGGCCAATTTTCGAGCTCCGGGGACCTTCAAGCCAATTGACAACACCCTGGAGGTAAAGCTCCTTGAAAACCTAACCCAGAACGCAGCACAGATCTTCCAAGCAATCAAAGATAGACAATCGATACCTCCGCAAAGAGAAATGTTCCAAGACCCCTCCAAACTCAATTCGAGGAAGTTTTGTGACTATCACAATTCCATCGGACACACCACCGAGCATTGCCGCGACCTGCAAAGAGAACTTTGGAAGCTATTCGAGGAAGGGAAGTTAGAGAGGTTCGTCAAACCAAGACAGCAGCAAAACCAGCAACGAGCACCTCCGCCTGGGAACCAACCCGACCAGGGGAGGCGAGGTCCACAGATCCCGGAAGGAGCGGGAAACAGAGTAATCCACATGATCTGCCCAACGGGGGGAACCCTTGGGGGTTTTCTCCCAGCGACCTCTTTGTCAAACCGACGTCAGAAGGCCGAAATTCGAGCACTCGACAATTCCATTTTATGTTGTCTCCCGGTCAATGCCATCGCCCCGAGCTAAACGCAAATCACCTTCACTGAAGAAGACAAGGACGGAGTGGTTTTCCCGAACTGGGACCCGCTCGTAATCTCAGCCCAAATAATGGGGGCTCTGGTCCATCGCGTCATGATCGACAACGGGGCGTTCTACAACATCCTCTTCAAAAAGACTCTGGATCAGCTCGGCAATTTTCACTCCTATGTCGAGCCATGCGAAGTCGGAATTCGAGGGTTTGGGAGTCAGCCTGTCGAAGCCTACAAAATGATTCGTTTGTCAGTGGAGATCACCTCAACCCTGGACCCCGAGGTAAAGGCGACAAGGCAGTTGGACTTCATAATCATCGACATTCCCTCCAATTTCAATGCTTTCTTCGGCAGGCCTTTTGAACATGAGTTCGGGGCTGCTGCCTCATCTTACTACTATTGTATCAAATTCTCCGGATCTGACGGGAAGATCGGTACCGTTAAAGGTGACCAAATCACAGCAAGAAAATATTTGACTTACTCTTGTGTCAATTTAAATTTTGCTTTCTATTATGGTAGAAAACCCGGAATGAGGCTAGGTAGTACAAGCCAAAATTCACCTCAAAAAGAAAAGAAAAACGACGAAATGGAAATAGATAATGTGATGAAAACCAATGAAACACCCATGAAAATCGACATCGAGACCAAGGAGAAGCCCACGAAAGGGCTGCCCGATCTAGAACCCCGCATCGGTTTTGAACCAATGGAGATTGATGCCGAATAATGAAAATCGAGTCTTGATCCAAGAATTGAAAGAAGTGACCAGCGTGCAACTCCCATCGAAGAACTCGAACTAATTCCGGTCGACCTCGACCAGCCAGAGCTAAGTGTCACCATCGGGATACAAATACCCAACGATTTGCGAGCTCAATTGATAGACTTCCTCAAGCAAAATTTAGATGTGTTCACTTGGTCACACGAGGATATGGTCGGCATCGACCCTGAGGTCGCATGCCACAAACTAAACATCGATCCGACAAGGAGGCCAATATCCCAGAAAATGAGGAAGTTCAGCCTCGAGAAATACTCGGCTTTGGCTGAGGAAGTGGAGAAACTGCTGAATAATAAGTTGATCGAGCAGGCCGACCAACCACAGTGGGTAGCCAACGCAGTTTTAGTAAAAAAGGCGAACAAATCTTGGCGGCTATGTATCGATTTCACCGACCTCAACGAAGCGTGCCCAAAAGACTATTTTCCGATGCCACACATCGACCACCTCGTCGACAGCACGGCCGGGCACGAGATGATGACTTTCATTGATGCATTCACAGGATATCATCAGATCGCCATGAGCAAAGACGACCATCAACACACATCTTTCCTAAGAGAGAAGAACGTCTATTGTTGGAAAAGGATGCCTTTTGGATTGAAGAACGCGGGAGCAACCTATCAGCGCCTCGTAAACCGGATGTTCGCCGATGAGATAGGGAAGACCATGGAAGTATACATCGACGACATCGTAGTTAAGAGTGAGAAAAAAGAAGATCATCTAGGGCACCTCGCAACAACGTTTGATATCCTGAGAAGATACAACATGCGTTTGAACCCCAAGAAGTGCAGTTTCGGAGTGGGATCGGGAAATTTTTTAGGCCATATCATCAGTCAGCGAGGTATCGAGGCAAATCCTTCGAAGATCAAAGCCATCATGAATATGAAACCACCTCGCAACATTAAAGAAGTCCAGAGGTTGACTGGTTGTCTTGCTGCCCTGAACAGATTCGTGTCCAGGATGAGAGATAAGTGCAAACCTTTTTTTGAAGTCATGAAAAAAGAAAAATTCTCATGGACCCCGCAATGTCAAGCCGCCTTTTTTAAGCTCAAGGTATACCTATCTGATCCCCAAATCTTGGCGAAACCCATCCCTGGCGAAAAATTGTTTTTAAAAAATATTACAAAAATCTATAAATCCGATACATAGAATGATCTTATGTGAGTACTGAATAGTAGTATATTTTTAGTGTTGTATTTAAGTTATTATTCACAATATCTCCATACCTATTTTATTTTACTGATATTAGTCACCTATATTGATATTGAGAAACACAATATTTTCATAATATTTATACAAAAAATTAAAAAATTAGATAAATATCGCTATACTATATCGATATCGGTTAATTATTAAGCCTGATATCAATAAAGTATCAGGAAAATGTCAATAAAATTAAAAAATAGTTGATAAATAACATATTAAAATAACATTTTATATCATATTTTCTATATTTTTATCAAATTATTTGTTAACTTTATGATTTATAAGTTCATAATTGAAAAAATTCATACATTTTTAAATTTTACCGTATGAATTGTTGGGGATTATACTGAAAAGTATGCTTTTTACTTTGTATAATTGAAACTGAATTTTCAGACTTATTTATTGAAATAAATTGTTTATCACTGATGCTTTAAATATGATTGAATGTTATATATATTTCTTTGCATAAGCTGTTCAATAATTAAATGACGTGTTACTTTGTAATTAATTTAGTGATACCCGATCACGAAGATTAAATTAATGATCCCTTTGTAACTATAAGTACGCCATTCACGACCTAGATGGAAATGAACAACCATCGCGAAAGGTTGAGGTGTAAGGCTCAGATTGGTTTGTCTTGACCAAGAGATTACACTAGTGCATGGTGATCTTGTTGAATAGGACCTCTGAGGAGGATAAATTCTTGAGAATCGAACAAGGAAGAATTAGACCTCGGTGGTTCGTTGTTTCTTAACCTTCGTCCCTTAAATAGGATCACGTGGGATCGGTAACTATTGTTTTGACTTATCATGGGTAGCTTAATCGAGAGAGATTCAATACTTTTATCTTGGGAAATATTATTGGTCACGTGTGATTGCTAAGATTTAATACGAAGAAATCGCAGAAATGCGCTTGCTTGATTTGCCCCTTGGGAGGTTCATAAGTTTTATCATACCAAATCTTGCAAGTGGAATTAGTTTTTAGGTATGGATAATAATGTTGAACCGTTTCTCGACTAAGGACAAAAGATATTAATTAACGGAAAAGCTATTTCGGTGGCTTGAATTAATTAATGGGCTAGATAATCTTAAACACGGGGAAATAATGACCGGGAGCCATATTGATTTGTAATATGGGTTAAGATGGATAGTCAATATTAATTATATAGTGAGATTAATTAATATTTATGGGCTTGAATTATATTGTGGCTCAATATTAGATATTCAAGATCCATTAGAAGGTCCAATCTTATTTCTCCTAAAAAGGCCCCCTGAGTAGCCCAACATATAGTCAATATGGCGAAAAGGTGATTAAAATAAAATAAATATTGTTGCTTATATTTCCTCTATTTTTTCAAAAATTATGGATAAAAGAGGAGAAAGATTTTCTTTGAATTTTGTTATGGAATGAAGATATGTATTCTTGGAATACAAGATTATCTCATTAAATTCAAGAAATCTCCCACTTGGTTATACAGTGATATTTTTTAAAAATTTGGAAAATAGAGGGTAAGAAAGATTTTCTTGATTTTCTTGAAAAGATATTATGGAAGATATGTATTTCTTGAAATACAAGAATATCTCATAAATTCAAGAAGATCCAAATCTTGGATTCTTGCACCTTAATATTTTGAAAATTCCATAAACTTGAGGAGGTGGGATTTTTGTGGAATATTTTAATTATGGGAAAAAAATATATGGGATATATTCAAGATTTCTTGGTGACCAAGAAAAATCTTTTCCCACATTGAAATATCACAAGAATTTCGACCACTCTCACACCTATAAATAGGGGATGATTAGTTCATTCCCAAGTACAATTCCATGTCTTTGGAAATATTAGCAAATCCACATCATTGGTGCAACAGTTTTTTTTTTTTTCCTTTTGTTAATTGTTGCGAAAGTATCCTTCCACCGGATTGTCGAGCAAGGGCTAAAGGAGGAACTTGGGAAGTCCTTTTGGTTAGTCCGTCCGACCAAAGCAACTTTGCCATCCCGAGAATGCGTTCACGTAAACCCGTAGATTCGCATCGTGGGGTTTTACGTGGCTTTTTATATGCATGATATGTTGTTGTAATTATTATTTGAATTAATATAGGATTAATTCATGCTAGTTGTAATTAATTAATTAAATTTGTATTTAAATATTTAACCCTAATAGATCTGTGCAACTCATTCCCCAACATGAATATGAATATATCCATAGATCGGTTTTATAATAAATCTTACTCCCTCCATCCTAATTTTGATTGATCACTTTCTGTAAATAGCCGTTTTTATTTTGTTTGGTCATTTTTTAAAAGAAAATAAAGCAATTTTCAATATTATTTGGAGTTTTATCAATTCATGGCCTGAAATATGGTAAAACTATCAATTTAAGGCCTGAAAGATTTTTTTCTATCGATTTAAGGCCTGGAAGATAAAAAAACTATCAATCCAGGGCTTGAAAAATAGAAACCATCAATTCGAGGCTTATAACTTTTAAGGCCATGTTTGGCACTAAAACCCTAAACCATGAACTCTAAACCCTAAACGATGAACCCTAAACATTGAACCATGAACCCTAAACCCTCCTGAATCGTGAACCTTGAACAATAAACCCTAAAAATTAAAAAAAAAAAAAGAACATGAATAAGGATATGAAATATAAGTGTCAAACATGGTCTTAAAATGTGTGAACCTCAAATTGATAATTTTTATCTTTCAGGCCTGAATCGATAGTTTTCTATCGTTTAGGCTTTGAATCGATAGAAAAAATCTTTAAGGCCTTAAATTGATAGTTTTGTCATCTTTCAGACCCTGAGTTGACACTTTTCCCATTTATAGTACTATTATTTCCCTCCACCAACCCATTTTACACCATTTAATACTATTATTTTCCATTTTTTTTAATCTTCGTGTTTACTGGTCAATTAAAATTATTACGGAAGGAGTACTTTTTTACTAATACTGTGAAAATATTGTTTTTTTCAGTATCGATGATGGTGACCATAAATTTTGGATATGACATCGAAATATGACTTGTTTGTTCGCAAGATAAACAATTTTGTAAAGGATTAATCTTGTGGAATTATAATGTTTGGTTTAATATCAAGTCTGCGTCAGATGCCCATTTTCTACCTTATTTTGTATTCAAGATTTTACACCAATCCAATAATAACATTGCTCCAGTTTCCTATGATGATTTTGGTACAGTTTTCCATTTTATTCAATTACTTAATTATCTATTTTTGGAAAACTTTTGCAGATTTCTGAATATGGCAAGTACTGAGTCTACTGACTTGGGGTTAAATTGTAGTCTCGCTAGTATAAATTAGTCAGTTAGGTAATTGTGCAAACACTCCGAAGTTTGGTATTCCACTCATGTTCCATAACCTCTCAATTTGATATTTGTCTTATATTTTAATTATTTAAAATTTTAAAAAAAATATTAAATTTTTTTAAAAAAAAAATTCCAGTTTTTCCTGTTACCCGACCCGGACTTATCCCCACCCAAGTGGTTCATGGTTCACCCGGCCCGAATGATTCATAATTTATGGTTTATGGTTCATAATTTAGGGTATAGAGTTTAGAATTTTAAATAATTAAAACATGAGACATGTGTCAAATTTATTGAATATAGAACATGGGTGGAACACCATATTTTGACACAGAGGAATCCAACGCAGTCTCGCTAGTATAAATTAGCCAGTTAGGTAATTGTGCAAACACAACATCTTCGACTGAGAGTGTGTTTTGAAACAGTTAAAATAACTTACAGAATCATTTATTTTCAAAGTTCCCTCCCATAACTTTTGAAAATAAGTACTTTTGGAAGCTGTTTTAAGTGTTTTAAAACACACACACTGAATGATCTTCTTTTATTAAACTCGCAAAATTAACATAAACAAGCACTTTAACAAGGCGAACACTGCTATTTGGCCCCATTCACTCTGGTGTGATAAGGATATTTTCGTCATATTGGATGGTGTACTGACTATTTTATCCTTAATAAAGTCTTTTATGAATTAGTAGAGACAAATCTCATAACGAAAAAAATAGAAAAAACACACATTCATCCTGGGGTGAAACACCCCGTTCAGCATTACCGTTAACAAAAGAAGGTGTCTAGGGGGTATTTTTAATGAGATTGTTTCATGGTTTTTTTTTATTAGTTTCACTTAGAAATATTGACAAATTAATTTGATTTTTAATCTTAAAAAAGTAACATATCCGTTTCACGAAATGAGGTAAATGCATGTTAAGTACCATAAGAATTTTCTAGTTGCAATTTTAGTCCTGTAGTTATAAACGAGGTGTTTAGAAGAAAATATGTTTTTGAGAATGTGCTTTAATTTATTTTAGGGTTAATTCTAAATAAATACACGACATTTGGACCAAATATCAATTTAATTACGCTGCAAATCGATACATGTTTTATTTTATCCAGCCTAAAAGATATGACATGGCTCACCGGAGCATGTGTATACTTGTCGGTTAGGATGACACATATTAAATATTTTTTTAATAATTCCACATCATATTACATATCCTCTATCATTAACACTTTTAAAATAAATTAAAACACAAACCAAAATTAAAAAAAGTAAAATCTAAAACAAACAAACAAACAATTAAAATGTAAATAACAAATAAAAAACCAAACAGTGCATCTTTACCCTTCCATCGCCGCATCTTCACCAAAAAGTCGATAGGTTCTATAAAACCCAAAATCCCAATAATCGCAAAACTACAGACTCCATCCCCAAAATCGAATTCCGTGAATCCCAAAAGTTGGGTTTTGCACTTAAATCCCATAATCCTCAAAGCAAACCTCCACCCAAAATCGCATACGCGAAATTGGTTCAGATTTGCAAAAAATAAATTTCTACCCTCAAATTTGTAGAACTACACGCCAAATAAACAACAATTAAAAAAATAAAAATCAACCTCAAATTACAAATACATTTTCTATCCATCTCATAAAATTGATCGAATCTCAATAAACACATCCCAAATTTAGTTTAAAGAGGTGGGCTACAATGAGAACAACATGTGAGGGTGTTGGGATATTTTAGTTTTGATGAATTATGCAAAACCATTATCAACTTGTGTTATTGAAGCTAATCTACAGATAACAAGTTGAGGGGGAACGAGAGAACAAATTGAGGGGAACTCACTAAATCGGGCGTGAATAATCGAGATCGGAACCCAATTTAAGTCGGCGATTTGCATCGATCGAGACGAATTTGTTAGATGAGTTCCCAGTTAACTGATGAGCCGAACAAAACCCGAAGAAGAAAAAGCTAAACCGGTGATCGAGAAGATCGAGATGACGCAGATAACTGATCGGATGACCGTAACATAATCGGATTAGACGTCAGGAAGACGACGCGAGCTGATTCGGTGGATCGGAAGAGCGCATGTCGATCGAAAAAAGCCCACCGTAAGATCGTAAGAGAAAGTTGGTCGTAAGGAAGTAGACGAGGACTCCATTGAGATCGGATGCCGGTGAGGATCGAGATATGAAAGACGAGCCGCATGATCGAGATGTCGACGCGTGATTGAGATCGGACAAGTTAAACCGTATGCTAACCTAATATGCTAACCGGATGTATAAATGACGCACGAGATATCAAGAGCAACTTACTGATGCTATCTTGGTCGATCATGAAATGATCGGACGCTAAAAAAGAAATCGATATCGAAACCGTAAATCAGATACCGGATCGAAAGAAGTCATCGAAGAGAAGTCATCCGAAGTCATATTCATTTGAGAATCGTAACGTATTTGGCGATTAGTTAGTTCGCAAAATCTTAGTGACGAGGTCGGGATGTCCGTCGGAGTCGATTGAGCCTCGTTAACGAGTGTCAAGATGCCTGATCGCACAAAAGGTCGAAGAGAAGTCGGTGAAGGCTCGATAGACCGAACTCACCGAGACTCGGAGAATCTGGAATGATTCCAAGAATCCAAGAAAGAATATAGAAGAATAAACCGTTAATCACCGTGGACCAATGAGAGAGGAAGACAACCACTGGAAAAGTCAAAAAAGAAGAGCTGTATCAGTATGGATTTGAATGTGACTCCATCATCCGGAGAACATTCAAATCCACACTATAAATACAATTCTTCCTTCATTATTTTGTGGAGAATAGGTGGATCGTGGAGATTATAAAGACGAGATGCCACAGAGCCAAAAGAGTTATACCCAAAGCATTAGAACCTGTAACACAAGTAGATATATAAATATGTTCAAGAGTGTTCTAGAACCCAAGCTAAGCAACCCACGATGTATCCTAGTTCTTAGAGAGATTTTCCCAACCTTAGATTGAAATTTAAACAAATGTAAAGGAAAATCTCACCATAGTTGAAACCAAACAAACCTTACCCAAATCGATCGGTTAAGTTTGTAGGTGAGTGTGAACTCCATAAACATCTAAGCAATCCCGAAAGGAGGGTAGGCAATCCCGAGTGAGGGTGATAAGTCCCGTTGGAGTGTGAACTCCCAGAACATCTATAGGCAATCCCGAAGTGAGGGTGATAAGTCCCGTTGGAGTGTGAGCTCGTTAAATATCTAGAAAGGCAATCAGAGGGTGATAAGTCCGGTTTGAAGGAATTTCTCTAGAGCGGGGAGAGTGGATCGCAGGAGCGTGAGTCTCCGAACCACTATACTTTGTTGTGTTGTTTTCTTGCTTTTAAGTTCTTATCTTGCCATATGCATTCGATTATAAGCAAAACACAACACATGAGCTTAACTATAAAATTTGGAATCACTCCGCCCACCCCCCTTTTTTATATGCATTGTATTACATGTTTTTCATACAGACGCGCGAAAAATCGGTTTTCAAATCGGGACCATCAATTGGTATCGAGTAGGAGTTCAAAAGATCACTTTTAATGTGATCACCGAATCGATCTTTTAAAAAAAACACGTTTCTCTAAAAATGCATATATTCTAATGTTTTGGCGTCATTATCAAAAAAAGGGGAAATTGTTGGGATATTTTAGTTTTGATGAATTATGCGAAAACATTATCAACTTGTGTTATTGAAGCTAATCTACGGATAACAAGTTGAGGGGAACGAGAGAACAAATTGAGGGGAACTCACGAAATCGGGACGTAGATAATCGAGATCGATTTAAGCTGCGAGACGAGACCGATCGAGATCGGATGAAAGTTAGATGAGTTGAGTTAATCGATGATTTGAACAAAATCGAGAAGAAGAAAAGCTAAAAGCGGTGATCAGGAAGATCGGATGACGATGTTTGATCGGATGACGGGAATAGACCTGTCGGATGATCGGAAGAGCGATGGTGATCTAGTGATCGGAAGAAGCGAACAAGTGATCGGAAAGCCCGGCGGAAGATCGGAAAGAAGGTTTGCGGATCGGAAGAGGAAGCGGATGGGGCAATCGAGATCGGGCGTGTCGAGATCGGATATGAAGATGAAAGCGGATATTCGAGATCGGGGCGTGATTGAGATCAAATGTCTTAAAGCGATATCTTTAACCTAATATCTAACGGATGTACTAATCGATCTGGATATCTTGATATCTTGACGATGCTATCTTGATCGATCATGTGGTATTTGTCGATCCGAAAAAAATCGGATATCGAATGTCGAACCCGAAATTTGCATACGGATCGGAAAGAAGTCATCGGAAGAAGTCATACGAAGTCATATTCCTTTGAGAATCGAGCAACTAGCGATGATTAGTTAGCTTGATCTTCAGTGACCGAGGTCGGGATGTACGAAGTCGGAAGAGTGACCTCGGTTAGCCCGAAAGTGTCGATTATGCCTGATCGATAAGGTCCGTGAAGAGAAGTCGGTGAAGGCTCGGATAGATCAAGACACCGAGACTCGAGAAATCTGGCAATGATTCCAAGGCGAAGAATCAAGAATATACCGTTAGAATCGGTGACGTGGACCAATGAGAGGAAGACAACCAACTGGAAAAGCCGCAAGAAGTTTGAGAATAGTATGGATTTGAATGTGACTCCATCAAACGGAACATTCAAATCCACACTATAAATACAAGTTCTTCCTTCAT
The DNA here is from genome assembly GCA_037126765.1 of Stenogyne calaminthoides. Classification (NCBI taxonomy): domain Eukaryota; kingdom Viridiplantae; phylum Streptophyta; class Magnoliopsida; order Lamiales; family Lamiaceae; genus Stenogyne; species Stenogyne calaminthoides. The sequence goes on along the minus strand of JBBCBC010000011.1, from coordinate 2,501,426 downwards.
TATTTGTGTGGAGAAGGTGGATGCGTGGAGATTATAAAGACGAGATGCCACTGAGCCAAAGAGAGTTATACCCAAAGCATTCCCACCCTAGAACACAAGTGCAGAGATATATAAATATGTTCAAGAGTGTTCTAGAACCCAACCCAAGAACCCACGATGTATCCTAAGCTTAGAGAGATTTTCCCAACCTTAGGATTGAAATTTAAACAAATGTAAGGGAAAATCTCACCATAGTTGGAAACCAAACAAACCTTACCCAAATCGGTCGGTTAAGTTTCAGAGGTGAGTGTGAACTTCGATAAACATCTAAGCAATCCCGAAAGGGAGGGTAGGCAATCAGTGAGGGTGATAAGTCCCGTTGGAGTGTGAACTTCAGTAAACATCTGTAAAAGCAATCCCAGTGAGGGTGATAAGTCCAGATTGGAGTGTGAGCTCGTTAAATATCTAGAGGAAATCCCGAGGGGTGATAAGTCCGGTTTGAAGGAATTTCCCCTAGGAGCAGGGGAGAGTGGATGTAGGAGCTTGAGTCTCCGAACCACTATACTTTGTTGTGTTGTTTTTCTTTAAGTTCTTATCTTGTCATATGCATTCGATTATAAGCAAAACACAACACATGAGCTTAAAACGCATAAAATTTGGAAATTTCTGCCCCCCGCATTTTTTATATGCATTGTATTACATGTTTTCGCTTCAAGACGCAAAAAAATCGGTTTTCAAATCGGGACCATCAGAGGGGTTGAGGGAGCGGCTATGGACAATGGGTGGAATGAAGGGGGTCAGAAATTGGGGGATTTCATTTAATTTTGGGACATGAGATCATGTTTAATTTTGAAACATTGACGACGATAATTACTTTTTAAGTTTTGGATTTTAGGTTTAAATGTTTTTTTTAGTAAGTGCTTTATTTTATTTATTTCATTAAATTTTGGGACATGGAAACATGTTTAATTTTGAAACATTGGCGGCGAGAATTACTTTTTAAGTTTTAAAATTTAAATTTAAATGTTTATTTTGTTTTTCTTTTTTAAATTCTGTTTATTTTATTTTTTGTTTTATTTTTAATTCCTTTTTAATATTTTTTATATTTATGATTTAGATATTTCATCATACTCTTAGTCTGACGTGGCAGCCGACATGGCAAAAACAATAGTTCCAGTGAACCACATCATCTCTTTACGGCCGGAGAAAAAAAAGTGTATTAATTTGCAATAAAATCAAAAATTGAGCTTTTATACAATAATTTTAAAGGTTGTGATTAAATTAATATTTGACCTAAAGATCGTGCATTTATTTAGAAAACCTTTTATTTTATTGTGAGAATAATAATTGTCTAATATGGCAAAGTTAGTAGAAGCTGGCAAAAACGTCAAATTACCAACTTATAGACTATGGATTCCGTTAAATTAATTAATCACTTGTAAGAAAAATTCAAACACTCAATAATACTTTTCAAAAGTAAAAAATTGATTATAAGTTGCAAGAATTGTTTGCAAACATCCCAATAGTGATCCTTAATGAAGAAAAATAATTATTTTCATTAATAGGTGGAAAACTGTTAGGGAAATTAAATAAACGAATTAATTTGATGCCTTTTTACACGTTAGAATTTTTAGATGAATCAAAATTCTTTTATGATATCAGAGCCTCCAGGTTCATGCTCACGTCCTGTCTCTCTACAAGTTCGAATTTTTAGATGAGACAGAATTCTTTCAAAATCGTTATAAAGTTTTATTAAAAGTGCAATTCTTATGAGAACTTCCGTTGATATCTATGAAATGTTGCTAACAACTTCCAAAATGAATAGTATACTATTATTGTGGAATTAAAAGTTTAGTTTTAATCTGTGAAATAGTCTCAAATAATTTTTGGTGTTTACACAAACAAAACGAAAATTTAGATAAAAAAATTATTCTCCCTAATCCAAACAAACACGCGGTAATAAATAGTAAAGTAGAGATATTTATTTTTGAAAAATGAAAATAATTAGATTAAAATAATGGAAAAAAAAAAGAGGACAAGAGGTCCATTCCTTTGGCAAATCCAAGGAGTAGACGGCACCACCCACGCCATTTGAAAACAGACGATTTTTTTTTCTGTCTTTTCCCTTTTTTTCCCACACCTTTTCTTTTTCATCTTTTTTTTTTAATTATTTAGGTAAATTAAACAAAAAACAAAGGGGAAAAAAAAGTTTTGTCCCCACATGATCACATCTTTTAATGTTAGGGACAATCCCAGATGAGTCAATTATAAAAAGAGATGGAAACACTTATTCCCTAAATTTTCTAAATCCTCAAAATCAAGAAAATGAAATAACATGTAAACATTTTGATGATGATTTCCTTTGAGGGAGATAGCATGGGGCATGTCATGAAGAGTGAGACAGAAACCCTCAACAACACTCCACTAGAATGTGCAAAAACACCATCAGAAGGATCAACGGTCAGTGATCTAAAAAAGAACTCATCATCATCGTCCGATTTAAACAGCCAATTGTATCAAAACCCCACAAATCTCAGCATCCCACTTTTGAAATATGAAGAAAATGGAGAAATTGAAATCCAATCCCCTGATTACTCCATGTGGGAATCAATCTTTTCCGATCAACTTGATGCCGATTTCATGATGTGTTCACCTGTGCGTAACACACAATCATCCCCCCAAGTTTCAAGCTACTTAAACACCTATGGTCAAGCCATGCAAGTGGTGCAGAGCCTTGTCGGCTCGTCCCCGCCCCGTTTCTCGTCCCCTCTCGGGCGGGGGAAGGGCCTGAGCCCGCTCAACCAGGTCATCAACTCGCCGAACAATCAGTTCGTGCAAGTCGAGCAGGTCGAGAGCTTGTCGCTTCCAGCGCTCGAGAGCCTGCTGGACGACACGTATGATCATAAGGACGACGATTTTGTCATGTTTTCCCCGATGAAGATACCGGGCGGGGGGGACGGGTTGGGCGAGTGCTACGACGGTTTGACGGCTGGCCCCACGGACCCCGAGCTGCAGGACTATTTGACAATGCCTAATTCGACCAGGTTTTGTGACCCGGTGGTGGGGAATCATCAGGTGGGGCAGGTTGCGACAGCTCAACCGCTGTCGCAACAATTGCAGCACGAGAGGCAGCAGGAGGAGCAACGACAGAGGGTTCACCGTCAGGTTGATACGCCACTGCCGCCGCCGAGAATATTGCAGAGACCACCACCACCAATTCATCACCAAAATATGCACAACACTTTGATGGTGCCAATTCCTGAGCCTGAGCAGGTGATGATCAACTAACCAAGGGAATTTTTACAAAAAATTCTCTCTTTTTTTTTAAAAGTAATTATATATTTTAAATCACATAGATTATTAACAAAAAAAAGCAAATAGATACTAATGGATTTTATGTTACATGAACATAAATACATGCAGGAACAAGACAGTGGACTACAACTGGTGCACCTCCTTCTAGCCTGTGCAGAGGCTGTTTCAAAAGAGGACTACATGTTAGCAAGGAGGTACCTCAACCACCTGAGCCGGGTCGTCTCGTCTCTCGGAGACTCGATGCAACGAGTCGTCCTGCTTCTGCGAAGCCCTGACGGCACGACTCGCGGCCACTCTCACAAACAAGCCTAGTACATCCAACACAAGACCATTCAATCCTTTACCCCCTAACAACCTAGAAATCCTCAAGATTTACCAAATCCTATACCAAGCCTGTCCCTACATCAAATTCGCCCACTTCACCGCGAACCAGGCGATTTTCGAGGCATTTGAGGCCGAGGAGCGTGTCCACGTCATCGATCTCGATATCCTACAAGGCTACCAATGGCCTGCTTTCATGCAAGCTTTGGCTGCTAGGCCGGGTGGGGGCCCGTTTCTCCGAATCACGGGAGTGGGCCCCTGTCTGGACTCTGTTATAGAGACGGGGAGATGTTTGGCCGACCTGGCCCACTCCCTTCACGTCCCGTTTGAATTTCATCCCGTTGGAGAGGATCTCGAAGATCTAAAGCCACACATGTTCAATTGAAGAGTCGGGGAAGCTCTGGCGGTTAACTCTGTTAACCGCCTTCACAGAGTCCCGGGCAACTGCCTCGGGAATCTGTTAACCATGGTTAGAGACCAAGCACCAAACATAGTAACTATAGTTGAACAAGAAGCCAGCCACAACGGGCCCTACTTCTTGGGCCGATTCCTCGAGGCCCTGCACTACTACTCGGCCATATTCGACTAGTTGGACGCCACGTTTCCACCGAGTCAGCTCAACGAGCCAAAGTGGAGCAACTCATCTTCGCGCAGGAGATCAAGAACATCGTGGCCCACGAGGGGGCCGAGCGAGTGATGAGGCACGAGAGGCTCGAAAAATGGAGGAAGAACATGGAAGGGAAAGGGTTCCAAGGTGTGCCACTGAGTTCGAACGCGGTGACTCAGTCGAGAATATTGTTGGGACTTTATTCTTGTGATGGGTATAGATTGACAGAGGATAATGGGTGTTTGCTTTTAGGGTGGCAAGATAGGCATATTCTTGCTGCTTCTGCATGGCGATGCTAATTTTCATGCATGCAATATAATTTACGTGTACGTTTTTTTTTCAACTCAATTGATTAGATTATTCATAATTGTTTCCATTCCCATTCAATAATATTCTATATGAAGTTCAATGTCCAGAACAGAAGTGGAAAGTTAAAAAAGAATTGTTAATCTTTCCTTGTTTTGTATCTGGAAACGGACCTTTTAAAGATTAGGTCAAATATTTATTGGTTTATGCATGATTCACTTAATAATAATTAATATTTTGTCGCTTGTTTTGTTCTGCACTTGTATTGTGCAAAATGCAATGGCTGATTTCCGTCTGATGTCTTTAGTATTGGATTACACAAATCAATTAAAAAGAGTTTTCACTTAATATTTTTTTAAAAAAACAAAAACACATTAAAGTTTTCATCTTATAAAGTTTTGTTTTTTCCATACACAAAAATATATTAGGATATAAATAATTTACGTCCATTTTAGCTAAAAAAAATCAGGCTCATTTCCCTTTCTTCTCTCTCCCACCCCACCACCCGTGAGAAACTACTAGCGAAACTACTCTGCAACTCTTTAGGCGATAAACTCGGTGATCTATACAAGAGAAGTAAATCACACTAGACAAGCGTTTTTGGTTTGTGGATATTGCGTTTAGTTTACGGAGATGTTAATTGCGTGAACAAGAATAAGGAATTTGGGTTCAGGGTTTAGGGATCGTAAGTTTCAGGGTGTGGAGTGGTGTGGTGTTGGGTGGCGTTGGATACGAACAATGTTGGGAAATGATGGTGAAGAATTGAGCTATGAACAATAGTGATAGTTTTTTTGAATCCAAGTGAGAGTTTTATAGAATAAAAATGATAGTTTAATAACATGATATTGAGAGTTTCGCAAGTGATTATTTTTACTTTGAAAGTTTTTTTAGAATAGGTAGTTTTTTGAATTTAAAGAGTTTTATAGAATAATTGATAGTTTAATAACATGATAGTGGGAGTTTTATAAGTGATAGTTTTATTATAACGTTCTTTTATGAGAGTTTTATAGAATAAAGTGAAACAATAAAATCAATTTTATAGAATAGATAGTTTAATAACATGAAAGTGAGAGTGATTTTTTATAGAGTGATATTTTTATTTAGAATAAAATTGAGTTATATAGAATAAATTTAGAGTTTTATAGAATAACAAATAGTTTATTAACATGATAGTGATAGTTTTATAAACGATAGTTTACCTTTCTGAAAAATGGAGTTTTATAGAATGATAGTTATAATTTTATAACAATGAGAGTTTTATAGATAAATGTTTGATATGTCGAGAAAACTAAAATGTGATTAAGCCAAGTTTGAGGGAGCAAAAATTTTGTACATATATCAAAACTTCTATATCAATCATTATATTGAGTTGAAGATTTTTTGTTTTTAAATTAAAAAAAAAAAAACCTCATAATATCATATTTCTGCACTATTAGGATCTTTTAGAATAAAATTGAGATAGTAAATCTTTCCAAATAAGAGTTAGGAATGAGATCACCAATTCTATTTATTTAACACTTTGATTCCATAACATAAATTAATGACAAGTGAAATTATAAAAACTATCCAACGAACCAACGTACTAGTAATAGAAAAACATTAACCTTTCGATTTCTGATTAACTAGTTTATAAATCAATTTTTCATAAATCTAAATTCTATTTGTCATCATTATATTGAGTTGGAAAATTTTTCATGTTTTAAGATGTCATTTTTCTGTTGGTTGTGTTTGGTATGTGTATATCATTTTATAAATCCTTACATATATCGAATATCTATTTTATTTAAAACTTGTGAAAATTGTTTTTCTGAAATATAATTCTAAATTACTTTATGTTCAACCCTAAATTAATAATAATAATCTTATATTCAATTCCATTTCTAAATTAAGTTTAATTTTGTCTAATAAACCGTTTAAAATTTAAGTTACATTATTTACAATAAAAAATATGCTCAAAAAATACATTCATATTTAACTTATTATTCATCTGTATATTTGTAACACACATGTCACAAGCCAACCCCAAAACATGTTTTCTGAACAAGTTTGAACCCACTCATTCACTTGTTTGTTTGACCTAATTCAATTCCACCATATTTCGAGTAAATAAAACACGTTTGATCAGATTCAAATCTATTTAGAGTGTGTTTTCAAACTTTACAAACAATTTCCAAATTCACTTTTTCTCAAAAAGCTACCTCTCCCAGCTTTTGAAAAAAAAAAAAAAAAAAAAGAATGATTCTAGAGACTGTTTTGTAGAATTTCAAAATGAGTCCTTATTTCAGATATATTTGTTATGGAGAAAGATTTGAACCCAATAGCATCCTTTCCTCGTAGAGGCCCAATATACACATCTATGCTCAAAGCTTCAACCTTTATCATGCAACAGTTTAGCAAATAGCATGAATAATGACCCAACATATAGGCTACGCTTAAGAGAGAATTAATATAACACCATAATTTAACTATAATACAGCAAATTAATTTTCCCTAAAGAAAAAAAATTGCTTACCAGTGAAACCAAGTTACTAGATAGGTTTCGCCTGGAGAATGGTGGAGAACTGGAAAAGGGTGAAATATCTGTACCAACATCTGCCCACAAGAAAATAAAATTGTAGAAATCACGTCCTAAATTAAAAAAAAAAAAAAAAAAAAATCAGTACATATGCATGTGTATATATATATATATATATATATATTTCACGTAACCAAATACAAGCAGCAAAGGATGATAAGATATGATCTAAGTGTCAGCTTGAGAACAAATAAGCTTGTATTAAGCTCTATAAATTGCTTATAGGGACTTGCACTCACCAGAAATTCCAGATAGTGTATAACCCATTTGTATCGTCATAGTATATAAAAATTCTGCAGCTACAAATCTACAAGAAGCGACAAATTTATAGAAACACACGTACATGACAACCAACTGTTATGATCTCAAGCATACATTGAATAAAGAGTAGTGTAATGTTTACAGATTATTGTGTTTTCTGACTTCACAATCTGATGATGCAGGTAAACGTCCCTAGAAGTCCACAGGATAAATGCTGAAGCAAACTTACACTCTCACAAGATGGAACAAGAACAGATGTGCTTTTTTGCAGTCTCGTCTACCTTCTTCTCTGTAAACACAAATTGGTTACTTTCAGCAACTAACTAGTAACTAGATATAAATTAAGGTATTCAAGACTGACAAAATGAAGATTATAGGAGTAATAAACACCAATAGAGAATTTAATGAATCGTTGATTCCAAAAATGTTAAATATGCAATCGAAAAATATCTCAGATTTTTTTCAGCAGTTTGTAAATCAACTACTATCAGAGGTCAAATTTGTAATAACAGACGCAGATAAAAAGCAATTTACTTTAGACTAGAGATCCAGACAAGACCTGAGACATTAAGAACTATTCCTTGGTATTTTGTATAGAAGTATAGAACACAAAATAATAATAAATGTATATTTAATATGGATTTATTTAAGGAACATGATGAACTTTTAATGAGATGAAATTGGGAAAAGAGAGAGTTAAAAATGGGATCAAACATAATGTACACAAGAACACAATTATTAAACGTATTTACAATGGAATATTTCCAATAAATACACTTTATGAATAGATAATGTCTAACTCACCATCCACAGCTTATTTACAGAATTCGGAAAATTTAAGAATATGCAATCGCTATGGAGATGGACAAACTAAGGGATGTGAAAATGGAACTCTGCATAACAGTGGGCATCTCCAATAAGTTCTTATGATCTTATCCCATCTCCTCCTGGCGTATTTTAAATAAGAATTGCACAATCATGCAAACAAGATCTAAAGAGATATCATTTCAAAATGTGTATGAATATAGATTGTATATGAGGCTTAAAAGCTAGAAAATCAGAAGCACCCAGACAAGTCGCAAAGATGTTTGTTACGGGAATAAGCAGACTTTGAAACCTTGTGAATAGCAAAAATATGTGTTATGAAATCGTATTAGAGTGGGATTTTGCAGAGATATCACATCAATGCTGGAAAAGTGGGAAGATTTGTATTATTGATAGTGAATGGTTGTGTTTGTAATGATTGAATGATTGTGTAATGACTAGAGTGGTGAGCTGGTAATTGTAGAATAATAATTGGATGGTTTTTTGGTTGATTTATAGACATATGGATGTGTGGTTACGGGGAAGGGAAAAGGGCAATGACGGATAGACAAAGACACTACAATAAATATATGTGTAATGTGATAATTTTACTCTTTTGTTTACCGACATGGAGTAAATTTGCATAATTAATGCATATTATCAAAAAAACAAGTAGAACGACAAAATTGGAATAGGATAATATATTCTCATAGATTCGAGCAAATGACAATTATTTTGGGACAAAAGATTATCTATAGAAAGACAATTAATATGGGAAGGAGGGGTAAAAATCAAATGGTATTGAAGAAAACAATTATTCTGGCACAATGAAGGGTGCTGCTGGACATTCTTTGCCTGAACTTGTGCTTAATGAAGCTTTTTGCATTTAAGACCTATATTCGCTAACTAGCTCTAAAAAAAAAATATCTTACACTGAGAAAACGCACCTTATACTTATTGAACCTTGCTAAAAATATTAAAATCCCCATTCCAATTGTATGCTCCTATTTCCATAAGATCCATGCATTCCATAGACCCTACATCTAATCCTTGACACTTTCCACATAACCTAGTGTGAACCATCACATGACATGCCCTCAACCCCCACTTTTAAGTATAATAACAAATTCCATAGACCCTACATCTAATCCTTGTATTGCTGTATCATTACAGACAAGTAATTGATAATATATAGACACATGCAAACACAGAAAAAAGCTGATCAACTAACCTAGCTGCAAAAGTTGTATAGTTGCATACATCTAGAAGAGGACATTACAGAAGTTAAATAACTGGACGGAAAATTAAGATGGCAATTTAATTTTGAAGGGCTAACAAGCAACAATTACAAAGAATAAATGTATAATTGGAGCAACTATATCTATGAATCAAGTGACCATGTTTACAGTCAAAGAGTTACCTGTCTTTGTTTTAGCTAAAGATGGCTGTACAACAGCATGCATGGTGATAACTCCTTTAGGTAGATCTCCAAATGGCATCTTGCACTGTGCAACAGTCTTGTTATTTTCCAAAATTTTCCCAGCACTTATTAATTTCACGTCATTCGCTGCCTTTGGTGCAATTTTCTTATCTGATAAAATAAAAAATTGTCCAATCACATACATGATACACATGTAAAACAGCAGAAAACAAGCTATCCAAGACATTCATGGATCAAGGTACGTAATTAAGAACGCAATACACATTTTTTCGAGTGGCAAACAATTAAAATTTATCTGAGAGAGGAAAGTACCATGAATCAGTAAAAGATATATGAGTTCCATAAAAACTGTTATCATTAACTCATCAACTAAACTCTTCTTTTTTGACTAACAATTTAAGAACGTCAGCAAATTAAACATAACAAGAAGTGCAATTAACTCTAATTTAACCTATAATCCCCAGAAATATCAAATTGCGGTTCAAGTCACAGAAGGAGCAACACAGACATCATTAAACAAATTCCTCCACTAATCAAACGCGCAAAAAACAGAACAAAAAAACAATCAATTTCGCATGCCGATAAGAAAACAACACAGTAAATTAAAGAAGCAACTAACCTTTAGGCCACTCCGTCACAATTCTCTCCTTCAGCATAGCAACGGTTGACGCCGGTGAATACCGGAAAGGACCGATATCTGATCCATCGTACAATCTGAACTTGAGCTCCACAAAATCTTCCTCCGGCATCTGTTTTCTCACAGATCCTCAATATTACCAAAACCAAAACCCCAATTCTTCTCGAACAAATCCAAAACCCTGATAATCCCCAAATTCACCCCCCACCTACCGCCAAACTTGTTCAATTCAAACAATATGATAGGGTAACTGAGTTCTAATTCGTCAGTTACGCTTTGTAATTGTGAAACCCTAGACCAGATCTTGATTATTTACGCGTCTGAGTACTGCCCTTCGGTGCAGTTCGATTCCTTTTCCTTTTTTCCTTTTCCTGTGTTTTTTTTTTCTTTTATCCTTTTTTTCAGCTTTTGTTTTTTTTTATTTTGCTTTTTCTTTTGGCACCGATTGGTTTTGGAGTTTAGTTTGTTGAATGTATTTTTTGTGGTTGAATTGGGAAAAGTTAGAATTAAGCAGTAGAATCTTGTCAGATGGAATTTGCAGTGAAGTTCTGTCTAGTCAGTTAATCAAACCTCTTTGACCGCTGGAATTTTATATTTTACATTAAATAGCATTTTCAATCATATTATAATGTTAATTTTATTTTTGGAAAGCCAAAAGTCATAGTTTGCACGAACAATTATTCGATAAGAGTCCAACCACAACATCCAATGGATCATCCCAAATATAAGGGCTCTCAGAAGAATGAGATGCCTGAGCAAACGAGTGAGCCACAATATTAACATCCCGCTTAACAAAACATACCGACAAATTCGGATTACTAGAAATAATACTCTTGCAATAGTGTATATAATCCCTAAATGTTGAATCCAACACTTGAGGAGAATAAATAACATATAAGCCCCACAACCCACGGAAACACTTGAGCACGGTAAGGAGCTTGAAGCTCAAGCCATTCGTCCAACAATGTCCGTGTTGCACGCACAACTTCAACTGGGCGATCTATTGCTCCCCTCCCATAACTTAGAATTCCTTTCTTTCCAAACTTGTCAAATAATGAATGTCATGTGAAACTTATTAGCCATATGAATATTAATATCATAACATTTATTCAATGATATCATAAATAAGGATGTTCATGGAGTTTGAAGATTATCGAACCCTTATCGAAATCTGCACTGAAAAAGAATCGAAATGAAAATATCCATTGAATTTTTTTACTTTAACCGAATCAAACTGAATCAAAATCTTTTTGCGAACGGATTTAGATATTATTCATTTAACCATACCGAAAACCGTATTGACACCATACTAATCCATATTGAATTGAATACCTGAATTAAATAGATATTTAATTTTGTTTAGTTGAGAATAGATATTTAATTTAAAATATACTTTATGTTGTATCTAAAAATTATAATTTATTACTAATATTGCAAAAGTTAAGTAGATTTATTACTAATATTTGAAGTAGTTTTTTTTTTTTTCCTTTCATAAGAAGGGGTATATGCTTCAATGTGGTTGGAAATTATTACATTCGTGCCCATCATGCACCAATTTTTTTTTTTAAAATTGTGATTAAAAAAAAAGAGGAATAAATTGAAAATAAAATATGTTTTCTCCGTTCTGATTTCGTTATAATTGAACATCCATTTCAAAATTGTACCCAAAAAAAAAATATCCACGTTATTTTGTACTGAAATTTTGATATGAAACAGACACTTAAATTATAAAACTAATTAATTTTTGGTACAGATACACATATTTTTTAGGAGACTGACAAATATTTTCAGATAAGTGCATTGACCAAAATAAAACGTGCAATTATTTCAAATGTAAAACATGCAACTATGTTCCATATTAACAATTGCACTTTTCAGTGTAGATAAGTCACACTTTTTCAAAGATAATAAGTTCAGTTCACTATATAAATTATGAGCATCAAGACCTAACCTATTTTTAGATATCCGTTTTGATCGGTTTCATGAACAAGATTCATAAATATGAGCATCAAGCTCCAGCCCAACAACTCTTAATTACCAAATAGGCTTATGAGCATCAAGGTCCAGCCCAATAACAGGCTTATGACCATCAAGCTCCGGCCCAACAACTCTGAGTAACCAAATACGGCCCGCCAATTTGTACTTCTTAATATTAGGGCTTCTGAACTAATATTGAACTTTATATTTTATTTCATTAATATTGGGACGGAATTAAATAAAGCAAACTTTGCTCTCCTTTTCTTTTTCCTTTTTATCCATTTAATATTCACCTATCTCTCATTGAAATAAATGTTTTTCAAATCATTAGGGTATCCAATCTACTGTAGTTGATGAACTTCTCGAAAGTTCATGTTTATGAATTGATTTAGAATTTAAGGAAACATTAAGATTTAGTTTTAAGTCCACTCAACTGGCCTAATTGTGACCACCCTAGCTCGACAATTGCTTAGATAATTATATAAATGTAATTTATGTGCATTATATGCATGTCTTTTCACCTATGTGGAATAATCATGTGCAATCTTATCATTATATTGATAGTTGATACGAATACTTTTTGGATTAATTAATATCATTTTACCACCTATATTAATCGCATCTCTTTTATCATTCTATACTATTTGAGAGATTGACCATTTGCAACATATATTGGTGATTTTTTACAGCCAAAAATCGAATGTGTGACTAATTGCACGCTTGTTTTTCAGGGGCACATCCGTCAATTCAGGTCTCTTAACTGAAAAATGGACAAAACAAATCTTTTTTTACTCCAATTTCGTCTTAAGCTTGAATTTATGTAATAAACGACCATATAGTATAAGAAAGTTTTCTTCTCCTTCGATTCTAAGCGACCATATAATAAAAAATATATTGTTCTGGAAACACCAAATTAAACTTTTTGTACTTCTGAATATACAACGGATCATCAAATGTCGAGTTTTTATTGAAAACTTAACTTTATCACAATTATATGTATTTTATTATTATTGGAAATATTATAAAATCCAAATGTACATAAATAAACAAGGAATGTATTTTCGAATTTGAATAGAACCAAAATTTAGCATGTAATGTGTTTTTATGCTAGATTTATCAGTCTGTCTGGCTTCGGTATTTTAATTGGATATTTTTTTAGGATAAGTAGAATATTTTACTCTAATGTAATAATAAAGCTTGAATTTATCAATAATAAAAGACCATAAAACTATTTTTTTTTTCGAAAGATTTTTTTCCTTCGATAAAACACTCTATTATATATAAAAAAAAAAATTGTTCTGGAAACACCAAATTAAAATTTTGTAGTGGTTGAATATAAAACGGATAAAATTATCGAGTTTAAATAGGAAAAACGATGAAAGTTAAATAACAAATATATTTTTGAAACCCTTTAAATAAAGAACCATAAAATAATTAAAATGGAATTGAATTAGGATACTGAATAAAAAAATACAAAATTAAAAATATATATGTATTTTTTAAAAGGGTTGAATATATAGAACCACAAATTTTAGCATGTGTAATGTGTTTTTTATGCTAGCTTTATCAGTCTGTCTGGCTTCGGTACTTTTAATTGGATATTTTTTTTCATAAGTAGAATATTTTATAGCATGTCATTATAAAAATATAAATAAAATCAAATTATGATGAATAAATGTTATGGGTGAAAAGAATAGCGACATGAACCGCGCAGCGCCGCCCCCTATAGCATAGTATAAATTTGATGTGGGGGTCTCTCTTATGTAAACGTTATATAATTGGTGAAATTATTTTATCAAACTATATAAATTTATTAAATTCATTTAATTGGTGAAATTATTTTATCAAACTATATAAATTATTAAATTCATTTATGGCGGAAATTATTAACGCGCGAAAAAGTTAAAATTTTAATTATCTGAACTGCCAAATTCAATTAAATTAAGTTTATATGCTGACCATGTAATTTGTTTGAATTTCAAAAGTCACTAATATTAGTCCCGATAAAAATAAAGATAGTTCTCAATTTAGAATTTTCATTGGAGTTGGTTTTGAAAAGAAGCGTTAATTAATTTCCCGAATAATTAATTGTGGATAGTTGAGGTAGGCAAACATGTGGCCCACCATTTTTGGTATGTTGAGTCCTTTTTTGAAACGGAGAGAAAGACATTATTTTTCTTGTGGTTTTTTCCTCCAAGAATGAGGTATGGTGGTCCCTCTTATTGGGTTGCGGTTCGGTTCCATGAAACATACATCATTGTGGTTTCGATTCTGCGATTTCTAAACAAACCGCTCTTGTAGTGATTGTGGTGATTGTGGTTTTTTCAATGTGTCTATGAAATTACAAAATGATAATTGTTGTTCTTTAAGGTGGTAGAAGAAATTATTGTAATTGATTATCTTATTAAACTATTGTAATTGATTGTCTTTAAAAAAAAAAAAAAAAGACCTTAAATTGACCATTACACGAATTCTAAACTAACCATTACATATATATATATATAGCTCATTACTAAATTAATATACACAAATATAAAGAAAAACTACTTAACAGTAAAATAAGTTTAAACAATATTTTCATAATTCTAAATCCATGCATTGCATGGGTGAAAATACTAGTTTAAATTTGAAACTAAATTAATTAAATTATTTGTCAAAATTTTATTTCTTCAATAGTGAATCATTAGCGGATATATATAGTGGTGAGGCTTTGAAAAATATGAAGTCTTTCAATTCGGATCAAATTATTTTTTTTTTACAAATTAATAGGAAGAGATTTCGGATCCTTTTTTTTTCTACAAATAGAAAGAGGTTTCCGATCCCATTTTGATATTAAAAGGATTACCATATATAACATAAAATTTCTTAATGGATAGAAGATATTGTTGAATTGACAACATAGATTCGAAGGAGAAGAAAATTAATGAAAAAGTTGAAATCTATGATAATGCCATCAAGCTAATTATGATTTATCTTAATGATAAAGCTAGAGCTACCTAGAGATGTAAAATAGGCTCATACCTTAATCCATACATCCAACAAACCTACGGAGAATTGGTGAAATTAAGCATAACTAAGTATTGGATTATACAACGAAATTTTTTTGAATTTTCCAGTAAAATATTCCATTGTGAAGTATTAGTTCAAAGGGAAGGAAATGAAGTTTCGTGGATTCTACACGTTCCTAAAAATTTGTGAATGGCAAAATAGAAAAATCCGCTCCTAATTTGTGTTATTATAAAGGTAAATATGCGTTATTGTAAGAGTAATTATGTTTTAGTGGTAATTAGGGATGAAAAATAAAAAAGATATCTTTTCACATAAAAAAATAGTGCGATATTTAATTTTAGGCCCAAGCTTGACCTTTATCTATCATATATTTTTTTAATAGCCTAGGCCTGACCTTTTTAATAAATAGGTCAGGCCTGAAAACCTTTTTAAAGCCTATATAAGAGATATTTTTTACAACCTTATTGAGACTACTATTCATTATCAAACATTCAAAATCGCACCTAGTGCAAATAATAATACTAAGACTTCATCACATCATAAAAAATAATAAGAAAATAATTATAAAAGTAAATAGTTTGTTAAAATTTTTAAATCATTATAAAACTATTTAAAGCATTATAAAAGTTAATAATTGTCGTGTTGTGTTACTTGCATTTGCATACTTTATATATACTACTACTAGTTATTAGTATTAGATATTCTTTATAATTATATATATATATATAGTTAAATAGGCATATCATTTATAAAAAGGCCTATCTATTTACCTATTTAAATAAATAGGCTTTTAAAAATATTTAAAAACCGAGTCTGGTTTATTTATTAAACGATTTGTTTAACTAGATTTTAGTAGTTTCGGATGTAATTGAATTTCTGTCGGGTAGCATGGTCCCACCCCTAGTGGTAATACAAAAAAAAGATATCTTTATTAATTCTATGGTGTTATTTGGTGGTTTGAGTTTTTATTTAAGACAATTGATTACATGTCACTAGGAGAAACAAATAAAATATAGATAGAGAAGCAGATGAAAATAGAAGAATTCTGTTTTGTCATACATATTAACACACATTTATCTTTACAATAATATCATAAAGTGCATCAAAGCGTTGCTCTTACATAGGAGTAATTAATTTCAAGAGTTTTATCAACTCAAAACTTGAAAATATGTAAAATATTATAGTGGGGGCTTGAAATTTTTCTCTTTATCAATTTTGAGCTTAAAAAATTATTAATTCAGAATCCAAATACAAAAGCTACCAAATTAATTTAGGACGCACAGATTTTCTAGTCATCTTTGTTTATCAACTAATATTTTCCCATTTTTCTTTTTCTAACCGACTAATTCTGACACAAGAGAATACCTACTATGTACATTTGAATTCAAATACGAGTGCACTTGGAACATAATTTAGAGACACACATAAAATTCCTTCTATACCTCAAATTACCAGGGAATCAAATGCACGCATTAGCTACTTTCATAAATAATTTAGACAAAAACTTGTATGCAATATTGCATACTAGTGTTATGTGCAATTCTAGTTCAAATTGGTATTTTTCTAAGAATTTTGTTAATGGGTCGGAAAAGATCCACGGACATTTATTTTTACTTTCTTCTTCCTCGCGATTCCTAGGTTTTTCCATCTTGACAACATGAATCTGGTGCTTTCAAATTCTTCTACCTCGCGATCTAGGGTTCTTCCTTGCAACCAACCAGATTTTATAGTCGTGTGTATGCTTGTTTTTCCTTCTCTTCCTTGTTCGAATTCTTCCATATTCTTCTTGTTTTTTCAATTTTCTAATCCTTTGCAATTTACAGGTCCTTCCATTATTTTTTCTCACGATTTTGTGACTCAATCTTTTAGATCCTTCTGCACTCTCCTCACGCTGTTCTTTAAATTTGTAAATTTGGACTGAATTTTTTTTTCGCGTTTGTACTGGTTTTGTTCATGTAGTAACACTCTTTTGCTCATAGAGTAACACTCTTTTGTTCATGTAGTAACACATCAAGTTGTTATGTAAATCTGTAATTTTGGACTGGGAATTTCTTTTCCGCTTGTTTTGGTTTTGTTTATGCATTTGTACTGATTTTTGTTCATGTAGTAACACTCTTTTACTGATGATATTTTTCGCGTTTGTACTGGTTTTTGTTCATGTAGTAACACTCATTTGCTCATAGGGTAACACTCTTTTGTTCATGTAGTAACACATTAAGTTGTTATGTAAATCTGTAATTTTGGACTGAGAATTTCTTTTCCATTTGTTATGGTTTTGTTTATGTGTTTTGTCTTGGTTTTTTGTTCATGTAGGAACACTCTTTTTTGCTTTCATAGGGTAACACTCTTTTGTATCATTCGAACACATCGTTGTCAAGTTGTTATGTAAACTGAACCCTGCCCTTATGCCCGCCCTACGCAGCGCCCCGCCCCCCGCATAACGAAAGAAATTTAGACAACTTTTGTCTTATTTATATTGTATTGAACATAACACTAGTGTGAAATATTTCACACAAGACTTTCTCAATAATTTAAAGAGTAATGTTACGACCGATGACAATATTATTGGATATGAAATCAATCAATAAAATAAAACAACAATAATACTATCCGATTAATAATTAACAAGAAATAACATTATAATTATATAATTATTACAAGAAAATACATATCCCCCAAGACGCACAACTTCCGTAATTAAATTAAAAATCAACCACTCTAATTTACACAAAAATCAATTCAGAGCCAAAGCGCCCCGGCGTCTTTTAGCAGGGGCACAAGCACGCCGCTAATATGCGCCGCGACGACACTGTCCATGGCGCCGACCAGCTTCCCTCCGATGAAGACCGCGGGCACGGCGGTGTCGGCGCCGCCGAGCATCCGCTTGAGCGCCGCCTCGAGGTCGTCCCCCCTGAAATCCTGGTCAATCTCGTAGACGGTGGGGTTGACCCCCATGCCGCAAAATAAGCGCTTGACGGCGTGGCACATGCAGCACGTGCTCATGCTGAAGACCACGACGGCGCTGGCTGACGCCATCCGGTCGATGCGCTCCACCGGGTCGGTCGCAACGCTGCGGTTTGGGGGGTGGTTGTAGTAAGACCCTGTTTGGTTATAATGGTTATAATGCATGTTGGGATTATAGAGAGGGTGTGGGATTGAGTTTTTAGGGTTTGTTTGGTGGTATGGGAATGAGGGGGGGAGGGGTATTTATAAGTGGGGGAAGTGTGTGTGTGTGTTTAATTTTGTACTCATGAGAAGTTGCTTTTTGTGATTATGAGATGACGTCTTTGGACATTGCTTTTTTGACTAAGGGGTAATGTACCTGTGTGAATTTAGGGCAATTTGTTTTTATTTGTAGACACATGTTCTCTTGTTTCATTTAATTTTTTTTTTTTGATAAAATAGTGAATTCCATGTGCGTTTAGTTGCACAGAGCAATCATAATAAATTTTAAAATAATAAAATTTATTATATTAAAAGATATAATTTATTTACGTTGAATTGTGTAATTATTTTTTTATATTAATAATTACACGATTCAGTATAAATAAATTACATTTTTTAATACAATAAATTACATGATTATAAAATGCATTATGAGTGCACGGTGCACTTGGATGCATACAAGACTTCACCTTAATAAAATTAACTACCTCCATCCCCAAAATAATTGGTGGACACATAAAAATAAGAAAGTGTAGTACATATTGTAAGAATAAAGTTTATGGAGGGTTTTTTTTTTTGGAGTATAAAAGATATTGTTGTATGTCTTAATAAAAAAGTGTGCAAGTTATTATGGGACGGGAGAGCATTTTTTTCTTAACTGAATATATTTTTATATTTAATGTATAAAATCATTTATTGACAAATTTAAGTTTCAATATGAACCTAATTCACATAAATTTTATGATAAATTTGGTATATTAATGTTTAACATAATATACTTTTTAAACTCGTATAAGATGATTTAATACATAAAATAGAGTATAAACAAGCATAAATTAATACTTATTTTTTTCAAAATGTTAAAATATTGTATGTTTCATCTCAACGTGAAATCGTATCGCGTAGTTGTGCATCTTTACTAATTCCCTTATATCAAAATGTCTCACTTTTTTTTATAAATGAGGGAGTAACATAAATGGTCAATCATGCATTTACTGCCCAGTTGTGTCCTTCAAACTGTTATGTCGAATAATTCTACAATAATTGAAAGAAGAGTCATGATGCCTTAAATTGGGATGTATTTTCATAAGTATTGTAATATATAGTGTGGGTGAATTACTTGTATATATAATCACCTAACTAAGAATAAATTTTAAAAAATTATGTTTGAAAAATTAATTATACCAAATAAATATGAATTTGATCGAGCGGAATGATGTAAAAGAAATTAAATTCATCCTTTCATAACCATAAAACATAAATTTTTTTTTTTCAATACATCACATTTTTTATTAATTAATATAATACAACATTCATTGATTTGACATAAAGTTAAATCTCATTCTAGCAACAAATCTCAAAACAAAACATACATTTACTATTCATCAAGGATTCTAAAAATTCCTGATTTTTTAAATTAAAACAAACACCCTAAAAGAATTACTCACGCCAGCTCTTTTATTGATATCAAACTTCTCTTTGATCATTTCATTTGATGTTGGAGACTCTACCTTCAATTAATGCAAATTGCAAAATCTATTTACTCCATGTATATATTTTTTTTACTACACTTTAGTTTTTCTTATTTTTACATTTTACATTTTGTACTTTTATCTATCTTTATTTTATCCATTCGTACTTTTATTTATCTAAATTGCACCCCTTCGTATTCTTATTTATCTTATTTTTTCCTTTTTACTAATGTAAAATAAGGAGTACACCATATATATATCGGATTTGATCATATGCCCATAGGTGGACACAAACTTATATGTTCATCGCTTATATGGGGCACGCGCCACATATGCAAGGTTCCACCATCATTTAATTAATTTCTTTAATTAATTCAATCTTCTCATTAATTATATAAACCTTAACTTTAAACTATGAACCCTAAATCATGAACCATTCGGTCCGGGTGAACCATGAACCATTCGGTAAAAAAAAAAAAATTAATTATATAAACCTAAACCATGAATAATTCAGATTCTAAATGAATCCTGGGTTGAATTCAAGTAATTTCTTTTTAATATAATTAATGAAATTGGGTAAAATGTGAAATATATATAAATGAGAAGATTGAATTAATTAAAGAAACTAATTAAAACAAACACACCCTAAAAAAGAATTACTCACATAGATCTTTTATATTGATATTTCAAACTAGGTATCCGATTCGGAGATTTGATCATTTCATTTGATTTTGGCAAAACTCTATATAAACCTCTCAAAATTAATGCAAATTAAGACCTAAAGTGAAAAAATCTTAAATATTTATCATTTGGCCAACCATGGGGTATATATTTTTTTTTTTCGCAACCAGCGTTCAAAAACTACACTGAGGGGAACCGAACAAAGGCGGTTAGTTTTCAAGTTTTCAAACCGTGATTTTTCCCTCCTTTTTTTTTTTTTTTTTTTTCATATATTTTACATTTTGTAGTTTTTATCTAAAATTTATTTTATCCATGAAATTGGACATTTTATTTATTTAAATTGAAGATTACATTAATAATTGAACTATTTAAATTAGTTAATTTATTACAAAAGTAATTTTTACAAAATAGTAATTTTAACTTAAAATAAGCTAGTAAAATTACAAATTAATTGAACTATTACAAATTTTCAAATTACAAATGAACTATATCGAATTAGTAATTACAATTACAACTTAAAATTTTAAACTTTACAAAATAAATTTGGGGGGGGGATTTAAAGAAATTGGACTCGAGCTTAAATTTAAGAAATAAACTTAGAAATTCTAAGTTTGAAACTTAGTTGCCTACTTATATCCAAAATAGGAATCAAAGTCCACGAGTTCTCTTTACCTCAAACTTACCTCGTTGATTTGGATCGATTCGATTCTTCATGCATCCACCATCATTTATCTTGATCATCATTATCAACAAATTTTGACTTTTTTTTCAATCATCAAGCAAGCATTGGTTTCCATATTTTCAACGGTCATATTCGATCTCGTTGCATCCAAATTGTAGCCTCCCAAACTAAAAGCTTGTTCAACGGCCGGTTGAGGCGGGAGATGCAAAAATTTCTCTTGCTAGCATTGACAATATTGGATAGATATTTTTCATCCTCGACCACCACTTTAGTATATTAAAAAGCGTTGTCTTCATCTTCATCAAGCCGAGCAAATAAAGAGGATAAATAATGGTAATAAGGGTTAAAGTAGACCTTGGACGTTTTTTTGAAACGGGTTAATATCTTCTTCTTGACTCAAGAAGAGCCACCCCACCACCACCAAAATTTTCGGGACCACTATATTCTCTAAATAAAGACATTAAAGTAACTTTAATTATATAATCTCTTGGGATTAGGATATACATCAACCATGACCATATGTCTATTAGGAAATAAATAATTATAATACATATTTAACATCATTATTAATCCATCCAATCTTACTCTAGGATCAAACACTTTAGCAACCAAGAATAGATCGGGAATATTTGTAAAATATTTTTCCATTTTTGCATCATAGAGAAAGTAGCACCACTTAATAAAGGATTTGTAATATTTTCATTTAACACATGAGCAACTTTAATACAATAAAAGCTAAATTACACGTGGGATAATAAAACCGGATAACACTTTTGTGGAATCATTAAAAATTCCCAAAATTTTACACAAAGAAGTGCATGAATCAATATTGAGGATATAAACGAATACCACAATTTTCTTGAGTAAAAAATGTACATAAAACATCTTTATAATCCATAACTCTTTTAACAATTTATAATGGAAATTGACACATCAAGAGAAATTTTTTTGGGATGCATGTTGTATGTTCTACAAAAAAACTTTCCATTTTTTTTCAACAATTTTGAATATCGACATATAATAAATAGCGGATCTAATAGGACCAACTTGTTCTTTCAAAGCATCTAAACCATCTTGAACACATAAATTTAAAATATGACACATACATCTAACATGAAATTTTTTTCCACCAAGATATGGTTGACAAATATTTGTAAGATCTTCAATAGTGCCGTATTTTTATTAAAGATTATCAAAACCAATAGAAAATATTTTTTTAGTAAGAGCATACTCATTTAAAATATCATGCAATTTATCTCTAATATTAACGACATTGTGTTCCGTATCAAAATCTCTATAAGCAATCAATCTTTTGTTAAGAGTCCACGAATCATCAATCCAAGTGCATGTAACTCCTATATAACTATGCTTTTGAAAATTATCACTCCAAATATCCGCACATATACAAACTTTAACATTTAAATCGGCAAATAGATTAATCAAAGCATATTTATACTCATAAACAACTTTAGCAACATCACGAGTAGTAGTATGATGAAACTTTCATGGGTTGAAGACCAAGGTTAACAAAATCATTCCAATGAATTATCGACAAATTGAAAAAAGGTGTTGTGTGCACACAAATTTAGCTAACAATTTTCTATATTTCATTTGATCAAATGTAAAAAGAGAAGTGGGGTTATTTTACCTCGCTTTGAACTCCACCACCGCCACCGGTTGACGTAAATCCATGAAGTTGTGCTTGGTTTGAACTAATTCCAACTCTATCCGGATGAATTTTTTTCAAATGTTTCTAAATATCCTCTCCTTCTTTGACAAAAGAATATATTTTGTCCAAAAGTTGCAATGAACTTTAATAGTACCATCCTCGTTGATCACTTTATTAAAGTGGCGTGCAAAAATATTAAACTTGATCACTTTTGGGCTCGGCATTGGACTTCGGTTGGGTGGTTTTGGCTTTCTTGAGTAGGGCGTCGTGGTATAGCATCATCTTCAAGAGGATTCTCATAACTTAGGGACCAAGTTGGCCTAATATCATTACTTTTGGATTAGTGAGGGAAAAAAAAGCCTTTAAAAAGAAAATGTATACAATATATGTAAATAATATATGTATTAAGTGTAAAATGTAATATGTATGTAACTATGTAAGTAGGTAATATCTAATAAAATAGTACTATAGTAGTATACTAGTAAAATAGTAAAAAGGTATAAATATAATAATAATGTAGTATAGTTATTATAGTATGATATATAGTGTAGTATAAATATAATATGTAATTAAATAATATGTAAATAATAAACATAGAGTTGAGAGTTGAGAGAGAGAAATAAACTTAGGATTTCAGAGTGGAATGAATTTATAGATGAAATATTGAAAAAAAAAAAAAAAAAACCGGTCAAACAAGATCAACAGGCTCTTTTCTCGGCCGTTGGAAAAGAAAATTAGAGTTGGATGTAGAATTTTTCAAATTTTTTCAGACGGCTCGTTTTTTCGTTTTGTCCTTGTTGTCATGTTATTAAAACCCCGGGTTCGAACGGTTTTTTTTTTAATAGTTGGAATACGCGAGTTACTTCAAAATTCTAACATTCTTACTTTTTAATTAGTGAGGTAAAAAAAGTAAAAGAAAAAAAGTACAATAAGCTAAATTTTAAAAACTTAAAAGCAGAGGATCAAAATAGAAAAAGTACAAAATAAAAAGGACCAATAATGTAGTATTCCTTTTAAATTCTTGTATATTCATTTTGAATATATATGCATAGACATGAAAAAACATAGGATCAGAGAAAAAGAAAGGAACAAGATCAACAGGCTTTTCCGGAAAAGAAAATTCGAGTGTGTGTGTTTTCAGACGGCTCGTTTTGTCCTTGTTGTCGGCCCCCTACTTGTTTAATTTATGATAATTTCTTCTTCTTTTTTAATTCAAACCTCTTAACGTGGAAATTGTTTATAATATAAAATTTATATAATTACAGTAACAAAGTGATATAATTATTTTTATAAACTAATACTTACTCAATTCTATTTTAGTTTGCCAATTTAGTATTTGGCTAGTATTTTAGCGAATGAATTATTTATTAATATATAAAATGATAAAGTGACTTTTAAAGAAATGTAAGATATATGAGAGGTAGAACTATAATACTCCACCTTAGAAATCTCTTTTATCATTTAAAATGCTAATAAACAATTCGTTTGTTAAAACACGAGCTAAACAGTGAATAGACACTCTAAAACAAGATGAAGGGAAAATCTATAACATTTAATATTATGATCTCAGTGAATAGACAATCTAAAACAAGATGAAGGGAAAATCTATAACATTTAATATTATGATATCAATTTATAAGTATAATAAAATCAATTGATAAATATAATAA
Organism: Stenogyne calaminthoides; assembly: GCA_037126765.1. NCBI lineage: Eukaryota > Viridiplantae > Streptophyta > Magnoliopsida > Lamiales > Lamiaceae > Stenogyne > Stenogyne calaminthoides. The sequence goes on along the minus strand of JBBCBC010000011.1, from coordinate 2,476,855 downwards.
TCTCAATTTATAAGTGTAGTGATATAAACTGTATACTATAAACAAGTTTCACATAGACCAACTCTTCTTTAATTATTTTTTTCAATTATAATAGAAGAACTTTACCAAAAAAATAATATAATAGAATAATGCACACGTAGATAGGTAAGGTGAATCTGTACTTGGTGAAATTTGCCCGAACACTAGATTCGACACATGTAATTAATAATTTTGGGCGGTTTTTTTGTTTTATTACCCTACTTTAATTTTATGTGGTTGATATGTAAGTGCCGCAATTTAAATGCAGGGAGAGGTTAGACTTGGGGTTGATAATTTTATACTCATCCCCAACTTATTGGGCATAAATATTAAAAATAATAAATGGAGTAGGGGTATCTTGAAGTATTATATAATTCATTTAATAAATAAATTTATTATTTGTTAATTAAGTGTAATAATAATTTGAGTAAGTAAATGATGATTAGAGAATTATATATATATATATATATTTTAATAAAGGACATGCCAATAAATTTAATGGACGAAAAGAATAGTATTTATTTATGAGCACCAAAATCTATTATTCCAAATCATTAGCTAGGACGAGTTCGAGTGAAAATAAATAAACTTATTAATGTTCGGTGCATATTCTTGAATATTCATTACTCGTTTGAGATATACTGTATAAAAGTGGAAATGGACCAGGTCAGGCTTCTCATGAAAATTTTGAATTTAATATTTAATTTTTGAACTCAAATCTGATCTATTATCTTTCACGAGACATTTTAAGATCGGTTTGGCCGAACCTTTTTAGCTAATTTTGAATCAACAGGTCAATTTTAAGAGCATTTTAAAAGCCTATCTATTAAGTGTTTTTGTTCATCCTGCAACCCTATTTTTTTTTTTGCTCAGGAGAAAAGTTTTATTAACCCCTGGGAGAAAAACTCCCCAAAAACAGATACTACAGAGTGTATTTACAGCATACTTACAAGTCTAGGTAACCTCTAGGATTTTCGAACCAATTTTTCAAAGAGAACCCATCTGGCACACCGAATTTCGCCGAATACCAACTCCAGAATCTACCCTTAATCTCCTCAACAATCTTCTCTATATTGAATTGAGAATTTTCAAAAATCTTCTTATTTCTCCAATTCCACAACACCCAAACTACACAGACCCAAAAAGTCAATTGCAATCAAATTACCTCTCTTATCCGGAAAGATGCTCGAGTGCATTTTGTAATGCGCTTGAACCTCGTTGTGCAATGGTAACGGGATTTCCAACCACTCATAGCAGAGGCTCCATATTTTGGCTGAATAAGAACAACCAAGAAAAAGATGATTCACCGATTCGGAGTCGATGTTGCATAAAGGGCAGTTTAATGATGTAGTTGAAGTAATGATGTATCTTCGAGCTAAGTTCTCCATGGTGGGAAGTCTATCCCACAACAATCTCCAACCCATTGCAGTCGCTTTCATCGGTGCAATTTTGTTCCAGACGGAGGTAAAATCGCCGCCGTTGAACCCAAAAGGTAACGGATCCGAGTTTCCATCCGCAATCAGCTCATATGCCCTTTTCGTTTGATATCAACAACTTGTAGTGGCTCTCCACAACCAGCGATCTTCAACTCCTTCTTTTGGAATGTACCTATTGATCAAAGAAATAAGATTATTAAGAGCCACCTTTTCATATTCAAATAACTCCCTCCTCCAGCTCCACTCCCACCTCCAAACTCCCTCAACCCACTCTCATCTCTCCCTAACCTTACTTTCTTTCCTCACACAAATACTAAAAAGTCTTGGAAACCGACTTTTTAAGGACTTCTCCCTACCCACAAACTATGCCAAAACTTCGACTCACTTCCATCTCCTAGTCTTAATTCAAGATCCTTCCAAAACCATTTCCCTTTAACTCCCTCCCCATTCTCCACTACTCCCTTCCACCACCCCGACCAATGTCTCACTCTCTCATTACACATAAGCCCAGATTCACCTAACTCAATCACCCCATGTAAGGACTTCACCACCCTCACCCAAAACCCCTTTCCCTCATAGAAATAACGCCACAACCACTTCCCAATTAACGCCCTATTAAAAGCTCCCAAATCCCTAACCCCAAGGCCCCCCAAAGATTTAGCTTTACACGCCGATTTCCATTTCAACCATGCCGTTTTTGATTTATTTTCACTCCCCCCAAAGGAACGCACATTGCATCGCAACCCTATTATTCATCAATCATCATCAATTCACATTAGTAACTCTATAAATACCAAAATGAAGAATGACAGCAACATTACCAAGAGTTATCAAATAATACAACAATAATAAAACCATCAAACATTCCAAAAAATAATATTCAAATGATTTGTTTCTAACCTCATAATAGATAGTGTTTATAATAAATAGTGATGTTTTAATCGTTTGAGTTATTTTATTTCGTCGTTAAAGTAAGTTTGGGTCAAATATACACAAGTCACAACTGATAAACGGAGATTTTTGCATAGAATATGATAAATTAGAATTAAGTGTGTGTGTACCAATTATGAGTGAGGCAAAGACTTCATAGCTACAAAATTCGTCAAAGGGAGGGTCCTCACTTCTTAAGTTCTTCATCATCACACTACACAATAATATGTCCAATTCAAATACTTTATTAATTTATTTATTTGAGAAAAAAAACTTATTTTGTAACATTTATTTTTGTAATTTATTTTTTGTTCTAAAAAATTTAATCATCCAATTTTGGTCCCCTAATTATCTCGATTGTCCAATTTTGGTCTAATTTTTACCAAAAAATAGAAAATTTTGTCATTTTTGGTCATGTACAAGTCACGTATCGGTTAAAATTGTGGGTTTTCAAGCTCGTAGCTGACGTAGACACTGACTGTTAAAAGAAAAGTTTGTTTTTCTAAAATATTAGAAAGAACAAGAAAAATTCTCTTAAGTGCGGAAAAAATAAATTTTTAGCGCTCACGTTAACTACGAGCTCAGGAAACCCCAATTTTAATCGGCACATGACTTGCGCGTGATAAAAAAAGACAAAATTTTATGTTTTACGGTGAAAATGAGATCAAAATTGAACAATTGAAATAATTATGAGACCAAAATTGAATAGTTAAATTTTTTGTGATGAAAAATGAAATACATGAAAATTATGGGATCAAAATTTTTTTTTCTCTTATTTATTTTGTCATTATGTTATAGTATTTGAATTACTATTGTTGCACTGTTATATGAACTTTAAGAAACTAGACCGAACTTTGTGTTTCATTCTTATTCTAATTAGTATATCAACCCGTGCGTTGCATGGTTTGTAAGTATAAAATGAACATAATATAAAATATATTTATTTTTGTGTTAAATAACTTATAAAAAAATTATTTACTTACAATAATAATAAGAATCTTTTTTTTATTTTTAATTTAGATGAAACACACGATTTATGAACATATTTTGCTTTTGCAATCAGGCATGGGAAATGGGTGGCGCTCCAACTGCTTAAAAAATTTACATTGTTAAATAATGCAACTTTAAATGTTTTTTTTTTTTACAATTTTAAATTATTTCCTTCTAAATCACTTTGATTGTCATCTATTATCGTCTTCCCAATTCTCATTGCATGTCAAAATTTTCAAATTGTCCCCTCTAGTTACTCTGAACATGATAACATATAACTACCCATGATTGAAATTAATCTCCTTAAGAAAGTCCAAATTTTTTAATAATTGCCTATAATTCTTATTAATAATCACACCATAAGATATCATTAGTCAAAATTATCTTTCTAAGATGTTAAAGAGAATCTACTATCTGATGATGACAGTGTCATTCCCGAAATCAACACTCTTTGTCCTAAGTTAGTCTCGATTAGTATTTTCTTTTAAAAATATGGTTACCGAGCTTCATCACAACCAACCCAGTATCGTTTTACAATCCAAGGTCTAATGTCAATTGTACATGCAACTAATTCATAGTAATTGGACTCAATGATGGACCTACATGTCCTATGTTGGGATCACGTGCCCCATATTTTTTTTAAGTATATGTTATATATATTATAATTATTAGGAGTAGTACTTATATTATATGTATATAATGACTTAAATGAGTTTTTAAAAGTGTTATAATTAGTTAATCATGCAAATATTTCATCTAACATAATTTGTAGATCTATTATGTATATGCACCATCATTATTTAAAAAATCAAATATTTTTTAAGATAGTAATAGTGTATAACTGTAAATGCATAATCGTGACACTAAAAAAATAGATTTCACGTGAACCTGGGTTCAGAGGAAAATCTACTTGTTAAATATTATATCCTATAAAAGAATCATACAAATAAGTAAACAAATAGAGTTTTATCACAACCAACTTAGTGTCATTTTACCATTCAACTAATAACGTCAACTAATAATTTAATTAAAAATTATTCAACTAACAATTTAAGTCTAATGTCAATAGCTCATGCAACTAATTTATGGTAATTGGACTAATCAATTTACATCAAACATCATGTAATATTATCATACAAATAAGTATATAAATTATACATTTTCATATATACAATACTTCTCGTCTTTTTTAGATTGCTCAAAATCTCAAAAGTCCATTTTTATCACATACTTAAAATAACAATAAAGTAACTATACAATTCATTCTACCCCTTACAAACATCACTAAATTACATCACATGTCACTAATAATTACATACAAAAATAACTTTTTTTTTTATCTTATTCACTAAAATTGACAAAATACCCTTATCAAAAAGTTATTTTATTACCTTCAAATATTAATAAAGAATTTTCTCATCAAAACCCGTGTCAAAATCAAGTAAGCAATCTAAAAAAAAGATGGAAGGAGTAACTGATTTTTAATATATATATATATTAACTACAAAATATAACATTTTATATTATTAATCATTAATGTGTCACTTTTAAAATTTTATGATAAATTTTTAATAATTTTTTGTTGAATTTTTTTCTATTTTGGTATAATATTTTGTTATTATATATGTATATATAGAATTAGTTCAAAAATTTGTTATAATTTTTTTTGTTGATTTTTTTTTTTGTATAATATATAAATAAATAGATCTAGTTCGTAAATTCAAAAATAATATTAATAATTTAGAAAATATTAAAAAATAATTAATATATATGTGTGGTAGATATGGGGAATTGAACCTTATATTTTTGCATACAAAGAAGATAAAAAATATTTTTAAACCATTTGAACTATATTAAATTTGTTCAGATGTTTAAAATTTTATTACAAAATTATAATACTTTTTTGGCCCAACTTTTGGCTCAACATTTTGTTATTAGATATGTATAGATTTTCCTTTCCTTCGGTTAAAATTACAAAAGCTCGACAAGAATTGTCCAAATTAATTGCCCAAATTGTTATGTGGTTTAAACAACATTACAAATCGAACTTTATTACAAAATAAAGAGTAGCTCGAGAGCTCGGCTTGTTAAATTTCGAAAGCGACCCTAGTTCGAGCTCGTAAAATATTTGTCTCAGTCCATAAAAAAAAAATGTAACATTTCACTAACTATTATTTTAATATTATTCCACTTACTTTTCACCTCAACTACCCCAAATACCTCTACTTTTCATCCATTAAATATTATAAAAATCTACTATCTATTATTTTAATATTATTTCTTAAATAATTTAACAAAATAAAGTGAGACAAATAGCTGGCTGAGGAAGTATTAATTAACTTAAAAAATTTTGTATACACATTTTCCCTAAATTTATTAAGTTATTATTATAAGGGACAATGACGGCTTTCTTTCTCAGCCTTTTGGTCCTCTTTCACAAAATGTTAAAGCTGACGTTTGCGCTTTTCATGCTCTGTATGTGCCTCCCTTTTTTCTTATTTTTATTTCCATTGTTTTTTTGCATATTATATTCTTTTAATTGATTTTCCCTGTTTCTTTATATTAATTTTTTAGACGTGAATCTCTTTTTTTAATTATCTGGTCTTTGCATAAATTATTTGACACTCTTTTTTAATTCGTACATCTCTAGGTACAGCATTACTCGACCCAGAAATAAATAAATAAGAATTTTTTTTTTTTGGTTTCCAATTCAATATTTATACGTGACTCCTATTTAATAGAATCGTATAAGTAAATGCTCCCTATAAATCTTTTTTTTTTTTCCCAATGTAAAACAATAAATTAAATCATCATCGACCGATTTCCATCGATTTTAGAGGAGGGATGTTGGGATCTGACAAACGGTGGAGTTTGTCTCAAATTTTTATCAATCTCAAATGTCTGTTTATCGGTTAATTTGTACTAGATAATTTGATAATGAGTGTTTATAATAAGTTAAAAGTTGTTTCAAAAACTTTTTTTTTAAAATAAAATATTTTGTTTATAGAATTTATTTAACTATAATTTTAATTGTAAAATAATCTGGTGTTATTTTTCATTATTAACTTAAATATTCAACTATTAATCGGTTAAAAGAACAACATGGAATCACTAATTTTATTTGATATTCATCAAGGAATTATTTGATATTTGATATTTGATTATAACTTATAAGTAAATTATCTTGAAAGGTTCTTAGACAATTAAAAGTCATCCATTAATTTAAAAAATCAAATTAAATTAAAAAAGAGTATATATTTGATTTGGTCCTGTCGTACAATTCGTCTAATATTATTCCATCTCACATGTCCAACTATTTATCCACAAATAACAACATAATCTTTGTTTGGATAAAAACAAGGTGCACACATGCATGATAAACACGTCATAAATTGGACATTGAAGCTTTAATGTTTTAAGAGTGGTGAATGTGATTTATACTAAATTATACCCCATCTAATGCATGAGATCGTCTCATATGAGTTTTTATTTAAAAACAAAGAGATTGCCTGAAATTACTATGATAATTAATACTATAACAATCACGACCTCATAGCTAAAAAAAAATTAATCTTTTGTGCTGTGTCAAACAAATAAGTATATAAAAAATCCCCAAATCCATAGGGTTCAATTAAACTGTAAACTTAAGTTACAAGCATCTAACTACACAATATGCAAACACCAACTAATTGTCGCACAAATTTGCAGACAATTCCCAAATGCTAATTTATAGCGTCACCGAAGCTTAACAAACTAAGTTTACAAAACAATAACTCTACTGACGGCTCATGGGGGCCATCGGTAAGGACGACGGCTGGCCATAGAAACCACCTTCTGGTGTGTAACTTAGATAAGCATTAGGCGGAGGAGCAAATGGAGAAACCCCACCCACCGGAGGCCCCGCCGGAGCATAAACAAGCTGGCCCACCTGTGGTTGTTGGGCAGGGCTATAGATGTAGGGCCCACCGAGTATTGGCATCGCGGTTTGCATGAATTGGGGTACGGGGTAGTGCTGCATAGGTGGTGGTGGCAGTGGCTGCACGGGAGGGGGAGATGATGGCGGAGGAGGAGGAGGTTCATGGGATTCAACTCCGGTGAGGTGGCCGTTGAATTTTGAGGAATGTAAGTCAGGTGTTGGTGTTGGTGTTCGTTCTCGATTTTAGCCCTCTTCTCGGCGGAATATTCGGCGCCGGACGATTCTTTGATCGGGTTTCCGATCACTCCTTCGGACGCGAGAGACGAGAGGACGTACGTGAGCATCTGGGCCGAAGATGATGATGCCGTTAGTTTTGCCGCCATTGCAGCAGCAGCGGATTTGGGATCGTTTTCGATGTGGCTCGATTTTTCGGGAAAGGGTACCTGACGCGTGTAGGTTACGGCATTTGACTGTGGGGTCTCGGATACCGGAATCCCGTTCCCACTCTGCTCAGCACCGTTACCATTGCTGCCAATTAGCTGCCTGCAGAAATTACCAGCCTGTTCGGAGTGTGTCTGTGCCGCCTGAGAATGAGAATGTGAAACGACAGTTAAATTGGAACAGAGGGAGTATTATGCAAGTTACTGAGTCGAGCTAGAGTATTTCGAGTTTCCTATCGAGTCAAGATCGAGTTCAAAAGAATTGAGCTCGATCTAGTTCGAGCTTGACTACTCGAGTCTGCTCATTACACCCCTCACATAACAGCAGAGATGAGCACTTCAATGAAAGAGCATTCAATACCTGGAGTTGATCTCGGACTTGGTCCAGCTTATACACCTATGAGCAAATGAGTAATTTGAGTTTAGATGAAAGAATAAGGTGATAACATTTAAGAGAGCCGAAAATTTTAGTTACAAAAGATGTACCTGCTCCTGCAGAACTTCTCGCAAAAGAGACACTAGGTTTGCTCTAGCAGATTCGACGACTGTTAGTTGGTCAATGCAGTCCCTCAAGATTGCGTGCTGCTCCTTGAGCTCATTGCCTGCTTGATATTCCAATGAAATAAACTCGGCTTCAATTGCCAATTTTTTAATACACCATAAAGGAAAGTAAATATATTGGAAGTTTGAGTACTCAATAACACCATAAAAAAGTGAACATCTTACCTAACCTAAAATCACCCTGTGCATCTTTATCCACTTTCTCAACAAAGTTGATGGCATTTTTACACTTGCTAAAGATGGCGTCCTCATCCAACTGACTGTTATAGACAGCTTGAAAACCAGAAACTAATTTATCCAGAGGATTTCTGACAGGTGACTGTTGTTTGCACAAAGGGGGGTTGGGGTGGGGGAGCGGAGCAGAGCAATTAGTGAAGATTATGAACAAAAATTGTTATTCATGAAAAAAATCCATAAAATATATTACCAGTTTGAGTCCAGCAGACTTCCGATTTCTATTGTCATTGTCCAATGGCCTTTTGCCAAACTCTTCCTTGAGGAGTTGGCCTCTTGAACCAAATACTTTTCGCTCCTCCCAGATACTTATCTGCAAGTCATAAGAATACAACCTAAGTTACAATATTGAAGTCTTAGTGCTCGTTCATATGGGGGATAAGGCCTTTTGCCCCTTTATCTCGTGTTTAGTACCGTTTATGAACAGTACAGTCAACCCGTTATAAAGTCCGACCTGGTATACATAATACCTTTTTATACGTATTATCAATCCCCCTCCATGGTATTATTTAATACCTCATGCATTAGGACAACTGAATTTCTACTTTTTTGAACCAATTTACTACAATGCCCCTAATTTCTACTTTTTAATTTGAATGAGGGACAAAATTGACATTTGCTATCTTCACATCTAAAAATGCACAACACCAAACACGAGATACATATACCTCAAGACATCACTTGCAGCAAACAATTGAATAGTGCTATCACATGTCAGATGATCCTTTTTTTACATTATCCCACCTTATTACCGCAAACGGGCCCTTACTGGACCATCATTCACGCATAGTAACTTTGAACTATTCCAACTTAACAACCATGTTACAGATGTACAAGTATAATCGTAGCCATAAATCATAATTCTCAGTTTAATTTCATTTTAGTAAGGAAAATGAGCCTAACATGAGAATATTTTCATAACTACACTATCCTTCTCTTTGGATTATTCAATGAGAAGAGTTGGATGAAAGAACTCCTGAGTGAGGGTCTTAGATTAAATTTAATGGTATCCTTTAGCTTTGGGTAGTTTAGGAAAAGGAGGCAAAAAATGGCATGGAAGAGAAGTAGCACATCAATCTGAAGTGCTTAATAAGGCCAACAGAAGTAGCATTTTTCCTTATCATGAGACTTTACAGGCAATGTCTGCTTTGGGCTTTAAAAAAAATGGATTTGCAAATCTAATTCGGTTTTCAAAAACCACCACTACAACACCTATAAACATACTATCACACTTTCAAATACAATCAATTCTCTCTCCTAAAACTTGGATATATTTAAATTACAACTCTCATCATCCAATCATTGCAATCAAACCCAACAACAATATTATAACACATCACATACACAATTACACATTGATTTGACATTATGTTATATCTCACCCTTCTTAAAATCCCAAAACAAACACATGCCTTGCTATTTATTAGGATTCCAAATCCCCTAGATTTCAAAAATGGTTTTCAAAACCCACTAAACAAACATCACAAGTGAAAGAAAATAAAAGGCCCTAACCATAATAATGCTAATCATAAGACAATAATATAGATAGAACGACATAAAACGAGGCGATATAAATAATATTCTAAACCTAAACCTTAACTTAGCCCACAAGCAATAAAGCCCATGCCTGTTTATTATAGAACTTGAATATAGAACACCATAACCATAATAATTATAATAATAAGACAATAATATAGATCGTATAAAAGTCAAACATCTGCCTGTGTAAATGTATAAAAGATGAACATACCAAGCGAAAAGCAGCTTTCTTTGCAAATTCATCTCCATTTTTAATTACATCGCGAAGAGAATCTGGAAGAACCTTCCAAAACTCTGAAACAAATTCTGCACCCTTTCGTCTGCTATTCTGCAAAATGTCATTTGCAAGATACAGAAAAGCCAAACGCTGCTCCCGCGGAGAGCAATGAAACTGTCTGTCCCATGTTTCTACAACTTGTTTTGCTTTGTTCATGTGAAAAATGCACCAATGTGATAGAGCTTAATACAGTCAAGGAAAACTTGATGGAAAACCTACACAACAAATTCACTAGTACATACCTTAAGACGTAATTAATATTGGGTTAATTGCATATAAAATCACGATTTATTCATGTTTTTTCAATTACAACACATGTTTTTAAAATTTACAATTCGATACTACAGACTTTTTTAAAATTTTGCAATTATATAATATGACTATTTTCCAGCATCTTGTGTTGACGTGGTAGTCGGAAAATCTTTGCAAAAATATTGCATATAAATTCATGATTTTTTGTCCTGTCAAAAAAAATAAAAAATCACGATTTTTTAATCACAAAATCCTTTGTGATTCCATAAAATGCCACGTCAGTTGGACTTGCAAGAAAAATAGCCATGTGATCTAATTGCAAATTTTAAAAACATGTCATAATGAAAAAGCGTGAAATTCCTTCAAGAGAAATAAGCAAATAGATGTTATAGACACAAAAGATCAATTTGAAATTGATTGAGAGTTTCAGCATGTATTGTTTTGCAAAATGGAAAACCAATTGTACCTACAAAAGAGAATTACCACTAAAATGCCACTAGTTGGATGGAGATCAAGAAACTAAAAGGATACTCTCAATACTTTGCTGTGAGCTGTTCAGCTTCGACAGCTTTTCAACCAGAATTTGAGGATTAAAAGTGCTTCCCATGGCTTCACGCTCACAATCCGCCAGGCCAGTGAGTCCCTAGCAGACCACTATACAGGACAGTACGGAGAATGCAGTTCTGCTGAAGAATTAAAAACTAGTGAGACAAATGGTCACCTTCAAGCAACCATATATATACAAACATACATACAAATATATATAACGCAACAGCTTTATACATTAGTTGCACTGTTCATGCAACTGCTGTGTAGTATTAAGAAGTTTTAGTTTGTTAGTATTAGTTATTTCAGTAAAAGTATTAGTTAGTTTACCAAAAAGTAATACTTGGGCACCTTAATTTATACTGTATACAATAATTTCAAATCATCTGATGGCTGCACCTTAATTTTAACCAAGGGTGACTTGTCTGAATCTGGACTTTAGACAAGCAAACATAACGTTGTATCAGCCAGCTCTCCATAATCTCAAACCAGTAATTATAATTTAAGGAAAAACAGCCACTGAAGCAAAAAAGAAAAATGTGTATTTGAAGTTAATGCACAACCATAAGGCATACAGAATCTCCCCATAGCTCATTAAAAATCAGGAAACCTAAAACTCTGACACTAAAAAAAATTGGATATCCTATTCAAATAGTGGCATTATACTAGTGAGTGAAGTTCCATCATTAATGCATTTATTCTTGAAATACAGTAACTGACTGCATGAATATAAGTTATGTTTCCAACATTACGAGTAGACAAAAGATTTCATCTCCTTGATCACAAAGGCAAACACACAAACTTTCCAACAAAGGCGCACCAAACTGAACAATTTTGAACACAATCAAGCACTGTCCTGCACAGGTCATAATTGCAAATCCAAGAAACTGCGCATTGATATCAACAACTAATTTTGGCAAAAATTGTTCAATTTACTTCTCGAATTAAAGGCTACAGACACTAATCATGGGCACAGAAAACAAAAAAGAAACTCAATCATTTCTTCGAATCAATACAGAAAATCCATAATGCCTGACTTCTTCGACAATTGCCTCCCATCCATCCGCCCCCCATAAAAAAGGAAGCAATAAGGCAGAAAAGACGAATTTAATCACTGAGAAACAATGCAACAGTAGAAAATTACATGTACCCTTGAAAACAAACCTTTTCACGCCGATAGCACGAGCCTTCGATGAAAAAGATTGAATTTTTTTCGAGAATGGCAGAGCTTAATTCTCAATTCCACATCCAATTAAGGATTTCTTGAAACTTGGACATGAGAATCTTGTGAAGAGAGGTGCTAATTTTCGTTTTTCACCAGTGGCGATTTTGAGAATTGGAAAGCAAATAATTAGAAATTAGGGTTCGCTTATACGAATTTAGGTGAGGATTGATTTTTAGCGGTACAGGGGAACCTCGCAAGACTTCAAGTACATGCGTTGGACGTGTGCTCGTGTAAGCTACATTGAATTCCCCAAAATGCCCCTGATATTATTATTTAACAAAATTGAGAAACCTTTTATTATTAATATTTTTTTCTTTTTCAATTATAAATTTACTCAGGTATAAAATAAATCTCATTTTATAAAGATTTAAAAATTTATGTACTTTTTCCTATAAATCTGCCTGAGCGTTCAATACATTATCTATTTAATTTTGTACCTTGATGTGCAGTGAATATTTTTTGATAATTTTTTTGTTGATGGGGCGACCAGAATCATTCATATCTATCATGTTAGATGTTAAATTAAACGTCACATTAATCTCAATTAACATGAAGAGTTAATTTATTCTTTTGTTAATCGTGACAGACGCGATACTTAATATGATATCTAACATGAGATAAGTAAATAATTGTATTTTCCAAAACAACCGAAAAAATGTCTGGAATTTTGACTATGTGTTGAATAACTCATGATCTTTGCTTCTTTCAATATCTAAAGTAGACATAGAATAACAATTTGTAAGTGCGCCATTCAGTTTCAAGAATTTTAACTACAAGATTGGAAAAAATGATTTGTGAAAAAGAAATTATAACCAGGAAACTAGAAGCAATTAAACCTGCAAAAATACTCATAAAACTAGCCATGAAAAATTGAGCATGTTTTAAGAAAATAAACCAAATATCTTAACATTCAGTCACTTTCTGTGCTATATAACTCATTTTCATTAATTAGTTTTTAACGGTTGAGAGCCACAAAAGTGACCAATTAATCAATTTTTTTTAACGGCGGCAGCCATTGCAATCTGAATTGGAACAGATACTGTATGTAGTATATCTACATTAACATTTGATTAATGTAGTAACCTTATATCCGACAACAAAACAATCACATCCACAAAAAACAACCACCTCACATACATCATAAACAAAACAAGATTCATTTTCAGAGTGATTAGAATCTGAGTGTTTATAGGACTCAATTTAAACTGCTCCTAAACAATTAAGTGAAGATTATAGACAAAAATCATCAAATCTGGCCTTCACAATTAATATTCCTAATTAAACCAAGTGTGACTCAATGCATCTTTTGCAGATATCCTTTCCCCCGGATCAAAAGCCAAAAGCCCCAGCAAGAAATCGAGCCCGTCTGGTGTAAGGGACGGGGCTTGTGAATACATCGCAGCTGCAGCAAGCCTATGTCGAAGCACATTCCCACCTCTCCACAGAATGTGATCATGTATCAACCGCAACTGCATAATCTCCGATTTCCCCGGAAAAACCACTTCATTCAGCACCAGCTCCGCCATTATGCACCCAACGGACCACATATCAATGGCCTTAGTGTACCTCTGTTCCCCCAGAAGAATCTCCGGAGCTCTGTACCAAAGAGTCACCACTCCCGGAGTGTACACCCCAGATTCGTTCACCAAATTACGCGATAGCCCAAAATCGCATATCTTCAAATCGAGAATGCTGTTCATGAGAATGTTGGCGGGCTTGATGTCCCTATGCATCACGTTGTTCTCGTGCAGATGGTTGACTCCTTCCAGTATTTGCCTCGTTATCAGTTTGACTTCCGCCAGCGTTAAGTGTCTCCTCTTTTGGATCATGAATTGGCTCAGGTCCGTCTTGAGGTGCTCCATTACGACGAACACGCGATCGCCCCTGTCTTCATGAATCACTTTTCTGAATCCGACTACGGAAGGATGAGAAGGGAGGGACATCAGGATTTTTATCTCTCGGATTGTCGATTGGGACATCCCCTGCAATTCGTGCTTCATAGCGACAATTTCGCCCGTTTTCTTGTCCCTTGCTCTGTACACTACGCCGTACGAGCCTCGGCTTATGACGTTGAGTTGCTCGTACCGCATGAGACCCGCTTCGTAGGAGTTGGAAGAATAAGAAGGGGGTTTGTGATTATAGAAATCACAGTGAGAATGAAGACAGAGAGCCTTCATTGTTGTCATCTTCAAGAAAACAAGAAATTGTTTTTTGGAGACAGGAGAAAAACGAAGATGAAATCTTGGAATGCAAGTATGAAACGAGTTTCTTGATTTTATAGAGTTTGTTTGATGTATCTAAGGAAATAAATTTATTGATCTCCAAGTTTAATTAATGACGGTGAATGATGGTTTAAAATTACGAGGTTGGAAGTAACAACCACATCTTAATATATCTTTTTTGGATCACATGTATCTTTTATAAATTTATACCATATATATAAACAGGTAACGCCACATACGTTTTTTTTTTTAAATTTCAAATGTCACTTAAACTGTTTTAATTCAAATAATTTTGGATCGGATTTCTTTACATATTTTTTTAAGGGAGAAATAGTGGTTTCTACGTACTTTAATTTATTTTAATTTTTTTCTGTCAATTTTGATCGGGTAAACCGACCCAATCCGCTTTCTGTTAATATACAAATTGTTTTTAAATTTGAAGTAAAACCTGATGAAAATTATTATGATTAAAAAGTTTAAATGACGCTTCAAAATTTAAGAGAAAAATAAATTAATTACACATGTGACGACCACTTGCTTGATAACATGCTGCAGCATGTTAAAAAATTAATTTCAATTTTTTTAAAACTTACACAATCAAAATTAATAAATAAAATTGGGATCAATTTCAAAATAATGTAAGGTTAATGGATTAAAAAAATTAATCACTTTATAAAATACGTGTCTATTAATATGTTCCAAGAGATAGTTTCTATGATACTCGTTCATATTTGCATGTCATAATATTTCGACATAATTTGATTAGGAAAAAACGATAATTTTAATTTTCAAGTATAAATTACGAAATTAGATAACATCTTATCTTTTTTGGATTACACGTATCCCTTATTGATTTATATAATAATATTAAAAATATACACAATTAATTTTCTTAATTCGCACAAGATACCGATCAATTTATTTTCAGTTAGCAGCGATAACAAATGTCTCTAAAAATTAACACGCTTGCAGTGCTTGAATCCCAAACTCTTAACATATATTTATATGGAAAGAGATCTTAACGGATATATTACATTTTTTTATGATCTCATTTGATATTTGATTGGATATTTCCATAAATATAATTAACTTGGGCTTCTAAGTTTTAAACCAAACCGTCGGATAAAACTTACATAATTGCGACCTCAAGCCTAATATGCCTAATATTAGAACGCTTCACCACTTTATAATAAATTGCAAATTATAAATATATATTGTTAAATAATTTAAAATTTGAATTAAATTAAAGGTCAATAACCTCATTCAAAATTCGTGAATCAGTATCCTTTGTTCCGTTCTGTTAATTGTCGCTTTCCTCCCTGTCATGCCGCGCCCATCAATTTCTCCTCTTAATTTCTTTCAATTGTTGGGTAAATTTTTGAATGCTTCCATAGTTTTGTGTTCTTCTTTATTTTGGTGCATAGTTTTGGGGCAAGAATTTTGAGGAGAATTTTATATATGCTAAAAAGTAAAATGAGGAGTTTTTTTTTTTTTGGGGCAAGAATTTTGAGGAGAATTTTATATACGGTGTGTTGTCAAGTAACAACTAACTACTTATTTCTTATGTTGCACACAAGTCAATGCGTTGAGTGGATCATGCACCATTCAAATGCCTACAATTAGATTTCTCAAATATTGATACTAGTGTTTTAATATTTATATAATTACATTGGAGTTTAAGTTTGGGGAAGTAGTATATTGGAGTTTGGAGATGAGTGCTAAAAATATAACATAATATATAATTTTTCTAATTTTGTAATTGATGGATAATAAAAGAAAAAACTTGAAACTCTTCATTAACTTCAAGCGGAAGGAAATCCATCTTAATCTAACAATGATATTTTCCTAAAACCTCCTCAATCACAAAGAATTGAAATTGATCTTAATTCACTTGACCGTGATCCGTTTAAAGCGTATTCCATTTGTGAACATCCCGTTAATCAATCGAGATGAAATAAGGAGAGTTACATTGGGAGCATTTCAAAATTTGGATGAATATAAGCCAACATTTGATGGAATTCAGAATCGTCGATTTCAAAAGTCGTGGTTTTCAATTTCCTTGGCTTTTTGCATGCTTCAAGGTGCTTCATATTTGATAATTTGAATAGATCGTTGTGCATTTACTTTGGGTGAGTTCGATTTAAATGTAAAGAATGTCTCAAAGATATTGACAAAATTTAAAGAGAAATCGTCTGCGGGTTATGACTACAATTAAGTGTCTTTATCTTACTTTAAGCATGTGCTTTTGATGAGTCGGTATCTTCCAAAAATCGAGGTAATCTCATTGAATTGATAAATTTTTGGGGAGAGATGAATTTTTAAAATTAATGAAATTTATTTTTAGAGAATTTAAATGCTAAGTATATATTTACCGGCAGGTTCAAAAAGAGATTTTGAAATTTGAGAAACAAAATCCATGAGGAGATTGGTGATTCAAAGTTTTGCATTTTAGTTGATGAAGCTAAAGATGTATTAACAAAAAACGGATGTCTATTGTGTTAAGATTTGTTTGTTAAAGCGTTTTCTTGACATTGTACATGTTAAAGATACTCTTGCCAGAATAATTTGAAGAAAAAATTTCGACAAAACTCGCAAATATGCAATAAAAAAAATTGCAATGGGTGGTGTATGGAATGGATTACAAAAGATTGCCCTTATGCATATCATGTTCATTGCTTTGCTCATCTCGGTTGCAATTAGCATTAGTTCTTTACCAGTGGCAACAAGTTTTTTTTCTTTTTTGAAGAAGATCGTAAAAAAAAGCTATGGAAATTGCGGAAAAAGAAATTTCTAATCAAAAAAACTTCGTTGGAGTTCTCATTTTGATTCCACGTGTAGTTTTGTTTGAATTGTATGTTGTGCTTCAACATAAGATGAGGGGTTCTTCTTACGATAAAAGTGGTGAAGCTTATGGGTGTTTGATGGTAATGAGATCTTTTGAGTTTGTATTCATTCTACATTTGATGAATAAAAAATATGCTTTATGATCTTTAAAAAAGAAAATGATAAATGCAATGGATCTTGTCTCAAGCTAAAAAAGATTACTTAACTTGTTGAGGGATGAAGGTTTTATTGTCTTTAGCACATTTTATGAAATGGGGCAGGCGTTCATGTCAACAAGTGGATGTTATCAAAAAAACGTGAATGAAATCATTAAAGGTTCA
This sequence comes from Stenogyne calaminthoides, assembly GCA_037126765.1. Lineage (NCBI taxonomy): Eukaryota > Viridiplantae > Streptophyta > Magnoliopsida > Lamiales > Lamiaceae > Stenogyne > Stenogyne calaminthoides. The sequence continues at coordinate 2,459,105 of JBBCBC010000011.1, read as the reverse complement.
ATGATGAGGCGGTGGTTTGGATGGAAAGACAACTTCGGGTTATTTAACGAAGATCATATTTATGATCCATTTGAAAATTTTATCATGATGATTTTACTAATCAAAAATATTTGTTTGAGAGTTGAATTCTGACATTACAAAGTTGATATGTTTTCTAAGGAAAGTTTTAAGAATTTGTCAACTAATTATCGAAGTTGGTCGAGATAAACAAAGGCGGAATCGTATACTATGATTTGAGGTTGATTCATCTTGTTTTGACACTTCTGTTACCACAATGACGAACGAGCGGGCAAAAGCATGTGAAGAGTGTTCTTGAAACAAAATGGAAGTGATTTAATTCTATGGTTATCTACATACATTTAATTAAAAAAAAAAAAAATATTGTATTTTTGGAGATCAATAAATTTATTTCCTTAGATACATCAAATAAACTCTATAAAATCAAGAAACTCGTTTCATACTTGCATTCCAAGATTTCATCTTCGTTTTTCTCCTGTCTCAAAAAACAATTTCTTGTTTTCTTGAAGATGACAACAATGAAGGCTCTCTGTCTTCATTCTCACTGTGATTTCTATAATCACAAACCCCCTTCTTATTCTTCCAACTCCTACGAAGCGGGTCTCATGCGGTACGAGCAACTCAACGTCATAAGCCGAGGCTCGTACGGCGTAGTGTACAGAGCAAGGGACAAGAAAACGGGCGAAATTGTCGCTATGAAGCACGAATTGCAGGGGATGTCCCAATCGACAATCCGAGAGATAAAAATCCTGATGTCCCTCCTTCTCATCCTTCCGTAGTCGGATTCAGAAAAGTGATTCATGAAGACAGGGGCGATCGCGTGTTCGTCGTAATGGAGCACCTCAAGACGGACCTGAGCCAATTCATGATCCAAAAGAGGAGACACTTAACGCTGGCGGAAGTCAAACTGATAACGAGGCGAATACTGGAAGGAGTCAACCATCTGCACGAGAACAACGTGATGCATAGGGACATCAAGCCCGCCAACATTCTCATGAACAGCATTCTCGATTTGAAGATATGCGATTTTGGGCTATCACGTAATTTGGTGAACGAATCTGGGGTGTACACTCCGGGAGTGGTGACTCTTTGGTACAGAGCTCCGGAGATTCTTCTGGGGGAACAGAGGTACACTAAGGCCATTGATATGTGGTCCGTTGGGTGCATAATGGCGGAGCTGGTGCTGAATGAAGTGGTTTTTCCGGGGAAATCGGAGATTATGCAGTTGCGGTTGATACATGATCACATTCTGTGGAGAGGTGGGAATGTGCTTCGACATAGGCTTGCTGCAGCTGCGATGTATTCACAAGCCCCGTCCCTTACACCAGACGGGCTCGATTTCTTGCTGGGGCTTTTGGCTTTTGATCCGGGGGAAAGGATATCTGCAAAAGATGCATTGAGTCACACTTGGTTTAATTAGGAATATTAATTGTGAAGGCCAGATTTGATGATTTTTGTCTATAATCTTCACTTAATTGTTTAGATGCAGTTTAATCTTCACTGGGCCAGAGATGAATCACTCTGAAAATCCAATTCTATAAATCCAATTATTATGTTGTTTATGATCATGAGCAAGTTCGTAAGATGGTCAGTAAATCCAATTCTATAGAGCCTGTATTTTGTTGTTCAATATTTTCACCAGGTGGTTTCTCAATTTTATTGCAAGAGAAGAGATGTCATTTAATTATCTTGAATATATTGTAACTAATATTCAGAGTGTAACTGGCTTCAGTCACCTTCATGCAGAGATATTATGATAGATAATATTTGGGCGTATGCTTGTGGGGGAATGTGATAGAAATTTAGGTTAATTTATTAGGATTTTTTTTTTAAATTATTCTTGTTGAATGTAGCAAGGAATTAAATCTCAATTGCTGCTCAACTCCAATCAAGCTACAACCTTTCTTATGCTGCTAATGTTGGTTTCCAAATGATTTTTAACTAATTAAGATTGTGTTTGCAAACAAAGTAACAACATTTAGGATCACTTAGTTTTTAAAAAATGTGTGAAAGAAGCTTTTGAAAATAAATTATTTCCATCCCTTTTCACATGGTTTGGAAGTCAGAAGTGAGTGAAACAGTGTGGCGTGTTATATCGCAGTTGTAATTCAAATAATTCATGTCAATATGCCAAACAAAAATGCACCGAATAAGCATACAACCACCTCAAACTCTTTGAACCATTGATGACATTAGCCTCAAATTTCATCTTAATATGGAAAAACACTACCTTTTTATTTTCCTTGAAAATTTATCCTTGTTCATCAAATCACTCATCTCTTATAGACAACATACACAAGACAAAGTTTAATCTTGCGGGTCAATATTTAAGGAAGGGATGAAAATATGGCGAATCATTTGCGGGTCGAATATGTTATCCAAAGAATTCGTACAAAGGTGAAATAAGAAAACTTGTTCATAAGTCCGTGTTAATATAAGGCAAGGGATGCCAACGTGTTGGCTCACGATATCGCGAGATCTTCTATTAATTATGGGAGTTCTTTTTGTTGGATTGATCCTCCGGACTTTGTGGATGGATTGTCCTGCATTTATTGTCTCTGCAATAATATGGGGGAAAATGTTTTTGTTGGACAATAATTTTTGGGGGTTATGTTTTAAGGACAATAATTATGTGAACTTAGAAATGTAGGACAATATGTTTTAAAATATGTAAATATAAGACAATATGTTTTAAAATCTGTAAATGTAGGACAATTGAGACCGAATAAGCCCAATCCGGGCTGAAATATCATGTGAGGTTCGGGCTCGATTGTCCTACATTTACATATTTTTAAAACATATTGTCCTATATTTACAAATTGTAAAATATATTGTCATATATTTATAAGTTTTAAAATATAGTGTCCTATATTTCAAAATCCGTAAAGTTATTGTCCTTAAAATACAACCCTCCCCCAAGTTATTGTCCTTAAAAAGCATCATTCCCCAATAATATGAGCTAAACATTTTTGCGCTAAAAAAACACATATTTACCTTCCAACACATACTTGTTTTTGTAATAACTCATGCAAGATATTGGAAACTATACTACCATATGATAACATTAAATATATAACACACATATACAATATGTGATTAGTATGGAGACGGGTATAAAGGACACAACTCATTCAGTGTTTTAGCTATTTCAAATTCACTCCTAACCCAGCATTGTAAAATCACAATTCATTCAAACATGTTTTAGCTATTTCAAATTCACCCCTAACTTCTAACCCTTTTTTTTAAACAGAAAATCCATCCCTAACTTGAAAGGGTTCTATGCGGATCTAAGTTTAAACTCGCACCATTATCAATGTATCATCCCTAATCAAACCATCTAATTAACCAAATAACCTATAATTAATATTAAGATAATTAAAGAGATAGGTATTTATAGAGTTGAAACCTTCATGATCATGTTTAGTGGTGGAGAGCACGAGCGGTTACTACTAACAACCACAACGACCATTTCAATTTTCCAATTATTATTATTATTTTTCAGCACATATATTAAATTATTACATTTATAATTAATCCTCGAAAAGCAATTATATTCAAATGGATAATTCCCCTCCTCTTTCGGGTCTCCATGTTTACCGCTATTTCCCCATCATTCCCTCCTCTTTCTCTCTCTTCTTTCTCTCTCCTCCATCCCAAATTTTGTTCCAGAAACAAGGTAAATTCACAAACTTATTAGATCAAATAGCCATGGATTCTGACCTAGACAAATCCATTTCTGAAAATAAACCCACGGATGACAATACCATAGATGAAATCAACAACAAATCCGAAGATAAAGGTACTGTAGATCATGAAGCTCATACCTCATCTTCATCGCCACCACATTCCGATCCAAAATTGCCTGAAATCAAACCGGAATTAGACGATGATCGAGGCGAAATAAAATTCGAAGAATCGTCGCCATTGCCGCCAGATATCGGAAAAATCACAGAGGAGATCGATCTCTACATTTCCTCATTAATCACCTCACAGGACGAGAAATCCACGCCGCCTGATGTGCCGATCTCGATCGAGCAATTTCTGGCTCTGTTCGAAGATAAGATCGAGGAGTACGATTCCGGCGATTCTCCGGTGAAATGGAGCCGATTAACCGATGAAGATTCAGCTTTGTTTCTCGAGGCTTTGAATCGCGTTTCTTCCCTCTAGAACGCGCTTTCCAATTTCTCATCGCAATACAAGTACGCTTATTCGATCAATCGCACCGGAGGTGTGATTCAGCGCGCGATGGCGTATTTGGAGGAAGAATTCAAATCGCTCCTCGAGGATTACAGGATCCACGATTCAGATCCGTCTGAGGTGATCGATTTAGGTTATTCGGATGAGGTTTTATCCAATTTGATCAGAGTAGCGAAGGCGATGCTCGACGCAGGGTACGAAACAGAGTGCTGCGAGGTTTATTACGTTGTGAGAAGAAATGCTTTGGAAGAGAGGTTGCAGAAGCTCGGATTTGAAAAATACAGCAACGACGATGTTCATAAAATGTCGTGGGAATCACTCGAGAAGGAGATCGATAACCGCATCAGCAAATTCAAAAAATTCGTCAACACACATATTTCCACCGAGAGAAAGCTCTGTGATTACGTGTTCTCCGATTTTCCTCCCGTTTCTGAGCGGTTATTCATCAACGTGTCCCGTGGCGTGACGATTCAATTCCTCAATTTCGCGGAGGCGGTCGCGCTAACAAAGCGTTCGGCTGAGAAGCTCGTGAAGTTTCTCGAGACTTACGAAGCTGTGAAGGAAGTCGTTGCGACGATCGAGAGCTTGTTGTCGAGAGAGGGACACTCGATCGACGAGCTTAAAAACGAGGCCTCGATGATCAGTGCTCATCTCGGTGAGGCGATGATCTCGATCTTCAACGAGCTGGAGAATTCTATAAGAGCTGATTCGGTTAAGAATCCTGTCACGGGTGGCGCGGTTCATCCGTTGACGAAATACATCATGAATTACTTGGAATCTGCCTCACTTTACAAGGACTCACTGGAGCAAGTTTTCGCCGAGAGTCAGAAGAAAATAATCGAGCGAGGCGAGAAGCAATCGCCATCGCCTTTCCAGTCTCATTTGCTCAAGATCATGGACCTATTAGACGCCAACATCGAGGCGAAATCGAGGCTGTACAAGGACACTTCACTGAGCTCGATTTTCATGATGAACAACGGCAGATTCACCCTCAAGAAGATCAAACGCTCGAATGAATTGAACAGCTTGTTAGGCGAAAATTGGTACAGGAAAAAATCATCCGATTTGCGGAATTACCACAAAGGGTACCAACGCGAAACGTGGGGGAAATTGTTGAGCTTTCTGAACCCGGAGGGGCTAACGGTGAATGGAAAAGTTATGAAGCCTTTGTTGAAAGAGAGGTTTAAAAGTTTCAATGCGATGTTTGACGAAATAAGGAAGACGCAGAGCCATTGGGTGATTTCGGACGAGCAGCTGCAGTCGGAGCTCCGTGTGTCGATATCTAACATGGTGATTCCGGCGTACAGGTCGTTTTTATCTAGGTACAGCCAGACTTTTACTCCGGGGAGGCAGACGGAGAAGTACGTGAAGCTTACGCCGGAGGAAATCGAGACGTCCGTGGACGAGCTGTTTATCGGCGTCGCGGAGAAGACGAAGAAGAAGCACAAGGAGTAGAAGAAGAAGACGACGAAGAAGACGAGTGAGTTCGGAGTTGTGAGGGGTTGGAGAATGTATTGATATTTCATGTTTATATAGGACTTTGTGTTTATAGTTTCGATTTCATTTTTTTGGAATTTATTTATGTAATAATACTTGGTTGCTGCTCTTCTTTAGTTGTTTATAACATGAGGAGCACTAGATTATTTTCCTTATGTCCTATTGCATATAGAGATGCTAAGTTTATACTTGATTCTTACGCTATACCAATCCATGGAAATCATATTTTGAATTAATAGCTCTTGGTCCAAGATCATTAGCCCAATAACTATCAGGTCCAAAAATTTTTTTGTATAACTCTTAGAGCATTCACAATGGATGGATAAATTTTCATCCATCCATCCACTCTCTCTCCTCCGTATCATCTCCACATCATCTACTTTTAAATATTTAACTTTTTAAACAAAATCTCACAATAGTTCATTCAATCATCCATCCATCCATTCACTATTTATAGGTCCCATCATGATTTCATGTCACTTTATTCATATTATAACTATTAAAAATTATATTATTTTTTAATATTGATATTATTAATCAAAATATTAAAATAAGATAGTAAATAATTATAAAATAATTCCAAGTATACAAAATTGAGAAAATCTAAGTAGAATATTAAACTAAACATTTAAATTACTTGAAAGTTGGGAAACACAACATTCAAAACATTACAATGAATTAAAACATTCAATTGTTAAAAAAATTTAATTCACCTGCATATTTGAAATTAATCCAAATTTTAAATATAAAAAATTTATAAGTTTATATATATTAAAAAACATAAATAAAAATAAAAAATGAAAAAGTACATTTACTTTTTTGCAAAAAATACATTTTCTCTCTTATGTCATCACATTTAATAAATACATTTTCTCTCTCCATCCATTCCATTGGATGGATGACACTTTCTCTTCAATCCAATGGTTATGGTATTAAACATCAATTTTCATCCATCCAATGGTTAAACACTCATTGGATGATACATTGTGGATGCTCTTAGGTCCAAAAGTAAGGTTGAAATACCCCTAATACCCTCACACCTCTACAAAAGTACACGGTCCATTTTGATCAGATTAGTTCCATTCTCTCTCCTCACCAGTCACCACTACTTTCTCCTTCATCACCAACCACCACCTACCCGGCGTCACCGTCGGCACCACTTGGACGCGAGGTTTTTTTTTTTTTTTAGATCTGCTCTTCGCTTAGGTTTTCACGGCGATGGAGGTGGCGCCCGATCGACGGCTAAAATTTAACAGATATGTGCCGCTAGTGGAGGCGCCCAAGCTTTTGGTTCGAAGCCCCGGATCTCCAGCGAAGAAGTTGAGACAATGAGCCGAAATACTTCGGCTTCCTCAGATTTTTGTTTGTAGAGAGTTGCTCCTTATTTGACAAGGTATTTGACAAATTTGGGTTTTAGGTTTGATTTTGACTTGCTGGAAATTATTTGAACAATTAATTTGATGTCATAAAGAATTTGAAATCGTGCTCTTTGAAATCAACGTTTTGAGGTATTCAGTATAAGTGTGTGGTCTAATAAACGTTTGAGATATGAACATAATTGTGAATTGTAAAATACTTTCTATTTTCTAATTTGTTCCATTAGATCGACTATTATGCAGAAAGAAAGAAGGAAGACAAAGAGAGAAAATCTGTAATTATTTGCAGCCATGGCAGTGTCTTCATCTCTTGCAGCCATGAGCTTCTTTTGGTTGGGAATTGAGAATTTTTAGGGTCGTGTAGTGAAATATGTGCACGTTTTTATGAACTGATGGATATGTTTTTTAGCATATATTCATAATTTTATGCACTTGCATGTCGAGAGTGGAAGGAAGGCTAAGATGAATGTAAATTTTTTTATTTAGATTTAGAGTTTAGATTTTAGATATGTAAATATTTGAAAATTTTTGATTTTAGATGTAAAGATTTTAAATTGTAAGAAAAACAAAGATGAATATATATTTTCTATTTTCTCCTATTTTGTGTTGCATTGCACCCAAGAAACGGTGAAATCTTCGTCTTCTACCCTATTTTTCTTCTTTTTCTCTTATCTATCTTATTTTTTCCTTTCTTGTTTGATTTTGATTTTTTGAAAGGTGTTTTCATGTGAGTGTTTGTGTTTCGAAAATAGCAGGTGGAGTTAGGGGTGTAAGTGAGTCGAGCCGGCTTGCGAGCTACTCGTGCTCGACTCGTAAAAAGATCGAAATCGACTCGAATTTAATCGAGTCGAGCTCGAGCTCGAGTTCGAGCTTAGAAATACTCGGCTCGAGAGGCTCGCGAGCCTAATCGAGCTTCTATAGAATTACTATTTTACCCTCAGTTTTCACAATTATATATATATATATATATATGTGTGTGTGTGTGTGTGTGTCAAAACCCTAAATTAGATTTTCACACTCACCCGCCCACTTCTTTCCCCTTTTGCCCGCTCATGGGTCATCACCCCTTTCATGACTTCTACTCTGACGCCTACCAGTAAACCTAAAGCTTCGCCCTCAACGCCGATCTCGACACATACTAGAGGCTATTTCTCATAAGCTTCTGCAAAAAATTACTCTCCTAATTAAGCGGCCAAGTGTGTGCAGTTTTCTTATAACTCTATGTCTGTTTGGTTGATAAATGAAATGTTTTATGTATAGGTGAATGAAAATAAACAAATTGTTGGGAGACGATTGTGATTTGTAAGAGTTATAATCTTTATTTCCTAATTTTCTCTTGATGCAGTCTGGTTTGTTGCTTGAATATTTATTCTTTTTTATTTTTTTATGTGGAATGTTAAATTAATGATAGTTGGATTGTCTGTACTTGATTTTAAAATCAAGTGGTATTTCAACGTCATTGAGTTGTTTAATTGGTTGTAAAGGTCTATTTGGTTGTAGGATTAGTAATTTTTTCCATTTATTGAGTGGTAGAAAGAACACAGATAGAAGGCGGGAAGATCTTGATTTTTTTAAGGTCAATCCATCCTTCTCCCTCCTACTTGTTATTGAAGTTATCGAGTCGAGTTCGAGTTTGACGAGTTTTTAAGCGAGTCGAGCTCGAGCTCAAAAAATTTGAGCTCGACCGAGTTCGAGTCGAGTTTCGAGCTTCGAGTTTTACAGTCGAGTCGAGTTCGAGCTTGGCAATACTCGACTCGACTCGGCTCGTTTACACCCCTAGGTGGAGTGAGGGGGAGGTAGAGTGTGGCAGGCGGTGTGTAATAATTTCAGAGGGGAGCTTTGGAAGAGTGACGTACGCGAACAGTTTTGCAAGGCTGACTAAAGTGAGGGTATTTAAGACTTTCAACAATACAATTTGGACCTATTAGTATTATGCAAAATTTATTGAACCTCTTAGTTATAGTGGATACTATATTGCACCTACAATTTATTCACTCTCATATTTTATGTTTTGACAAATTTCTTTAATTGAATTTGAATATATTGGAGCTAAAGTATTGACATCTAAAGATGAACATCCCCCTAATTCTCAAGTTCACATCATCACCAATTTTCTCATTAATTATAGGAGGTATTATTGAAGGAAAACAGGTAAATTTAAATTGGTACTAGCAAAATAACAGATAAATAGGAACACTATTTTGGATTATCTGTCTGATTTATTCATTCATACAAATCAAATTTAATTAATTAGAATATCAAACTGTTATACTCATATTTATTACTACTTGATGATATTAATAAGCTTATAATTTACGAAAAGATGGTTAACATTTATTAAGGGCATTGGTGAAAAGAAGGGGTAAACTTTTATTGATATTAGTAAAGTGATCAATAATAAAAAAATATTATTTTGAATACAATCAGACATATGGAATGGAGATGGTACGATATAAGGTGTATAAAAAAAAATGAAAACGACACTTTCGATCCGTTTAAACTAATTGATGTTTTAGCATTTGTTTGTTAATGATAAATATGTTCTTAATAATTATCCGTCCCCTCACAACATTCCAGAATTTTAGTCTACCATATCTTCTTTCTTTTCAATAATTAATTTTAATCTGCCATATTTTAGCCTTCCGTAATTAATAATAAAGGTAACTTAGTAATTTTAACATGATTTTTTAAATTGAAAGGGTAAAATGGGGGGAAATGATGAAAAAAAAAAAAAATGCTAAAACATCATAAAATCTTAAACGAGGATGCTAAGGTAAAAACATCAAATAATTTATTAGAGAGGGTATAAATTTTGCCACTTCCTAATATTTTTTTTTATTTTTCCTATTAATCTCTTTCTTTTTTCCATTTCCTCGTTTTCTTCTTAGACAAAGTCCAATTTCGGCCCAAATTAAATACTAAATCCAAAGGCCCGGCCCAATATATGCACGGCCTAAAACAGCCACCGTCGGTGGCATAACTAATTTAACTCTCCTAATTTAACTCACCGTCAATACAATCTCCGAGCTTGGATCCTCAGCCTGAAAATCGCATTCAACGAAGGGCGTCGCCCTGAACAATGAGCTCGAAGTCGACGCCGCGGCGCCGACGCCGAGTGCGGCTGCCGTTTCTCCTAATCCTGATTGCAATATTCACCGTTCTCGGATTATTCATGGCTGATCTCAGGTCAATCCATCCATCCTCGCAGCTCCCGATCAGGAACGAAACCCTAGAAATCATGGAGAATGAGGTTTTCTCAGCTAATAAGACGAAGAATGAGCTGGAAGGGGGTGATTTTGGAGAGAAATGCGCAACGGTTGAAGAAATGGGTGAGATCTTCAGCAGAGGTTATGTGGAGGAAAGTCTTAGAGTGAGAAGGATTTTTCGTAATCACTTCGTCGTTAATGGTACGCTTTTGTTTCTATTCGGTTTATTTCTGTTTTAGTTGATAATCTGAGTAATTAATTGCAATTTTTAACTGCTTGATTTTTGCTTTAGATTTTGTTCATCTCTTATGCGTCTATTGAAATCTTAGCGTTTTGGTATTAAAGGAAGCTAATCTAAATCTCAGGTGCATCAAGAGTACGTGAACTTCATCCGGAACAATTCTGTAATCATGGTTTTGTGATTGGAAAAGCATCAGAAGCTGGTTTGGGAAATGAAGTATACAAGCTCTTAACAGCCGCTGCGTTGAGCGTGATGCTGAACCGGTCATTGATAATTGGGCAAACCAGGCATATTGGTTCTCTCTCAAGCCTTTCTGTTTGAGTTGGATTTAGATTTGATTTATCTAGTTGCTCTGCTCATTTAAGTTTTACCTTTAAAATTCTCTTTGAGTTGAACTATGAAATTGCTTTATCTAGTTTCACTGTTCATTTAAGTTTTTCTCTTCAAATTTGCTTGTTTCCTATGTTGCTTGTTCTTAGAGTATCAAAGTATGCAATATAGTTGTGGGAAGATTCATAGATTTCAAATTTTTTCTTTTTTGTGTATTGCAGCTAATTCTCAGTGTATATTATGACTTTCAGGGGTAGATATCCTTTTGGAGATTATATCTACTATTCCAATATAACCTTTACCTTAAAAGAAGTGAAGCATCTGTGGAGACAGAATCGTTGTCTAACAAAATATGGAAGGCATTTAACAATGAAGATCGATGATTTTCAGAAGCCATCAAGGACAGGTGTTCTCTGTAGTAATTGGAAAGAATGGGAGCATCCTATAATATGGTAATCTAAAACATCAGATACAGCTGAATTTTCTATAAATAATCACGGAGTTATTGAATCTATCTTTCTATCAGGTTCCAAAACTCTACGGATGCTGTGGCTGCCCAGTTTTTCTTAAAGAGTGTACATCCTGAAATGAGGGAAGCTGCCTCTGCTTTATTTGGGAGACCAGAAAATCTTCAGTACAGGGCTAATGTGTTTGGGGAGCTCATGAGGATTCTAATGTCTCCTTCTAGAGATGTCGAACAAGCAGTGAATTGGGCTCTAAGAGGTGGGAGAGATCCTGATATTGCGTTGCACATGCGAATGATGATGAATAGGTACCACAACTTTACAATTGAGTATAAATATATCATTCTTCCAGTTCAAATTTATGTATTAATTCCAGAATTCATTTGATCGAAATTCAAATGTGGTGAAAACTTTTGCTTGGATTGACTGATTATACCTCAGGTAAACTTGTTTTCTTGATGCAGCAAAATTAGCCTCAGCTTCTTATATTATCTAGTGTAAATGTTTCCCTATATATTTGCAAGGAAACTCTTGTGATATTTTTATGCGGTCATACATCCCATAAATTATGATGATGCATCCATTATTGGAGTATCTCCATATTGGAATTACTCAATCAGTCCATTAGTTATCAAATTCTGAGTTAGGTGACTTGGTGATGAACTAAATAGGCATCATATGTTTTATAACCCATCACTAAAAATATACCATTTTTTCTTAGATTATAAATTATACTAATAAACAATTGTTCCTGTTGTTTCAGCATTCAAAATTTCGTTAAAAAAAAATATCGCTGGAAGTTGGCTTAATCCTAGTTTTTATGATATCTTGTATTATTTCGTTTTAATACATATTAAGGTGATGCTCAGTTCCAAAACTCCCAAAACAAAGAATCTTTTCACAAAAGGTGAAGTTTATCCAAAAAGTATTTTGGTTAACCTCACAAAGATTTTAATGGCTGATACTTTCTTTAGAGCCAAATAACTCTGTGAGATAAATAATCTTGATTTTGGCCAACCAGGATCACTGGAGATTTTCTTTGCTTGCAGGTCTGTGAGAGCAAAGCAGGCAGTGTTGGATTGCCTGAGAAAAGCACTCGATAATCTTCCAAGGATATCTAAACCTAAAGTTGTTTTGATTTCAGATACCCCTTCTATGATCAAAGACATTGCACTGAGTCTAGACGGAATTGCTGAGGTAATCATTTGGTATGTCTTACTTTTATTGCCATGGCTCTAGGGGGTGTTTGGATCATTATTCTTCAATGGGAATGGGAATGGGAAAAATGAAATACATGTAATTGTGGTGGTTAATGAGAATAAAAATGATAAATTTCACCTTCATCATACTTCGTATGGGATAAGACCCAACATAAGTTAATAATTATCCCATTTTGATTAACTACCCCCTCCCCTGTAATCATTTCTCTTCAATCATTTTACTATTCCTCAACTAGCTATCATTTTTTGAATCTATTTATTCCAAGATTAGAGCAATACGCTAACAATGTAACCATTATTCTCATTGTAATTTACTGTTCGATGATTCCCATTGTAGAAGTTGAACTGAACACTCCCTTAATTCTTTTCAACAGCATTGGTGCTAGTAACTATCAATATAAGATCATAGGAATCTCATTCTACTAGAAGTTTACGAGTGTTGAAATCTCTTTGGAAGCTTTCTTACCTAGTCTAAAGACATTGTTAGTTTCAAATTTAATGACATGCTAACATGTCCTGGTTGTGATTCAAATGTTGGAGCCCTTACTGGTTTCGGACTTTCAGGTTTTACACTTTGATTACGAACACTTTGAAGGAAATATATCTGGCAATGCAAACAAATCGAACACCCATAATTTCAGAGCCATGGACTGGGGTCCAGCTCCCAGATGGGTAGCCTTTGTTGATTTCTTCCTCGCAACACGTGCCAAACATGCCATTATTTCTGGGGCCCACCGACGTGTTGGCACGACCTATGCTCAGTTGATTGCAGCCCTTGCAGCAGCGCACACACTCGGTACTCTCATCTACTAATCTTTCTAAAATCACATTTTCTGGCTGGCAAATACTTTTATGCAACAGTTGCACTATGCAACCAAGTGCATTTTTAAATGGTATTAGTTGTTTTACTAACAGGTATTAGTTAGTCGGTATTAGCTGTTTTCATTGAACAATATTAGTTACAATGTCCTTCCTCTGTCAACAGGTGAGAGCTTTTATGCACAGCCGAGCATTACATTCCTTAGTAGCTTCCAAAGAAATTTGGTTTCCAACGGGTTAAAGAATCAGGTGGGATGGGGGCACGTGTGGAACAGGTTTGCAGGCCCTCTAAGTTGTCACGGGCAGCCTAACCAATGTGCTCTAACTCCTGTTGTGCCACCAGCTTGGTGGGACGGGCTTTGGCAATCGCCTCTTCCGCGTGATGCCAGAAGGATGGAAGCATACGGTATTAAACTCTCGGGTTTTGGAACGTTCGATGAGAGCCAACTGATTGAATTCTGTCAGTCAAGGAAAACTCCAGTCTTTAGTCTTCAGCTGATTTAGGTATAAAAATTGTTGATTTTTGTTTTCATCTTGATGTTTGTACATTTATTGATTCATTCATGTTGTAGCGTGTACCATGAATGTGCATCTGTATGTAGATGTGTAGCACTCTTTTTGTAGCATCAGAGTTGCTAAGGCTGCCTACTATATTCTTACAACACTTAAAAAAAAACACAAATATGCAGTTGCTAGAGCTTTGTATTCCAACCTCATCAGTAAAAGTTTTTTTTTTTTTTTTAAAGGAGACAAGACACATGTTTGATTGTAGAAATTTAGGTGAATCACTTTCATTCTTTTAACAACGATCATTAATTACCACCACATTAAAATTTAACAAAGTAAAATCATCCTATAATTAACTCGAATTAGTGGATACTTGAGTTATACATGAGTTCAACAATCAGTATACATATAAAAAAAAAGTCAAAGAAAAAAGACCATCTTAAGGTCCTACCGGGAGTCGAACCCAGGTCACTGGATTCAAAGTCCAGAGTGCTAACCACTACACCATAGAACCACCTTGACCCTTGTTTATTTCTGGAATCAATTTCTTCGTTATTCCTCAAAACAAAAATTGACAAAAAAAGGTCCTACCGGGAGTCGAACCCAGGTCGCTGGATTCAAAGTCCAGAGTGCTAACCACTACACCATAGAACCAAGACATGTCAACAAATTTCTATATACTATTTTACTCCAATTAATAAATCGATTTAAAAACATAAGATATTCATCGAATGGTGCATGGCATCATCACTGTCTATCTATTGCTTGACATCCTTTTCCACTGCTCATTTCTGGGTAAATGCAATTGATAATGTCTTTGTATTTTATATACTATCTTTCTTAATTATAAAATACAGATCAAAGTTATTTCCTGTTCAATAAACAATTGATTGTTTTTATATAGGAATAAAAATTTGCATTAAGCCGCCTCGTATGATGTATATTGTGCAATTGCGAAAAAATGTTTGAAAAGAAATTAAATTTTATCAGCAAGTTTTACATTACTCATGAATTGCAACTCGTCAAGGTTTTTTATTTTTTTTAATAAATAACATGGATTTTATGATAGATCTTTAATTAAAATGTTTTTAATCCTCCCAATCCCATTTTAGATCTTTTAAATTTTAAATAATCTTTGCAGTAAATCAACTTCCAAAATCATTCCTCTGTAAACACACAAGGCAAAATAAACTAATGACTTTTTCACTTCTCAAATTTATCCATCACCAATTTACTATAGTGATGAAGTGCCGTAAAAGCGTGTATCACCTTAGCGACTCTGATTCCGACAATTGGAAACAAATTGAGCGACTATCCCCCCTTCTGAGTGGCAAAACGGTCCACAAACAACTCTCTGTGGGACTCGCCCCACCCCCTCCTCCAATCAGAATCCGCCACGTCAATTTGACCTTCCTGTAAAGCGTGAACCCTCACATCGAATCTCACTGTACACTAACCCAGCAAAAAAGCAGAAAAAAAAAAACACACAGACAGACACACAACACACACAAAAATCCCTTCTTCCCCAAACACGCCCTTAATCCTCCTCATGGCTTGTCCGGCGGCGCGTCCTGCTGAGTTCATTGTATTAATGCTTCAATGAAAAGCTGAGATTTTTCAAAAGGCGCACATTATTTGACGGATAATTATTGGTGGTGGTGTTGTGTGTTAAATTATTGTGTGCAGTAGGGTTTTGGTGTTGGAGATTTCAGCTTGAGTTTTGGGGGAAATTTGTGAAAATGTATGTTGTTCCTCCTCCCAATCGGTCGGATCCGTTGTCCGGATCCACAAACGGGTCGGATGAGCTCATGGTTTACCAGGCTTGGAAAGGAAGCAATGTGAGTTTTGCTTTACTGGTTTCTTATTTTGAAGTTGATTTAGGTGGTTTTAGTTAGGTAGAGTGAATCCTTGGTTTTCTTGAGCTTATTATTGTGTTTGAAAGTGTGTGCTTGATTTTTTAAGCTTATTGTTTTCCTTAAATTGATTGAAACTAGGGCTTTAACTGTTAGATTCTCTCTGGTGGAACATTAGTTCATTGTGTTTTTACTTGCTGATTTGAGTTTTCGTAAGAAACAAGAAAATTTTGGGTTGGATTTTGGTGTTAATTTTGTTCTGTCCTGTCACGACTATCTGAGTGCATTTCCCCCTTTTCTTTTACTTTTTGATTGCGTTAAATTGGGCTGTGCTGAGATTGATAAATGAAGCATGTAGTATGGAACGTGTTAGTTCATATGAGAACATCTGTCTGTTGTTAAAACTGCAAACTTTACATCTTAAACCTGGCATCGAATCTGATGAAGCCCTTAGTTATTATATATTCAAAGTTATAGAACTTTTCAAGACTTGAGGCGAGGATATTGTGTTACTCGCTAGCCATTTACTTCTTCATTAGTTCAAATTTTCTTGAAATTCCTTCACACCTCTTTTTATTGGGGGCTGCTATGTACCAATGAAAGCATGCTTGATCAATAGTGGGATTCCTAGAACTAGGTCTTTTAAGTCATTATGTATATTTGGTTTATTTTCTGATTGTTAACTTGCTTTCCTTGTTGCAGAAATTTTTCCTTCAAGGAAGGTTTATTTTTGGACCAGATGTGAGGTCGCTGGCTCTTACTATATTCCTTATTGTGGCTCCTGTCGCTGTCTTCTGCGTCTTTGTGGCTCGAAAGCTTATGGATCATTTTACTGGTCACTGGGGGACATCAATTATAGTTATTGCCGTTGTTTTCACATTTTATGTATCTGTCTCTGTCCCTCTCTCTCTCTCTCTCTCTCTCTATCAAATTCCCAGTCTTTATTTAATGAATTGCATGCTTGTATTTTTCAATATTCCCCTTGTTTAACCGAAAAGAGCTAGGTACTTGGAGGCTGGCCCATAACGTCAATCTGTATAGGCAAGCTATGTTAACTCCCTGGCTCTGGCATATCTTAGTGTGTCAAGAGATGAGTTTTGTTAGAAGTAAAATCTTTGTACCATGTAGATATGAATGAAAAATACACTATGGTAGTTGACATTGTAGCTTGACGGACCATGTAATACTAGTTGGCCATTTATCTTCGATGTATTGCTGATTGTCTATGAGGGTTTCAAATCAGAAGCTCGTTGTGTTCTCAGTTAGTACCATGATTTAGCTGGCTCCTTTTTTGGACATTACATCTAAAGAACCTAGATGTAGACAATGGTGTTCAAAAGAATTTATTCAACCTGTCCTGAAAGGCTCTTGCTGAGTTTTACAAGGTTTATTTTGTAATTTCTCTTCTTTTAACCTGCAGGATTTAATTCTCCTATTGCTAACATCTGGAAGAGATCCTGGTATAATTCCTCGAAATGCACATCCACCAGAACCTGAAGGCTTTGATGGGAATGTAGAAGGTGCCCAAACACCACAGTTGCGTTTACCTCGCATTAAAGAAGTTGAGGTCAATGGGACCACAGTCAAAATTAAGTATTGTGATACCTGCATGCTTTATCGACCTCCTCGTTGCTCACACTGTTCCATTTGCAATAACTGTGTAGAACGATTTGACCATCATTGCCCTTGGGTTGGCCAGTGCATAGGACTGGTGAGACATTCTTGTTTCTTAAAATCTTTAAATGCAAAATATAAATAATCCTCTTTCCTCAATGCCTGTGAGTTCAACCCGTTACTTGAAATATAGTAGTTTCTCCATTTCTGAAACTCCTAAAACTTAGAGTAAATTGCAAATTTGGTCTTGTTTTGTTGAATGTTGGCGATTTTATTCTCGTACGAATTAGTTTTCTCAATTAAGTCCCATAACTTTTGAATTTTGTACGTGCTGCTCATGTGCTGCTGGGATTCCATGTAGTAACTGGATAATGACTTGATGAGACCCCAACATATAAAAAAAAAACCTCAACTTAATTGTCAATATAGGACTAAATTTGCATCATTTTAAAAATTATGGGACTTAAATTGAGAAAATTGATTCATATGAGACTAAAATCGACAACACCCAATAGATATAGGACTGATTTTGCAGTTTACTCTAAAATGTATTAATCTCTGGTATCATTCATCAAAGGTGGTTTTAGCATTTGTTTTTGGAACTACTTATGCAGTTGTAGTATTATTAGATTCATACATATATTTTCCCTGTTGTGAATATAGTTTTGCTTGCTCCATGGGTATTTGACTGTGTTAACATTATTCTGTTTTACTCACACCTATTTTTTATCACTTTTAACACTGTCAACTTATTGTGTTCTGAATTTTTATTGTATTGCAGAGAAACTACCGGTTCTTCTTCATGTTTGTCTTCTCAACAACTCTACTTTGTTTATTTGTTTTCGGTTTTTGCTGGGTTTACATTAAAAGGATCATGGACGCCGAGCAGTCATCAATATGGAGAGCAATGATCAAGACCCCTGCTTCCATTGTTTTAATTGTCTACACCTTTATAGCCGTTTGGTTTGTTGGTGGTCTCACAGCATTCCATTTGTATCTTATCAGTACAAATCAGGTAAGAACTTTTTTCCCATTTGTATACTCTCACAGCATTCCACTTCAGCACCAGTTGCACAGTGCAATTCTGACCCAATTTTGACTAAAAAAATTAAACCAAGCTGTTTTTTTTTTTTTAAATCACGAATCATAGAAAAAAGCAGTCGAAGAGTATTACTTCATGTGATGAAAAATGTTAGCTCTTATGATGAAAAATATTAGTTGTATATTGAAAAAGAACTAATATTGTTCAGCCTATAAATTAATACTTCATTTTGTATGAACTCACACTTTTCTCCATATGAACTAACACTAGTCGATAAATATTTCAGTTATTTTTTTTTTTAGAACAAATCAAACTTTGGTCAAAATTGAGTCAATTCCACCAGTTGCATAATAGGGTTTCGTTTGTCTTCTCTAAATTGATTTTGGTTTGCAGTAACAATAGGTTCTTTTCCGTGCTTTTTTCCGCAGACTACTTATGAGAATTTCAGATACAGATATGACCGCCGAGCCAATCCCTATAACAAAGGAGTAGTGGACAACTTCAAAGAAATATTTTACGGTCCATCACCCCCATCAAAAACCATTTCAGGGCTAAGGTACAAAGAGAGTCCGCTTTACCAGGTCGACCCGTAGCTGGCGGTTTTGTTAGCCCTAATATGGGTAAAGCTGTGGAGGACATCGAGATGGGAAGGAAAGCAGTATGGGGAGATGTTGGTTCTGTATTGGATCACCCTGAAGGTCAATTGAGTGACAACGAAGGCTTAAACACTAAGGATAACAGATTAGGGCATATGTCCCCCGAGATAAGGACCACAGTAGATGAGAATGATCGTGCGGGAATTCATCCGAGGCGTTCAAGTTGGGGAAGGAAAAGTGGGAACTGGGAAATGTCGCCTGAAGTTCTTGCTTTGGCATCTAGGATGGGAGAACCGAATCGAACGGGTGGAAGCAGCAGCACCGTTCGATCAACTGAACCCAAGTTATAACAGACAAATCCTTCCGTTGATCCTTGGTATGTTAGTTCGTATTGTGGTGATTAAACTTGCTGTGTGGTTTGGACTCGGGTTTGTGCAGAAGTTTGGTGTGTGGTTTTACTTAGGATAATTAGTGTGTTGTGCTATTTAAGGTTGGTTTCTAAATCCTATGTTGTAATTGTTGAATTAGCTATAGTTGATTGCTCTCTCCCTCTCCCTTTTCTCTCATCTTCTTATGGGATTATACTTAATTAATTGCTGAAAGTTGTCCTAGTTGTTGTGTATATGTGATGTTCGATTCAAGAATTGGTTTAAGTTGATGAAATTTGATGTTTTTTACGTCTGTGATTGTGTATAAATTGGTGCACTACACCTGGTGTAGGTTGGAATACTTATACTTATACACCCCATGAAGCGTTGTTAAATCTGGAATTTTCTTTGTGGGGTGCCCCAGATTTTGATGTTTTGTGGTGATCTTAAAGTCTCTCAATGTTGCCTAGACACAACGTTGTTTGGGACATAGGTGTCATTCTGGGTAGTCTTATTACAGTTCAACTAACCGTTTGTCAAAGTCAACGGTACTTGTGAATGGACTGGACTACTTAGTGAATGGACGAAGGTGTCCCCTAGCCGAGTAGGGTCAACATTGGCAAATTACTTGTCTTGTGATTGTCTCGATGTAAATGGCTTTTTGTTTTTTAATCCGAATTTAATGGGAATATTAGTTTATAGTTTGTATTTATAAAATGATATTCCTACTTAAATAGAAAATTTAAACTTGGGTTCGGATTTTTTTTAAAAATTATGATAACAAAGCATTGCAATGCAAAATGACACTTAACAAGCCAGCACATTATTGTCTTGATAGAAAGCATTTAAACTTATTAGTATGCTCCTACACTTTTTCTCTATTATAACAAAATAATAATAATAATAATAATAATAGATGAGATATCACAAAAATAAGAATTTAAGTTACAATCAATAAAAAAGTAATATAGGTTGCAATCAATTAAAAAATTGTATTATATAATAATGAATATAATATGTTACTTTTAAATTTGTTATGTATGTTGCAAACAAACAAGATACCGAAAAATTTTTTGGGTCATGAATTATGTCTTTGAAATTTTTCGATATCGAAAAATATATCGTTCTCATACAAAATTTCGGTAATTTTAATTTTTATGAGCGGTATCTAAAATTCTCGAAGTTTTTCCCTCAAAAATTTAATTTTTTTCTCTATCTTGAGTCTTGACATATTTGGAGTTTAAGATTCAATTCTTTTGATTTTTAACAATTTCGAAACTCAAGACATAAACACAAAAAACATAAAAGACACATTGTAAACACCAAGCAATTTCCCGAAACACCAAAACCTAATAACTAATCACAAACACAACATAAAGACTAAATTGCAAAACAAGCGTAAATTATCCAAAATTTTTAGCACAAACGGCGTGGTCACGTGGTGGAAATTATATAAAAAATAAGCGGGTGGCGTGAGGGATGATAGATAATAATATATTAAAGAGCAAAAAGTAATAAAGATGGCGGGAGAGAGAAAGGAGATGAGAAAGGTCAGTGGAAGTGGGAGTGGGGATGTAGACGGAGTTGTTGGTCAGTGTTATTTAAAAACGAAGGGGAAGAAAAGCAGGCGCCCCAAAAATGTTTAGGGGTTTCATTTTTGTGAAATTATGTGTTAAGAGTGTATATATATAATATATATATAATATATATATAATATATATATATAATATAATTATTATTTATTTTTAAAAAAAATATATGAAATTCAATAAATATCACGAAAATATTTGATATAACGGTATATCGAAATTTCTATATTCATATGTAAAATCAAAATATATCTAAAAATTTGATATTTTTTTTTTGCAGTAGAAGTCTTGATATCCTATTTCTAATTAGTTGCAACAAACTATTTTTGGGTCTTGTATGACACCGGGCATATACTAGTCATACATACAATTTGGGCGTGCAGCAGCTCTTTGTTACATTTATTTCATTTTTTCCCAAAATTTTTACCAAAAAACTAAAAGTTTTATCTACTACTTATTCTTCATCCGTTTTAGCACAAACAATTTAAATTATATAAAAGTAATAAATGATAGATAATAATATATTAAAGAGAAGAGTTGGTCTTATTTTAAAACAGTACACTGCATATAGTATTTTTTAATAAAACAACTAACATTGTTAAATCAATATCATCTATTGAAACAACTAAAACAACTAACATTGTACTCAAAATTACTTCAATGATATTTTATTGCCTACTATTTTTCCTATGTTAAATTAAAAATAATGATTTGCAAAAAAAACAAAAAAAATGACGGAAAGAATTTATGGGCTGTGAGAAAAATGGTTTACTTTACCCAAAAAGCCCACCAAAAAAAATCTTCGAAAACTGAAAAGGATCAAAGATAAAGGAAGTATTTATGTTGGAGAGAGAAATCAAATTGAAGTAGGTTACAAGAGTGAGTAACTCGCATTCTTTCTTTCTTCCTCAATTCCCATACTAAATGCTTTAATTTCCCAATTTTCTTCCCCATCTTTCCAATAATTCAAAGATGTTCAAGAATCAGCTGCAAGAACTCGCTCAAAGAAGCTGTTTCAATCTCCCTTCATACGCTTGCATCAGACAAGGCCCTGATCACGCCCCACGTTTCAGAGCTTCCGTCAATTTCAACGGCGAAATCTTCGAAAGCCCTGTTTACGCCACCACCCTCCGCCAGGCGGAGCATGCGGCGGCGGAGGTGGCGCTCAACTCCCTCTCCGCCAGAGGCCCTTCAAAGTCGTTAACCGCAAGAGTTCTCGTAAGCTTTTTTGTTCAAATTTCTCAGCTTTTTTTGTTCTGTTTTTCAGCTTATGATTTTGATTGTGAATGAATGTAGGATGAGACTGGGGTGTACAAGAATCTTCTTCAAGAAACGGCTCATAGGGCCGGTTTGAAGCTCCCGGTTTACACCACCGTCAGATCCGGGCCGGGTCACGTCCCGGTTTTCACCAGCACGGTGGAGATCGCCGGAATGAGCTTCTCCGGCGAGGCGGCCAAGACGAAGAAACAGGCCGAGAAGAATGCTGCTATTTCTGCTTGGTCTTCATTGAAAAGAAGTAAATTTTTATTTCCTTTGCAACTAATACCTTTTAATGTACGAACTAATACTGTTCAAAAATACACACAGAATCAAAATACACGCGATTTTGCCTTACTTTCACTGATTTTTTTTGCTGAATTTTGATTCTCTGTTGCTCTGCAGTGCCGAATCTAGGGCCGTTGTCGCAGAACAGCAGGGAAATGGAGCATAATCACCGCAGAGACGAAAACAGAGTGATTAGAAGGAGGGATCATCACTATCATCAAAGAGGGGGGAGAATGCAGAGGCCTCAAAATCACAAACGGCCATGGAAGTTTATCGATTCATTCTCTGATCCAATTTCAGAAAAATGCGTTCAAAATCACAACAATTTTCTCTCATTACTCCCTCCTCCCCCTCCTAGAACAATGCCCAAAATCTTGCCCCTAATCTATACCCCTCGAAAGCAGGGGTTTCCGCCATTAAAACGATGGCAAGCTCTCAAGTTCAAGAAGATGATAACGACTGGATTGACAAGATTTCAGAGGCCATCAAGAACCCTCTTGAAGAAAAATCACTCCATTACAACCAAACAGGACGTGGGCCTTTCAAAATGGTGGGAAATTCACAGGCTTTTGAGGATGATAACGAGTGGATTAACAAGATTTCAGAGGCAATCAAGAAACCAGCTCAAGTTGTTAAAGGTTGCAGCAGTTCGTATTCAAATTTTCATGGAGGGAAATCCGTTCACTACAATCAAACAGGAGGAAATTCACAAGTTCAAGAAGATGATTAGTGAGTGGATTAACAAGATCTCCGAGGCAATCAAGAAACCAGTTGAAGCGAAAATCAATCGATTTCTCAAAATCATCAATGTCCCCTGTTTTCAAGTTCCAATCAAGTTGCAGCAATCAAATGGGAATGTCAAGTTTCAACGGAGGTCAGACTCAGAGGTTCGCACCGGCGGTTCAAATCAGGTCAGTGATTCCGGTCTGTGCCGCTCCGCCACCACCGAAAGAAGCTTCTCGGCGACGACGGCGACGGTGGCGGATGTAACATCCACTTTGAGCAACCTAAAATTATCGTGAGAAAATAGAATACTATAATTCAAATCTTGTAAGTCCAGGTGATTAAATCCCTCTTTTTTGTTACTTAAGCGAGTGTTTTGGAATCATTCAGGCATTTCATCAAACATGTGTCATGCACTGGTAAAAAAATAAAAAAAGACATTAATGGGGTTTTACCGCAACAAGGGGGGAAATTAAATGTGCAATGAAGGGGGGAAGAGGGAAAGCAGAGACAATTGCAGCGATAAACGCAACCCCCTATTTAATTTGTACGTCAGGAAAATTTATGGCGTCTGTCTTCCAACAATTAATACTCTTCTTTTCTCTCTCTACAAAACACTGTTGAATTAGTTTTTCTCTCTCTCTCTTCTTTAAATGCTTCTTGACTACTTCAATAGTGGAGATTGATGACCAGTTACTCCCTGCTTTTGTTATTCTCCATGCATGAGTAGCCGTTGGGGGATGGGTAGGATGGGTATTTCGGGAGATTGCTGATTTTTATGGGGTTGACCTTTTTTGTACATTGGGCTGGTTTCAGGATGGAGTGAACTTGTGTAGTAACCCCATATAATAATCTGAATCCAATTTTACGATGCATTCTAATTTTTTATATTTATTTTCCATTTTTTTAATGATAAATGAGAGTTGATAGTGAATTCAATTTTTTTTTAATGTTACTGTTATATATAAAAAAAATATTATTATTATCCATAACATTAAGGGTATGTTTGTTTAAATGGACTTTTCGGATGAACTTGAAACTTGGATGATCCAAGTTCACATCTTAGTTGAGGATTTTTCGGTTTTTTAAAACTCCTATAAATATATCTATACAGTTATTTTGAAAAAAACGTGATATAATCATATCACCAATTTTTCTTCCACCCACTTATTATCTCCTTTTTTTTTTTTCATAATCTAATATAATAATTCAAATTAATTATTATTCCAAAAAATATTGATTTGACATAATACAAAAATTTTCCCTACCAAAATCCCAAAATAAACACATATTTTTACTATTCATTTTTTTAAATCCATAAAATTTAAAAAGCAAGTCTACATCCTAATATAACAAACATACCCTAATAGTTTTTATTAAGGATGAAAACGGATCGGATATTTTCCGACCGATCCGGAGCCATATCCGGTTGGTATCAAATTCGGTATGAAAAACTAGTATCCGGATCGGAGATGATAGTTGAATTTCGGAATACATAATATTCAATCGTATTCGAAGTTTTTCCATATTTTATCGGATATTATCCAGGATAATAAATCCGGATAAAATTTTTTTATTAAAAAATATTAAAATTTAAAAAAAAAATTTAAAAAAAAAAAATTGTTTTCAAATAGGTTCGAAACTGAGACCTTTTGCCTCAAGAAGTAAAAGCCAACTATTTAGACTACACTATAGATTTTAATATATTTTATTTTATATTTTATATTAATATATATATAATAATATAATAAACTTATACTTATGTAATTTTATTAAGAAAATTTAAATAAATTCTAATTAGTGTTAAGGTTTTTGGTTTGGTGTTGTAGTCTCAACCTAAAAGTTGGATAATATTATATATGTCTTTTAGGTTTATGTTTGATCTTCTTGATGGTTATGAAGGATAACTTTTGGTCAAATATTTTGGTGTTAGATATATTTTTTATAATTTTTAATTGAAATATCACATGGTAGTTTTTTTTGCCCACTTTTCAATTATATTTTGATGATTTTCATTTGAAATATATTATCCGATTATAGTTATTGAACTTTGGATTTTGATATTTTGTATCCCGATTCGAATTTTAAATTTATCCAAATAACTTTTTTATCAGTATTCGAAAAAAAAAATATGATTTAAATTTAGATTAAGTATATAAGCACTATCCTATTTAAAGAAACTGTTTTACCCCTAATTTTTATGTATAATATTGATGATGGGTCAGTCCATAAAAAAAAATGTTAATTTAAAGAAGTTAAGGCTCCATTAGTGAGCAGGATTTTGAAGGATTAGTTGTTATCAGACAACCTCGAGTTATAAAAAAAAAAATGATGAAGTTCTTGAAGTTCTTGCATAAACGGTGGTGTTTCTCATCTACTACTTATCCCTTTTTTTTATATATATAATCTACTATACTATTCAAACAATGTATTCCAAAAAATATATATTGATTTAAATATTATATTTTGTATTATTTTGTCATGTATAATATTTTTTCGAACACGACAAGTATAATATTTAAAAATCAAGTCTATGAGATATAATATGCTAGTGTCATCCTCAAATACCCCAATGGGTCAGTGCGATCAATTTTTTAGATTAGTCAATTAATACAAAGTTTGAAGTGGAGGCTTTTATTCTTTAATTTTTGAGCTCCAAATTATGATTTAAAATGAATAATAAATTATTCAAAAAATATGCATAGATATTATACTTTTTTTTAAAAAAAATGTATGTCATCGGAACTATTTTCTCAAATTTCAGTGGGTGGGGTTGGGGGAACTATCAAAAAGGTTCAATTGACAAAATGGTACCAAAACTATGGATATGTCTCTGATTTTCATGATTAGTGTGCAGGTTTTGGTGTGGTAGGGGTGCACACATTGGATTATTTCTTTCCTTTTTATTTTATTTTTCTTTTCTTTGAGTATGAGAATTTGGTCAAATATTTTAGTGTAGGGAAATCTGTAATTTTTAAATGTGTTCACATGACATAATTTTGCTCACTTCTCATTTTGCATTTGTGTTAAAAGGTGGAATTTGGCATGTTTGAACTTTGAATATTGATTTTGCTTAGATTCGTTTTTAAATTTGGCAATAATTTTTTTATCGGGAAAATTTAATAACTTCTAAATTTAGATCGAATTTTACTATCTAAAGAATAATTACATATAAAAGTGTATTTAAAGAACATAAGATAAAGAGTTCAGGCAAATTTTAGATACATTTTTAAGGATGCTGTTATCAAACAAGGAGTACAAAAAATATCCCTATAAATCAAGATTATATAACTAAAATTCTTTAACATATAATTCGAATATTAAAATTTCTCTCTAGAGTATCTTATCTATTTCTTACACGCATTCTTGAAATTTTAGAATGCTACTTTAAATTTACTTGAGCAACCCTATCTCTTCAATCTGCAAAAAATTTATTGTTTAATAAATACATATTTATGATTTATTCTTTAATTTTGAGCTACATATGTATGTGAACATTAAATATTTTAATTACGACTTTGCTGAAGCCCAACCACTTGCATACCCATGGCCCAGTAAATCCTGTCACATCAAGACTAAATAAATGGTATTTAATAAAATGGTTCATCTCTTAAATTCATAATAAATGGGCTTTAATGGCCCAATAAATTCACAGGCCAGACCAAATCACTTGCAAATCCGGTATCCAATGAACATAAACAAATGCCAGTTCTTCTTAAAGAATTTAATTACTAAGCAATTATTACTTTATCATTATTGTTGTGATATCACTTTGAAACTATCAATCAATATTATAATAATTTTTTATTTTTTTTTACCTGTAAGATGGAAGTCCATTGGGCTTTAATATGGCGTATGCGTAATATTGGGCTGGGCTTATATAACACAACACTACGGCAGTCTCGAATAGAAATCAATATTTTGTATCAACTTTGGAGGCGAATTAAAAGAAATAAAATATATTGGATACTTTTGGATCAAATTTTTTTTGTTTGCAAAGTTTTTTATACACCAAATTGTGCATTTATTAAACGTGCAACTTATTTTTTGCATTTTTTATAAGCATGTATTGGGGTTACTATTAAACAAAGTTCTTACAAGTGGAAGCTTTTTTTTTTTTTTTTTTTCATAACATCCCTTTTACCAATCTTCCTACCAAACCAAACTAAATGTTGATGTTTTTATGTGTTAACCTTAGATATCAATGGAGATGAAACAAAGTGGATTGTCGTGATGATAAAAGTACCCCTAAAAAAATATTGAATTGCCTAGGGAATTTTTATATACCTACGAAATTTTCAACAAAAATAATTTCTTTCTTAAATAGTCTTTTATTGTCTAGAACTTGCCTACAAAATTTTCCAATCATATAGACATTTTCATTCATAAATAATTTTGCCTTTAATATGTAATTCATAGGTAAATTTATTTGTAAACCATTTTTTAAAATACAAATATAATTTCTCAACGAAAATGTAAATTACCTAGGGAATTATTTGTGCACGTAATTAGTTTGCCTATACAAATGTGTAGGCATCGTATGTAATTTATTTATTTAGAGAATTATTTGTGTAGTTAATTTTTTCATAAATTATTCTAAAATTTGGTAGTCAAGTCGTAGACAATTCTCACTTTTTAAGGATCAAATTATTTTGTAGGAAAATTTTGTAGTCATTTGAAAATTTTGTAGTTATTTTTTTTTTTTGTAGTGTGAATATCTTGCAGCTTAATTAATATTTCTATTTTTATATTTGATTTCGTTTTTCCATGAATATGTTTTGTGCTGCTATTCAACTTGAAGTTTATTTTTATAAAGGTTCACAGTAAGCCCAACAAAACCCAAAACACCACATCTAAGCCCAGCAAAGAGTAAACTTGATGAAATTAATGAAGAATTTTTTAATGGTGAAATCAATTATAACTATATTTTATTTATGAAAGTTTGTTAGAAACCAATGAAGAATCAAATTCCCTATCCCCTATATCCCCTATATTAGACAATTTATTTTGATGATGTGTCATCTTGTGGTTCATTTGGATGATGTGTCATTTTAAAGTTATTTTGGATGAATTATTACATTTATTGTATTAATGTGTCATTTTTTTTATTGGATTGTAGTTAATATGTGACATCCATGATTCCATGTGACATTTTAATATGTAGTCTAATTTTAAAAAATGCAACAATTAAGGTTTGAACCTTGCACCTCTTACATCATATTTATGTTTAATTGCACTAAACTCACTAAACTATCACTGAAATTGTATCTAAACCATCTAACTCTTTTTTTGTTGCACTAAACTATACAAACTACTACATCCGTCTCCATAAAAACGTGCACACCACCTTTATTATCGAGTTTTTGTGAGCGAGTTATTTATTAGTATTTCAAATTATAAAGTGATTTTTAAGGAGGGGTATTATAGATATATCTCTCATCTTTTATATGCATCTTTAAAAATTACTTTATCATTTCAAATACTAATAAAAAACTCACTCGCAAAAACACGTGAAAACAGTAAACGTGCACGTTTTTATGGGACAGAAGGAGTATTATTTTATTACATTTAAAATACTGAACTAATTTTTCAAGCCAAATTTTCTCTCAATTTTATACATGTGCACTACACGTGATTTTTTAAAAAGATATTTTCGTTAATTTTTATATATTAAGCACAATCTTTTTCTCCTCACCCATTCAACAACCGACTTGCAAAAAAAAAATCCTCAATTTTCGATTTTTTAAGTCTGAAGAAAGATTTATAAAAAAAAACTCAAATTTAAATTAAGAATTCGTGAATCAACTGCAGAATTGATAGAATCTGACACAATAATTTTATTTCAATAATTGTTTAAGTAAATATATTAATATACACTCTAAACAATTAGTATTTCATGTTTAGTGCATTTATGCACATAATTATATTTTTATTATTAAATATATTATATATTATGAAAAAAAATATTTTTAATTAAATAACCGCGTAACACACTGACACTAAGATATAAGGTGGAGATTCAGATTCAGATTCAGATTAAGGTTTGAGGTGAAACCATACGTTTGGGGTGGGAGGTGTTGATTTTTTTTTATCAATTTTTTAATTTAAAATTTTTCAGATTCTCTATTTATATTTGTTATAGTTTTTTGATTTTGAGTTTTCTTTTTTCTTTTTTGGATTAAATTGACATTTTATCTAGAAAATCTTAATTTATAATACTCCCTGCAGTAGTGTATTCCCTGAATAATGAATCTTAACAGAAGAATTAAAGTGACAAGTCCTGCAAATCTTCTTTACAAGATAACAACAAAAATAGAAAGTTGTATATCAATTATGATTCCAGTGGTATTTTCGCTTTCATTGTTTGGTGTTGGGTGTTAAAAGAGGAAGTACATGCATTAATTGAAGGATATTAACTTATATTATAAAAAAAATATTATATAATATAAAAATATATTAATTGTGATAATTAAAAAGACTATGATCTATATATAATTATATACGATTAAAAAAATATTAATCGTTACAACTAAAAAACTAGGTCTTGATTTATTTATTAAAGTATGGATCAAATTTCACCGTAAATTTAATAAATTTCACAAGAGATCAACTCATAATTAATTAAGTGTATATAGCGCCACTCAATATGCTTACCTACTACTTGAATATATTTTAGTGAAGGTCTTGTGTGAAATATTGCACACTAGTGTTATGTGTAATATATCACAATTAAAGCAATTTGGCTTAAAATTTGTGGGTCATCATCGCAGACGAATTAAGGTCCTAGAGCCAAAGGTGGCGAGGGTTGTGGATTGTGGGTTGGACGAACACATGTATATTTATAGAATGATATGTTTAATAGATATGTGTTGTAGCTTAGTGGTTTAGGTCTACTGTTAATGTATTTGGTCGCAGGTTCAATTCCTATTGAACACATAATTTTAAAATATTTTTTTTATGTGTTACTACATGAATAAAATGTGATACTTATAGAAACGAAATGTGTTACTACGTGAAATAAAAATTACATTATCATTTTAAAAAAAAATACATTATCATATGATAACACATTATTGTTCATATGATATCACATAAGTATTCATTTAGTATCACAACGACATGTATACAATGTTACATATTACTAAAAAATATGTGTTACTACATGAACAAAAAATGTTACTCTATGAAGAAAAATGTGTTACCACATGAACAAAATCAGTACAAGCGAAAAGAAATCCTCAGTCCAAAATTACAGATTTAAAGAACAACTTGATGTGTTACTACATGAACAAAATAATGTTACCCTATGAACAAACGAGTGTTACTACATGAAAAAAACCAGTACAAGCGCGAAAAAAAATCATCAGTTCAAGATTATAAATTTAAAGAACAGCGTGAGAAGAGTACAGAATGACATGTAAATTTGTGAGAAACTAGAGAAATTGAGAAAAATATGGAAGAGAAAAAAGAAAAAAAAAAGAAAAAAAAATAAAAAAAAAAAAGAAGAAGAAGCGATTGTGAAAATAAAACTGAATAATAAATCGGTATTGACGCAGTGAAGAAGAAGCCTGTTGCTCTCGCGTGTTGCATGCCCTCAAGAAAAAAAAAAACCCAATTTAACCTCTAATTAGCGTATGAGCAGATGCAATACAAGTCAATATCAGATATAAGTTTTTTTTTATATATTTTATTATAAATTAACGAATTAATATGGATTTATACCACTTGACGTAATCTCATCTAATTTTAATAATTTTGTGGAAGATGAGGTGCAGGTGGGATGCAACAGCGGCTGCTTTTTTTTTTTTCATTTTATGACATGGAATGAAAACTTAGACCACCTAAACCTAATAGTAATTTTATTTTCTTATTTAATCTTTCAACTGTCGATTTAATACAAATTTAATTTTAGGTGATGACTGGTGATTGGTGGCTAAATACGCAATCTTGTTCCTATTTATAATATCACTAAAAATCGTGGATCCACATAAATAAGCAACAACCTCGTGATGGGAGAGATTAATAGCATTACAATAATTCATTAGGAAAATGGGTAAAATTAATATAAAATGTTTGAGGTTTGTAAAATTGACTGAAAAGTGTGGGAAAATGGCAAAGGGTGTGTTTAAAAGTTATCAATTTATGAATTATACATTTTAAAATACTAATGTTTAACATTTTAAAATTTTAATTATTAAATATAATTTTACAAATTTGAAAAAAAAAAAAAAATAAAAAAAATTAAAAAATAAAATATTAATTTGAACCATGAAGTTCCTAACATGATAATATTTCTAATTTCTAGATTAATAGTTTCAAAATAAAAACAAAAAAAAATCCTAAATTCAATAATGTTTTATATAAATAAATAAGATTTTGAACCATAAAGTTTTCTAATTTTCTTTTCATTTTCTTTTTATAAACATGATAATAAACGAAACAAAATTTCTAGCTAAATTGGGAAAGAACAAACATAAGAAAATAATGCAATTAAGAACAAACATAAAGAAACAAAAATAAATCACGAATGATCTCGGGTGATTTTTATTTATTAATTAATTTAATTATTTATTATTGTAGATGAGGAAATACGTAATGCGTAGGTGTATGTTGCCGAAGGATCTAATCTGACGCATTTTCCTATAGAAAGCTTACACATTTTTTCGTGGCGACACGTCATCAAGTCACCAACGAATTCTTATCCATATTCTATTGTTTTCCCTCCGTATTTACACATTTTATTCCAACTTTTCAAAATAATTTGCGGATCTTAAAAAAAAAAAAATCTCTATATACATACACATAATTTAAAAATCATTTTTGAAAAAAATATAGTACCCCATATATAATACTCCCTCAGTCCAAAAAAAAATTGCTTAATTATTTTTTTAAGACGTCTCACAAAAAAATACAAATAAAAAAAACATTTACTAAATTTCATCCTCACAATATTTGTATATTTACATCAAATATCATTATTTTTAGGAACACATATACACTAAATCTATTTAATTTATTTACTTTATAGTTTGTACATATAAATTTACTACATTATCCCCCACTCATTACATCTTTTTCTTAACATTTGTAACATAAAATTGGGGCAAATTTCTTTGGGACGGAGAGAACATGTAAATATAAAAGAATATCACTATAATTAAATTAAATAAATATTAAAATATTTTATAAATGATAAAAAAAATTGTACCCACCGGAATACTCGGGTTCAAGAGCTCTATAGTAGACTAGTAGTACAAAGTAAAAATGGTAAATAATACTTCCTCTGCCCCCAATATGTTTTACTTTTTTTTTATTATTTTGTTTAAAAAATATTAATAAAATAATAAATAAATGATATTTTTTTATATTAGGAAAAAGGAAAAGAGTACATGAAATAATGAGTGATATTTTTTGTAATATTATGTTGAAAAATAAATATAAAATTTATGAATAGTTGAGTTATTTTTTTTATTTATAAAAAGAAAAAAATTATTATGAAACAAATAAAAAAGAAAAGTAAATTTATTGTTGGACGGAGGGATTATGAGGTTTATATTGAGATCTCAAATTAGTATTTAGTCATATAGTGTCAAAACCATCACTATTACAAACTCATATCATAGTATAACCTTGTCGGCATGATTGAGATGGGTATAATAATTATAAATAATTAAAAGGAAAATAACTGTATGGTTGTGAGTTTGTGATGGTATAGAGGAATGAGTATCTCCTCAAAGTGAGGAATCAAATTAATATCCGGGAATGATTCCCAAACGCAATAACCGTGATTTTGATTTCATGCCCATTTCTCACCTAACTAAATTTTCTCCTTTTTTTTTCTTTAAAGAATTAAATGATTTCCTAATTTTATTTTATTTTTAATTTCAAGAGACACCTACGTGAGACGGTTTTACAGTAAGATGAATTATAATTTGGGAATTGACACTTTAACATTTTGGAAGGAATGAATATTGATTTGTGTTAAATTGTATCCCGTCTCATATGTATTTTTGTAAATTTAATTTTTACTTTTTTGGTTCCAAACTAGGGAGTATATACTTTGTATATCAATGTATAATACATTTTTAAAATAAAATGTATTAATTTTGATTTCAACTATTTAATATTTTTATTAAATGGATTATCAGATTCTGTATATAATATTGACAATCTTTATTTCCTAATCAAACAATTCAATATAAATGAGCACATTTATTATCATTTTTTACCACTATCATATTTATTTTTCATTCTAATTCATTTTGATAAATATTCAAACACCCCCGTTCTATGTATATTGTATAGTGAGCATATCCAATATATATATATATATATATATATATATATATTTATAATTTAACTATGATAATAAATAGGCCATGCTCTAGTCTACATCTATACATATCTAATAACAAAATATTAGGCCAAAAATTTTCTAATAAAATTTTAATCATCATAACAAATTTGATGTAGTTCAAATGGTATAACAAATATTTTTTATCTTCTTTGTATGCAAGAGTACAAGTTCAATTCTCCATATCTACCACAAATATATATTAATTCTTTTTTAATTTATTAATATTATTTTTGAATTTTTGAACTAGATTTATTTATACCATATAAAATAACAAAATATTATACCAAAAAAGAAAAAAAATTCAACAAAAAATTATTCCAAATTTATCATAAAATTTTAAAAGTGGCACATTAATGATTAATAATATAAAATGTTATGTTTTGTAGTTGATATGGATATATTTTTTAAAAAAACCAGTTACTCCTTCCATCTTTTTTTTTTTAGATTGCTCACTTGATTTTGACACGGGTTTTGATGAGGAAATTCTTTATTAGTATTTGAAGGTAATAAAATAGCTTTTCGATAAGAGTATTTTGTCAATTTTAGTGAATAAGATAAAAAAATAAGTTAATTTGTATATGTAATTATTAGTGACATGTGATGTAATTTAGGGATGTTTGTAAGGGGTAGCATGAACTGTATAGTTACTTTATTGTTATTTTGAGTATGTGATAAAAGATGGACTTTTTGGATTTTGAGCAATCTAAAAAAGACGAGAAATATTGTATATATGAAAATGTATAATTTATATACTTATTTGTATGATAATATTACATGATATTTGATTTAAATTGATTAGTCCAATTACCAAAAATTAGTTGCATGAGCTATTGACATTAGACTTAAATTGTTAGTTGAATAATTTTTAATTAAATTATTAGTTGACGTTATTAGTTGAATTGTAAAATGACACTAGGTTGGTTGTGATAAAACTCGATTTGTTTACTTATTTGTATGATTCTTTTATAGGATATAATATTTAAATTGATTAGTCCAATCATGGACGGATCCAGAAAACTTTCATGATAGGGGCACAAAAATAAATAATATAACAAGTAGATTTTCCTGTGAACCCGGGTTCACGTGAATTCTAATTTTTAGTGTCATTATTATGCATATACAATTATACACTATTACTATCTTAAAAAATATTTAATTTTTTAAATAGTGATAGTGTATATATATAACAGATCTACAAAATTTTTTAGATGAAATATTTGCATGATTAACTAATTATAACACTTTTAAAAACTTATTTAAGTCATTATATACATATAATATAAGTATTACTCCTAATAATTAAAATATATATAACATATACTTAAAAAAATATGGAGGCACGTGATCCCAACATAGGACATGTAGGTCCATCATTGAGTCCAATTACTATGAATTAGTGGAATGTACAATTGACATTAGACATTGGATTGTAAAACGATACTGTGTTGGTGTGACGAAGCTTGGTACCCATATTTTTAAAAGAAAATACTAATCGAGACTAACTTAGGACAAAGAGTGTTGATTTCGTGAATGACACTGTCATCATCAGATAGTAGACTCTCTTTAACATCTTAGAAAGATAATTTTGACTAATGATAACTTATGGTGTGATTATTAATAAAAATTATAGACAATTATTAAAAATCTTGGACTTTCTTAAGGAGGTCAATTTCAATCATGGGTAGTTATATGTTATCATGTTCAGAGTAACTAAAGGGGACAATTTGAAATTTTTGACATGCAATGAAAATTGGGAAGACGATAATATGTGACAATCAAAGTGGTTTAGAAGGAAATAATTTAAAATTGTAAGAAATAAATACTTTTAAATTTGCATTATTTAACAGTGTAAATTTTTTAAGCAGTTAGAGCGCCACCCATTTCTCATGCCTAATTGCAAAAGCAAAATATGTTCATAAATAGTGCGTTGCATCTAAATAAAAAATATATATTTAGAAAAAAAAATTCTTATTATTATAAGTAAAATATTTTTTAATAATTTATTTAACACAAAAATAAATATATTTTATATTATATTCATTTTATACTCATAAATCATGCAACGCACGGGCGATGAAACCAGATCAGGTACAGTACAGGAGGGTGCTGTGCACTTTCCTCACCATTCGATCACATACGCGCACACACACACCTGTGTAGGTGTGTGATCCAATAGTGGGGAGAGTGCACAACACCCTCTATATAGTAGGTAATCCCCTCCCACGGGTGATATACTAGTCAAATAAATATAATAATTGTTTATTTCGATGGTTAATATAAGAAACAATTTATTTATTTAAAAAAAAAAACGAAAACTTGTCGGGTTGTTAGAACTTAGGAAGATTAAAATTGATTAAAAGTGAAAAATACAATTTTATATACATACAAAATAAATAATAATAGATAAATAATCTTCGTGATTTCTCTGAAACATATGTAATCATGAGACCAAAGAATAAAATCAAGGACTTACACCTACTCAAAAAAATAAATGTGAACTAAAAAGTTATATTTTAATTAAAAATGTTTGATAAAAAATAATGTATCCCACCCACCAAAAAAAAAAAAAAAAGATCTACAGAGTTATTAAAGACAGTGATTTAACGTCAAACCTGGATAACTCAGTTGATTTGAGCTCCACCACATAGGATATTATGGTTTTGATCAGTTAAGAGACACGGAAAAAAAAAAATTATGTCCAACATGTTGTTCACCCTATTCTGATGATTGTTCTATGGTAATTAATTGTCTTAAAAAACTATGCATTCATATAATTTCCAACATAAAATGGAACACGTAAAAATTCCAGTAATATGATACCAAATATTCCACGGCATATTCCTTAAATATTCTACAATAAACCACTTGCCGATGTTTGCCTCCATTTTTTTTTGGGGGACTCCAAATTAATTCAATTTATTTAATTATGATAATGCCTGTTTTTCTTTTACTCACGTTTCATGGTCAAACTTAAAAGTTAACACGGTCAATTCATTCAAATCCACCAACAACGACCGCGTCGAGTTTATTACGTTGCAAGAAATCAATTTTGTTGCCTATATCGAAGTTTAAATTATAGTACTAACTCTTTTTTCTTTTTTACACAATTCCTTCATGAGTTCTAGATTATTTTTAAAGTCATGGAGGTGAAACATCTTCGATCAATGTTTTTGGCAAAATATAATATATAGGATGAAGTAGTTTTACATAAAATATGTTAAGGTGGTTAAGAGATGTGAGTTATATTATTAAAGGATATTAGTTGTCATAATTGAAGAATATGTGTCTTTTTACTATATAAAGAGTATTACTTATAAAATTGAAGGGTGTGACTTACATTACGATAGAGTATTAATAGTGATAATTGAAATACGTGACTTATATTTCAAAAGAATATTAATCGTGATAACTGAAGAGTCAAGTTTATAAATATAAAATCAATTTTATGATAACAAATTTCAAAGAAGACCTAATCTGTTTTTTATCCATATTTCGTTGATACAATAAATGTATACATACACAAAGATTCAAAGAATAACATAAAACCAGACTATATGTTATTCTAGGAGAGAAGAACACACTTCTTTAAATTAAATATATTTTTTTATAACCCGATATCTGGCCCCAAGATCGACTAATTCGGGGGATCTGAACTCATCGTCCACTGGCGGGACCCCAAATTAAATACATTATTACATTTGATGTATATGAGTATTTGATTTCATCCTAGTTCTAACAACAATTATTATAATATGTCTAGTCATGTGGTCAAAATTAGGATTTAGTACTTTAAAATTATATTAAAAAAATGGAAATTAAAATAAGGGAAAAACATATTAATTTTGTGTACTAAAATAAAACTGTAAATCTAGTAAATGGCATTGTATAAAATGAAATTGATTTCACTTAGGCCCTATTTGTTTACAGTTTTGAGGGGATTTGAAATCCTGTAAAGGGGATTTGGAAGGATTTGATATAAAGTAAAAAGTGTAATGTATTTTGTATATATTTGGGAGTGTAGATTTTTATAGGATTTGATAAAGTAGGATTTTGAAAAAGTAGATGATAGAAAGAATATTATATTGTAAATAGTAAGCGAAAAAATCACAAATGGTCCTGTAATTTTGTCAGAATCCGCAAATGGTCCTGTAAGTTTTTACTTTATCAATTTTGGTCCTTTTGGTTTCAATTCTAGTCATTTTCGACGGAAAATTGAAAATTTTGGCCGAAAATAATACTATTTATTTACAAATTAATTAAATTGATATTACTATACCTACAAAATAATGCATTTTTACTATCTATTTTCCCTATTTGTTATATGCTACACTGTTGAACATAGTTCAACAATGCATTAACATATTGTATCACATGCTTAATGTATTGTACAATACAACATATTAATACATGTGATACAACATGTTAAAACAATATTGGGCATTGTCTAGTAATTTAGCATGAATATAACCCATTTTCTCATTACCATTACATTAATACAATTTTCATTATCTCTCTCTTTTTTTTTTTTTAACGGTAAAGTTAAAATTTCATTAAAAACACAGTAGCAGCCTAGAGTACATTATCTCTATTTTTCAACACCCACCCATTTTTTTTATATATATTATTTTCTATCGTGTTATTACTTCACTAACCAACAATAATAATTCAATATATTATCATTATCTAAAAATATTGATTAACATAAAATTTATTTCACATCTATTACATCTAACACAAATTAAACACAAAATTTTCTAAATAAATTTGTCACATCCACGTTTTCTCTCTATCCAAAATTATCCACATAATAATTTCCCACCTAAATCAAACACTCCCTAATATGATATCTTTATTTAAGTATTTTGCCAACTCTAAACAGACTGTTTCGATTCACATTAAGTTTTGAATTTCAATTTTCAAAGCCCCCCATCCATTATTCAAAAAACAGAATCACACAAACTTAAATTTAATACCACAATAGAAAAATTGAAAAAAACTAGAAAAAGAATATCCATACGCATAATAGGGATTTAGGGAAGGAATATTCCAGGTGGGCGATCCGGGGTGCTTAAATACCCCACAATCTGAATCCCCCGTTCAACAAATTCAACAATCCCAATTATATCCTCTCCTCCATCTCCCATCAATATTCTCTCTCCTCCTTCACAATGGCCCTCAAAGCCGTTCACGTTTCTGACGTCCCCAATCTCGACCATGTGCCCGAGAATGCATCCCTCTCGCTTTACTCCACGCGTTGCTCCAAAGGTGAACAAAATGCATCAATTTTTACTTATTTTGTGTTGATTTTGGCGGTGGTTTTTGTTTTTTTGTTTGAGTGTCGATGGTGGTTAATTGCGTGAATTTGTAGGTGAACGAAAGCGAAAATATGTTAATTAGTTTGTTTTTGCTGTTGATTTTGGCGGTGGTTTGTGTTTTGAGTGCTGATGGTGGTTTAATTGCGTGAATTTGTAGGCGTGGAGAGGCTGGCGTCGTTCAAGGTGCCGAAATTTTTGGTGATCGGGCACAGGGGGAATGGGATGAACATGTTGCAATCGTCGGATTTGAGGATGAAGGCAGTTAAGGAGAATACGATCCTTTCGTTCAATACTGCCGGAAAATACCCCGTTGATTTCATTGAATTTGACGTTCAGGTATATATTTTGATTTCTCTGGTTGCATTTTGTGTATTTTTTTTTCGTGAATCGTGATTGTTTTCAGGTGGTTATTTATGGAATTTCTGTGTTGTAATTTTTTTCCCCATTTTTTTTTTCGTTTCTGTTTTTAAAGCGGCGGCGTTTCCTCGCCGCGTACGTTGCGATAAAATTGGGAAGTAAATCTCAAAAGTTTTTTCAACATTAAATGCAATTCTGTAATTCTGATTTACAGCTGCTAGGTTTATATTTTCTTGATTAAAAAAGATTTTAGTTCCCGACTTTCTTGCTGGTGTTAAAACGGATGTTTGTTCCTTCGCCGCATAAAATACATCGTCATCTTGACTGGTGAAAACGAGTAAATTATCTTCTGAAATACTCATCTGTTATCCTTTTTGGTTGAATGATTTTACAAAAAACAGAAAATTAACAGCTGCTAGATTGATGTATATGAAAATAGATTAGGTTAATTTGAGAACCCCCTTTTTTCTACTCTCTCGTTCTCTTCCCCCACCCTCCATCTCTCTCTAATTTTCATCTTAATTGGTCAAGATACTGATTAGTTTATTTTCTGGTTTTCTTTTTTCTCTTAATTGCGTGGATGGAATTCTTTGTTTATCGTCGTGCTCTTGAATCAAATAGTACTCTGTACTTTTGAGACATGAGTATTAGACAGGGAGTAAAGAAAACGACTCTGATTTTTGTAGGTGACAAAAGATGGATGCCCCATCGTTTTTCATGACAACTTCATCTACTCTGAAGATAACGTAAGTTCCTTTTCCCCCTTTTAATTTCTTTTTCTAATTAATCTTTATGCAATCTTGAATGAATGTTTAATCAGATCTATTCCGTATACAAAGATGTTGAATCATGATAGATTTAAATTTTTGAATTTCAGGGGACGATCTTTGAGAAGAGAGTCACAGAATTGTCTCTATCTGAGTTTCTTAGCTATGGTCCTCAAAGAGAAACTGATTTGGAGGGGAAAACTTTGTTGAGAAAAACAAAGGATGGTAAAATTTTAAAATGGACTGTTGAATCTGATGAACCCGCATGCACTCTTCAAGAAGCATTCCAGAAAGTTAATCCTTCACTCGGGTTCAACATCGAATTGAAGTTCGATGATTACGTTGTTTACCAGCAAGAACATCTCAATAACACATTGCAAGCTATATTCCAAGTTGTTATTGATCATGCCAAAGAAAGGCCTATCATATTTTCTACCTTCCAACCTGATGCTGCCCTACTTGCTCGAAAACTTCAGAACACCTACCCTGTACGTTTCCTAAACACGATTCTTGAAATGTAATGAGATTATAACGTTCTGATATTGCTTATTTTGTTATAATATAATCAGGTATTTTTCCTCACAAATGGAGGCAATGAGATCTACTATGATGTGAGAAGGAATACTTTAGAGGAAGCAATCAAATTATGCTTGGAGGGTGGCTTGCAAGGGATTGTTTCTGAAGTCAGGGGTATTTTTAGAAATCCAGGGGCGGTGAACAAAATCAAAGAATTGAAGCTATCTCTGCTCACATATGGCAGATTGAAGTGAGTTTTTTTGTGCAATTCTTTTTTACCATATCCTTAATTGAAAACAACTAATACTTTTCAGTGAAAGCAACTAATATCTTTAAAAATGCACTTCATGATTCGAAACAAAAACTGATTAAGGTTTGTTTGGTTCCAGTAACGTGGCTGAAGCTGTGTATGTTCAACATTTGATGGGCATCCATGGAGTGATCGTTGATTTGGTTAGAGATATAACGGAAACCGTGTCGAAAATGATGAAGCCACCATCTTTGGATGTTGGGGAGGATGTTCTATCGGAAGGAGACGAACTAGTGAAGGTAGAAGGAAGCAGGCCCCAATTCTCACAAATAGAACTGGAATTCTTGTTGAAGCTCATTCCTGAGTTAATACAGCAATGATACACAACCATCACCTTCTCCAGATTCATTACCATGTGTGTTAACTGGTGTGTGTGTGTGTGTGTGTTTGGTTTTATGAAGGTTTGTGGCGATCTGGTGCATTAACATTTCATTTTCTGCACATATTTTTTTTTTTTTTTTTTCGAGTCTTTTAACTGTAGGAGATTAGCCAATCGACATATGATGTTTGGATCGTCAATTGTATCACCACAAATATGATGTATCTTGTTGGGTTTTATGAGCCCCCTTATGTCTAGCAATTTGTACTATTCGTGGAGGAGAAATGAATGTTATACCGTTTCAAATCTAATTGTCAATTATATTGCACTCAATGTTTTCATAACCGAACTGGTGATCGAACCGGACAGTCCACCGGTCAGTGGTTCAATCGGTCGGACAGGTTCAACCGGTGGTTCAACCGTTGAAATGATTTCTGCCTAATTTTTTTCAATATTTCTTATATTTAGTTAAAAAATAAAATAAATATACACCTATAAAAATTTAAACATATATCTTATAATTTTTCATATCTAAGAAACCACAATTGAGTCATGGTCACAATAAAAAAAAACACAATAATATGAGAGAAAGTAACTTAAAAGGGAAAAGTGAACCTTATATTTTATCCCACATCAAGTACATATTAAAAGAAAA
Source organism: Stenogyne calaminthoides (assembly GCA_037126765.1). Taxonomy (NCBI): domain Eukaryota; kingdom Viridiplantae; phylum Streptophyta; class Magnoliopsida; order Lamiales; family Lamiaceae; genus Stenogyne; species Stenogyne calaminthoides. Next base: position 2,417,304 of record JBBCBC010000011.1, on the reverse strand, counting down.
TGTAAGAGAAAATAAAATCTCATAATTTTGTCCCACATCGAAAATGTTAAAAGAAAATGTGAGAGAAAACAATATAAAAGGGGGAAAAGTGTACTTCACCTCATATATTTGTCCCACATCGAAAGTGTTGGAGGAAAATGTGAGAGAAAGTATTATAAAAGGGGAGGAAAATGTGAGAGAAAATATTATAAAAGGGGGTGAAGATGGAACTTGATTCATATATTTATCCTACTTCATACATTTATCCCACATCGAAAGTGTTGAAGAAAAATATAAGATGAAGTATTATAAAAGGGGTGAATGTGGACCTTGGTTCATTTTATCTCACCTCATACATTTATCCCATATCGAAAGTGCTGGGAAAAAATATGAGGAAGTATTATAAAAGGGGTGAAGTTGGACCTTGGTTCATATTATTCCCACCTCATACATTTATCCCACATCGAAAGTGTTGGAAGAAAAATGTAAGATGAAGTATTATAAAAGGGGTGAATGTGGACCTTGATTCATTTTATCTCACCTCATACATTTATCCCACATTGAAAGTGTTGGGAAAAAAATGTGAGAGGAAGTATTATAAAAGGGTTATTCACCTCATACATTTATCCCACATCAAAAGTGTTGAGGAAAATGTGAGAGAAAGTAGTTAAAAAATATAAAAAAAAAAAAGGTGAAAACCGGTTTTTTCCGGTTAGGCGGTTCGCCGGTTGAACCGGTTTTTTCTGGTTTTGACCGGTTCAAACCGGTTCAACCTGAAAAGCGGTTATTAGGCCCTTCGGTTCCCGCCGGTTCAACCGGTTATGAAATCATTGATTTGCAAAATTTGCATTACATTTATTTTTTATATTATCGATAATTCATTCCAAATGAGTTTCTTCAATTACATGATACATTTTTTCATTTTGCTACGAACGGAACCGCAACTACACCTTCTTCAATCTAATCTTGAGGACAGTGAAGGTCAACGCTCGCTTCCTTGCAGCATTTTCGAACATGGTAAATACTTCATACTAAAGTTTCATCCACATTTCTTCCAACATGGTACCAATATGTTGTAAGAAATTTTTATTGTAATCAAGGCAACAATAATAGAGGCTAAAGGTAGTGTAAATATGGGATGGTCCAGAAGTGTCAGCCCTAAAGTCCAACGGGAATAGGCCCATATTACATTATCCCCTTCCTGCCCATATTCCAACAGAAAAAAAAAATTATCTTTCCATCAATTTAATGCATTTTTTTTTTTTTTAAACATCTCAATCTTAATTGCACATTTCTTTAAATGAAAATACTCACTTTATCACTGTTGGGAAAAATTGGTTTGATCAATTAAATTAATTTAATTGGTGTTTAGTGAGAGTGTGGGACACTCGTCACTAATTAATTAAATGAGGGGCATACAGTTTAATTTTGAGAAAATTAAAGGACATAAAAACGATATACTCTCGGAGTAGATGATCGTAGTATATTTATAATTTCAAAACCGATTTTCGGTGAGTGAGAAATTAAATCACGAAGTTGAAACGTCATAACATGTCTTTTTTCTTGCACATTTTGAATTCAAATTTGGGCCCGAATGAGTTTCGGATGTCGGGTTTGTGTGGGCGTTCAAATTCAAGTGTAACTCCTGGAAGTTACAATTGACACTTGAATGTCATTGTGTTTGTAACCCTAAAGCCATCCATTCCTGGCTCCCTACATGGTTGACATAATCCTATAAATAGGGCATGCATGTTTTTTGTTGAAAAAGACTTGAAACACTTGAAAGACTAGAAAAGACTTGAAAATACACTTGAAAAAATTCTGCAGAAATATTTTTATCATCATACATATTAAAATGCGCAACAAATGTAGTAGTGCAATCCAGATTATTTTCGTTGGCGAATTTTTACGTTCTTGGTCTTTGACGTTTTAAAGATCTAAAGTCGTTTTACCTTTGGAAAGCGATCGTCAAATCGAGAGCAAATTTCGTTTTTTGCGGAAAAGGTTCCACTTTGACTCGACTTTGGTGAGTTTTTCTAATAATTGTTTATTATTTTCTTTGCTCATGTTGTTGCTGTTGTTCATGTGTTGTTCATAGAATTTGAAATAGTGCGTGTGAAAACTCAAGTTATATTCGGAAAATATATAGTTCATTCTTTTCAAGAATTAATTCATGCAAAGATTAATATTTTTTTGCGTCGAAGATTGAAATGAAAAAGTAATTCATATTTTCTTGAAAGTAATAATAGCTCAAAAGTACTACTATACGCAATTTCATTTCTATTTTTTATTATTTCCCCCATATTGTAAGCCATCGTTGGGTGCTCTATAAACCCAACAATCACTTTATCACTTTATCACATAAAATACTAATAAATAACTCTTTCTACCCCCGACTACCTATCACTTTATCACATAAAATAATAATAAACAACTATTTATACCCCAACACTTTATCACTTTTTTCTTGAACTTCGAGCACACGGTAAACCACCGGCTAAGATTGGGACGGATGGAGTATTGGACCATTCTGTATTTAGGAAAGCTTAAAATGCTAAACCAAACGCATTGAATTTCAATATGCCACTTAGGACTTAGGACCAACTACATTTAGCTGCATTATGGAGAAATACACAATTTTAAACAAATGGTTGAAGTATTTTATAATTTTTACTATTCGTGGTGCTTATTTTTATTGATCTAAACTAGCTACTGCTACATATAAAAGAAGCAAACAAGAAAGACCACGAGGATGAGTTTAATGTTTGTGGCAATAAAAAAGAGTTTGACTGCAGATGGAGAATTTGTACTCTGTTGCATGTGATAACTTACACGCCATTCCTAGCCTTGTCGTGCGAACTGCGAACGTACTTCACAACAAATGAAGATGGTGAATTTATATTAAATTGTTTTTCATTCTAGGGGCACCCATGAATTTGATAGTAAAAGAGAAGTGGAAAATATATATCATTTGTTCCGGAAATGAATTGTTTTTATCACGTTAAATTGATGTACATGTTAAAAATCTAACAATTTACGTACTTTTTTTAGGATGACTAGCATATATGATATGTATCTTAATATATGGTTACAAAGTAATAAAACAATTTGATTACTATTATTCATTTTTTATGTTCCATTATACTATGTTTTACTATCACCTGAATTTTTAGCAGTGAGTATGTGATATACACATATTGTGGTTATTTTAAAAATAGCACATGTCATGTATCTAGATAATGAAACACAAAACGTAATGTTACTACATGAGTATCTTCTATTATCTTCAGGGCAAGTCAGGGGAAAAGAGTATCACTCTACTATAACAAAATCTCACTTTGAAAGTGAAAAGTATTAGTAGTACTTTTCAAAAGAGTGTACAAACAATTATTAAGAAAAAAGATTTATATTTCAATAGTGTTTCACATATTTTTTAGACACACTTGCATGAAACAGTTTTACGATGAGACAAAATATAATTTGAGTTAATTTGTACCCCGTCTCATATATAAGACCGTTTCATATGAGTTTTTGTCCTTATTTTTTTGTTTTCCTCCGACCAAACTCTCCCAATATATTGAATTTAGATTTTGATGATGGGACTTAGGCTTTTTGTTTTGGGATGGGACTTTGCCTAATTTGCCTTGGTGAAACATTGTGGCAGTTTCGAGGTTATGTACGTAGGAAACACGATTTTATAGCCTGAATGAAACTTGTCTTTGACTATTGATAAATAAATACTCCTATTAAATGTGTCTAAACCAAATGCACGCACATATAGGTGTTGAGTTCTCAAAATGTTCTGCCTGTAGATAAAACAAACTTAGCCTAATTAATGATGTGTTCTTGATAATCTAGTCATACAAAACCAATTATGTTTTATTCTTAAAAGTTAAAAGAAGAAGAAATTAATGGTAATACTCACAAACATGGAAATGGGTGAACCAAAGTTCTACTCGAGCTTTGTGAGCAAAAAAATAAGTTGTAAATTAAAGTTAAAACTAGTTTTATAGGATTTTTTTTATTAGACAAAACTGTATTATAACGGGATTCTCGGTTATAAACTATAACTAATAATCAAAGAATTACATTTACAGGCAGAGACGGAACTAAGTGTCCCACATTGGGGGCACCTGCCCCCATTATTAAAAAAAAAAGTATATGCTATAATTATGAGTAAATTTTAATATCTAAATTATAATCTAAATGTGTTATTCCAAACGGTAAAACCCAATCATATGTCCAACGTCTCGCACCCCACTTTACTTTTATATATTTTTATATTATATAAACTCTATTAATTTAATTTAATTATATTAATTATAACTTAAATACATTTTTGATAGTATTATAACGAGACAAACATTTAAATATTTCAGTCTAAAAAAATTTGTAAGTATCAATTGTAATACATTTGAGTTGTTACTTGTTCCGTAAAAAAAAAGTTGTTACTTGTTACTTAAGATTTTTTTTAATATATTTATATTTGTATTTTAAGACACACTTGTATGAGACGGTCTTACGCTGAGACGGACATAATTTAAGAATTGTCATTTTAACACTTTGGGAGGGTTGGATATTGATTTGTATTAAGTTGTACTCCGTCTCATTATGCCGTCTCATACGAGTTTTTGTCTTAAATTTTTTATGTGCCCCCACCACTAAAATTTTATGGATCTGTCCCTATTTACAGGTATATTAACATTCAAAATCAATGGTAGAATTGGACATACATCCAATATATTCAAGGGGTGGTGTTTTTCAGGGGGAAAAAATTAAAAGAAAAAATTTTTATATATTAAGTATATAGGGTACTCAAATCCTATAAAATCAAGATAAAAGAGAAAACAGCCTCATCATGTACAAAAGCTTGGACAAAATGTAAGAAAGGGGATTAATGCACCAATTATGAAAAATGCAACGAAAATTATCGAGATAGTGAACCCGAATCCACATCTAAATACTAATTTTGATAATGTTGATGATTCTATTCAAGTGCGGATTAGTCCCATTGACATTATTTTCATTTTCGCCATCCATATATTCCACACTGCACAAATTGCAAAATGAAATTGAACGCCTTCCTTGCTACTTTATTTTGCACTGAATTAAAGAAACAATGGAATGTAACTTCCATGATGTAAACAATTTTTTTGGAGGATTCATGGTAATATCATAATATTCATTCACTGATACCACTGCTTTTATAATTAATATCATAATATTTGAACACATAATTGTTATTACATTATTTTATAAGTGTAATAATATCGATTGATAAATATTAGTCTACCTATGTTCCTTTTTATCTTTTTCCATTTAATCTATTCACACAAACTAATTTTTCTCATTTATTAAAGTATGAAAAGACTCATATACCCTTATATGGAGTAATATAATCACAATCCTATTATCTTTGGATATTGGTGAATATTAATTATATTGGTACTATTTATTAAGGACATTATTGGACGAACAAGGATAAATTTACATTGGAAATAGCCGAGTAAAAAATAAAAAAATATCATTTTAACTAGAATGAGACAATTAAAATAAAATGAAGAAAATATAATATTAATTTCATTCGAGACTAAACCTACATCTTTCTCATTATTTTATAGTATTATAAATCATATTTGAATTTAAGACCTAGAAAAAAATTGGTTGTTTACTTAAATTTTATTTCAAAGTCATATTTTCAAGTAGTGCCTATTTCTATTACCCACAAAAATCAGAAACCCCCGTCAAAAAAAAAGAGAAATTGAAACCCCAGTGGTTATAAAAAGCTTAAACTAACGCCGTTAGTTGACGTTTACTGACGAGCGTTAGTTTTTTTTTTTTTTTGACGGAGACGAGCGTTAGTCAAACACAAGGAATTAGGGTCAGTGAACGAGTAAAAGAATAGAAACAGAACGTGTAGTTAAAATAACGTCAGTCAAATGGTTCCATTCCGAGTAGAAAAAATAAAAAAACTAATACGAACACAACGTGGACTTTCTTTTCTCTCTCATCGGCCTATATAAACAGCCCTATAATTTCTATCACCACACCCACAACCCAAAATTCACAATCCCCCAATTCAATTAAAAAACCCTAGTTAAATTGCTGCACTCAAGATTATCTTGAATTGCAGCACCCTTAAATTAACAGAGTGAACTTTTTAAAAAACAGACTTCTTTAATTTTTTTTTGTTTCTCTGTTTTTTGAAAAAAAAAATGGAAATTGGGAGGGCGAAATCAGAGGACGGAAATGGAAATGGGAATGGAAATGGGGGTGTTAATCTTCCGATAGGGTTCAGATTTCATCCGACTGATGAAGAATTACTTCTTCATTACTTGAAAACGAAAGGTTTTTTCTCTCCCATTGCCCGCCACTGTAATTCCTGAATTGGATGTTTTGAAGTCAAATCCCTGGGATTTACCTGGTTTGTTCTTTGCTCCGTATTTACTAATTCGTTTATTTCTTTACAATTTTTAATTTTCCACAATTTGTTTAATTTAAAATTTGAATTTTCAAGTATACATTTGGCCATATTCGTATATATCTAACCATGTGTATTCTTTTATGGAGTGTTCATACTATGTGGAAAACCATATTTGGTGCATTCTTGTTATCATTTATTTGGAATCTTCAAATTTTAGTGGATGTAACTAGGAAAATAAAAAATTGGGCTTTCTTCAATTTCTGGACTTATTTGTTTATTTGTTTATAATATCTAGAAAACCATACATGGTGCATTCTTGTTTATTTTCATTTTGTTTAGATTCTTGAAAAATTAATGGTTGTAACAAACATGTCTCAACTTTGTGAGAGAATAAGAATCTGGGCTTTCTTCTATAATTATTATTATTATAATTTTGGTGTTAAATTTTGTCTAAAGTGCTTTTTGGTTTGGTAAAGGTGACTTGAAGGAGAAGAGATACTTCTTCTGCAAAAGAAGGTGCAATTTCTTGAAAAATTGCAGTAATACTTTCAGTACTGATTGTGGATACTGGAAAGCAACTGGAAAAGACAAGCAGATTACAATTCCAGGAAGTAATTTGGTGATTGGGATCAAGAAATCATTTGTTTTCTATCAAGGGAGAAAACTTAAAACTCAGTGGATTATGCATGAATTTTGCTTTGTGGGCTCTGTCAATTCACCATGTTTAACTAAGGTGTATGTTCATACATAATATAAGCATCAAATTATGTATCTTGTTTGAGATTTTTGAATATTTTGAGCTAATGGTGTTTCTTTTGCAGAGATTAATGATGCAAATGGGAGATTGGGTTGTTTGTCGCTTGTATCAAAGGAAGAAGAGGGGGAAAAATCAAGGGGTGATTAATAAGTTAGGTAAAAGCAAGAAATCGAGGGAAAACGAGCTTCGAGGTTCGCCATCTTCGTGTTCGAGTGAGATCACCGAGGATTCTTGTAATGACGACGTAGATCATGAAGCGAATAGTCGTAGTTTTAGCTTTTGAGGAGAGTTGGGACTTGTTCGACTAGAGAATTTGTTTTTATTCGGTTCTTTCTTACCCGATTATCCTAATTTGTTGAAGGGGTCGAATTTAGAAAAATGAATATATGAGTGACCTAATGAAATTGATTATCACTTATTACGTGTTGGTTCGAAATTTGTCCGATAAAATTGGAACGATATAGAGAAAATCGGTATGGCATGCATTAATTCATAACTTCCCAAGAGAAAAAAAATGCGTAACATATTTTGTGTGCACAGCTTGTAATGTGCAATTTACGTATAATATTTTTTAATAATATTAAGTTAAAATAATTAATATTGATCAATTAAAAATAATTAATACTATCGTATAAAAATACATTTGAATTTCAATTTGCCTGAAACTATTTGAAAAAAAAAAAAGAGTTGTATTTCTCGTCTTTAGATTCTTGTTCTACAATGCACAGTTGATTATTAGGTAATATTGTGGCTAGTTTACTTTTATTTTGTAGGATATATTCACATTGATGATAAGGTGAGTTTCACGTGTTGGGGTCATTTGAGGAAAAAAAAATCTTGCAATAATGAATTTCAAAACCATCCTCTAATTAAGGATTCATATCTTGCAAGTAATTCACAAATTACAAAGTAATACTATTAGGCTTGATGTTACTTTCCATCTCAAATCTCAATGAAAATACAGTTCTCACTAAACGGTTTCTTGCGGATGAGGATAAGAGAGAGATCAAATAAACAATAAACTAATTTAACTTGAATTTTGTTTGAATTGGTTTTAAGTACAACATTTTTTTCATATAAACAATTTGCAATTATCTTCTTTATAGTACACGAAATGATAATTTTGAACTAAACAACTAACACAAACAAACTAATATATTTTAATGCAATAACAACAAGAGTATAAAAATACAGAGAAAGCGACCCAATTGTCCAAAAAATTAGTTTACATAAAACTTTATAAATTTATTAAAATTTCATCTCGTGAAATACACCGGCTCGTACAAATATTAATATTGAAAAATTAAGTTAGCATAATAGTAGAATAAAGATGATGAAACTTTTGGTTGAATGCTAATTTCAGAACCATAGTTTTTTGCCCGAACATTTCCCCTGGAGAAAGGTAGCATAAGTTTTTATCAAAACAATCATTTAACATGAAAAAGCAGCACCCTTAATTACTGCCAGATTCTGTCGCTTATCTTGTTAATAAAAAGGCAATTGATTTTTTTACAAGAAAATTGGGAGGAAAAAGATGAGGCATCCGAAGTAACGAGGGTGTATTGTTGTATATATTTTCCCTACAAGAATTGCAAATACTTCAATTATACCGTGCAATATAAATATATTTTAAAAAATATTAATAATTCTATTAAAAAATATTAATTGATGAATATTAATTCGTTGTTTTTATTGAATAATATTATATTCGCATGAAATAATATTAATTGTGAGTAGACATGATCTTAGCCTCATAGGTCGTACATGAATTGCATATCATTACACAATAGTAAATTATTTATTTTAATTTTGAACAAATATTTGAATAGACATGGCTAGACTTATTCCACTAAATATAAACATTGTTAAACGTATATAGAGTGTAGTTGGATGGAGTATAAATTTAGCTTTAGAAAAGGCAAAAAATTATAAAGATCCCTTAATATGTGTGACCACAAGAAATATGACAAAATAAAAAAGAAAAAAAAATGGTGGTTAATGGCATCTGCACATGTTGCTACTTTGGTTATATTCAATTGGCATCTTCAATTCAACCAAGCGAAGAAAAGAACTTAATCAGCATTAATCCCCACCTAATAATAATATACTTGTTCCTTGCACACAATCATCCCACTTTCTTCAATTTCTATATTTTCTCTAAATTCAACACCTATCAATCATATTCACTTTATTCACATATAAAAAAGTTATACTATCATTTTTTTATTTTTAATGTATTCATCTTGATTGGATACTTAAAGGTGGTGATTTTTCTTTGATAATATTTCTATAAATTATATATTTGCGCATAGCATATTTCCACTTGACGTGATTAATCAATTATATTTCGCTCCATGTATAGTAGAGCGTATTATTCAACTGACGTGAGTAATCAATTATTGAATTCAAATTTACGTGAACATGCTTACAATGAATCAATTTTAAGTTTTTTTATATAAAAATCGAAACATTTAATCCTCACATTTCAATCATTTGAGTTGTGTCTGGGATCATTATTTGGTTATTAGTTATTGATCATTTGATGTTTGAACCCAAATTCTTTAAATATTGCATGCAATTTAAAAGAGGTGCAAAATTAAACACTAATCTCTCAGTCAATTAAACAATAAAACTAAGTTAGGTAATATGATTCTTGGAAATGGGATTCATGTTGTTGGGTTCAAAGAACAGGACAAGGTGGTCTAAGAAAATTCGAAAATATAATAGTATAATGTTTAAACATATATGTCAAAGATTCTTTTTGTCACCCAATTGAGCAAAGTTCTTCACTAAAATTTTCTACAATCCCAATTCAAAGAAACGATTAAACTATTTTTTTTTATATTCAATTGGCATCTTCAATTCAACCAATTACCAAGAAGAAGTGAACTTAATCAGCATTAATATTACACTTAATAAAACCATATTGCTACTTTACCTGTAATGGATCTGGAGTTTTGCTTTCAATGTTGTAGTTTTGTATTCAAATGTTATTTCAACAGCAGAAATGTAATTTTTGTTTGTTTCTAAGGCACATTTATTTGCCCAATTAAAAACACTTAATTTGTGTAATATTACAAGAAAAAGGACACTTTCCAAGTAAATTGGTAATTTTAAAGCTTGTAGATTAATTCATACTCCACTTTAAAAATCATTTTATCATTTCAATTACTTATATAAAATTCAATTAGAAAAATTTTGTAAAAAGATAATATTTTTATTTAATGGGGGGATTTAATATATAATACTTTTTTCTCCCAAAGATTAAAATTCTAATTATTTTTATCCAAACTTAATGGTAAAAATATTCAAAACACATTTTATTTTTATTAAAATATTAATAAATAATTTTTTACTGATTCATTACTTTTTATATAAAATATTAATAAATAATTATTTACCCCTTCACTTTATACTATTTAAAACTTAAATTATTAGTAAGGGAATATGATTGAGAGGTTATTGTTTGATAGTGTGTCTTCTATAATATTTTATAGATGGATTTTTTCTTGTTTTTAGGAGGATAATATTGTGTATAACGACATGACTCGTGAGATATATTATTGAAGAAAGCTGTACATTTTTATATGGATCCAAGCTAATATTATAAACCCATAAATAGTAGACCAATTAATATTATCTGTTAGAACATTTTTGTTCACGTTCATATAACTTCCAAATGAGTTGAATTTAGTATATTAAATTAAGCCTTTCAAATATTTTTAAATTCAAATGATAGGTACACCACTCCTTTTCAATAGATGCAACGCAGCCAAAACATGTATGTAACAACCTTTGGTCCCAACTCTTGACCAATAAAGTGTTATTTTTTTATTTATTTATTTATATATAGTTTTATTAATTGTTTATGTAATGTAGCTTCTTCACAAATCACAAGTGTGTGATCTCGTGAAGTTGTGGTATTACTAGATGCAGTGTACAGGACCATCTCGAATCTCAACTAGATAAACACCAAAATTGGATGGAAAAAGGCAGAAATAATAAATTAAAAAATCATTTTTTTAAAATAAATAAATGTATTAACTCCACGGAAATGATGGGTCTTGATTCAGAGGTGGTGTTCGAAAATAATCTCTATGCTCAAGTCAGATGAGATTACTTGCAAATTATATGAATAAAGCAATAAAAATACTTCATAGAATTAAAAAAGTGTATCTTCAATTATTTGGAGGCGGATATAATTTGGGTATACAATTTTAACATCTTTGGAAACCTATTTTTGTGATTTGTGCTCAATTTTCTCAATTCAAGACGAAAATAGGAATATAATTTTTATTATAAAGCAATAAAAATATTTCATAGAATTAAAAAAGTGTATCTTCAATTATTTTGATTAGATCTCAATTTAAGGATACAATTTATACATATCTGAATTCAAGACCTAATATTTTTTTTAATCTATTTAATGCTCAGATTTTCTTCTCAATTTAAGAAGAAAATAAAATAGGAACAACATATTCCTCGATTTAAATTTTGGGGATACATTTTATTTTTTTTTCAATTTAATTTTACATAATAAAATACAGTTTTTTTTATTAGTATTTGAAATGATAAAATATTTTTTAAAGATCATGCAATAGATGAGAGGTAGATCTATAATCCTCTTTTAAAAACTTTTTAGGTGTGCAATTTTTATAAATTTTAAATCACAATAATTCGATAATAAAGTAGGTGTCGCTTTTACTAATAAATAAACTTTTTTCAAAAACTTCGATAATAAAAGTAGGTGTCAAGACGCTTTTATGGGACGGAGGTAGTACATTTTATCTTGCATGATTTTTTATTTTTTTTTATTTACATGCTTTGTATTGATGAAAAAAAAAAATTAAAGACGCTTTGAATTGAGAAAAAAAAATTAAAATTGAACTTCAAATAAAGAGGAGTATTAATAAAATTTAATGAAACTTAACTTCTTTTTTTTTTTTATGTAAAAATTTCGCTCAATTTAAATGCATCTAAACAAGTGTTTCACGCAAGATTTTGATTAAACGATTGATATACAATAATTAAAAAAAAAAGAAAAAGGACCACATTAATTAGCATTTAATGAATAAACAGCTATGGTCAAAAATGAGGATCTTTGTTAAAAAATGATGAAATAAATTATATCTTTTTAGGAACGTCATTTGTTAATTTCAAAATATATACAAATGTAAAAATAACATCCTAACATAACCATTTTTTTCTATTCAGGAAATTATAATTATTTTTAGCAAAGAATTAATTACTTCCAAATCTCATTCCAAAAAATCTCATGTTTATTAGTAATTAATTAATTTAAGCGACATATATAGATTAATTAATAATTAAGTTTGTTAATTATTTATTGGAGTACGTATATTATAATTAAATTTAATCTAAAATATTTCATTTTTTTTATCACTATGAGTAACAAAATATTTCATTTTAAAAAAATGTACAAAATAATTAAATTTGTTAATTATTTAATTGGAATATGTATATTATAATCTTAAATAATTATATAAATCTATAAGTGTTTGCATTCTTGCATGGATAGAGTTTAATCCACACACAATCAGACTGTTTCAATTTTTTTTTACATTATAAAGCAAAATAATAAATTAAAATTCAACTTACATTATAATAATAAAATTTATAAAGTTTATAGTTTTATATCATATTATAAATTTAAAATTAAGTATTTTTTAAGTAATTTGATATTATAATTTAATTCTAAATTTTATATCATTATCATTATCATACTACAATTTTATAGGCGTAATATTTATATATTTATAATTTAAAATTTTTATAGGTGTAATATTTATATATTTATAATATTATAGTTTAAACTTAGGTTATAATATTATAAATGTAATAGTTTAATTTTTGCTTACAAATTTATTACACTTACGTAAAATATTTTTACATTTTTACAAATTTATAAAGTTCTATAATTTTTTATAGTTATTAATTACATTAAATTTAATTATAAGAACATAAAAATTTATATTAATCCGTATAAATTTTATATGTATTAATTATCGAGTGCTTGTAACATTTTATAATATTTTTAAATATTGAATTAATTAATTACTAATATGTTTATGAGATTTTTTGGAATGCGATTTGGAAGGAATTAATTCTTTGTTTAAAATAATTATAATTTCTTAAATAGAAAAAAGGGTTATGTTAGGATATTATTCTTAAATTTGTATATATTTTTAAATTAACACATGACGCAAATTTAAAGAATGTAACAGAAAATATAACATCATTGTGTAATAGGAGATCCTGACCCTGTCAAATGTCTCATTAGTAGAGGAGGAAATATTAAGAAGAAAGGCAACACAAACTGCAAAAAAGGCAAACTGCAGACACAGAAACTCTGATTTTATTAGAATCAATCAATCATATTTTAGCAGCCCCTATAATTTTCATTATTTTATTTTTTTTCTTAGCTGTAAAAATCCCACAAGTACACTGACAGAGTTACAGTAGGATTAAATTGTGGCGTAAATTGCTGATTTATGGGGCACTTTTATTATGGTCAAAAGACAGTGGGTTGCTCGTCAATTATTATTACTATTGTTGTCATTAGAATCAATTTCCCTCCCTCAGGTTTTCTACTTTTTCTTCTTGCATAATCCACACACAATCAGATGGCTTATCATAACAAACACGATTTTTTGTTGCAAAAACAGCAATCACAAGCAACCAATGTTTCCTGTGGTTAATCTTTTTTTGCTTTTAGTCTTTTTGTTATTTTTTTCTAATTTGGTGGATGATTATGTCTTAGATTGAGTTTCCTAAAATCCAGGATGTACCTTAACTTAGCTCTTACGCTCTCCTTATTACTTCCAATGATTTTTGGGGTTTTAATTTGAGAAATATTCTTGTTTTTTTCTTTTTAATTAAAACATATTCTTGATTGAGGCCGTTGTTAGTATTTTTAATGTAATTATAAATAAATTGATTAGAACAAAATTAAAGAATAGAATAGAGAAAATATCGCAAATGGTCCTGTAACTTTGCCCAAATTCATAAATGGTCCTGTAAGTTTTTATTTTATCAATTTTGGACCTTTTGATTTCAATTCTAGTCCTTTTCGTCGGAAAATAGCCGGAATTATGATGTAACATACAAAATAATGCGAAAAAAATATTGAAATGACGGGTTCAGTGAAGGGAAGAGAATAGTATAGTATAGGTTTCGACCCTCGTCTCAACGTAAATCACTCGAAATTAGCCACAATAATGAATGAAATTCGTGATTTTGAAGTTGCGATTCACAGTGGAGGTGCAATCAAAACACGAAATTAATTAAGGGTTTTTCTTCCTTGATTAAAGACAATTCAAATGAGAGTGGTGTCGACCGTTGACATGACCAGAATAGAAATAATTATATTGTTGTTCTTTACCCCAAAGAGAACTCAATTAATTATATTGTTACAATGTACAAATAATGTGTTTTTTAAGAAATATTTTAAAAATATACTCTTGATCTTGATTTCTTTCTCTACAATTTTTTTTTTGAGAAAATGACTTACAAAGAAAAGGTAAAGAGAAGTACAAAGTACAAATCCTACAGACGAAGAGAAGTACAAAATACAAATCCTTCAAAAGAAACACAAGTCCTTCAGGCGAACGATCGAAACACCGATCGGAACAACACCTACCTCGAACCAATCATGAGGAACAGAGGAGAGGAGAATCACAATCCAGTCCAAAGCACAAGGACAAAGGGAAGCTCCACACTAAGGCTTAAACCATGTCCGTAAAAAAACCAGGATTGCATCAATCAAAGCACAACTAACAAACCACCATGACCCAGAACTGGAAGAAAACAACAAAACAAAACAAACAGCACACCCAAAGAGGGAGGAAATCTCACAACAAACCCCTAATTAGGAGAAAGTAGAGAAGAGAAAATAAATCTAAACCCTAAAGCCAAAAAGAACAAAAGGTAAAGATAACACAAAATAAAACAAAAAAATAAAAGATCCATGGGACAAATCCCCAATTGCCGTGACTCGTTGGGGGAGATCGATCCGACGAACCCAAAACAACCTCTAACTTCGGCGCTCAATAACAAGATGATTGTGGACGGTGATGAGGAAAAAGGCGGTGAAATAGAGCGGTGAGTTCTTTCTTTATCTACAATTTTGATTATATATTACAATTTTGATTATATATGAAATCTCATATATGTGCAAGTCAGACTTTTTAGAATGGAAGAGTATATTCTCCCCTTCAATATATACTTATATATCAAGTTTCTTAATTTTGTTACATATCCTTATTTTCTAGTAATAATGTTCTACATAGTATTAATTGATTAGAGACTAGGAAACATTGGGTTGCACACAAGGATGTTTTAAATAATGAGTTTGAGGATATTTTTGGATTTCGTACTTCAATCATCGGTAATGTTTCAAAATCATGGTTTTAAGGTAAGATATTGTCTACCAAAGAAAGAGGGATTGCTTAGTGATAGTGCAACACTTAAAACCATTAATTTTTCAAGCATAATTAATGGATGTTTAGTGGGCATGTGACCTAGTAACATGGGGTGGGGACGTTTTCGTTTTACTCTCCTTAAATTTTTCTCCAAAGAGTACAATAGCATGTTCACGTAAATTCTTTTCTTGATAAATGATATTACCGGGTTCATCATTAAATTTTTATGACTATATAAATAACACATAAAATTAAATATTTTTTAAAGATATACTTCATATGTTATAAAATGTTATTTCATATATTAAAAGATAATATTTAAAAAAAAAAAAAACTTCATCCTGAATCTGATTCTCGAGAAATCTATTCATTTTAAAAGGGTATTTGTAGCATTCCATTAACCCCTCAAAATTCCTACATGGTATGTTTATTTCAGAATTTTTGGAATTTTGAGATCCCAAATAGAAACGGAGGGTGGGTGGTCTGGTATGGTCGGGGTTTCCTCAAATTCTTTTGTAATAATAATGACCAACTCTTATATGAATTTAGATGTATCGCGTCACTCATAGTGTTTTTTTAAACAATACAATTTGTTATCTTTAAAGCATATAAACTTTTTTTCCCAAAATAATCGGTTATTTTTTGGGTATTAATAAAAAAATTGTAAACAAGATTCATCTTTAATATAATAAAAAGCGCAAATTGATAAAAACACTATTTATAATCTTTGCGATGTCTTGGATAAACATGAAAGTCAAACCCACTCAAGAAAAATCATTTCGTGTATTGACAAATTTAAAATAAATTTTAATAGGAAATTTAAAGATTTTTTTTGGTTTACCATTACTTTCTTCAAATTCATTTTTCATAAACTTAGCCCAGCCAAAATAAAATAAAAAAGCCCAAATTATTGTGAACGGTGTACCAAGCCCAATGCTCTATCTAAGGCCCAATAGTACCAACGTATGAAATTTCCTTGATACGATAATTTCGTCAATCAAAAATCTCAACGGGTGCAAAATATAGCCGTTGTAAAAACCCTAATGCAAAAAATCAACTATGCACCTCTCTCAATCTCCATCACTAGCGTTATACGGGAAATCGATATCTTGTTTAATTGAAGGCTTGATTGAATCCTGAATTGTTTCTCTAACCATTTTTTTTCAACAAATTTCTGCATTTTTGCTGTTGTGTTTTTTCATTTTTCGTGATAAACGATGGAAACAGGAATTATTAACACTTCAGAGTCTTCTAACAAGACTCAATCGCGATCCCCGCTTCAAGAGCAGTCTTTGCAGAAAGGATATTCTTGGGAAAAACGTACGTTAATTATGTGATTGAATATGTTCATTTGTGCGTGTGCTTAACAATTTAGATTCTGATCTCTAAATGTGCCATGATTTCATAAATGATCCGATTTCCGGTGTTGTAATATAGTTTTTTTATTTGCTTGATCTTCTATTATGCATTTTCAATATATCATTCCTTTATTAAAATGCTAGCTATAATATATATCTCAATTCTTTTTGAGAGTTTTCGATTGTTCTAACGAATATGTGAATTCAGTATCTAAAGTTATTAGATTAATGATTTCAGAATATGTCTCTAGTTAGTGAACATAGATTTTTCTTTGTTGCATGCATATTAATGATCTGATTTTTTATTGGTTTATGATGTTAAGACTTTAGTTAGCGATTTTTTCAGAAATTTGGATATACATTCCTGCTTGTTGATCTATTATGCCTATCAATAATGTGTTACATTTGGTTATCTACAGTTGGTTCGGTCCATACCTAATAGATCAGCAATCAAAATTAAATGTGCACCTTACATGCCTATAAAGGTACGGAAAATCAGGTTGGCTCCTCTCCGCCTATGTTGGCGTACAAGAAGACTCCGCCTATGCTGGCGTACAAGAAGCTGCTTGTGAAAACCTCCAAAACGATCAGGAACTGGATTCTGGCCTTGGATGAGCCAGTGGAGGCCATTCAGTACGACATTTCGACATCTCACCGAACTGCCAAAACCCGTGGTCACATTCGCCAGGTTGATGTCGTTTCTTTTTTAATGTTTTTAGGAGAGAAAAATAAACATTGTGTTGTGTTGAGTTTCGTAGCCATTTAGATGGAATGTTTTTTGAATTATTGACACGATTTAGTATCTTCGTGACAGACTTCGGGGAGGAAATTAGACGACGACTACTGCTTGAATTTACTTGATTGGGGCAGAAGCAACATTCTTTCCATTGCTCTCGGGAACACCGTATATTTGTGGGATGCTTCGGACGGGAGTACATCGGTGCTTGTTACTGTAGACCAAAAGAAGGGTCCCGTGACCAGTGTCAAATTAGCTCCAGATGGGAGACATATTGCCGTTGGTCTAAACAACTCTGAAGTCCAGCTATGGGACTCCACAGCTAATAGATTGGTTAGTTTTTTAGATTGTGGATGGATTTAAAATTTATACCATCAGATTATTCACATTGATTTGAACGTGACCTTAATGTCTTCATATCTTGGCAATTGTTTGTTTCATTCATTGATTCTGAATGCAGCTAAGAACATTGAGAGGTGGCCACATATCGCGAGTTGGCGCTATGGATTGGAACAATCACATATTGACTACAGGAGGAATGGACGGCCAGATCTTTAACAATGACGTAAGAGTGAGGCCACACATCGTAGAAGCTTACCGTGGCCATCAACAAGAAGTTTGCGTGCTTAAATGGTCGGCCTCTGGCCAGCAGTTGGCTAGTGGTGGAAACGATAATCTTCTCCATATATGGGACAGTTCATTCAGTTGTCCGACACAGTGGCTTCACAGGTTTGAGGACCACACCTCTGCTGTTAAAGCACTGGCATGGTGCCCTCTACGGTCCCACATTTTGGCCTCGGGTGGAGGTGATCGGTGCATTAAGTTTTGGAACACTTACGCCGGTGCTTGCTTGAACTCTGTGGATACAAGCTCACAGGTCTGCACTCTTCTATGGAACAAAAACAATCTGCTTAGCTCTCATGGTTCTGCTCAGAATCAGCTCACTCTCTGGAAATACCCTTCAATGGTGAAGGCCACTTTTCGATACGCCTCGAGTTCTTTATATGGCTCAGGTACTGTGACATCATATCGCATGAAACTCGATTCTTGCGTCTGTTGTTTTTTATATGTTTATTCTTCTTATCAACAGAGTCCGGATGGATGCACGTTTGCATCTGCAGCAGGGGATGAAACTCTAACGTTTTGGAATGTTTCCGTGACGCCTGAAGTAGCCTGTGCAGACGACAGCTGCAGAGCCGTTCGCTCAGTTCAATCGTATTCGATAAGCTTGCTGCAGAAGACAGCAGCTGCAGAAACCTTTCTTCTTTCATGTAAAAAATAGTTTCATGCATGTTTACACATTTTATTAATTTGTTATTTTTCTTCATATTAACATTCTTGAAATAATTTGTAAATACAGCAAAAAGTTGAATAAAGTGTGGTGTAGTCGTTGAATGATAGAATTGAATCTCTCCATCTAGATACAATATAAGAAAGTAGTAAGTAATTAATTTGAAGATTACATGATTTGTCTGAATAAAAGATGAAAAAAAAAGTATATACTGTATAAGAAATTGGTGCAGAAGAATAAATCAATTAGAAGGTTCAATCAGATGGTGACCAGTAAAATCAATAATATTGAAGCTAATGTTGTATTCCAGTATCTCCACATTTTGTACTACATCAAATACCAATAAGTTCCTCCAGAATTAGAATTAACGCGGTGTCATGAAATATGTAAATGAAAATAAAAGAATGGTTTTAATTTAAACGATCGAGTGAAGCTTATTATTACCTGATTTAATAACTTTTAAGTAAAATGTTACCCTTCTTGTCTCAATTTTAAAAAGAAAAAGAAAAAAATCTAATTGAGTTGTATCAAGCTTCAAGTTATACTCCTCCCATTTATAATAATTTGATGTTTTGAAGAGGTAGATAATGACAAATTTGTCCTTGCTCTACAGGAATTTTCTAATATGATTATTGAATTCTCATAAAAAATAATTATATTCTTAAATATTGAGAATTAACCATTCACAATTTGTCTATAAATTTTTGTAATCATTTATACATTTTTATTAATTAATTACATACAAACAAATTGCTTACGAAAATGTAATCAATACGTAAATTTGTATGTAATGGATCACCAAAGAAACAAGGGGCTCAAAATGTTGGAATTCATCAAGGGTGTGTTTGCTTACAATTAAGAAACCGCAACAGCTGAAGCACCGGCGATTGGCTTTTTCAAATTGAATTCAGATGCATCTTCCCAAATGGGGTGTGGAACGAGTATTGGGGGTTTGCTACGTTATATGAGTCATCCTAGCTACAATATTTTATCATTATCGAATAACTTATAATTGAATTTGTGCGATGCACAATTATAGTTGAACAATTGTTTTAATAGTGAGTAATATGGTTTTTGAAAAACTCTTTAACAATAATGTTTTAGCTAATTCATATTTAATACACAATTTTAAATTAAATTCATTCGTTAAGTACTGGAAAATCTCGAAACACGCCGAAATGTAAGTGAAAGTAGATAACAACTATGGGTTCATGAGAAAAATGTAGTGTTAAAATAATCGAAGTTTAAAATGACTAATTGAACTCATGCGATGCACGATTGTAGTTGAACAAATGTTTTAGTGGTGAGTAATATGGTTTTCGGGAAACTCTTTAAGAATAACGTTTTAGCTAATTAATATTTAATACACAATTTTAAATTAAATCTATTCGTTAAGTACTGAAAAATCTCAAAACACGCCGAAATGTAAGTGAAAGCAGATAACAACTATGGGTTCATGAGAAAAACGTAGTGTTAAAATAACCGAAATTTAAAATAACTACAGATTCCGAAAAACCTCGATAAACCACTTTTTTTTTTTTAGTTGTGATCTTGTATTATAATTTATAAGTAACGATTACAATAAATAAATAATATATTCACGGAAAATAAAATCAATTAATCTCTCACCATCAAAATTCTTTTCTAACTAAATCTCAATTAATCGAGATTTGAAAACATCTTCTAATCAGCTAATATTGATCATGGATCCACATCCATATATACATATATTATCAAGAAAAGAATATTAGCAAAATATGATAAAAAAAAAATCTAAAGAATGCGAAAAAAATGGTACACGGATCTTGTATTATAATTTAGAGTAAAACTTAAAGTGAGCAATATATCATGAATTATATTATTTTATGCAAAAACTATCATATTATTTGAAAAAACTATCACTGTTTAAAAATATAACACATTTTTTAACAGTGATAGTTTTTGTGCATATCAGTTAAAGTTTTTATGCATAACAATGATAATTTTTATACATAAAAGTGATACTTTAAAAATCAAGTTCACGGTGAACTCAGGTTCACATAAGTTTTTGTCTTTAATTTATAAGTAACGATTACAATAAATAAATAAATAATATATTCACGAAAAATAAAATCAGTTAACCTTTAAATCTCAATTAATCAAAATTTGAAAACATCTTCTAATCAGCTACAGTAATATTGATCATGGATCCACATCCATATAAGTTTGTGTCCACCTGTGTGCATATGATCAAATTCGCATATATTATCAAGAAAAGAATATTGGCAATATATGATCAAAATTGTTATAATTGTTAATTTTTTTTGCTTTCTTCAAATTGATTTTTCATAAAAAACGAGGCCAGGCAACTCAGCTCATCAGTTTTATCACACAACAATATAACATAAAATCTTGAAGGAATACATAGTCTTGTTATTAGTTGAATATTTTATTTTAAAACTTTAGTCGATCAAAGTATTTTCATTAATCAGAACATCATTAATTTGAATTAATGGAACTAGCCGGGAATGATATAGAGTCCACCAGTGGACACTATAATTGTGCTCACCACCTACGTGACTGACTATGTGGTAGTGCAACATAAGAAAATTTATTTTTTTCCTTAATCACCATATATGTATATATTTAGATATTTTGAATTTCATTTAATTTTATACAATAATTGCACCATTTGCACCAATTTAGAGTTGATGCAATTGAATTTTTTTTTTTTCAACTTTTGTTTTTAGTTTTTTACCCGACTCGGACCCAACCCGACCGAACTCCGCCCGAATGGTTCATAGTTCACCCGACCCGAACGGGTTTAGTTTTTTTTTTTTTTTTTAGTTTTTTTAAATACCCGTTCGATCCGAACCCGGCCCAATTGGTTCATGGTTCACCAGACCCGAATGGTTAATGGTTTAGGGTTTAAGGTTCATGGTTTAGGTTTTAGAAGAACCATGAAACCTAAATCTAAACCCTAAACCATTAATCATTCGGGTCGGGTGAACCATGAACCACTTGGGCCGGGTTGGTTTTGGAATGGGTATTTAAAAAAACGGAAAAAAAAAAAAAACTAAACTCATTCGAATTCGGGTGAACCATGAGACGATAGGGCGAGTTAAGGCAGAGTAAAAAACTAAAAAAAATTTGAAAAAAAAAAACTGGAAAACAAAAGTTGAAAAAGGAAAACAAAATCCAATTGCATCAATTCTAAATTGGTGCAAATGGTGCACAAGAGAATTTGCCGAAAAGAAAATATTACAATTATGGTATAAAATTAAATGAAATCCAAAATATCTAAATATATACATATATGTTGATTAAGAAAAAAAAAAAATTGTTATATTTATTTCAAACCACATCGTCATATAGGCGGTAGACACAATTATAATGTTCACTGATGGACTCTATATCATTCCCGTGCAACTAGCACCCGTACTACTAGGGGTGGGCGGTACGGCATACCGAAAATTTTATCGCCATACCTTACTTTACCGAAATTTTTCGATCTTTGAAAAATATCAATTGAAAACCGAAATGAAATTTTGGCATGTAGAAATGTTCGGTATGTCAATATTACATAGTAAATACCGTGCAGAAATTTTAATATTCAATATATCGAAAAAAAATATTTATATCGAGAAATATTTTTTTTCGCATACCAAAATTTTCTAGATATTTTTATATATGCGAAAATTTCGATAAAATCGATATTTTTTCGATCTGATAAATCGCGATATCTTAGGTATTTTTTGGTATTTCCCCCTACGTACTACTGTTGCAGACCACAATACTGATCTTTAAAAAAGCCTAAATGGAAAAAAAACAAATTAATTTTGGTCCACTAATTTGCTTTTCTTGGGCCTAGAGGCAAGAAAGGTAGTATACCAACTTACCAAGCCTAGTAGAAAAATCAAGCCCAAAATGATGCACTTCGAAAAACAAATGAATGTACATGCATGACATTTTAAAGTATATTAATCTTGTGACAAAAATTTTGTATACGATGGTCTCGTAATTTCGTATAAAAGATAAGTCTCTTTAATTATATTATATGATCAATGATTTTAAAAAGAAGCATAAATGCAAATAACCTAAATAATAAGATCGGAGTTCCGTCTAACTTTTAAAGACGTATCACACAAAACTTCTTTTTTTATATTTCACTGAAATATATGGTCTGAATTTCTTTTTAAAGTCCATTTATCCCCATATTTACTCTAAGCAGATCGATTTTTGGATGTGGATTGAACTGTGATTTTAAAATCCACAATTCAAATCCCTCTATTCAAACACATCGTTAAGAATATTGACATATTACAGTTAGACTGATTTATACAAATTTGGACATATCACATGATATGTATTTTACTTACTACCATGGGCGGATCCAGAAATTGATGGAGGGGTGGACTAGAAAAAACAATTTTGATAAGGTTAAATTTTGCATCCACTAGATGCACCGTGCACTTCATAGTGTACTTTAAAATCATGCAATGTGTTTCACTGAAATATATAATTTTGGGTATTTTTTATTTTAAGAAAAATAATTTAATTGAATTAGAAGCAAATTGAGTTTCTATAGACTGAACTAAGAACTTTATTATTCAAATTAATTACATATAATATATATAATACAAAAAATTTAGAGACAAGTTGAGTTGGGCTTGAGCCTGATCAGCCCACCCCCTAGATCCCGCCCATGCTTACTACCACTGTCACACATTCTCATATCCAATTACGCCATCTTTTTTTTTTGTTTCTCATATATCTTTTTACGATAGAATATTTACATTTTCATTTATTTTCGTCACAATTCTATCATTAGAGTCACAATATAAACATACATTTAAGAAACTTTTTTTTTCAACAATTATTTTTTAAATTTCGGAGCCCCCTCCTCACAATTACATGCAAAACAAACGTATACTTGTCTTACACAATTTCTATATGTTTGAACGGTTGAAAGTCAACGCCTTATTAAGCAAATTACCTTCTTAATTTCCGACTTAATAATGGTTACGATTTTAAATTACGTACAAGGCTTTCAACTCAGTTGCCTTTGTAGAATTCGTACATATGATCTCAATGTTTGTCAGTTCAGGTTTTTTTTTTATAACAAAAAGGTTTTAATTTGTTCAAGTAATGTTTTCATTCAGACAAGTAATAGAAAAAAAAAAGTGTTCAGTTCAAGTAATTTGAACAAAATTTATTCACGACATTCGCATCGTTCTGAAATCATTATTTAACTAATTTTTTTAAACATTTTCTTTTCATTCTAGTACTAATACCAAACGTGACATGTCAAGCATTCATTTAATTACAATAAATATTAGTATCATTTTATTTATTGAAAAAAATTATCATTTTATATACTCAACGTACATTGATTGATATTCTAATCAATTTTTTTCCTCTCAAGATTGCAGTTTGCAAGTCATCCAATTCAATTGGAAATATCATTTCACGTGTCACGGTTAAATTCATGGAATGAGATGTATTTTCCAAAAAAAAAAGGGGGGGTTTAATTTCATCAAGTTTTTATAAATCTGAGCTAGATCTCAAATTAACTCACTTGCAATCTGAATATTCCTAATTAAAATTACTTGACACTTCAAATCAGTTCAAGTTATCAATTTTAGAAAGCAATTAGAAAATACACATATGTAACGATTATCTTTTTTTTTTTTTTGAAGCCAAACGATTATCTTTTATAAAGTTATTTCTGATCAAAAAAAAAAATCTTTTATAAAGTTATTCGCGATTGCGTAAAATGTACGCGTGACACTTCTCGTCAAACCAAAAATCGTAATTTAAGTCGAATTTGATCAAAATTTATATATAAACGAGATCTAGATTCGTAAAAGAAGACAGAAATTCAAATGGTTATAATTTAACAACAATTATATCGAGCCGCAATTTAACAACGTCATGAAAAGTTTGACCATGACGTTACCTGCATAATTGCATTATGTTTTCAAATTCAATTCAATGTTTTTTAAATATTGGAAATAGTTTAATACCCCACGTTGCTACCATCATATTTGAATCCTTAAAATATACTAATATAAATTATACTAATAAATAAGAAAATACAGAATAAATCAATTTATCCTTCCGTCCCACTATAAGTTTCTTACTTTCATTTTCTATTTGTCCCACAATAAGTTTCTCCTTGTATAAATAGAAAAATTAATTACATTCCCATAATTTTTATCTTCACTTTTCACACGATATTACAAAAAATATAACTCAATACTCCAATCATTACTCCACATATCGTTTTCCTCTCTTCCAATAACCAAAATTACCCTTTATTTTTATTATTTCTTAATTAAAACACCCAAAAAAAATAGAAAATTATAGAGGGATGGAGGGAGTATTTTTTAGGGTTGAGATTCAACATAAAAAAAAAAACAACAGTAAAAATTAAAAAGCGAATATTTAATTGGTTAGGTCTTATATGAGTGTACAATATATTTCATAGTGTATATTTAAAATTTACAACTTATTGCATTAGAACGTACAATTTTTTTTTATATTGAGTAGTGCAATTTAATATAAAATAAATTATACATTTCAGTATAACAAATTTTATATTAAAAAAAATACAATATAAAATGGTCAATGCACATAGAATGTAGGATAGAATGTGGAGGGAAAATGGGACACCGCACCGCATGTTGTTTTGGTCAAAATTAAGGTATAGCCAATAGGCATAGCATTGCATACTGTCTTGTCTCAGGATCTCAGCAATGTATGACTTTGACTAACAGATTTCCGGTTTAATCTAAATCAAATTTCCACGTGCTAATATTAGCAAGGTGGCATATTCTCAGGGATCCAAGATCCCAGCTTAATACTCCATCATCATTTTACTTACAAAAATATTGACATGTTTAATTTGATCACCTTCAAAAGTAATGTATATCCACATGAAGGATATCATTCCACATATTTAAGTATGTTGGTAAATGTGTTTTTCGAAGACAGCTTTGAAAATGTGGTTTTCACAAAGAGTTTAGATTCGATATATTATTCTTTCAGTTTAATATTTGAGTGATAAATTGATTTTCAAAATTGGTGTGAAAAAAAAAGGAGAAGGGAAGAGCAAGGAGACTTTGTCCCGTATTGAAAAAATACAAATGAAAAATTTTGAGTATATAAAGAGAAACTCACTTATAGTTTGTAAATTGCTACAAATATAGGGGGGTGTTTTCAATTTCTACACATGGATGTAAAAGTGCTTATTTTTTAAGTTGATGTGACTCAATTTAAAAAAAAAAACATTTTTAGGTCGTGTTTTGAAACACTTAAAACAACTTTCAGAAGCACTTATTTTTAAAACTCTCTCTCACAGCTTTTGAAAATAAGTGCTTCCTGTGGAGCTGTTTTAAGTGTTTCAAAATACACCCTTAGTCTATCACTTGTGTTCTAAAACACACTTATATAATCTTCCAACTTTGTGCGTTTGCACAAATTTTCCCTTCTGGGCACGACTTGTGTGTGAGTGAAACCTATGATGCATTGTATTGGTGTCGACTTGACAGACTAAAATTTGTGTTATTAAAAAAGTCAATATCAATTTTTGAAATTTAAACCCGAGCTAATTGCCCATTACACGAATTGAAACTTACCACGGTCCGTTAATTTTGCTCAAATTTCGTTTGTGTTCTGGTGATTTTTTCAATAAACATCTCAATTTTCCTCAACCGATGATATTAGCAAGTTTTAATATTAATATTGTTGCTCTTAATCTATTGTATCCTAAAAATCAAAGTGTTTTACGGTTCACTAGTATCATAATGTAGAACATATATACTAATTTGCTTTAAGAAAACTACATGTAACATAAACCTCAGATTATATTTCTCTCTAACTTTCAGTTATCTACTATGAAATCCTACTAACAATAATATACGAACATATGACTTGTTTTTCTGAAAATTTTCTTATTGGAAAGGATTTCTAATTTTTTTTTCAATTTCTTTTTGATGAATGGATTATGTTATTGAGTAGATCGTAGATGATGAACTTGGCGAACCTAGCTAGAACTACCCAAACAAACATAAAACTAAAGGTGTGGCGTAATTTGACGGTAGGGGTGACTTACTTGAATTGTATAATGGTCCATGTAGTTTTTTTTTTATTTGAAAAAGAAATGAAGTTTAATTGGATAAAACATTGGTTTATAATCCAACTTGAATGGTTTCTAGTAGGGGTAGGCACACGAACCGATATAACCGAACCGAACCGACGATGTTCGCTTAAAATAGTTTGATTATAACGGTTAATCGGTTCGGTTCGGTTCAAAATATAAAAGATTTTAGTTTTTAATTTTCGGTTTGGTTTGTAGGGTATAAAAATAGATCAAACCGAACCGAACTGATCGATATATATATATATATATAAATTTATATTTAATTTATAATTTATAATATATTAATAGTATATATGCAATGAGATTTCATTTTAATTTGTTGGAACTTTAATGAACTTGCTGATATGAACTCTTATGAACTATGTGTTTGTCTATTTAATTTAAGGTGGTAGTTCGTTTATGATTATGATTTTGAATTTAGTGTAAAAAAATGCTAGAAAAATTGCTGGAAAAAAATATTATTTTGTGTAGGAAAATCGAACAGATCAAATCAATCGAAATTTTAATTCGGTTCGGTTCAATTCGATTTTTGAATTAGCTTGGTTCGATTCGATTTTAATTGTTAAAATTTTGGTTATTTTGATTCGATCCAAAACTGCCCCAAAATCGATCGAACCAACCGAATGTTCACCCCTAGTTTCTAGGATAGTAGATGAGGTACAATTCGTACATTTTTCATTCTTCTTTCTGGGTTTTAATTAATGTTTTTTCAATAATACAAAAAATTGAGTGAATGTATACATTTTCTTTTAAAGCGTGCGTATGTACAAAATTAAGTGAGCGCGGTTCATCATAAAATTAAAATGACAAATATAACCTCGTTTCAAGAACTAAAGTTTTTGAGACAATTTTTAGAAAAAAATACAATATAATAATATTATTCTTTTTTTTTTATTTCATTTGATGAGGTTTTGGTGGAGTTTCGGATAACAAGAAGGTGGAAAGTAGTAGGCTTTTTTTTATCATATTATTATATAAAAAGTAAATACATTATGAAATACCGCAACTACATAAAGATTTATCAAAATAATATATGATTTGCTGATAATTATCAAAATAAGTTTTATATTGCATATTTACATAATTGTATAAATTTATTAAAGAGAAATTCTCTTGTGAAATATTGCACACTATGAATATATGCAATACATTAGATAATTTAATCAAAAAAACTCGCGGATCATGCGCAGGTAGGGTCAGATCGGCACGCGGGTCGGGTAGAGGCTGTGGGCTTTAGGTTGGACGATTTTCTGGGATGGTTATATATTTATAGAAGAATATTTTTATCAAATCCATATTGTAGCTTAATGGTTTGGGGACTATGATTAATATATTTAGTCGTAGGTTAAATTTTTATTATGAACATAATTTTTATATTATTTTTTATTTTTGTCATTTTTTTTGTGTGTTACTACATGAAAAAATTGTGATACTTATAGAAATAAAATGTATTACTACATGAAATAAAAATTACATTATTATTTTTAAAAAAAATACATTATCATTCTGCACGTGTTACTGAATGGATAAGTAAATGTTACTACATTGTTATACTGAAAAAACTTCATATCTTACATAACACGTATTCAAACATATTGTAACATATGAATGTTCATAAGGTAACATATGGGTCACATGTAACACATTGTTGTTCATATGGTAAAACACATGAGTATTCACATAGTATTCGCAATATATGTATACAGTGTACCATATTACTAAAAAAATATTTGTTACTACATGAACAAAAAGATGTTATCCTATGAAGAAAAATGTGTTGCCACATGAACAAAAAATCATTCAAGCGTGAATCTCAGTCCAAAATTACATATTTAAAAAACAACGTGAGAAGAGGCAGAAGGATCTGAAACTGCGTTAAAAAATCAAGAGGAGAAAGAAACGAAGGACCTGTAAATTTACAAGAATGAGAAAATTGAAGAAAGCGAGAAGAATATGAAAGAATCTAAATAAGGAAGATAAAAAAAGAAAAAGAAGAACAAGAGAAGATAAATCCTAGAACGCGCCGCTGTAAAAACCAACGAGATCTGATCTGTTATCAAGACGTCTGTTGCGACTTGCGAGGAAGAATAGATCCAGAAGAAAGAGAAGCGGGTCTGACCCCAAGAAATTAAAAAACTTAAGATTTGGGGCAAATTGCACATAAATTATACTAGTACTATGCAATATTGTAAGTTTTTGCCTTTATTAAATTGGATTAACTTCTTTTTTTCAATCTAATTGGTATTATATTATTAAAATCTGCTTCTGGCAATACCCACCAAATTTGAAGTGGAAAAAAATTTACAAACTTACTATTTCTTTAAATATTCTTCTAAAAAGAAAAGAATATTTTGCCATTATACACCTCGAATTAAAGCAATAAAATTCACTATCATAGTAATTTTGTTGTTTTACCTAGATGCTAAATCTCTTACTCCATTATAATACATTTCGTACATTACTTTAACTATTATTAAAAATATCCTAATAAGTGTTCTACGTCCAACAAAAGAATTATGCATCACGTAATTAAATTATTAAACAATGTTCAACCATATTTTAGGTCAAAGTATTGTTGGCAAAATTATTCAAACAACAACGTGGTATTCAACCGATGATCCTACTGAATGAATTGACAAACACAATTAAAATTTCTCCTACATTAATTTATAAATAAGTAAGTACCCCTCCCTCCCAATGTAATTTTCTTTCTTTTTTTTTTTTTTCTATCATTCCCATTTATCCTTCCATAAATGAAAAAAAAGTAGCTTCACTACGGCATTACCCATAATTATTATGCTCATTTTCACATAATATTACAAAATATGTCACTCATTACTCTACATACATTTTTCCTCTCTTTTAATATCCAAAACTACCTTTCATTTTTATTATTTTATTATTATTCCTTAATTAAAACACCCTATAGAAACATAAAATTTATACTGGGACGGAGGGAATATATTTTTTATAACGTAACATCACTCTTTTTCTTCACACCAAATACTCCCTCCGTCCCAGATCAGTTTTTAAAGTTGATTTTTACTCGCGTTTTTGCGAGCGAGTTTTGGTATGATAGATAAGGGTGTTTAATTACTAATAAAAAACTCGCTCGCAAAAACGCGAGTAAAAATCAACTACGAAAATTGATGCAGGACGGATGTGATAGAAGTTCTCCGTACGCAACATAACGCCTCTCGTGCGCGGTTGCAATTGGTTTCTGTTAAGCGATTGCGGTTCTCAATGTACAGAATTGTAGGAAAGAGGACCGGAGAGGGGATCCCAGTTTGACTAAAGCGAAATTACCTCACAGCACATTGAACATAAAGATCCGTCACTATAACAGCAGAGTTCCTTTTCAATTTCGGCGCACAACGTTAGAATTTTCTCTCATTTTTTCTCTCTCTAAACTCTTTTTCCCCCTAATTTCTTTTTCTCCCAACTGCTCTTTTGATCTTTTATGCACGAATTGGAAGTATCTAGACTTTGCCCATCCAATTTTGAGTCAGTTTATTGTTCAGCTTTTTTCCCCAAAGTCGGGGGTACAGGATTTTTGGAGTTGAATTGATAGTTCGGAGATGAAATCGCCGCTGAAATGGAGGAGTATCGGGCTCAATAAGGGCGAACCGAAGGGCAAATGGGATCATAATTATTCGCTGCCTGTTGATGGATTAGCTCAAGCAGCGAAGGTGGATCTCGCTTAGTAAATTCCTTTATTTTCATTAAATGATGTTTTTGACTTTCCGTTTTTAGTATTACTGCATCTTAATTAAAATTGTATGTGTGATGGAATCGTGGTTCAAGGATGAATTTCTGCAAACATATGGTGCATTAGTGTTGATGCCAATGCTGATGGCTCAGTTCAGTAAGTAGATTACTTACGGGTGAATTGTGTGTATTCTGTAGTTTTTTAGGCGAATTTTGCATCTGTTTGAGAGATTGTGATTTTGAGAAACATGAATTTCATCTAAATTGTTTCCTAAGTTTGGAACTGAATCTTATATGTATTTGACCTAAATTTTTGGTTAGGTTGGTTTAACTTTTTTTTTTGATGTTTTGTGAATTTTCATTTTTTTTCTTTTTTATTTCGTGCTAAAATTGCGTGCCTATTGTTGAATGTTCTTGTTGCAGCTGCTTTTTTAGTCAAAAAATATTTCTGATTGATTTTCCTGATTAAGTGGTGTGACTTAGCCTGGGTCGTTGCATTTCCCTTTGTTTCAGGATATGAAAGACATGAGAACGTGCTATGATAGCTTACTTTCAGCTGCTGCTGCTACAGCAAACAGTGCTTATGGTACTAGTTTGATTTGATATAATGGCTGAAGTTAAATTTCCAATAGTGAAATCTCATTTTGGAGGATAACAATGACTGACACTGGGTTGCAGTTGTTCGTTCAAGGATCTTTCAGTAAAGACTTAGAACCCGTTTGACTGAGCTCATAACTCCTTAAAATAGCTTATAAGCTCTCTAAAAGTGTTTGGTAAAAAAAAAGATAGTTAATATCTTATAAGATCTTAAAATAAGCTTTTTACTGTAATAAGCTCCAAAAGAATAAGTATCCCACCACTTTTTTTTCTAAACTCTTCTTAGCTATACTTAAATATTACTCCCCCGTCTTGTTTTTGATTGTTCAAAATCCAAAAATGGATGTCCTTATTTAGTTTTCCTATTCCATAATGGTAAAAAAATAATTTTACCCTCTTAAATAAACTCCTTATAAACATCTCTAAATTACATCTCATGCCACTAATATTTACACACAAAAATATATACTTTTTGTCTCATTCTCTAGAAAGGACCAAATCACCCCAACCTCACCGCTAGATATATCAGGCCTTATTTTTTTGTGAACCCAACTGCATCTTCTTTAAGTTATAAAAATTGCCTAGATGCTTTGTTAACAGAAGACCACATCGTAAGTGAAAAAGAAATTTTAGATCATTCACATAGGTCTCAGCTTGATTGTACCTTTAGGCTAAGTTCAGAACTGATAATGGACCTCAGAGGTATTGACTGTGACCCTCTTGTTTTGTTTTTATCGGAGAGAATGTAATGATGTACTATAATATTTCTGTCACTAAATACTGTAATTTCATCATCAATTTGGTTTTTTTCTTCTTTCAGAATTCTCAGAGTCATTGCTGGAAATGGGGAATTGTCTACTTGAGAAAACTGCAATGCATGATGATGGAGAAAGTAGTAAGTGAGACAGTTTATTCCGTAAAAGTTCTTTGGCAGCATGTTTTATAACTCTTCAATTTTTTTCCCAAAACATAAATTTAGAGATGCAACACATATCTTGATCCAGTCTGCTAGTAACTGGTTTTGGTTTCATTTTATTGTAATGATTTGAAGAATAATTAACTTCTATATATATTCTATGGTGTGCAGGAGGAGCATTATCCATGCTAGGAAAAGTACAGCTTGAACTTCAGAAACTAGTCGACATCTACGTGAGTATATATTATTTTGCCAATGTTAGTATTTAAGAATATTCATAAACTTGATTGTAACTCGCTGTTCTTTACTCTTCAGCGCTATCATATCATCATGACAATTACGAACCCGTCAGAATGTCTACTTAGTGAGCTACGGAAAGTGGAGGTTTGAATATAAGTCAATAATATATTTGTTGTTCTTAATGAGATCTGTATCCGAACCTCAGATTGTTAAGCTATTTTTGATATAACAAATTGCGTGATGAACATATAACTTTTCTTCATTCGTCTTGGTGAAGAATGCTGTAGTACTGTTGTTGGATTACCTCCATTTTTTGTGCATTTGTTTTATTCCACTCTTGTGATGATCTATTTTTCGCTGGTACAGGAGATGAAGTTGCAATGTGACGAAAAAAGGTGTGGTGGAATTTCACATTTTTGAACAAAATATTATTTCTCGTGTTTTCTTTCATTGATTGAATGCATGATTTGCAGAGATATGTATGAATACATGGTGGGACAGTTTAGAGAAAAGGGAAAGTCGAGACATGGAAAAGGGGAGACTTTTAGCTCGCAACAATTGAAACTTGTTAGTGACGAATATGATGATGCTGCAAAGCTCTGCATTTTCCGTGTAGAATCACTGAAGCAAGGGCAGAGCCGGAGCCTATTGACACAAGCAGCTCGTCACCATGCAGCACAGGTTTTTTTTTTTTTTTTTTTTGTTATTTTTTTCAAGTTTGATACATTCTGCTAATGTATTTCAGATTTTCATGATTTTGCATTTGTTTTCTGTAAGCAGTTAAATTTTTTTCCGGAAAGGATTTCATTCTCTCGGAGCAGTTGAACCACATATTAGAAATGTTGCAGAAAAGCAACATATTGATTATGAGGTTTCTGAATTGAATGAAGGACAAAAAGATGATGATGAAGGGAACAGTTTTGAGGGTAATGATTATGGAGAATTGAGTTTTGATTATAGGCATGATGAACAGGAATTAGACAATCCTGCGTCAGGGAACACAATGGAGGCAAGTTCTTTTAGCTTTTGGTTTCTTACTTTGTCTTTTCATATTATTTACACCTTTGATATGAATTACAACACTTGGATTAGTTATTCTAATTTTCCGTTGCTTGCTTTATCTTTCTGAATTTTTATTCTCTCTTACTGTTGTGCTTCTTCTTTATCATCGTACATTTTTTTGGTTGTCTTGTTGTACTGAGTGTTTGTTTATGGATTGGAGTGGATTTCAAATCCAGACGGGATTTGATGAATAGTAAAAAGTGTATTTGAATTTTGTATGTGTTCGAGGGTTTTATCTACGCTACCCTGCAGGGCACTGCCCTGCCATGCATGCGGTCAACACAATAAAGCACTCCTGGGCACTGCCCTGCAGGGTAGCAAAGACAAAATCTGTTTGAAAGCATCGATTTTGTAGGAATTAAAAAGTACGTGATAGTTGATTGATTGTGTATTGGAAATTGTGTGTAAAGTAAAAAAAGGAGAGAGAGTGTTGAGTTAGTAGTTACGTAGATAATAATAATAATTAAAAAGTGGGTGATAGATGATAGATAGTGTATTAGAAATTGTCTTTGAAAATAGGAAAATAGGTATATTATAGGTATTATAGGGTATACCAAAATCCGGATAAACAAATGAAGATTTGGGTTTAAAACAAAGAAAGTAGGTGGAAAGCTGTAAACAAACAAAGACCTAGAGTTTTCTGTTAGTAGAATTGGGGATGAAACATAGAACTGCATTAATGATTATTTCAGCTGACATTATTTTTTTTGTCTACGACATGGAACTGTATTAATGATTACTCGAGCTGACATTAAATTTTTGTGTCTCATAAAGTATGACTTTTTGCATCTGAATAGGACTCTTGTTCTTCGTCTTCCAAGTGAAAGCTTGCAACATTGTTACTTTCGTTTTTTACTTCATTTTGTTTCAGTTGGGACAATATTTCTTTGGGGTTCTTATTTCTTAAGCTTAGTTGTTCCACAGTTTATTACTTGCATGTATAAACAAATAACTCGAGATCTGAATTAATGCTGTCTACGTTTATGAGTAAACCTGTGTATGATTCTACAGAAAAACACATCTTTCTCTTTCTCAATTCCCCAGAATTGCTAGGATTGCAGTTCATAATAGTATTTAGCTGTACCAGAGTGTGTAAATGCGACTGGTTGCGATTAATAAATGTCTAATTCTTAATCTGCTTATTTCCCCTCTTTGCACTTGCTAGCCCAACTCTCTCTCTCTCTCTCTCTCTCTCTCTTTCACACACACACACACATACTCTCAAATATTGTTTTGTTCTTCATTTCTCTTATCTATATTCTCCATCACATGGAATATGCAGGTGGATCAATTTGGTGCTTCAAGTGCTCAAACATCAAAGGTAAAAGATGTTGATATGCAGATAAACAATAGCAAAAACCAGGGGGATCAAAATCTTACCCAAAAAAATCGAGCAGGCAGTCACTCTGCTCCAATCTATCCAGAGAAGTTCGATTTTTCTGACAAAATTAAAGAGATGAGGATTTCTGCCCAAAAACTTAACACTCATGTACTTCCCACTCCAGCTGATGCAATGGGTTCAATCGCAAATACTTCTACTCCCATTTCGACGACTCTACAACCTCTTGGGATCTCAAAGAATCTATGGCACTCTTCACCCCTGGACGTTGAGAAGCCAAAAAAGTCTCAAATAGTCGTCGAAGAGAACAACATCAATAAGCACTTTCTTCCACCACCCCCTCTAACAGAAGTGGCTGCAGCCCCCCAAGTTGATACTCGAAAAACTGTAAGGCAAGCCTTCTCCGGTCCAATAACAAGTAAACCTTCGTTTAACAAGCTCGTGTTACCCATCAGTGGGCCCACGGACCCACCCCAGTCAGTCTCTGGGTTGCTTAATCGTGCACCCGGGTCTCACCCCTTACTAGTAAATGTGCCTCACAATGCTTCAACTTCCCTTGTAACTTCACCCAAGATAAATGAGCTTCATGAACTCCCTAGACCCCCCTATTCTTTCAGTTTCAAACCGAGGCATTCTATTGGGGCCCTTGGGCATTCTGCTCCACTAGCTCCACTAGTAAACAGAAATCAAGAAGTATCTCCAACAAATAGGAATCTTCTCAGGAAATCTGCTGAAGGGACTGCACTTCCTATCCCACA
Organism: Stenogyne calaminthoides; assembly: GCA_037126765.1. Classification (NCBI taxonomy): domain Eukaryota; kingdom Viridiplantae; phylum Streptophyta; class Magnoliopsida; order Lamiales; family Lamiaceae; genus Stenogyne; species Stenogyne calaminthoides. Next base: position 2,381,555 of record JBBCBC010000011.1, on the reverse strand, counting down.
ATTAACTGTTTCTAGAAGTTTCTCCATACCCTCGAGTAGTCAGAGAGCAGCAGCTTCCGGAAAGCTCTTGGAATCTTCTAGAATTCTGGAGAGTACAAATGAAGTTGCTTCTCCTCCGTTGACACCTATATCCCTGTCAAATATGAAACCGCCAAATTCTGGGCAGATAAGAGGTAAGTGAACTGTTATCACGATGTTAGCTCATCTCCACACACGCACATATACTATTTGTTTGACTGATGCTCATGTGAAATTGATGATTTTATCTGAAAAATCCTCACAATTCTTTTGAATTATTCTCGGATTTGGGGTTGGGTTTTGGTGTTCATCCTTTTCATTTTAGATCGATAAATATCTTTCCCTGGTTAGGAAGAATAAGAGGGTGTCCCTAAACAATAATTAAAAGCAGCGTATCAAAGAGTTTGATGTTGTATTACTGTATTATTTGTTTATTGTAATTGTAATGATTGGATGATTGTGTGTTCTATTGAAGTAGTAAACCGTGAAAGTGAGAAAAGTAGGAATAAAAATAATCTTATCTGCACTGGAGGGAGTGCGGTTGAGAAAAAAATGGTATATGTAGGGTTTAGAGGTATTTACGAGGAGGAATGTATTGAGTTTTTAAAAAACGAATTCAGTATTTAGATTTTGAAATTTGAAATCTGGTTTCTTAATCCCAGATAGCCTGATATTTTTAGACAAATTCTACTTGTGTCATCTTCTGAATTCAGATCTCAACTTCAGTGAATGCAGGTGGAAGCTGAATGTTCGTTCTCTCAAATGCTCGAAGAAATGTTTTATGTTTAGGGAAATTTCGCCAGTTTCTTGATGGGTAAATGTCTGTACATATAGTCATTTTTTTGGCGCTCATTCCGTTTACTGCAGTTAACACTCCCCTTCTTCAATCACTGCATCTGGGAGCTAGAACTATCACAATTTTGCCGTTTGTAATGCTTTGAAATGTCGTGCGACTTTTTTACTTTATTTTTTATTTGTTCGTGTAAATGTTATTATTAGATAATGAATCAAGAAATCTTGGTAGCCGAACTTGTGATAATTGTTCAAGATTTTTAGTAGATCGTATAGGGGTAGCATTTAGAATGCCCAGAACATATAAATCCTATTCTTTACCTACTCAAAAAAAAAGAGTCAAATTTTCATATGGGGACAATCAACTGTCTAAATAGCGATAAAAAAAACACATATTTCATAGATGTATAAATTTAGAATCCAAGTAGCAATATATTATAATCTTAAAAGTATTTAATCTAAGCAGATATATCAATCTGCCATTGAACTTCATCATCATCGCCTTCATCCAATCTCTTGCTAGTCGTTGAAACTTCACAATTCCTTTTACCATTCTTCTTCTTCTTCATCTTCTTCCCCTTGTCTTTCGACCCTTTCTTCTCTTCCTTCAAAATAAAATTTGTGAGCTTCTCCCTTATATCAACCTCGGACATAAACCCACAAGCAATACAATTCAAATTGATCATCTTCGAACGCTTGATAACAATCTCAGTTTCTGGGTTCCCACATTCGTAGCACTGCACGAACTTCTTGATGAAGGTCTCAAGAACGGCGGCCAGCTTTGAAGAGTCGTGTTTGCCATTGACAACGGCGGTTCCTCTCTCCTCGTGGAACTTGGAGAGAGCTCCAAGTTCGCATCCCATGTACTTGGTTATGTAAGAAGCAGGCCTTGTTAAGGCCTTTGCGATATCCGCCATGTTTTCCACTTTTGTTTTGATTCCGTTTCCGCAACCCTCGGTTTTTGTTTCCATTTTCGGCATCTTGTACCGGTAGAAGGCGTCGTCCTTGTTACCCGAACCGATGTTTAGCAGAGCCATTTTCTGTTTGATGAGTCGTAACATGCAATTTATTTTGAAGGTATAATTAAGGGTGACAATACGTGTTTTCATATAATATTTTATGTCAACACGACGATAAGATTGATTAAACATGAGCAAGGGAAATTGAGTAAATATTTTTATTTAAAAATATAATGTACATTATATCATTACTGTTATTATTATATACATAATAAAATACGACAAGAAAATTAATAAAATCTCAATAAAACATAATAAAATCTCCAATAAAATTACAAATATCAAGATGTATGTACAATTGAAACTTATTTTTCTGAATTTGACAAGTTGATACAAACACCAAGAAAATTTAGTGTTCTCATCATTTTGTCGACACAAACACACGATAAATCAAAACATTCACCCACAATTTCCGTTAGTATTCAAAATTGCCACCAGTAGGTCATGTAAAATTAAGTTGCTACTGGGACTAAATTTCAAGTTTCGTCTATTGATGAATTAGTTTATTAGTGAAAATTTAATAAAGCAAAATAAGCAAGCAACGAACTTTGTTTACAGAAAAAAGTGATAATAAACTTATAAGCCATCAATTGAGTATGCAAACGCCCTATGACGTATTGATACGAAATTATTTACCACAATTATAGTCTAGATATTCAAAACCGGAATATAAATCTTTGTGGAAATACCTTAATGAATGCAATAAGGGGACAGACGCAAAAGGCAAAAACTTGTGTTCAATTGGATTCGTAAATCCACTCTGGTTCTTCTACTTCTTTTTCTCATGGGATATTGAGATGGTTGCAAAATAGATATTGGATTTAAGAATTGGGGTTCGTATAAGAATTGAGCAATGTTATTTGATGAGGAGAATTTAAGACAAATTAGATGAAGAATCATGTACCCACCTTCTCTCAGTAATAAGGCTAATTAAGGTATTTCGGATATATATGCTTGATATTGCTTGATATGGAAGAAATCATAGCATAGGATGTTTACAAGATCTTGGAATATTCATGTTTGGGAAATCATATGGTTTGATTTGATATTAATTTGGAAGATCTTATTTGTGCCCTAAAGTAACTCTAATTATTGTACGATCTTGGGAAGGAGTTACTTTCACTACCCCTAGCAGGTTAAAAAATAGTGATTTTTCAGTGTTTTGATTATTTTTTGGTCGATCGATTAAATTTTGGTGTATTTTTTAAGCGTCTGATATGTTATATTGAAATATTACAACTTATTTCGTTGAGGAATAAGTCTAAACATGTTATATTAATAGTTGCGCGAATTTGAAGGGTAAATAAGTTGTATCTTTCAATATAACAAGTGCGAATTTGGATTTTTTAAAAAACGCACCAAAATTTTTAAAAAAGTCAAAATCAAAACGGGGTCCGGATGAACATGAGACAAAAAAATTTAATCTCGGATTAAAATAGGGATAAAACTAAAAAAACTCTTTGATTAAATTGATTTTCGCTTCTTTATATATATTTTTCTAACAAACATTATCCAATATGGGCCTGAACCCAAACCCAAATCTGCAGGGCCGGCCAATTTAATTGGACTCCCAAAAAAAGCCCAACGTAAATAATATGTTGAGATAATTTCCGGATAGAAAGAATCTACTGGTAGAGAAGAAGTGTGGATATGGAGATAATGCAAACAACTAACTGCTGTACCTCCCGATCTTTGATTCAGCCATCGTTTCGCCGGAAATTCAATCGTATTTCCACCGGAATCCTAGATTGTTCTCGAGTTTTTCCGTGCTCAATTTTGACTGTAAAACCTAAAGTTCAATCGCGCAATAAGCTCGTTTCCTTTACCACTACTCTTCGCGCTACCATTGAGAATAGCACTTCAGGTAATTACCAATGCACAATAATTCCAGGTTTTAGTCGCTGTGTTAGGGTATTTTACAGTTATGAAATGAGTATTATTTTTGGTAGAAATGGAATTGGTGGATGATTAGATAATGAGGATGGAGACCAATTGATATGGGGAACCTATGCTGGTGATATGATGTGGAGTCTGAATTATCTGTTGATGTCAATCCCTCATTTTTCAAGCATAAATTGAATTGTTTAGTAATTTTGATATTATATCAATCTCCTTCAAAGCTGGATCCTGTTGAAACTTGAGTGACTTGGTTCTTTTGTTAGTTTTATCTTGCCTATAAGTATTGAATAGAGCTTCATTGGTTGACAAATTTTTAGGACAATTGTTATGTATTCATGCTTGATGACAAGTTAACCAGTCAAGCTTCTGTGAGATTCAGCGGTCTTAGAATTTCAATTAACATCACAGTTTAAGCTGGAAATTGTCGATGCAAATACATAGCTTTTGTTTCTTAGACATTAAAATGCATTGTAATTATGTTAGAACTTGTTTGAAAAATTTAATCAAGTTTGCGGCGCAGCCACTGATACTTTTCGGTATTCATACATAAAGATGCAAGAGAGAGCTGATGCTAGTTTATTCTTTGCCTTCCTTTCTTTCCAGACTCTGTGGCAACAAAGGCGGTTGAAAATGATCAGTCTTTAGTAATCAAAGTGAGTTCTAGATTTCTTGCGCTTTGAATGCTTATACTGTCTCATCCTGTTTGAGTCTGATTGAAGAACTAATTTAACTGTTCAGTTTATTTCAGAAGAGGGCATCAGAGATATCCCCTGACTTGAAGGGAACTTGCATTTTTCTTGTTGGTGAGGATATTCACTATTAGCCTTGCACATCTATCTTTTCATTCAACTTATATTTTGGACCACTTATCCGAGTCTGCAATGCCATGATCTCTGATACTACAGGTATAAACAGTTCCTATAAATCGAGTTTGGGGAAGATTCTAGCTGATTCATTACGATACTATTATTTTGATAGGTAGCCTACCAAGCATCTAATATCTGAATTAGATTTATTACTCATGCTATAAGAGTTGGGTTTAAATAGTGTGATTCCATTTCACAGTGATAGTCTAGTGGAGGAAGCTGCTGGAGGAAAATCTGCAGCCATATCATCTATAGAGAGTGATGAAGAGGGATATCTTGCATTAGAGGTGACTTTGAGTAGTTTTTGTTTTAACGCTAGATCCGTTCGTGCTAATTTGCACCATATGCAAGTACTAAAGTAGTCTTGAATTTTAATTATAGACAGAAGTACTGAAGCAGTTATCATCAATGGGCCGGCTTGTTGTTTGTGCTGGGAATGGAGCTGTTAAATGTTCAGAGAATTTGTAAGTGATGTAATGTGAACCTATCACTTCTTATCTTATTTAATTGCATTGCATGTTGCTTTTGATAGTCAATTGAGCACTGTCATTTAGGGCATTATTAAGACACGGGATTTCAATTTGGATTGATGTACCGTTAGACTTGATGACGAGAGAGATAACAGAAGATAAAATTCAACTCTCTGCTTCTGATATGCCTATCTGCAAATCTTCTTCAGAGGTACGTTGGATCATGTCTTGAATTTTTATCGATTTATGTAGATATAAATCTCGCGGAGCTGTTTATATCATTATCAGTGTGTAAGTATCACCTTTCTTGATTTTCCATAGGTTATGGATCAAGTGGCTATGTTGTATAATAGTGGGCGAAGTGGATATTCTACAGCTGACGCAACCATTTCACTCCAAAGTGAGTCTATTATATATATGAAGCGTTCACTTTTTCATCTCGTAACGTTTCTCAATATTTGTTGATGGAATCTCTCTCTGTCTGGAGCAGAAGTGGCTTCTCAGTTGGGTTATGATGAATTGGATGCCGTGACATCTGAGGATTTGTGTATGGAGGTGACCATCTTTTTTCCTATAATTTTTTTTTTTCTAATACAATGGTCAGGCTATTTTTTGAGAACTTATACTAATATGGCAGTTGGAGTTCCTTTATAAAAAATTGCAAATAAATTCATGATTTTTGACACTTTTTGCATTTTAATCATGATCTTTTACCTTTTGCAATGTCATACAATGGCACCTTAGCAGTAAGGTGTCAGTAAATAATCATGTGATATGGCATTATAGTAAAGTTGCAATTAAAAGTAAAAAGGTTGTGAATTTCATTGCAGTTTAACACTAAAAATAATTTGCAAATTTTTTATTTGCAACCAAAGTTTTACAAGTTCCTTTTGCGTTGAACAGGTTCTGAAAGAAATAGAGAAACTGATGAGATCGAAGAAGATGATGGAAGAAGCTGCCAGACCATTTTAGCCTGCAATTGCATTATATTAGTATTAAGAAGAGGTCAATTGTATGAACTTAAATCGAATCTGCGTACAATCAGTGGATGGCAAAATAACGTCCACTAGGTTGGAGCCCATAATGATGAACATGTCAAAAAATCTAATTTTATGTAAAAAATCTAAAGTAAAACTTATATAACTTCGATTCATTTTTTTAGTAAATTTGTTTACTATATTTCATCTCAAATTTTAAAAAAACGGTTGCATTTTTTTTTTTTTAATATTTCACTTTTCTGAAATTATTTCAAAATGGTTTCGTTGCTACATTTTTTTAATGTATATTTTTCAGAATGTACTATTGAAATTCGCATAATAAATAATTATATAATCCATATGATATCGTAAGAAATAAAAATGGAAAATATATACATCGATATTAGATAAAATGTTGAATACTGTAAAAAAAAACTGTAGGTGGTTTGATTTTTATCCAATCAGTTGAAAACACGACTAATTTAAGTATAGTTATACGAATGTTCTATATTCTCGGAGCCCATCGAGTGGAATCAAATATCTTGTTCCACTATTTTCACACGTTTCAGCTGCAAATTATTATGAGATGTGAAATGAAATAATACAAACCCGTGAAATCAGGTAACATGTGATTTATTACCTCATTGTCAAATTCAAAATAGGGCGAGTGGGGAGCAAAATCGGTTCAAGACACATGGTTTGATTTTTTCTATGATAAAAAAAACTATTTAATTTCCCTTTAAAAAAAAAACTATTTAATTGAAATTTTCTAATTAAAATTATTATCAATATTGCAATTGATGTTTCATTCATGAAATTGAGGGTTGAGTGAGTGCCAGAAAGATACTAGTTTGGGATCCATCGCTGTTTATGAGCAAAAAGGGATAATTTATTGAAATGCACGAAATCGTGATTAGGATTATGAGTTTATAAATAGCTTTAACATAAAAATAAAAATTATTTTTTGTCATAAAATTAATAATCATTCTTTTTTAGTTAAGAGAATATATTTTTTTCTAATTTTACTTTTTTTTTATGTTTTAATTATTTTAGTTAAATCTACTATATATATCTCTCCCATATTAACATTATTTCAAATTTCAGATTATCCTTGAATTAACCTCATTATTATCATTTGGTCAGTAAATATCGTTTCAGGTCCGTCATCACCATTCTATCAACCCGCACTACCACTATCACTATCGTCTCATAACTTATTTCAATCCCGTCTACCTTATTTTAACCTTTGCATCATCATCATTCCAAATTTCGTATCATAATTTAATTCAACTTGTACCATTATTTTTAAATTTGTACCAGAATTTAATTAATTTCATACTACACTATATTAACCCCGTATCACAAATTTTTTTAATTTTTTATTAACTTTTTTAAGGGTATAATTACCCAAAAATTAATTATCTTGACTAAAAAAGAATGAAATAAATAACCTTGATAAAAAGAACTTTTTAAATGAGAAAAAAACAAAAAATGAGAGTTTTCTCAAATAATAATAATGTCACGAAGATCAAGAAAATAGTTATTAGGGATGTAGAATAATGAGCGATTGCCACGTTGCTACATTAGCTGGTAACAATGTTTCAACTTTCAACGTGTCAACATGAAAACGCATGCATCACTAGCTAATTATTACCTGAAATTTGGATATTAATTGAAGCATTCTTTGTTACCAAAATGTATACTCCCTCCTTCAGTGCATGACGCATCTATTTTAAAATCATACATTTTATTATACCCAATTATGTTATTTATTTATTTTAAAATATATAATTAATTTTTTATATTAATAATTGTATAATTTAATGTAAACAAACGATATATTTTTAATGCAATAAAAATAAATTGTATTTTTTAAAATACACTATAAATGGTACGGTGCAGTGCATACAAGATTTAGTCATAAATTAAGAATTTTTCTATAAAGATAAATTAAACAAGTAAAATTTCTACTATAATTTTATTTAATAATTTTTACTATGTTTTAAAATATAATTAATACATAAAATTATATTAATAAATTAATTATAAAAAAGTTATTTTATGTAGAAATAAATTTATATATTTAAGATAATTATATAAAAAAAAAGTTTATATAATTAAAAGGGAATGTGTATATTAGAGTTGAATTTTCTTTTCTTTGTTAGTGTTAGGGTCATAAATTTTACTCTTGAAGTATGTAGTATGTTTTTTTCGAAAGGTAACCACGTAGTATGTTTACTTGAACTACAGGTGGGTCTTCTACTTAATTTCAGTATAAATAATTTTATTGGGTCAAAATTATTTTTTAAATTATATTTTCTATTTCTGTTTTTCTTTTTAAGATAAACAGTTCCATTTTTCGGTCAGAAAAATGCTCCTAATGATAATGAAATGTATATGCTCCTATGATTTTGATCTCAAAGATAAGCTTTAGCTCGAGGATTATACTATTTGGACCAATTCTTGCGTGACACCATGTTAATGTGTGCAATATTAATCTTCAATATAAAAACTATAATTTTAAAAAGATAAAGTATATCACATAAAAAAAAGGTATTATTCTAAGGTACAAAATTGAAAGATGATATTTTTTCATTGAAAATAATAGGATCACTCAACCAGGCATGGCATATGCTAATTGCATGAGAATATCGCCCTTCATTGTATTTGTGTGACTGCTTGTTACATTTTTAAGTACAATGAACTTACCTACACGAATTAATTTCTTAATTAAAACTTATGATTCACAAAATAATTAACTAACAACTACTATAATTTGCAGTACTAGTACACGCTAGCTAGTTCATATAGATAGTTGAGGCATCAAATGTACGTTACCTATTACATTAGCGTGTGATTGAGTAAGTCGATTAATTAAAAAAAAACCATACGTTTGTAACAAGTGAATTTGTTTTCTATTTTTTCGTAGTTTACGAATATAAGATATGACAAAAACTCGTATGAAACGGTCTCATTCATAATACGATGTACAACCTAGCATAAATCAACATACGTCCCTCCCAAAGTGTTAAAGCGTCAATGTTCAATTATAATCCGTTTTACTGTGAAATCGTTTCACGCAAATGTGCCTGATAAGATATTGGTCAAGGCATGATCAATGCTGCATTGCTGCCTGATAATGAATTGTGCCGAAAATATATATGATCTCACCATATAAATAATGTTCACTTAAGCTATTCCACTCGTAATTTATCACATACTTATAGTTGCAAGTTGTACGTTACCTTTTTTCAATTAGCATTATTGTAGGATAATGGATTAATTTCGGAATTAGTGTTATATAGAATATTTTTGCTGTTCATCTGATTTGCAACTATCATTTAATCATAGAATAACTAATAGTATTATTTAAGGATAGATATAAAATATAAACTAATTGCACGATAAAATTGAGTTTTATAAGAAAGTCTCAATTTTACTTCCCTCAAAAAAAAAAAAAGTCTCAATTTTACTCAAACCAATTTTAAGAACATATTCAATTTTGAAATTAAAGCATAGAGTTGAACAGAAAAATGTAAAAGGGAAAAACAAAGGACAGAGTGATATGGGGCGATCAGAGCCCCATTTTCCATTCACAAAGGCCCAACACGAGATCAAACTATATATACAATGCTATATTATATATATAGCCTAAACCCCACATCCATTTTCATTTTTCACTTTTTGCTATTCGGAAGCTCGCATTCACCAATTCCATTTTAATCTCAACTCATCAACAATCTGATTTGGATTCTCGACGATCAGAAGATTTGATCGGTGACTCAACATCGCCATTACGGTGAGTCGGTCATTCGTTTTATGATTTAGCTACGAATCTTCTTTCCTCCTTTTCTGAAATGGCGGAGTTAAAAATACTCTTTTATTTGTTATATATTATTGTTATTATTTGTTTAATCCAAGTTGAATGTGTGCCGTAGAAGTTTAGCTTTTGGGTGAGTTATCTTTGTTGCTTGTTGAGTGATCATTCCTGTATTTCAATGTGGATTTTAGATAACACAGTTTCTGCGTGAAGTACGATCAACTAAATTGGTTCTAATTTATTCATTTTACTCGCTCATTGCATTTGAAAGTGGTGGATGATAAAGAGACGCATCTCCGAAATTTCTATTAATTGCTTGAAAGTATCTTAGAGCTGGAAGTCAGATTATTCTTCTCCTTTCCGTAATTTTTTTAGATTTATATGCATTCGTAGTTTTGTCAGTATACCACTTTTACTCTGATAATGCTGAGGGAGTATCTTAATTTGTTTGGTTTGCTGCATTTTCTTTCGCAAATATTGTATCCTTGGGTAGGTAGAGTTCTGTGTCACTGAGAAAGATCATTTGGTTTCTCTCAGGTAATAATCAAATCAGCTGTTTGCCTTTTCCAGGTGTTTGGTATTGCGTTGCTGGAAGCTACTAGTTTGTCTTTTGAATAGCTCGTTTTGTGCAAATTGAGAGGAAAATTGAACCTAGATTGGAAGTTTGATGTTTTCTACTTGAGTTTTTGTTTATAGTCCTTGGTGGAACATTTTAGAAGTTTCATCATTGTTGGATTGTTTTTACAAAGAGTCGCATTTTTATTGATTTCTGCGTATGAGCAATACAAAGTTCATTTATCAAGATAATTTATAAGTTTATCCTTAGTTGGTGAGAGATGGGATTACCTCAAGTTTCCTCTAGTGAAACATCCAAGGGAAAAGCTGGACCATTAAGCACATTTGTTCATAGTGTGCCACAATTTGGTGGAGATTCAAAATATTATTCTTTGGGAGATTTCAGGTGGAAAAGCACCACGGGGTTCTCAGAGTCTCCTAATCAAATTGAGGGAAGGTTTACAAATGCAACATCTAATACTGTTGTTGCAAAGGTACCTTTTGAGGAAAGGGATAACTCATCAATCCCTGAAAGCAGGAGGATTATTCAACCTCCAATTTCTAGGATTGTTGGTTTTGACTGTACAGAAAAAGATGTGGTTGTTGGCACACCAGATTATCGCCACTCTCCTGGTAACAGCACCTCAAACAAGACTGAGTCTAGTGGATCACATGTCAGAAAGCGAATGCTGTCTCCATTGACTAAATTACTTTTGCCTGAGAAACAAATCGGTGATTCTTTAGATATAGGAAGCAGGAATTCCTCAAGTAGTTACCATTCCAGTAAAGTCATGCGTGTTATTTCTTCGGTACAAGATTATAAGAAAGCAAACATTGGTGGAAAAAATTACTCTAATTGCACAGAACTGCATGACAAGCTGAACGAATATTGCAGAAGCACCTCAGCGTTCTTCTCTGATGGCCCTGTGCTAGGAAATGATCAATCGTTTGAATCAGGTAGTGTTGGAATTCACTCTCTGGCAAAATCAATTCCTACTAAACCAATATCGTACCCACTCTCTTTCTCTCCTCTTGGGCCGAGATTTGGACGGGTAGATCCTGTAAGGAATGGCAATAAAGAGGAGATAATGAAGAAGGGTGCTCATTCTCTTGATGAGAACACATCAGGAGTGATCTTTTCCTCTAAAGAAGAGGAGTTCAGGATCACTAGAATACTGAATGAAGATATTGACATTTTTCAAAGTGAAGCCCAATGCTCGTCCTTAGAAACTAAAACTGGAAAGAAATGGCCTTTCTGCCAGAATCTCAGAAGTGGAAACTGTGAAGAATTAGGGAAAAACTTGAGAGGGTTTCCCGTCAGGAGGTCGTTGGTTGGATCATTTGAGGAATCTCTGCTCTCTGGTCACCTTCATTTGGAAAATGTAGTCAGGTTATTTCTTTTGTTTCTCTATCTTTGTTGTTTTCTTGTCTACTTGTTTCATTACTCAATGATAGTGTTCTATATAGAATGACATCAGTTCTTTTCTTTGAATTTTACAGAAAATAGATGGTTTTCTTGCTGTGCTGAGCATAACAGGAGGAAATTTCTTTCCAAAGTCACAGAAACTTCCATTTTCAGTGACAAGTGTTGATGGAGACAGCTATTTATTGTATTATGCATCTATTGACCTTTCTGGTAAATCACGTTCTAATAAATGCAGGGATGAAAATGCCAAAAGCATTCTTTGCCACAGCGATGCACAGAGTGGCAAGAACCGTCACCGAATCCCTATGAAAGGACGCATCCAATTGGTATTTTCTCTCTCTCTTCATCCTTCTGCTATATGACATACTGTTAATGTTTCTTGTTCTGCCTTGTGGCTATTTTTGAGATTAACAGTAGGATTTCCATCTTTTGACTTTCATATGACTCTAGTTTAGTTCTGAAGAGTTCCGCTGAACCTTTGCTACTAATGTCTGTAAATGACTTATATATATCCACTGTGCTGAATCACAAGACAGGAGTGTACTCTGAAAGCCCTATTGTAATGTTATATAAACGAATATGCTCCAAAATATTAGTTCAAATGAGGTACCATTAGTATGCATTCATATTATATTGTTGGGATTTCTTTCATCAGCCCAATTTTAAATTTGTATACTTTTCTCAAGCACTTGTGCATTTGTTGTCTACATGCTTCAAGTATGTGCACCAAGTATGCCAGTGGGATTATTTTCCTCTTTTTATATGTTTTCATGGTGCGTTTTTGGCTCTACTTGCTTCGGTATAGGCTTGCGGTAAGCATTTGTTGGACCATGTCGCTGCATTTTCTCCCTGATATAATTGTATTTTCTTCTTATGCACTAATCAGAAAAAACAAGTTAAGACTCTTGATGTTGCAAATAATTTCATGGTATGCACTTCAATTCCCATATTGTGTTCTCTCAGGTGTCAACTCTTTTTATCTGTAAAAATAAGAATCTGTGAGTAGCATGCCATATTTTGATTGTTCTTTGTCAAGATTTCAATAATTAAAAGAATGATTGATCCACAGGTTCTGAGCAACCCTGAGAAGACACCAGTACATACCTACTTATGTAACTATGACTTGAGTGATATGCCAGCCGGTACAAAGGTGAGTGCAAGTTGTGCGTGAGTATAAATATATTTTCAATTACATTGAGAAGTCACAGCTTGTTCTGAGTTCTGTTATTTAGTCTGAAAGAGTTGTGGCAGTGGTTTTCAATTTGTGATACAGAATGACAGCATGCATCTTTTAATGGAGGCAAAGAATAAATCAAAGAAAACAATTTTCGTAAAAAATGTATGGTAGTTTAAGAGATTAAACATATATGTTAGTGATCTCTAGTTGAAGCATCATTGATATTAACCAGACGAGATGATAATACATAGAGAAAGATAATGCCATGTTTTCAACCTGTACTTCTCATTCAGTTCAAAATTTTATTCATTTTAAAAAGCTCAATATCTGGATTATGCAGCTAAATTCAAACGACTCTAATTATTTCGTGTCTTTTAAACAGACATTCTTGCGTCAGAAGGTATTCCTTGCTTCCTCAGGCCTAGATTCCGTTTCTGAAAAGGAGGAACATAAAACTTCAGGATGTAATTCATGCCAGAATGATGAGATGGACGGATCCCACAAAATCGACATAAAAACCGGACGTGCTTGTTCGAGGTTGAAGGTGAATTGTAATGGTTTTGGTGCTCTACGTTATGCTCTTCACCTACGATTTGTTTGTCCTTCCTCCAAGAAAAGTTCAACATCAGCTGCAAAAGCAGACCCTTTAGAAAGAAATCAAATAGACACCAAAGGACAACGAAGATTTTATCTGTACGATGATTTGAGGGTCGTGTTCCCTCAACGCCACTCCGATGCAGATGAGGGAAAGGTATATATTTACCTTTATATCTCTTCACCTCTCAGTATGATTATATTAGACTCGATTTTGAAATATACAATACCCGATTAAGACTGTGTGCCTGCTCGAACCATTTTTTTTAACTGGCATTACTTAGGGCTCGTTTGCTACCATGTGTGTGATAAGGCGGGATAATGTAAATAAAATGATTATTTAACACGTAGTAGCATTATTATATTGTTAGCTACATCCTACAAGCGATAACTCGAGGTATTTGTTATCTCATGTTTGGTGTTGTGTGATTATTAGATGTGATAAGATAGAAAACGTCAATTTTGTTCCTCATTCAATTTAAAAAAAAAGTAGAAATTAGGGGATAGTAAATTAGGTAAAAGAAAGTAGAATTTATAGTTTGTCCCATGCATGAGGTATTGAATAATACCATGGGGGAGGTGGGATTCATAATACATTAATACCTTTTGGGTTTAGACTTTATAATAGGTTGAAGCAAACACTAGATAAAAGGGATAAGGCATCACTACCTATCTTATCACCCCTAGCAAATGAGCCTTAGTGTAATTTGGTTCAGTCCCCCCCCCCCCTCCGTAATCTGAGTTTTGACTTCTTGGGTGTGGTTTGACGATGTTTGTACGCATTGCAGTTCAACGTTGAATACCATTTTCCTGAAGATCCGAAGTACTTTGATATCAGCAGCTGAAGTATTCTCCCCTCAAGAATATGGCTGCTCTGCTTTTAGGTATATGTACCTTAAGCCACTCCTCTCTGTGGTGCTAAATATAACCTGTAAATAATTAAGACGAAATGAAACAACACGACAGTTAGTCTTGATATTTACGAACTCATAATTACATCGTCTCAATGTTATTATTAGGTGTAGGGGATCGGGATTTAATCGTCATTTTAACATAGTCAGAATTTGGTTTTTCTCTGAGTTGATAAGTTGCTAGTTAATTTTTTTTCTGCAACCAAAGAGGCTGGAGTTTAGAGATGTGGTACAATAATACAAGAAAACTGGGGATCATATTTCTGTGCATCTGTAGCTTACAGATTCGTCATCCATGAGAATTTTTTTCTTTTACAAAAATGGTTATTTTATATGCGTTTATTGCACTTTTTGTTTTCTGCAGTTTTTTATTTACATCTTAGTAAGAAGAAGAAAGTAAATATTTTGTTGATGTGTTATAGAGGGTGCAATTTAAGAAACTTTTTAATTCTCCATTGCTGCGTTTCAAAAAATAAAAATAAAGATCATATAAGTAAGTTGATGTTTTAGGGTTAATTATACGTAAATAATTTTGTGTTTTATTTTTAGTAAGTTTTTTTTTTTATTAATATTTGATTTAAAAGATATATGTTTAAAACTTTTTTTTTTGTCCTTTTCTTTAGACGATTAAATAGTCTCAAACGTTAAGTTTTTAATATATTTATATATATATATTTTGAAATAATTTTTAAAAAATTCAAAATATTTATATAATAAAAAAATATTAAAAATTAATTGTAAACTTAGATAGTGAATTTAATATTGATTACAAACACAATAAATATTCTTTAAACTAAATAATTTATTTAAAATTTTAATTGAATATTGAAAAGAAATATAAAATCTGTATATAAATACAAATAATATTTTTTCCAAATCAATTTACAATTAATCTGTCAAATATAAATAGAAAAAAAATGTTTTATTCATTTATGGCGGTTGTTTCTATAAATTTTAAGAAATCAAAGTAAATGATAATTTATGCCTAATCTACAATTTTTTTTTTTTTTTTTTGGTTTTTTTAAAAATATATACGATATGTATATAATTTAAGAAAAATCAAACTAAATAAAATTTTAAATTTTAAAATTTTAAAAATATGTAAAAAATTTAATAATAAAATTTAAAATTTAAAAATATTTGTAAATTTAGAATTTTATATAATTCTAAAAATATTTTTTTAAATAAATAATTTATTTAAAAATTTAAAAATTGAAAAGAAAATAAAATGTATATAAATACAATTTAGATTTTTTTTTTATTAATTCAAATATAAAACAAAAAAAATAAATTTTAAGAAAAAAAATATAATTTATTCTAATCTACAAAATTTTAAAATATATACGATATGTATATAATTTAAGAAAAATCAAACTAAATAATAAATTATGTATAATCTAAAATTTTAAAATATTTGTATAGAATCTTTATATAATTCTAAAAATATAATAAATAATAATTTAAGTAAAATTTAAAAGATAAAATGTGTATATATTTAGAATTTGTTAAATTTTAATTTTTTTTGATGAAAAATAGTGATGTGATTGTATTGAATTTAATGAAAAATAGAGGTGTATCTTTATAGGAGAGGATTTTGAATTCAATTTTTAAATCTCAAATTAAAATGGGTTAAGTTTTTTTTGAAAAGTCCTAAAAGAATTATGAATCTAAAAAACAAACATACCCTAAAGCTCTGCAACTTATTTCGTGTTTGATATAAAAAAAATATATCTCTTTCTCTACTACCGTCGGCTACTATTTTGAGTGTATTGAGAGAATAAAAAGTAGATAATGTGAGTGTATTGAAAAAGTAAAAAGTAGAGTAGTAGTAGGTGGGAAATAAGGTACATAGGATTAATAAGATTTCAAAATCCTTACTTTAAATCTCAAAAAATTGGGGTTTGAGATTACAAAATTCAAAGTCCGGCCGAAATAGTCGAGAAATTAAGGACGGTAGTATTGCATGCTTCATTTGTGGATAGATAATGGAATATTATGATGATACTTACAAAGTGTAGAATTTTAATAGAATCTAATGATATATAATCATGATAGAGATTATTATTATGAATTGCACATGAGATATATATACTTTAATTCATGTATTTGTATAAGATATAGAATTAAAATCTTTAAATTAGTTAAGATTTTTTATTGAAAATTCTAAAATTACTCTAAGAATTATGAATTATAAATTAATAGAAAAAAATTTGTGTTACGGTTCACAAACAAGAACAAATTAACATCTACTCCTTTTCAAAGTGTCAAAACGTCATTACCAAACTTTAATATTTTAAAATAATAAAATAATTTGTGATTTTTTAAATTAACACTATATAAATTATAAATAAAGTCTTAAAAATATTCAAAAAAAATATAAAATTTTATCAATCAAATAATAATTAATGTAAAATCTGAAAAATCAAACAATATAAATAGTCTTTATATTAATTATATTTTTATAAATTTTAATTTTAAAGTATTCTAATAAACTATGAATTATAAGTTAATTATATATATTTTTTTGGATAGTTTGATATATTAAAAAATTATATTAAATTTATTTTAAAATAAATAATAATTTATATTTAGAAAACTTATTTTTTGGGAATTGTCTGTTTCTATCTAAAATGATGTTACTAATTATTTGTTACTTAAATATCAAAAAAAAATCTTTTTTTTCACCCATATTTTAACAAATAATAACCCTTTTTTTCCCACATTGGTTTTATAATATTTTTAATTCCATTTGGATGGAAAACAATCAAATCTTGAAGGATTAATAAAGGACATACCTTCTCTTACGAAATGATTTCTTTTTAATCAACATACGCTCTTACGATCACCATTCTGAAATTTATCACGATGCTTAGCTTTTCTTCTCTATTTTGCAAATCAAACTCATAGATTTGATAGTTTCAATTTAATTTAAAGTCAAATTACCTTCAAAAAACAAGTTGATAATGTTTTGGCATAATTCATCAAAAACTAAAATATTCAAAAATCAAATAATAATTAATGTAAAATGAAAAAATCAAACAATATAAATAGTCTTTATATTAATTATAAATTTTAATTTTAAAGTATTCTAATAAACTATGAATTATAAGTTAATTATATAATTTTTTTTGGATAGTTTGATATACTAAAAAAATATTAAATTTATTTTAAAATAAATAATAATTTATATTTAGAAAACTTATTTTTTGGGGACCAAAAACTAAAGGTGGCAACCACTTAGTTAGAAATGAATGAGAAAAAAATCTTATGGGACCAAATTTTTTAAAGACATGGAACCAAAAGTGCAATTAACCCCCGTTTTTTTCACATTGGTTTGATAGGTTCTTTTTTTGGATGGATGATTGAAATTCATGGATTTGACAAATTATTACAAATACTTAGATTTGATAATCTAATTTAAAATGGAGTGATTTCAAAATTCAAATCCTCATCAAAACCTATGCATTTGTGAAATCTCTCTCTACCCCCCTTCCCTTCACTCTTATAAAAACTCAAAATTTATGCGTCGAATTTGAAGAGTATGATTTGAAATCCATAGATTTTCAAATTCATCCATCCAAAAGGAGCCTTAGGTAAAATACTTTAAATTATTGTAAGAGATGAGTTTATTTCTTCCACGTAAATAATTTTTTTTTTAAGTAAAAAGTATTATTATTTGATGCAAAGATATATATTCGTTACTTTTATCTTATTACGGTCTTTAGACGATTCAACTAAGTTTTTGCCATGTAAAATATGAAATACCCTTAAATGAGTATTTGGCATGTAAAATATAAAATGCCCTTGTATAAAAAAAAAAAAAAAACCAGATGGGTTTTATTAATTGTCAGGTTGGGGATTGAAGCTCATGTCATAAGTCAGTCACATGCTTTGTCCTCGTGTGTGTTTTTATAAATTTTGCTATATTTGTGATGCAATTATTGCGCTTCAAATTTTGACAGAATAATTGGAATTTATATCACTTTAAGTAACTCCTTGTAGGCGTAGCTGAAGCACTTGGATTCCTTAGTTTCGATTTAATTTATGGAGATATATTAAAATGAAAAATAAACTAAATGCTAATTCAGGAAATTGTTTGATTCCTTTAATGTGCTTCAGGTGCACCGTTCAATTCAAGTGTATTTTTGAGACGTTCAATTTATATTTATTGAAAAAGTTGAATGTTTCAGTAAAACAAGTTACATGCTTTAAAAATACACTTGAATTGTACGGTACATTCACCTGATGCATACAAAAGTTTGTAGAAAGAATATTTGAAGGTAAAAATATTATTTTCAAATAGAGAGACTCGTACTATCTGTTCTTTTTTTTTTTTAAAATACTCATACTATCTGTTGGAAATTAGTGTTAATTTTCTTTTAAAAATACACAATAGTATGTGGGAAATTCAGATATATAGTCATCTGCAATAATAAAAATTGCAGAGTACTTCTGACATAACAACCACTGCACCAAAACAAGTAACAAACATTACATTACAATCTGCTGGTTTCATAATTATTATGTATTCACGTTTATTCAAAAAAATAAAAATAAATAATTATGTATTCGCAACACTGAAACACTAGCCATTAATTCTGATTTCTCTCAAAAGCATGTAATCTCCCAATATCTGCTTTTACCATTCTGTCTTCTTTCTACCCATTATTATTATTTTTACACTGACATTGCATTGCATGTCTACATCAAATTTCTTGTTTTGATAATCTAATGTTAAATGAATTTAAAAAACAAATTAGATTAAACGTATTCTATGTGCATACTTACTATGTCCAATCCTAATTAATTGTCTGTTTCTATCTAAAATGATGTTACTAATTGTTTATCACTTACCTACCTAATCATCAACAAAAATTACTTTTTTTTTCACCCATATTTCTAACAAATTATAATAACCACCCTCTTGTAATTATAAGTTTATAATTTTCATATAACAATACAAAGGAGGAGGAAGAGGGTCACTAGTAGGCTTATGACAATCAACATAAAATTTTGTCACATCACCATGTGATCATGAGTTAATTATCAAATTTTGTTTCGAGTTTATCCCAATTATTCGGGATTGAAGGTTCAGTAAAAAAGAAGAATACTATTAAACAGTGATAAATAAGAGTATAATAGTATTATATCCTAATAATCTAGTTTGTACGAATGGATAAAATGGAGCAGATAATTGGGTAAGGAGGTGGTAACTCTTAACATTTTCTTTTCTTAATAACTTACAAGCCTCGATCCTTTTTGGTAACAAGAACCCACATGAGAGTATCGTTATCAAATTACTAACTTAACATTAAATTACAACACTAGGACCATCTAACCTTATCTCAAAAACAAGACCACATTTACGTTTAATTAGGTCTAGAAAAGGGTGATACAAAATTAAAGAGTATGTCTAGTGTGAAAATTTTCATGTATAAAAATTTATAAAATTGTCCTAATCAACCATCTACACCCTAAACACTAAATAATGAACCCTAAATTATGACCTTTTCGGGCCGGGTGAACCATGAATCACTTGGGCCGAGTGAACCATGAACCACTCAATTTTGTCTTACCTTCACCAATTACAAAATTTGGTTGTAAATTAAAGTTTTTTCATGTATGAAAATTTTCATACTAGACTTTGTCAAAATGAAATTATTTTAGAATGAGTCTCATGTGCATCCAGTTGCACCATTTTAGAATCATGAAATTTTTTATACTAAAAGATGAAACTTGTTTATACTAAACCGTGTAACTATTTTTCCATATAAATAGTTGTACGGTACAGTGTAAAAAGAGTTACATCTTTCAATATAAAAAATTACATGATTTTAAAATACACTATAAATAGACGGTGCTTCTGAATGCATACAAAACTTAACCATCGTTTTAATAAATTTTTGGGATTGATTGGACAATGAGCCTTTCCTTTGTGTATCAAAATTCTCATCGTACACGTCTCCTCACACCAAAAACATATATATATATAAATATATAAATTGGATGTGAAGCCCATACTTTCAATGTCTTGTCAGTTTCAGAAAATTAGTGTGTATTCACTACATATAGGTCACCTTTATTTCAGTAAAAAGTTGCAAAAAAGTACGACCCATGTACGAAAATTAAGATATTGTTGGTATATAGCCTTGGTTTACCTATTTCCATGCTATAACCTTCAATTATGTGAGCTTTTCCAACTACAATTCTCCATTTGTTCACTTGGATTTTGACCCGAAAAACGGGTAACTTGGGTCGGGTTTTTTTTTCTTATTTTGATCCATTTTTTTTTCGATTCAATCATAAAATAATTTTTTAAGAGTAATCGAACATATTTTATGGCTGATTCTCGATTTAATCTGGTTTTGGAAGCACTGGTTGGGGTTGTTTATGTGAGTCGATTTTATTCTTTAAATTGTGTAAAACTTTGGAGAGCAACTGTGGATCGATACTCGGGTCCTTTAAAAAAAATGGTAGAAAAGACAAATTCTTGGATACACAGTGCAATTAGTGTATTTTTAATCGTGTTAATTATTTTTACTGAACATAAATATTCATTTTTTCACTGAATAATGTAAGTTATTTCCACTTAATAATATTAGCTATTTTTAGTGAACAATATTACCTATTACCATTGGACAATATTAATTCTTTATACTCAATAATATCTATTATTTTTATTGAACAATAAAAGGGATATTCCTTTTAGATCATGCATGACGTTAACTAATTATGTGTCTTTAAAATCTCATTTTCTTCTTTTCTAGATATAAAAGAAGAAAAAAGAACTCGAATTCTTATTTTGTTCACATGGGTATATCAGATTGTGTATATATGCTTTATGACATTTTTTGATGTATAAACTATTTAAATGGATCATAAAGAAAATAGAGTCATATAATTAAAAGAATAATTTCCCAAGGTATATAATATAATGTTAAATTTCCTTATATATTTCCTATTATGTGCATGAAGTAATTGAATAATGAAGTTTGGAAGTAGTAGAATATTTGAAATTGAAGAGTTAAAAAGTGAAAGTGTGAGTTCTAAGTGGAACAATCACAAAAAGTACGACATCCCCTATACATTACTAACTTTGGAGAAACAATAATCTGCAAGGCATGTAGTGGAATTACTCTCATTATAAGCTAAAAAAAGTGACTTTTTTTTATTTATATAATTTCTTGTTTAATTTGTGTGCCAATTGTTGGTTAAGGAACTGCAAAAAATGTAGAACAATTATTGTCTTTATGCTCCCTATTCTAATGCAAGAAAATAATTGAGCTTGTAGTGGTGTACATCTTGTATATTATTTAGGAAATTAAGAGACAAAATTAAATTCTTGGAGTAGAATTTAATAGTGAAGTCATGATTATTTCCGTTTTAAACAAATTTGATTTAATTGGAAGTTTATAATTACGTGCCCAAACTATCAACGTCTTGATTAAATGAATGCACGATGTATATTTCATACCTAAGCCTTGTATAGGTAGCAACATATTTGAGCATTTCATAACTTGAAACAATAGTCCATGTATCTTATCATTTTATCCAAATATTATTGATACATATTTTATATATAAAATGGTATAATTGATGAAAAAATATGAGCTGCAATAATATTTAATATAACAAATTTTATGTAAAATCGTCTCAATAATAAGATGAAAAACAATTTTTTTTTAAAGTAAAAAGTAATTATGATTATCAAAACCGCATATTTTTTGAGAAAATTTTTCAACTCAAAAGTGAAAGTGTCACTTTAAAAATAATAAAAAATAAATTCACGAAACACATTACACAGAAACGGATTTGCTTGCTTAAAAATAAAAAAAAATAGCATTTTAGACCACTTAAAAAACCTATGAGATCTGAAATTTCATTTTTAAGTATGCAACATAAATATCAAATCAAATATTATAAAAAAATTAATTTGATATATTATTTAAAGCAAAACTTATATTTTGATCATATCAATTTGTATTTGTATAGATAGATAGAGTGCGATGCAATTTATATTGTATAACTTGAAATCAGCTTATCATTATTTATTCATACCCCGTCCAAATAAAAATCATATCAATTTATAAGCATATATATTAAATATTATTTATAAATATAAAAACAACACAAATTTTAACAAAATTATTATTATTATTTATTCATGATTATGCGCATTGTTCTCGTGAGTCATAAAATAAAATTTTAATTTGAATAAAAAATAACACGTCATTAATGGTTACAGTGTACGTACAAAGACCTTATTTAGCCTAGTATTAATTTTAATAGAAGATATGTAGCTTCTAGAATACAACAATTAATAATGTCACTCCTAGTCAAGATATATGTAGCTAATTAATGAGTAGCTAAACATGAATATATTAATCATAGTGCTCCGCAATTCCAGGTATAATTCTTCAATTAGAGGTTAGCAAATATATTACACTTTCACTATTAGATTTTCAATTAATTTAACCACTTTTAACTAAACCCTTTTTTATTTGACATATCATTTTTTTTATGGTTAAATAATATTACTGTCATGTCTATGCACTATCATTGTTCATATATAACAGTGTTATAGTTCATATGAGTATGAATAATCTGGAATGGATATACATGGGAGGGGATAAACCAATAAACCATCACATTTATTTAATTTAGAACGTATTTAATTGCATATGTGAAAGTTAAATAGTAGAGAAAGTCATTAACAAAAAAAAGAAAAAGAAAAATGGTGTAAAGAGACAAAAGAAAGTAACAAACCGCCTATATATACACATATAGATACACAACACTTGACTTGCAGTTTCCACTATGCACTACACACTGCGCAACAACACTGCTATATATAACAACCTACCTATTTCTCTTTTCACTCTCTCTCTCTCTCACCTTCAAATCACAACAATGGCGGATCCCAGCACTTACGATTTCTTCAAGCTAACCGCGCAGCCACCGAACAACCACCGCAATCCAAATCCACCGTCGAATCCGTCCAACAATTCGCGATTGTTCTCCTGCCTCTACTGCAACCGCAAATTCTGCACTTCTCAGGCGTTAGGCGGCCACCAAAACGCGCACAAGCGCGAGCGAGCGGCCACTCGGAGAAGCCTCACCACCGGCGACGCCGCCTCGCGCCTCCACGGCCACCCGCCCGCCGCCGCAGGTTTCGCGCTCGAATCGCCCTCGCCTTACGCTTACTGGCTCCAGCCGTCGCTCGACGGCTCAGAGGTGGATCCTTTTGCTGTTTTCCGCGGCGGTCGATCGGTTAATTCTGATTCGTTTTTCAGAGACGACTCATCCGGTGATAACGTAAACCTCGATCTCACGCTTCGTTTGTGATGATTTTGTTTGCGGTTTCATGGTTAGTGGCCTTCTTAAGTAGATCTGATTGCGATTCTGGATATAAATTAGGTTTAATCTGAAAAATTATGAAAGGAATTTGGGAAATGAAGTTTAACTTGAAATGCTTAATTAGTAGGATTTACTTTTCTAACGATTCAAATTTCTTCTGATTTTAACTGGAGATTGATGAAATTATGTGCATGGTGTTAACACAGTTCATGTAGTACCTCTTGAAGCTAATAGAAAACTTATTATTATTATTATTATTTCATATTCTTATTCTTATTGTAAATTTAATTAAATTTCTGTTAGAAATATGAGGACATTGCCTTTGCATGCACAGTTTTCACTACTGCACCTAATTATCTGTTATCCTTCATTTTGTTTTTTTGCGATTTCATCTGTTAAATCAAAATTCATATTAGTATTGGGGTTTTTTTTTTTTTCTTAAATAAATATTAATATGTTTTGCAATTTTGTCTAATGTTACCTCATCTTATATAAGGACTTGTCCTATATATATTGTAGCAGTCACTTTTTGCCCATGTAATACTTATTTGTATACGTACTGCCACCACAATATATATTTTGGTACCTTTATTTAATACGTGAAATAAAAGTGAAATTTGTAACATAATATTAATATATATTGATAAACGAAGTGGTTAGGAAACATTTATTTTTGGAGCGAAATTGAAAAATAAAGCAGTTTTGGTTCAATTTCAGTGCTAACTGCTAACCTGCTATGATTGTTAATTTAGTACAATTAGGTTGGATCTAGTATTATTTTATTTAGTTAGATATTTATCTATGATTATAATAAACATAACAGACTTCAATTAAAAAAAATACATAATACACTTCATTTACTTTGGATTATATGTTTAATAATAAAATTACTTAGTCATATATAGTTAGGAGTATGCGTAGTTCCGATATATATATTTTTTAATTCGAGTTTAATTTTACAAAATTTAAAATTCTAACTCAATTTAGTGGAGTGGACGATGAATTACATTCCCATATTAATATGAAATTTGAATATCGAGTTATCAAAAAAAAAAAAAAAAAAAATCGAAAAAAAGCAGATCGAAATGGATTTTACATACAAAAACGACCCTAATTTTAGATTTTCACACTTGCGAACAGAAGTGAAGAATTCTATGTCACTTGTAAATTCTTTCATTATTTTATCATATTTTTGTTTCTCTTCAAATTTACAACAAATTTACATAATGGAAATAGAGCACCGACTGCAGCCTTCGAGTTTCTTGTTTGAGAGTAAATTTTGAATTTTCCCCTCTATTTTGCAAACACTTATGAACTACAAGTACTGTAGTACATATTGGTACGTTTAATATTCCTCTTATATTCAGATATTATCTTTCTTGTATTGATTTAATTTCCTTTCTTTTTATTTAATTTCTATAGTGATGCAATAGGCTGAGTATTCAATAAAATGCATGAAGATTTGCACCTTTACTGCATCTATTGCAAAATATACATGTTCGCTGGGTAGTTGCAAAATATACATGTTAGATTTCGTTTATGACAAAAAAAAGAAGAAGAAAGTGTCATTCACGAGTTCATTGTGAACTTTATTTTTTCAAATATCAAGTATTTTTTAAATAGTGATATACAGTGGATATATATAAATGTAAAAGTGTTAATACATAAGAGAGCTAGAATTCACCGTGGACTCGATTTTAGAGTTCACCGGAGATCAACTCTCATTTATTTGATAATTGAAATTGTACTTATAAAGGTAATCACACTGCCGATCAAAAAAATAAAACAATAAAGGTAATCGGACTTAATTACTGCACTGAATCCTTTGGTGGACCAAAAGCTATTGAGCTTGGGCCCAGTCATATGACTCGTTGATTAATGGGCCGATCCAGATCAACTTTAGCGGGATAATTTATAAGTTACCTAAGGTGTTGATTGTTTAATTTTAAAAAGAAAATGTTTAATTTGATACCCCAAAAAAAAAAAAGAATGAGTAAACTTATTTGGCTAGGGATGACAACATGACAGATTTTGAACGGTAGTGCTAACTGATGAGCTCTATATCATTCCAAAATAAATAAAAAGACCAAAATTTGCACAAGCGATGGCATTGAAAGAAAAAACAACACAAACATAAGCCTCATCAAAATTCTAAATTTATCTAAAACATTTAATCTAAATTTCAATATAAATTATTACAATATGAATCATTCATTATTCCTATGAATCTTTGGTGGTGAAGTCGAAAGTGGGTACCTCAGAATCAAATCCATGAGTTGCTTTATAACTCAAACGAGCAAATATATTCCTAAAATGGTCACTCTCTCTTTTCTCCTTTAAATAACTAAGACATTTTTCAACCTCACTTTTCACTTCTAAATACAATTCATGAGCCTTCTCTCTGCTTCCCATCAGTTCTTGCTTCCTCCCTGATCAAACATACAACCAAAACAAATATTCATCGTAAAACTACAAAAGGGTAAAAATGGAACTTATGAACTCGATCGAGCATGCAAGTAACTGACCTTGTGTTTCTATCGGCTTCCCAAGCAAGTAATATAAACGGTCAGGAACTTTGGGCACTACGATAGGAAGGTGAATGTCTTGGTTTGCAACCTCTCCCATCGCATCTTTCCTATAACAGGTGATATTGCTGGTGTTTTCAATAGCTTAAAGTTGATTCTTAAGCAGCTTCTACTTTGCAAAAATTAATTCGACTGTTTTCAAATTTATTGTTTCTATTTAAAATAATCAGTTAGAATACAAAATCTGAAAGTAGGAAAGGACATGATTTAGTTGATTCTGTTTGCCTAATATTTTACCTTTTACCAAATACTTAACTTCTACTTTCCGCAAATTATGCAAACATTAACCACTTTTACTATTAAGCTAACAATTTTTCTCACTATCACTAAATCAAATCACTCTTACAAAATCATAATTTTTGCAAACCCCCATTATTTATTATACATGTCATATATAAAAAATAGTCTTCACAAACAACAAAGTAGAATAAGAGATCCGTGAAATAAACATTTTTAAGGACGCCTGGAAAAATAATACTCCATCAGACCAAATAAAGGGGTCATCTTTCAAATTCTTTATTTTGTCCAATAAAGATTCTATTGCAAAAGTAAAAGTTAATTTCGCCAACTTATAACAAGTTTATTGACTGACAAGTGATAACATATATAAAAAGTTGTACTTTAAAGAAACGTGTTTTTCGTTTTCTTTTCAAGGATTAAGGAGTAGTAACAGATGAATAACATACCTAATGTTCACTGCATGTTTTTTTATCTCTTCTATATCATTCTTGAAAAATGGAATGTTCTGACTGAAATGTGGGATGCTCTTCAGATCATCGTAATCAAGGAGCAACTGATAAATGAATTACACAAAATTAATGCACGTATATACATATATATATGTTAGCATATGACTTTGAGAATGATGAACAAGAAACTTAAAAAAAAAAAAAAAAACCAAGCTCACATGGCCAATATCATCTTCTCCAACAGTACCAAATGGTACGATTTTTGCCCCAAAATTGGCTGCCATCCGAACAAACTCCGACTGCTCCGGCCAGAATAGTTTGTACTCCTCACCCTGAAATTGAAAGTGCATGGAATAAAATATTAATTCAAAAAAAA
Source organism: Stenogyne calaminthoides (assembly GCA_037126765.1). NCBI lineage: Eukaryota > Viridiplantae > Streptophyta > Magnoliopsida > Lamiales > Lamiaceae > Stenogyne > Stenogyne calaminthoides. The sequence goes on along the minus strand of JBBCBC010000011.1, from coordinate 2,354,024 downwards.
AAAAAAAACACTACAAGAAAATTAAGAGACGTAATGATCCTGTCATTACAGCTTATCTAGATAAAAGTCTTTAATGATCATTTCCTGTTATTAAGGTGATGTTTGTTTTGGGTTTAAAAAATCAGGATTTGAATTTTTAAATTTAAAATCGGTTCTAGTTTGGGGATTTTGAAAACCGGTTTTAAAAAATCACCACTATCATGTTATAAACCTACTATCACATTACTCAAAAACCCAATAAACAAACACCCACCTTACTATTTATAAGGATTTCAAAGTCCCCTACATAACCATTTTTTAAAAGTCACTTAAAACCCAAAATAAACATAACCTAAAGACTTTTTATCTAGATAAACTGTAATGACAGGATCGCTCCTGTCTTTATAGGTTAATTATCTCGATTGTTGTATCACCTTCCGATGAAGAGCCTCTCGCGCCCCTCCAGGATATAACAGAACATGAGATTTAGAAGAGAAAAGTCTATAGAAATCTGTTGCTGACACAGGAACTGCTCCCATGATATTTATAAAATCAAAATATGGTGAAGACAAAAACTTCCCTTCTCTTGACTTGTTAAAAAACATGGGATGTGCCATTCCTCGTAAAATAATATTTTTCTCGACCCAAATACGAGAAATTAGAGGGACCACTTCGAGGGCAAGCATCATGTGGTAACCAACGTATAGAACTGGTCCTTCACAAGGAATCCCATCAAGACTTCTAACAATGCTTCCATCTCCTAGAGTCGATAGCACCACAGGGTCCGTTGCAGCCTCGATAAATCTGATTGAGAACTTTAATGATGGATGCAATGGACTCATAGATTATAAGAAATAATTTTAACTCACTCATGTGGTTTATGGACTCTCTGGAATTCAGAAATGGTGGGTGGGAAGTAATCTGTGACGTAGTCCTGGTGTTGTCCACGCCTATAAAAACTGGTACTGATTAAGATCGAGGCGAAACTCAAATCTTCATCCTGCATGCATGTAAATGGATATCCTAAATTAGCATATATATGAAACCATGCAAACTTAAGGATGTAATATTAATTATTATATAAATTTGCTCCCCCTACCAGGAAGAGGGCATGGCCCTTGTCTTCAAATACACGGATTTTACAATTTGGGAGCTCCTTACTAAGTCTCTCTGCATCCTCTCTACTTGGAAGTAACTCATCCTTCCCACTGCAAAGTGAAAACCGGCTACTTATAACACGGAGTAAAATCGTACTGTAACTTAGGTCGTATCCAATTATAGTCCTGTATGTTTTTACTTATTTGATTTTGGTCCTTTTGGTGTCAATTTTGGTCCAAAAGGATCAAAATTGAAGAAAGTAAAAATATACCGGACTAAAATTTGGTCCTTTTCTGTGTCGAATTTTAGTCCTTTATGTTTTTACTTTTTTCAATTTTAGTTCGAAAGGACCAAAACTGAAAAGTTAACAAAACATGGGACTAAAATTAAACACAGCCCAAGGTACATGACGATTCTTGACATTAACTCTTTTAAATGGGATTAGATAACAACCTAGCAAGTATCAACGTTTGAGCTTTAACAACATGAAGTCGAGAATTGGCAAATGCTGCAGCTGATTTGAGCATCTCCAGCTTCCAGACAAGTGTTTCCGCAGTGAAGGCGTTAGAGAGAACCTGTTATCTTAATCATCATTTTCTTCAGTAACTAATACTTCGTCCTTGCCCTTATAAGCTACCCATTTTGCCAAAACGATAGTCTCAACTCCCAACATAAGTTACCCATTTCCTTTTTTGACAAAATAAGTCCCCACCTTTTCTCTCTCTCTCTACCTCTTTTTCTCTCTATCTCTGTTTCTCTCTACCTTTTCTCTGTCGTATCAGTCTATCACATCTTACACCCCACTACATATTTAAATACTATATTCCTTAAAACTTGTGCAAGAAGTAACTTATAAGGGGAAGGAGGGAGTACGCTTTAATGAAACAACTAATACTGTCTAAAATAACACACAAACTGCAAAACAGATGTACGTAATAAAACAGATTTACATAATACTTTGTCAAATATAAGGGGACGGAGGGAGTACGCTTTAATGAAACAACTAATACTGTCTAAAATAACACACAAACTGCAAACAGATGTACGTAATAAAACAGATTTACATAATACTTTGTCAAATATATAATGACATAATTACAATGTAACTGAAACTTCTTTTTATATTCATGTTTCAAGTTGGAGTCTTACAGACAGGTAAGATGACATTGCTATAGTGTCCTGAGATAGCTGCTTGATCATTTGGTCCGAAGGAAGACGTTTCCCCATTGCTGATGTCACCATCTTTACAGGGGTGCCTACTTGGCACAATTCATTTTTTATTGCGATATTTAAGTTGAAAAAAACTAAATAACCTATAAAAATACCAAAATGTAGGCAGATATGAACGGAAAATTACCTAATAGTAAATTTAGCACATAAGGCAAGATGGAACTAATCTGCTCGGGTATAAATGCTGACAACGTTAACAGAGTTTCTGGTTGCACAGGAGATTTTTCGAAAGATGTACCTGTTGATAAGATATAAAACAGACAAAGATTTAGTTCCTAGTTTCACATTCACATAATGATTAATTTGTAGAAAATGTAAGAACTTTGCATAAATTACCAGGATTAGCCAAGATTAGCATAATATCGATATCTGGATTATGAGCAGCAACAGAAAGAGCAAGGCAGCCCCCGAAAGATTCACCAACAAGATATATAGGTCTATTCGGTGCTCGAGAATGCTCTGTCCTAACAGCACTTTCAACGAATTTTACCAACTCTGAGAGATGACAATTATCCAGTTACCATTTAACATGATCATAAGTTCTATGTTATCATTAGTCATTTTAAGACGACAACATGATAAGGGAAGAAACGAGATGAAACAAAAACCTGTAAATGATGTCCTGTCTTTGAGGGGAATGTGCATGCACCATATATCAAAAATCCTTGTGGCAAGACAGACAAAACAAGAATAATTAATCATTAATGATGTATGCTTAAGCAAATAAAAATATACCCCACAAGATCAAGTGATCATAAACAATGATTCTCTTTGATGATACTAGAAAATTTCATATCATGGATAGCTTACTTGCTAAGCCTTTCATGATGCAGTATAAGTCCCAATCCTATTCCATCAACACCTGCATAATTGAAATATGATAAATTGCAATTATAGAGCATTTTTCCAGGGAACAAAAAGGAAAGAAACAGGCGAATTATATACGATAACAAATTATAATAACTACTAAGCCTTCATCCAATTATGCGTGTGAGCTGAATAGATAATCACATTTCGTCATGTCCAATCACAACACAAGTGTATATGAACTCATGAAATTTTGACATTTATTGCAATTTGACATTTTAATACAGAATTCTAATGTATGTATAATTTTGATAAATGCTTTTAATTAAAACATTTGATCAGTTCCTAACCTTTCTACTCGGTGGAAACAATTAGTCACAATTCACAAACCTAATTCAAAAAGATTTCCATACAGTCCTATAAATACCTCACTCACAGCAATAATGTAGTTTTCCTCTTTCAAACTCTAGCCTTCCGTCTCTGCCACTGCCAATTTCTACCCATAGCCATCGAGTAACAGTGTGTGACTGTGTAGCGTGTGTTTCAGAGGGAAGAAAGAAAGAAAGATAATAAGAGTTTGGGCTTTGATCCTTGGGCTCGTTTCCCTTTTTATCGGGCTTTAATTTTATTTCTGGCCCATTATCCATGAAATAAAATTTATTAAACTTTCTGAAACCTAAAACTCTTGTATGAACAAGTTTCATAGCTTATGAAATTGAATTTGTTCAATAATATTATTATACTCATTTAGTAACACATGAAATTGGATTCATTTAATAATATTATTACATATATTTAGTAATATTATAACATTCATTTATTAATAATTGTTACTTTTAAAAATTAATACCATAATATTTTAAACACACAAAAGCAACGAACAATGTGATACTCCTAGTCTGGGATGATTGGAACGATTCTTTTTTTTTTCGTTTTTTTGAAATTTAGTTTTTTATTAGTATACAAAATGATAAAGTAATTTTAAAAAATGCGTATGATAGAGGAGGGGTAAGACTATCATACCCCATCTTAAAAGTCATTTTATTATTTCAAATACTAATAAACAATTCGTTCGCTAAAACACGAGCAAAAAGGTAAGTGTTCAAGTAATTTTGGGATGGGGAAGTATTATTTTATAAGTACAACGACATTATTGAATGAATGCTAATAATCCTATATTTCGATTAAGTTATACACTTATATGTCTTTGAGGTATCAATTTTTTTTTTATTTTAAGGTAAAAGCTCTTACAAATAAGCAACAAAGGCACAAAGCTATTACAAAAAAAAAAATCAACAAGACTATATTATCCCAATCGTGAGGGAATAAAGATTCACACCTTATCATCAACGTAACAATACCAGACAAAAAAATTTAAGAAGCCTACCCACAAATGTTAAAAAAAAAAAATCTAACCATCGGAAATCAATCACTATGCACATAAAATCAACAACACATTCATAGAGTCACAATCACAAAAGCAAACTCAACAAAGTCACAAACACAAAAATCAAACTAAAAACTACTAACAGAAGGCGGTCACCATTTATTATCAGAAAGATTGTAGGCGTTAAGCACAATTTATTTTTATTTTTTTTAAATGAAAAATAGTGCAATGTAATGCCGAATTAAAATAAATAAACTGGAAAACCTTATAATTACCAGGCAAATAGAGCAATAGAGGAGAATCTTTAGACTGTGACGCGCATTCTAATGGCGAAAACCACCGCGGCGGTCCACCGTCCGATCTGCTAATCAATTGACGGCACTGATCAAAGTAATCTCTCGAAGTCAACTCACCGCCACCACATTTCTGAGCTCTTAGTTGAGGCTGTTTTTCTGATGCAGAAATCGAGAGTTTAACAAACTTTGGGATTGCCCTTAGCTTTTCGCGGAGGCAAATCGACGGCCAGGTACCGACGGCGAATACTCCGGCGGCGGTGGTGGCCATGGAGATATCTTATTCTACGTTGTTGAGTGCGTGATTGGATTATTATTATATAATGAGAAAGATTGTTGCTGCATTACGTTTAACTGTTTGTTTTTAAAAATAATTTGGAGTACATTATAATTTTACTACCTCACAAAAATGCACATGCCTCGAAAGCCCCACCACCGGCGACGCCTTAACATGCCTCCACCGCCTGGTTTTGAACTCAACACTCCGCCCTCCATGCACTTATAAACTAAAATTATAATACTTATTAATTAATATCATTATATTTTATATATTTGTTATGGTATTAGGAGTAATTGTATCGGTGAATAGAATGTTATGGCATTAGATGTACCATTTTTTTTATATGACGGGTATTTTTATATACTTAAACCATTTATTTTATCCCCATCCTTATTCATTTTTCTGGTCTTGAACTTATGAAAAAAATAATTTGCATGAATTAATTATTGCCAGGAAAAAAAGATATGACAGACTATTAACTTGGGTTGGTCTTTTTTCTTTTTTTTTTTTGAAACAAAAGACCTGCCACAAAAAATTAGCACGAACCAGACATGTTCGGAAGACCATCCACATATATTAAGGTTCGACCCAACAACGAGGACTAGAATAACATGGGTATAGACTACAAACTCCATTAACTTGGGCTAGTCTTGAACTTATAATAATTTTTTTTTCAATTCACTGTATAACATGGGGCCAAACTTATCAAATTTGTTGATTGATGGGCTGGTTTAAGTCAACGTGGATAATAAGCAATTATCATAATATTAAAAACTTATCAAATTTGTTTTGATGGTTTAAGTCAACTATGAATATCATATATTAAAATATTGTTTTATTTTTTAATATATATAAAAAATATACAATTTTTTTTTTGAAACCAATAAAAAAAAAAAAAAAAAAAAAAAATTTATTATATTAAAATATGCCATTTATTAACAATGATAAGAGAGCACAAAAATTTCAAAAAGTAAATAATAAGAGATGGCAATGAAAGACAACCAAAATGATCCAAATATTAGCTGCATTCAAATTCTAAAGTTCAAACACCACTATAAATTACAATTAAAACCTACTTTAGTTTTCGTATGCTATTATTACTAAAACAAACCTCGATCTACACATTCATCTAAAATACCCCGATCGATTTTTTTTTTTTTTTTTAAAATTTTTTATAAATACATATTTTATTAAATTAAAAGAGATAAAACAAAAATTATAAGATATTCTCCTTTAAAAAATTTTTTTTATTTAAATGAGATATATATAAATTATTATTTACGTGTATTTCCAAATCTTAGCCCACAATCTTCTCTTTGTCTGTTACTTTGAAAAATCATGGAGCATAAAACCACGTCTCACGTATTCAACCAGTTTTCAATATTTTCTCAACAAAATCTGTCTCCTCACTCTACGATAAATACTCTCATATTATTTGGATCCCAAAAAATTGACGTAATACATATTTATCTTTTTAGTGAGGAGCACACCATTTCAATACATCTGCTTCAACGCAAATATATATCAACAGATTCAGCGTAAGTTTTCTTATTATTTTAAATGAAATTGCCAGCAATATTTTATCTTCCTTGAGTTTTATTCACGGTAAAAACTTTATTTATTGACTTCTTCATTTAATTCCCCTAAATGGAATGGCTCACGCTGTATTCCTGAATTCTTTCTTATTGCTTTGATTTCTTATCATTATAAGAGTCCAATAAGCCTTTCCATTCAAAGTTAATATCATAAATAGGGAATGGCCATTATAGTTCCAATTCGGCAAATCTCATTTACCAATTATTATATTATTTTCAATTTCGATATCTAATAATTTAGATATACTAATTCTACTGTTTCGTTATTTAATTATTTAAGGTGATAAAGGAGCTGCTGCTGCATAGTACGCGTTATTTTACTACGGTATCATTGAAGATTTAAAGTATGAGTTACTTTGTCTTTACTGAATATTTTGTAAGAACGATTTATTTATCTGTGCATGACATGACATGAAAGAATAATAAGTATTTAAGAAAACTTATGTAAGGCATGCACAAGACAAGAACTCGGGACTGACAATAAGTCTTTGAGGGGAACCCAGTGGGATTGACAAGAGATCTTTGGGATAACTGTGTAACTTAAATTAAAGAGCATGAGGAAAAGTTTATGCATATTATTTGTGATTGACGTGAACTGTTGTGGCTAATCATTTGGTTTATACTTTATATTTAGTTCTGTCAAGGTGGTCTCACTGAGCTAATTGTTTTTCATACCATACTTTTAACACTTTTCAAATTAAAGGGGTGCGGTGGAGGAGGATCGGTGGATGTGGATTGCATATTATTTGAGAAATTTTGTCACTATTTATTTTTAATGTTGGCATTTAGAGTTGAACTTCTTTAATTTTTTAGACTTTGTTACATCACTCTCAAAGAAGACTGCATATTACTCTTGGAAACTTAATTTAATTGAAGAATTGGTACTTGATTTTGGGTGCTCATTTAATTATTCATTTCCGTTGCGAAGATATACATGTCTTTTAATAAATTATCATTTTAAATATGTTCTTAAATGCCCCTGAAAAATCAGGATGTGACACAACTAAAAATACAAAAGCACTTATTATTTTGAAAAATTGTGTCTAATAACTTTAAAATAAGTGTTTCTAGAGCACTTTTTAAAGTTATAAAACAGACACTTAATCTAAACAATACATATTATTACAAATCAATTAGTTAAGAATGGTGTAGGTAGAATATTCCTATGAATCTTTGGTGGTGAAATCGAAAGTGGGCACCTCAGAATCAAATCCATGAGTTGCTTGATAACTCAAACGAGCAAATATGTTCCTGTAAGGGTCACTCTCTCTTTTCTCCTTTAAATAACTAAGACATTTCTCTACCTCACTTTTCACTTCTAAATACAATTCATCAGCTTTCTCTCTGCTTTTCAGTTCCTGCTTCCTTCCTGATCAAACATACAACCAAAAAAACACATTCATGTTCAACCTCGAAAAGGGTAAAATGGAACTCATGAACTCGATCGAGCATGCAAGAAACGGACCTTGTGTTTCTATCGGCTTCCCAAACAAGTAATAGAAACGGCCCGGAACTTTGGGTACCACGATAGGAAGGTGCATATCTTGGTTCGAAACTTCTCCCTTCGCGTCATTCCTGTAATCAGAAACGTGCATGTTAGAGATGTCCAGATGGCTCGAAAAATTGATCCTAGTTGGTCTAAAAACGACGGGCCAAAACTTGGCCCGGATGGAGATATAGTGCATAACATACCTCAAGTTGACTACCTCATCTGTTAGCTCTTGTATACCATTCTTGAAATATGGGATGTTCTTTAGATCATTGTAATCAAGGAGTAACTGATAAATGAATCACACAAAATCCACACACATATATATATATATATGTTAGTACATAACATTCAGAATGATGAACAAGAAATTTAAAAAAGCTACAATATTCAAGCTTACATGACCAATATCATCTTCTCCAACAGTACCAAACGGTACAATTTTTGCTCCAAATCTAGCGGCCATCCGAACAAACTCCGACTGCTCTGGCCAGAAAAGTTTGTACTCCTCACCCTGAAGTTTCCCGGAAAATGAAAGCGCATGGAGTCAAAATTTTCATTAAAAAAAAAAAAAAAAAAAAAAAGAGGAGTTGGTTTTATGTAAAATAGTTTTACTATACAACTAGTTCGCAACTATCACTAGTGCAAGGACTAATTATTCTGAATGTAACAACTAATACCTTTTAATAGAACAACTAATACTATTTAAAAATACAAACACAGGAAAACTGATTAACATAAAGTGCTTGATTATATCACCTTCCGATGGAGAGCCTCTCGCGCTCCTCCAGGATATAACAGAACGTGAGATTTTGATGAAAAAAGACGGTAAAAATTAGGTGCTGATACAGGAACAGCTCCCATGATCCTGAATGTATCAAAAGATGATAAAGCAGGCATTCTTCCTTCCTTTGACTTGGTAAACATCATCGGATGAGCCATTCCTCGTAAGAGAATATTTTTCTCGACCCAAAAATGAGAAACTAGAGGGATCAATTCCAGGCCAAACATCATGTGGTAACCAACATATAGAACTGGTCCTTCTGTAGGAATCCCGTCAAGACCTCTCACGATAGTTCCATCTCCCAGAGTCGATAGCGCCACGGGGCTAGTCACGTCCGCAATCCATCTGATCGAAAAAAGCTAATTATAAAAGTTGATCTTATGTAGAGCATTTTTAATTTTTTATCATACAACTGATTCAAAATTATCACTTTACAGTACAACAACTAATACTTTTGAATGAAACAACTAATATTGTTTAAAAATACACATATAATGCGAACTAGTTGCAGGGGAAGAATTATTTACACAAGACTTTGCCAATTATGAATGCAAAAGGTAATAGACTAGCTAGTGAATTTTAGTTATTTGGACTCACTTTAGCGGCTCATAGACTCTGTTGAATTCAGAAGGGGTGGGTGGGCAGTAATCCGTGACGTAATCATGGCATCGTCCATGCCTGTAGAAACTAGCACCAGTTAAGATCGAGACGAAACTCACACCATCTTCCTGCATGTAAAATGGATAAGTGAGACTAATAATGATTGTTGTATAACTTTATTTCTATTACTCAATTTACTATAGTGATTGCATTTTTCAAATTAAGGGGTTTGGGGTTGTTGGTGCTTCTCTTACCAGGAAGAGGGTGTGACCCTTGTCTTCAAATACACGGATTTGACATTTTGGCAGTGCCTTACTGAGTCTCTCAGCTTCGTCTCGACTTGGAAGTAACTGATCTTGTCCACTACAAAGTAAAAAACGGGTACTTATAAGACGGAGTGAAAACTAGGCACTTAGTAGTTGGGACGGAAATAGGATCAAACCTAGCAAGTATCAATGTTTGAGCTTTAACAGCATGAAGTCGTGAATTGGCAAACGCTGCAGCTGATTTCAGCATATTGAGCTTCCATCGAAGTGTATCAGCAGTGAAGGCATTAGATAGAACCTGTCATCATTTTCTTGAATAAATCAGTAAAACCTAGCTAGGTTGATCAAATTATAAATCTGAAGAGAAACTCGTCCGAAATCCAACAATTTCTTCAGAAACCAATTTGAAACGGATAAGTCTTACAGTCAGGTACGATGACATGGCTATAGTGTCCCGAGATAGCTCCTTGATCATCTGGTCCAAAGGAAGACGTTTCCCCATTGCTGATGTCACCATCTTCACAGGGGTACCTAATTACCAAAAACTCCATACTAATCATTGTACTATAACAAAATAAAATCAACAAAAGTATAAGCAGAAACGAGCGGAAATTGACCTAATAGTAAATTTAGCACATGAGGCACGCTGGAACTGATCTGCTCCGGTATCAAAGATGACAACGTTAACAGAGTTTCTGTTTGCACGAGAGATTTTCCGAAAGATGTAGCTGTTGATAATAGATTGAACAGACAGATTTACTTCCTAGTTTCCCATTCACAAGATAACTATTTTTGTAGCAAATGCAAGAATTCTGCATTACCTGAATTAGCCAAAATTAGCATAAGATCGATATCTGGATTACGAGCAGCAACAGTAAGAGCGAGGCAGCCCCCGAACGATTCACCAACAAGATATATAGGTCTATTGGGGCTCGAGAATGCTCTGTCCTAACAGCATTTTCGACGAATTTCACCAACTCTAGGAGACGAAAATTATCCGTCGAACACATGATTATCATTAGTCATTTCAAGATAAAACACATGAGATTAGTCTGATGATAGATGAAATAAGAACCTGTAAATGATGTTCTGTCTTTGAGGGGAATGTGCATGCACCATATATCAAAAATCCTTGTAGCAAGACGGACAAAACAAGAATAATTAATCATAATTGATGTACAAAGATCAAGTGATACTGTTTTTGTTTGATTGTGATACTAGAATTTTTTTTCATATCATTGATGACTTACTTGCTAAGCCTTTCATGGTGCAATATGAGCCCCAATCCTACTCCAGCAACACCTATATATATGAACAAAAAGGAAAAATAATAATGTAAACAAGCCAATTATGGATTACTTCTAAGCCTTTATCTAACTATATATGCTTGGTATAGCTAAATTGATCATCATATGGAAAATGTAACATGGTTCAATCAAAACAGGAAAAATGTGGAACTTTTTTAAAAAAAAAAAAAAAAAAATTGTAAATAAATTCATGATTTTATGACATTATAATCGGCTTTTTAATTTTTACAATATAATACAGTCATCGTTTTCATATTTTCCGGCAACATACTATTGTCATGATAATAGAAATTAACTGCAAAAGTGATAAAGTCTTGAATTTTATTTGCAATTGCCACTTTTGTCTTGCGTGTTTTAATGCTTTTATATAGGAGCGTCTACACAAATAAGCTCATGTATCCAAGAAAAAATAAGTGCAATGTAAATGATCGAAATAAACTTAAATGTTTTAAAAAAAAAGTCATATCCTTATTTAAATAAGTACCAATTTTAACGTAAAAGAAAAAAAAAGGGGGGAAAACTGTAGTCCAATTCACATTTGTAGTTTTATATCTGTATGTAACTATGTATGTCTTCCAAATTAAAATGAAGTCAATAATGACTCTTTATGAGGGAAAAATCATTGATGAATCTTATCAAATAATATAGGACAATGTGAATATGCGATATACCTACATTAATTAAATCAAAATAATGCAGTATTTCCAAATAATTGAAAGTAACCTGAAACTTGAAAGTAATATGACAAATTCTCCCTCACCTTATCACCATTTGCACCAAATCAATTTGGTGGAATTTAATTTTAGGATTTCTTTTTCTTATTTTTTAGTTTTAGCTTTTTTTTTTTTCAATTTCAGTTTTTTTTTAATTTTAATTTCAGTTTTAGGGTTTTTTTTTAAGGGACGTCTACACAAATAAGCTCATGTATCGAATAAAAAATCCAAAGTGCAATGTAAATGAATCGATATATGAATGATTTATTGTTTAGGGGTTAGGATTTAGAGACATAGTTATCCAAATTAAAATTATTCCAAATTACCATTTTTAACGAAAAAGAAAAAAAATTTGTATAGATGAAAAAAAAATTACCCCTAAATCAATCAAATACACCCTAAACACTAAATAATTAATATTAAATTACGATCTATTTATTTTGGGTGAAAAAATTATTGATAAATCTTATCATATAAACCACTTAATTGAATATTACGTTCATCAATTATAAAATTTAGTTGAAAATTAAAATTTTTGCATCTATACAAATTTGCACGCTACACTTTGTCATTGATGAATGGGGTGAACAGGAAACTGATTCAAATAAAATATAATTAAATAAATAAAAGTTAATTTACCAGGTAAATAGAGCAACAGAGGAGAATTAATCGAGTGCGACGCGCATTCCAGCGGTGAAAACCACCGCGGCGGTCCACCGTCCGATCTGCTAATCAACTCACGACACTGGTCAAAGTAATCTTTCAAAGTCAACTGTCCGTCTTCGCAACCGTTGCTACTAATTGACGGCGTCTCTGTTTCCGTCTTCTTCAGAACGACGCCGTTTGGGGGAAGAGATTTAGCTTTTAGCTCTGGCTGTTTTTCTACTGGAACAGCTGATGCAGAAATCGAGAGCTTGGATTTTCGGATTGGCGTTAGTTTTCCGGTGGATGTATCGCGGCGGTGAATCGACGGCCAGGCGCCGGCGGCGAAGACTCCGGCACCGGTGGTGGCCATGGATAGGAAGTTACTCTAGTGTTGTGGAGTGTTTTTATTGGTTGATTTTGTTCGGACATCGTGTGGGACTCATCGTGTATTTGATTTTTTTATAATGGGAGAGTAGAAAGTGAGCAAGATTTGCTAAATTTATTATAGTGATTGCGTTTTATTTAAAAATTAATTAATTTTAGTCTCAAATTTAATTAAGTATATGAGTATATTTAAAAATGAATTTTAGCCTATTGTTTTGTAGTATCATATTGAATTGCGATTACAGTATATTTATCTCATTTCTTTTTGTTGGATTGTTTAAGAAATAATATTAAAATAATAGATTGTGGGCTTTTATAGTATTTAATGGATAAGAAATGAAGGTATTTGGGGTAGTTGAGATGAAAAGTGAGAGAATAATATTAAAATAATAATTAATAGAGTGTTATTTTTCCTTTTATAAACTGTGATAAATATAGTGAGACGTTCCTAAAAAGAAAATGAGATAAATATAGTGGGACGGTGAGAGCATTTAGTAATGCGAAAAGGTTAGTGAAAAAGGCCGTGATTCATTTTCCTGAATAATCGAATGAATGGCCCAATTTAGTAAATATATAATTTCACTTTATTCTATAGAGAAAATGTACTCATATATTCAGGGCGAAGTCACATATGCCCCTCCAATTTCAGGCATGTTTGTTATGAGATGAAAGCTAGGGAGGATATATAAAAAAAACAGACTTTAGATTTTATTTTTATTGATGAATAATGATAATGTGTTTTGTACCAAATAGCGAAGGGGTTCATAATTTAATGTTTATGGTGTAGATTATTCATCCAAATTAAAATTGAATTCAATTGCACCAATTGGTACACAAGTGTTACTCAAAAAACAGACTTTAGTTTTTTTTTTTTGATGAATAATGATAATGTGTTTGTATAGCAATCTTTGTTGGGTGAGAATATTATATTATGACATGTCAAATATGTAAACGTACTGGTTATCATTGTATTAGCATATTTGGGTTGTATTGTTTGTATAATTGAATGATTATTTTAGACCTTTAAACATATTCATGAATTTTATCTCAATTTTGATGGGCCGAATTTAAACTTGGAATAATATTAAATTTTCATAGTATATCATCCATTTGTTATTTAAAAAAGTCGCATATTCTTGTTTAAAAATATAACATTTTCAAAACAATAATTTTTTTTTTTCATTTGATAGTTTTTTTAGTTAATGAGAAGTATTTGTATGTAATAAATGATCTTAAATAATAAATCTCATAGTATTAATTCTTCTATACAATTTGAATCAATTTAAACTCAGAATAATATTAAATTTTCATAGCACCATCCTGACTTCAAAGTTGACATCTAATTCAAATTTTTCATCCAATTGGTGGTGTCTAGGCCTAGCATATTTTTTCACAACAATAGGATCACTTTAAAAAAGGGGGTTCTACATGTATAATCTAATCAAAAGAATGTGCATATTCAAGAATTACACTGCTTTTTAAAATTAGAAATCACAATTACATTACAATTACAAATTACAACAAATATGTGAACTCACTAATCAAAATCAAGCACTGGGATTTGAGGATTATATCATTTTCTTGCTAATCATGTTAAATATATGTAATTTCTCACACATACATCACCATCATATTACAAATATTCAAATACATTTTGATCAAATTTCTCATTCATCATTGAGATGTTGTTTAAGTGATTCTCCAAGAATTTTTCGCACATTTTCCACAATCCCACATAGGATCAAGTTCTGGCAATTCATAGTCATCTGGTTTCAACGACAGCTGAAATTCTGGAAGATCAGGCAAATTTGGTAGACCCCTGCATCCAAAAAATCACTTTTTTTTTCACAAAAGAACAGAATGAGCAAAGAAGACAATAATTAGGTACAAAATTCGTCACTTACTTCTCTTGATCCAAAAGATAGCCATACATCTGGGATTTCTTCGGCGCTATTTCTGGGATTTTCCTGTGCAAATGCTTCATCGCGCCCCAGGGTGGAGAAGACCTAAAAAACAGCACGGTCAACAAAATAGTATTAGTTCCATTACTAAAAGGTATTAGTTTGTTGTTTTCACAGAAAAGTAATAATAGTCGTTTTACTAAAAAGTGTTGGTTATGCACAGTTGCACCGCACAACTGGCATACAAAAGTGTTACTCTAAAATTTCATACGTAGTAAACAACGGTCAAAAGATTGTTCACGCAAAAACATTATCAGCAAAATCGAACCTTGTAATCGGATGAGCGAGGCAAAACGTTAAGCATGCTTTCTTAGTTCCAGCTAGCAATTCTTCGGCTGCAAGGAAACAGCAGAGTGCAGTGACGTGAGATGGAGGATCGGTGCCCTTATCGACTATCAGACCATGATAGTAGTAAGCCGCGGCCTATACGAAACGTGTTAGTTAAAAAAAACGCGATGGAACATGAAAAATCGAAACACGATGGTCGTAATCCAGATCACCTTTGCTTCTAGAATCTTCCACTTGAGGAACAACGATTGTTTCCTTAGAACATCGTTGGTTTGCTTAACTTCAGATAAGCAGCAGTAGGCCTGATTATGAAAAGTTGATTAATTTGCAGCAAATAAAATGGATGAAAAATGTAAAAAATTAAAAAATTTATTTACCTGAGCAAAGAAAGTGAGTTGTTCACATGCTAATCTTCTCTTAACTGATAAAGTTGCATTCTTGCTTTGAACAGCTAATCCTAGCTGCACTTCAGTCCCCTGAGAACAAGTGATTTGCAAATGATTGTGCTTTTAAAAAAGTGATTTATGCAGGAAAATCAAAAGTAAGCTGTGTTTCAATTTGTTAACTAAAAAATGTTGGCAAAGTATAGGGTGAACAAGTTCCGCATAAGAATCTGTAAAACTGGTTAAGGAGTATGACGTATGTTACCAAAAGGTATCAACAGTGATAACTGAAAGGTGTGACTTATATTTCAAAAGGGTATTAATCGTGATAACGAAAGGGTCATGCCTGTAAAAAAGGAACCAATTTCACAGCATACCAACTCAAAAATGTTTGGTGCTACTTCTCAATATCAGTTTAAAAGCCATACAGTATCACATTTCTTGAAAATTGATTGAAAATGTGTAGCAGTTGATACCTGGGCCAGGGCTTGATGAGAAATGGCCTCTAACACACTCCCCTGCATGTCCAAAGGCAACTTGTTCCTATCCAAACATGAACAATTATACATCAAATATGAATAATTGAACATCAAATGGCGATAATCGAACATCGTTAATTAATTTTCTGCGTACGTTATATCAGGTGGTAGTCGAGGCAGAACATCACGAACGCAGAAATTCAAATACCCTGCTGCTTTCAGCAGCAAATCAACAGCATCTTCATGCAATCTAACAACACATGTTCATTGAAATTGTTAAATACATTTCCTCAGATAAATACATATATGAGTGTTATGCCTAATGAATTAAATGTGAAAACCTGGAAACAAGCCTCTCGGAGAGGCTGTTCTGTTTCGGAATCAACTTCCCGTTTGCCTCGATTAACGTGAGCATTGCCATCATATGTAAAGCAGATAAAACTTCAAACCATGAGTTTGCTCCACTGATTTCCTACTCATATGTTATAATTTCAGCTTTTCATCAATCTCAGATCAAAAGATTTAATTTTTTTGCATTTTTTATTCTCAGATTCTTACCTGTTTTCCATCTCCCAATTCTTTCCATTTGAATTCCAGCAAATCTTGAAGCCCATATTCTATATATCATCAAAATTTGTAATTAATTATCACAAGCTGACGTACAACTGTTCACAACTAATACTTTATAGCATAACAACTGATACTTTTGAATGAAACAACTAATACTGACAAATTAATACATTTTCATAACACAACTAATACTTTATAGTATAACAACTAATACTTTTGAATGAAACAACTAATACTGACAAATTAATACATTTTCATAATACAACTAATACCGTTCAAAAATGCATAAAATTCAAACCAATTGCACGATATAACTAATTTACATAATACTTTATCATAAAAAATTCAGAAAATATGAAAAAAAAAGTGAAACCTTTTTGGGTAAGGCCAAGCAGAAGAGACAGGTATTCTTCCAGTGCTTTAATCAGCTCACTGATCGCAGAACCCCCTGAGAAAATACAAAATTAGTTGATCAAAATAATATTCAAGATCATATAACAAAAAATAGCCAAATTAAAATTAAATTAAACACACCAGTATCTTCAGCAACTAAAACAATCTGATTTCTAAGTGAAGTAATTCTGTCAGCAAGATCTTTGGGAATTAATCCTCTGATTGTTTTCTGCAAATCCGAATGGGACGGAATTCTTAAAATTGGAATAAAAATGGAGATTTCCGGAATACATTTCTTCTTCGTTTTACCAATTGCGTAAACTGAAGATGTGCACCCCATTGTTCAAAATATTATGAGATAAATGAAAGAGAATTAATACATGCATACTTGATATAATTGTCTCATATATATAGACACCTACGATATAATTAAATAAAGGGAAAGACTCTTATGAATCAGGTCTATACATGAATTCTATGACTGTTATATGTAAAAAAAACTATCACTGTTATACCAAAAAAAATTCAATGTTTAAATTATTTTTGTACATAACAGTTATAATTTTTATGTATAACATTGAGAATTTTTATACATAACACTGATACTAAAAAAAAATCGAGTTTACGATAAACTCGGATTCACATAAGTTTTTGTTCCAAATAAATTGAACTAACCAATTAATTTCCAGTTCTATTAACGTTAAATTAAAATATTGAAACAGGAATCTACGAGGATGGGAAGCTCGGAGATCGAGAAATGTGTCACATGGCGAAATTGAAGGAAGAGTCGAAGAGAGCTAGTTGTATTTTTATTTGGTTAAAATATTAGTTATTTATTTATTTTTAATTTAATTTTTGTGTGAGAGTGTGCGACATTTGAAGGGCATATTTGACTTATTTTAAGAAAAGAAATGATGATTGAGTCATTAAACTCAACTTTTTTTCTAGTAATGTGTACATACACTTCAATCTAGCTTGCTAGTCTGAATTATATACAGAATTTGAGTTCACATATTCCCAGAAATATATTGTCTTTGATCCCACTTATTAATGTGGAAAAGTGCATGGAATGAACAAAAAATAGTCTCATAATTTTTTTATCATTTTTTTAAAATGATCTTAAAAAATTTGGATATACGAAATTGATCCTATTTTTATCTTGTATTAACATTTTCCAAAAAAAAATTCAATTTGGAGATTTTCGATTGAAATGCATAACAAAAAATAATGTTGTTTCATCAATTTCGAATTTAATTGCATGACAAAAAACCAACGTTGTTTTATCAAATTCAAATTTTTTTGGATTATTTTGAAGAAGATGAAAAGTTATGGGTCTATTTTAAATTTCTATAGAGAGAAACCTCAAATGTGGAGTCCAATGGTGGATTTGGTTCGCAATGGATTTCTTTGTTGCAAATTGTGTTTATGGAGTATTGTTACAATCGAATGTCAAAAAAATATGCAAGAAAAAGTTATTAAGTAGATAATGTTGTATAATATTCAAATGTTTGGTGTGTAATAACTAATTTTAATATTAAGGGTAAACCGTATAAAGGATTATTGTGTGTTGTTAGACTCTAAGGCTAAACTAATCATCTTGAGAATCCTAATTAAGGTACAATTATAATTGATCATTGATATAAATATGACAATGTCAAGATCATGTTCTCTCATCTGAAGAAGTTAGACCCTCGCTTTTCTAGTGTGATAATTTAAAACAAAATTGAAATTTTTGGGTGGACTCATGTGAAAACTTGGGAGGGGTTACTTTATTCATATCCGGTATCCAAATTAACTACAATATTGATAATTTAAAATAAGTAAATAATAGTATAATATTTGGACATGGGAATTTGATTGTAGCTAGTGACTTTTAATTTCTTGGTTCTTTTGTGTAGAATAGAACGCAACCTCAGTGGTAAAATCCATCAACTTTTTAAGCTATACTCCTAAGATTGTAATCTTAATTTTATTTGTCTTTGCTAATTTGCCACTATTCCTCTTTTCTTTAACTATTTTTTATCATTGTCAAGGTGACTTTATTCAATTAATATCGAATGTTTGCCCGACTTTACATGATATTGAGTAAAAAGTTGGTGGTCACTTATACTGTAAAGAGTTGTCACTTGTCACAAGATAATTGGATTTCATTTTTTTTCTAGTTTTAACAAACTCTCTTTAAAAATTTATTAATAATATGAAATTTTTATCATTATATTTATAAAGTGATATCACTATTCTTATAAATTAATACTTATAATATTTAATATTATGATCTCAATTTATAAGTGTAATGACATCAGTTGATAAGTGTAATTGTGTAACACAAATAATTGTAGTGGTATAAATTTCACATCTTATGAACCACAAAATTTCAGGAGACCTACTCAGAGTCAA
Organism: Stenogyne calaminthoides; assembly: GCA_037126765.1. Lineage (NCBI taxonomy): Eukaryota > Viridiplantae > Streptophyta > Magnoliopsida > Lamiales > Lamiaceae > Stenogyne > Stenogyne calaminthoides. The sequence continues at coordinate 2,334,696 of JBBCBC010000011.1, read as the reverse complement.
ACAAAAAGATTTGGGTCTACACATATAACAAACTGGTAAGTCTTTAATAATTTTTAAAAAATATAATTTTAATATAATATAATTTTTTTTCAATTTTCTTTCGAAAATATATATATATTTTTAAAAAACGAGTCGGGTTGGGTTGAATTCGGGCGAGATGGATTGAGATAGAGTAGAACTTATATATTTTTTTGTAAAATAAGTAGAACTTATATATCTCAACTTATTTTTTGGAGATTATAAGCTCTAAAGAATTTTTTTTAGATCTTATAAAATGTTAAATATCTTATTTACCAAACAAAATTAAGAAGCTTATAAATTGTTATAAAAAGTTTATAAGTTATGCCAAACAGACCCTCACACTATTATCTTTATTTAACAAATCACACGTGCTGAGGCAGCTGGAATTTACATAGCAAATGCAAATCTGAAAGGATAATATATTTCTAATATTTATACATTAACTTCAAACATGACAAGATTGTGTGATTAGATATCGTTTTTATAATGAATCAACAGGCGATGCAATGAAGATTTGCAATAGAAATTTTTTTCTAATGACATTTCTGATACATAATTAATATATCTGAATATTTGTAGCCACTATTTCCAATCTGGATCTTTATCTCTACTGTTTGCCAACCATCTAATCTTGAACTCTTGGTCATCTTTTTTACCTTGATTAAATACTCAAAACTGACAAATTTGATTCGGATCTTATTAACCTGAATTTTAGATTACGGAAAGTTCAAGATGCCCTTAATTATTGGGCCTCTTCCAGCCCATTTATAATGTTGGCCCATCAGAAAATAAATGGCTATTGGTTCCAAATTCCAACTTTTTATTACTTCATTCCAATATATATGTGTATGATATCAATGTTTATTTGGTTAGGTCATTCTATGCACCAGATATACTGTGCACAATGTATTTTTAATATATAATTTATTGCACTACTCTATAATGTATTTTTTAAATATACATTTTATTGCACTGAAATATATAATTTGTTTACATTGAAATGTGTAACTTAGAGATAATTTATCTAAGACAAAAAAAATAAATAATTTTTTAAAGGTCAAAAATGCAAATTTTATTTATTAAGGTACAAAAAAAAACACGTGCAAACCAAAAAGTTGTATTTGAACATTGTTTTTTTTGCACGACTTTTAGTGTAAAGCTTTTCCCTCAAATGTAACTTATTTACACAAACACGTAAACACATGTTGCACGTTCAGTGTAAACAAATGTATGTTTTAGTGCAAAAAGTTTATGTTTTAAAAATACACTATTGAGTGCACGGTGCACAGGAGATCCACCCAAATTATTTTATTACTCTCTTATTTACACATTTTAGGCTAAAAAATGAGATAAATCTATTTACTTAAAAGAATTTTCTATATACATGTACGTGGATTTCAAGTACTAGTAAAATAAATTTATATACTTACGTCCGTTTACCTATAATAAATTTGCATGTACGTGGTACGTTTACATCATAATGAGATACTATCATTTTGTTGCACGTGCTGACGTGCACCTAAACTTTCATAAATAAATATTGTTTCCTAATTTTTATTAGATTTATTTATTCATACATGCACACTTTATATTACAACTTCAAGATATATATGACGGGATTCTTTTTTACTTCTTTTGAGATGACGGAATTTGCTGCGACAATTATCACTATCTCATGTTTCATTTTTCTATTATTGTAGTACTACTATTTTTTGACAAAGTGAATAAATATATAATACTCCGTCGGAAATGAGATCACTTATTTCATAAGTGAGATCACCTATTTTATAATTAATGTTTCATAATATATATGGATGGATGTCACGTGGAATAATAAAAAATATCAAACGAACCACCATACTCTGAGTCCATGTGTTAAGATCCAAAAGGGTAAAACACCAATGGAATACGAAAAGTGATACGGGGAATCAAATCGCTCCGTTCGTATAATATTGGAGGAGAGACCAACAAATTCTTGGAAATTCAAATGGATTGGCTTATTTCTAAAAAGTGATTGATGAATTTGCCATGTCTCTTTAAAAAGTGAGAGTATTAATAAGGGCTTCTCTTCGATTATAAATTTTCTCATACGTCCGTTTAATTTATCTTCATGAAATATAGATTCTAAATTTATGCACTTATTTATATTTTTATTAAATAGAACATATCAAATTACAATGCTTAATGAATGGCCGTAAACTATTTCTCACAAGGCCAATTTCCAACATACAAATATTTGACAATTACATATTAAATATCCACAAATTCATGTATTATATACTCATATTTCTCTGAATAATTAACTTGGATTTTTTTGTGTATAATAGAATCAAGATTAAATCTAGCCGGTGTTTGCTAGGTTTATTGAGCTACGAAAACCTAGAGATCAACGCAAGATTATAAAATATATATTAACAAAATTATTTAAATGTACTAGGTTAGTACTAATAATCTGTTCTAGTGTGTTATGCAAATAGGAAAAAGTATATAATCAGTAATAGCAAATTTCAAAAAGCACTAAAAGGAAAAAGATAGAAGAATGCAGTGGGTCTGTATAGTGGGAAGAGAACTGAATGAATAAATAAAGTGGGGCGCCCAAGAATTAATACCGTTACTTTGGAATGAGGCACGACTACAGACTTTTTTGGTATCATGGGATCAATTTTGGTCAATTTCAATTCCACGTACCTTTATATATAAGAGATCGTGTTATTCTATTCTACATATATTCCAAAGAAAAAGAAAATGTCAACTCTTTCACGCCATGGGGTCACAAAACTAGATAAATTATGTGGTCAATTGACCTCCCCAAAAAAATATAATTTGAAGAAAAAACTCTAATCTAATATTGTACAATTTTTATAATTACACAAGTCATCATATCACTATATATATAACAATTAATTCTTTTAAATAAAGCAACTATTGATGACAAACCAATATGTTTAATGAAACAAGTAATATTATTTAGAAATACTAACAAAACTCAAACCAGTTATACAGTTATATAAGACTTCACGAGTTACTTTGATCGAGTACAACTCGATCTCATACTATGCTAATTAGTAGAACAAATCTCTTACTTAGGGTAATTAATGTTCGTAAATGTAGATTTCATAACACACAACAAATTGTCATGACATACTTGTTTATTAAAATCTTATGCCAAATGCATTAATAATTTATGTTACACGTTAAAGAAAAAAAAAATGACTTGAATATATATATATGTATGTCTGTACATATATCCATCCTTTGAATGATACAAGGGTCAAATAAGTGAAAAGGGAACAAGTTGTACGTGGGGACTTGGATTCCCTCATTTACAAGGGTCAAATGCACTTTCTAACTCTCACAATTATGACAAAATTAAATTTATGTGAATTCAAGTTTACGTGATTTTTTTTTTCAAAAATGACATTCGAATATAGAGAGTTCATATCAATTCAGATTCAAAGGAAACCTACTCCACAACTATTGAATTTGATAGATTTGATTAAATGAAATAAAATGATTCTGAAAAACAGATTGATCTAGTGATTGTGAAAAATTAATGCAAGAACAGATCCAATAAAAGGTTGTGTTTAATGCATTGGACCCACTTGTAAATGAGGAAATTAATCCAAATCCTCGTGATAACATTTCATTGCAATAGGACAGGTGTTCAGAGCAACTTTTAAAGTCATTAAATGCTCGGTTTGTTAATGAAAGATCACCGAAGACTTACTCTTATTTTAAAATGACTCGGATATTATCAAAGCGTGCATGATATAACTTATAAGCTTTATTAAACGTGGGATTAATTTAACTTAGATGAACATGCTAGGTGAGGACGTTAATTTTGCTCCCCAATGAATTAAAGCCAAGTCGGGAATGATCGATGCCTATATATGTTAATCAAAGTATCAAAGGACAAAGACAGCCAGACAGGTAAAGCAGCATGCAGTTTAGGGCATATATATTGACCCTTGTTTGAAAGGTATCTCTTTTTTTCTTTATATATACGTTATTTGAACCACCTAAAATGCAATGCAATGCGATAGATATATACGAGATGACACCCATAATATAAAATTTTTAAAATATACTATGCAATGCACGGTATATTTTGCATGTGGGGAGACCCAATCAAAATTTAAAACTCAATATAATGATGACACCCATGATTTAAATTTACCAAAATTCGATGAATAATTAAGCTAAATTAACCAGAAATCGACACATCATCATTCTCCGAAAGCTCCCTAATTTGTGCATGACATAGGGAGTGGAATATTGATAAGAAGTTAACGGAAAAAAAATCATGAAGCTCATCCAAAAAAAAAAAAAACCGTTTTAGCCTCTTATAATAATTGTGTATGTAAGAATATATAAATTGGTTAATAAAAGTTGGTGATGTTTTCGTTTGTGGTTGGAAAATATGCAAGAGATTTAATTGAGCAATAATAATTGTTAGGTCATGTACATGCAATGAGATAAATGCATTGGGTCCATGAAAATCTAGAGAATATATTCCATTGATGGGCCGAAAGATAACGTTTGCAGAGAGATGGATACGAATGGCAAAAATAGGATATGTTCAACATTATTATATGGCCATCCTAAATTTAATATTTCGACACCTATAAATAAGTACCTCCTTCACCAATAATTAAAATCATCATTGCAGGAAATTAAATGGGGTTCATTCTTGCATGAAGATAAGAGTTTTGAGTTTGGTAGCCAAGGATGACTTGCCTGCATAAATATACCAACATTATTTCTTTAAAAAAAATAGAAGTAACTTCTTTAAAAAAGAATGTTGGATTCAGGCAATCTTCTTGGCTAATCAGATTCACTCTTCTCATTCATGCAAGATTTTATTTCCAATGTATGGATGATGATGATGATGATGATGATGCATGGTGATGTGCATAGTGAGAGGAAGTGAGGCCATACATGGCGGTAAGAGCATTGTTTGGTAGCCAAGGATGACTTGCCTGCTCCATTTTTCCCATAAATGTATTGGAGGACATCATGTATATGCACATGCATATATATGTATGTACCATATATGTGTGTATATGGGGTTTGGTTTCAGGCGGTCTCCTTGGCTAACTTGACAGTCTCTTTCCTTCATGTGAGGCTTTCTCTTCTTCAATTCAACGATTTCTTGTTTGGTTATATCAATTCCTTTTTCTTTTTCTTTTTTTTTTAAAGAATATTGATTAAAGAATTCTGTATTCATAATATATATCGGAACTTTTGACTCAAGTTCATATATATGCACATCATCCTAGGATTAAATCCTGCAGAAAATAACCACTTAGTGTGATAATGATTGTATGAAAGAAAAGTGTAATAAAATTAGAAGAGATAATGAATTGTTGTAAGAAAAGTATGAGAAAGAATGAGTTGGTGACTCGTGAACTAACTTTGTTGTCTTGGGCGTCACATAAGCTATACTCCTATAAATTTATAACTCCTTCACCAATACTGAAATCATGAGTTGAAGAAGCCATTGCAGAAAAAAGGGTTCTTGCATGAAGATTAGAATTGATGATGATGATGATGGTGTAGATGTGCATAAAGAGATCGAGGAAGAGATCTAGAGGCCATACATGGTGGTAAGAGCATTGTTTGGTAGCCAATTAGGATGAACTGCCTGCTCCATTTTTCCCATAAATACATACATATTGGAATGGAGGAGTTGTATACATCATAGATGATAGATGTATCATGTATGTGTATGTATGTGTGGGTTTTAGTTTCAGGCAGTCTCCTTGGCTAACTTGACAATCTCTTTCCTCCATGTTAGGCTCTCTCTTTCTTTAATTCATTGGTTCTTCTTCTTTGGTTAAATCAATCCTTTTTTCTTTTCTTTTTTTGTAAAACTGATTAGCTAGCTAGAGCAAATTAATGTGTATATAATGTGACACGTGCTGCTATATATGGTCCAATTTTCTTTCTTTTCGATCGTATTGAATATGATCTTTTAAGTGTTATAAAAGTTTGTCTTTATTTTAATTTTAGAAAATACTCATTATTTTTAATTTGATTTTATTAATTTCACTAAATAAGGAAAATTTGTCAATACATATCATTAATTTCAAAAAAAAAAAGAAGAAGCTTAAAAGACACTTATTACAAAACAAAAGGAGTATAGCTTATGTGAATGATATAGTGGTGATCATCTGTTAATTTGGACAGTTATTAATTAGAGTTCCACTATCAACCCCAAAATCTTCTAAACACACTGTTAAACATACCTATTAAAAATTTAAAATTAATACACTTTACTAAGCACACCCCATACCATCACAATAATGCTCTTACCCTCAATGGGAGAGGGAGAGGGGTACATGAATTGTACCCCAAAAATAAAATGAACCCCTCTTTATACGTTATATTAAAAAAATAAAATTGTATTTTATTATGTATAATTAGAAAAAAAAAATCAAATGTATCCCTAAATTTCAAATCCTACTCAAATGTATCCAGTAAATTTCAAATTATTCTCAAATGTATCCTCAAATCTCGAATTTTGGATTTCAGGCTACCCTCTCAAAACATAAAAATCCATGAGTTGAAAAAAAAAGAGAGAATATTGTGTGTCCGTCTATTCTGCTCCCTAATTCTTGATCGGAGGTTACACGCAGATTCAACAAGATGAACACCATGGTTGATGAATATGAAAGATATAACAAGAATTTTTTTATTTAAAATTTTATTATTTCCTAAATTTCTAGGGTTTATGTGTGCATGATTACTTTTGTATTTTATATGATCTATAGTGATGCTAGTATACAACCATCTGATCTTTTCAACCATTCAATACATAACTATCTGATCTTTTCATTCGGCGATAAACAATTAGCGATTCTGACTGACTTAATGCACTAAACAAGACCATGAACAAATGTATAAAAAAAACATGAATTACACTTGTGTTGATGTTTCCAATTGAACTTTCTTGTTCCATGAGCGTCATAGTTGAAATATTAATCGAAAGTTTAGAATGGTTTATGGGGGTGCTCGGCTGAAATAAATGTTCTTGGAAAAGGGTTTATATATGAAGTTATAGGTATATAAAATCTATTTGTATATCTATTCATATAAGAGTATCATAGTCATTTTACGTATGTCTATTTTTATCTATGAGGTGTGTTTAGAGGATTTTGGGGTATGAGTAGTGGGACTCTATTAATTATAAAAAAAATGTTTGGAAACTCAATTAAACACTCTAATTAAAAGCACTTTTTTTTAAAAGTTGTTAAACACATTTTTTTTTTCTAAAACAAGTGTTTTGTAGTGAACTGATCACTACTAACCGTATGATTCATATTTTTGGTGTAATTTTCAGGAAAATTAAAGATATATGAATAACAAAGAAGAGAGAAGTAAGGAAAACATAGAATTTCAGAGAAATGTGATTAGAGAGAGAAAGCTTGAGAGAAGAGGTAAGAGACGATTGAATATTTTGCTTGATTATTCCTTTTAGCTATTGGGCATAATATACCCTACTAAATTAACTTGCGGGCTGCAATATAAGACACTAAGGCCCAATAACTTTTAATATATTTGTTCTTATGAATTTTAGTAAAAGACCCACAAATAAATCCAATTGTCCATCTTCTTTCTTCTTGTCAAATCCTTCATTCAATATCATTTTCGATTTGAAACCGAAAACAGTTAATTTGTGTTTCACTGATTTAAAAAGTTGGCAAGTATAGGTGTTAGTTCTCAGTTCGTATCAGCATCAATAAGTGGTGTAGCACAAGGTGCACATAACACCTTCTTTTTAATTTATCAATTGATTTACGTAAAATCAACTTAGTGAATATTGAGGGTGTGTTTGGATTTTTTGAGGGATGGATTAATTTGGACAGGATTTGACGGGATTGCACTATTCACAAATTAATTTTTGACACATTATTTGTTCTTTGGATTTTCAGATTATGTTTGAGACATTTAATCCCAAATTGAATATTCATTTTGTTTGGATTATGGATTTATCCATATTTTTTTCAGGATTTTCAATTATGTTCATTGTCATTTATATGTTATGTCCTAGTCTTAATGAAATACTATTTGTTAAAAAAGAAGGGGCATTACTGACATTTCAGTTACATATCATTATTTCATGAGTTGTTGGATTAATTCATCACACCCCCAACATTAGACAATTAAACCCATGTTCATGGGTTAAATGATAAAAATGGACCCAGGCCCAACTTTATACTCAGACTTTAATCCGCCAAATAAAACAACCTACTAAAGCCCACTAAATAAACAGTTTTATCGTGTATGTGATTCGCATATGTTATTTTACATTAAAGTATCCAAATACTTTTCAATGGAATAAATAATATTATCATATTGAAGTACATTTTAATGAACCAACCAACTAATACTAATGAAATAGAGTTGGTAACATAAAACATCCAATTGTGTTTTTTGACGTATATCCAAATTTTAGTAATATAAATTCTTACATTAAGCTTTTACATATTAATTATTTAATATAAGCCATGTTTTACTTTTATGCCTTTTATAAGAAAACACTTTATAAAGAAAAAATCACACTTTTTAATAATATATCCATATATCACCGTTTTAACTTTTGAGAAATGAAATATACTCACGGGATAAATATCAATTGCATAATAAAATATATTTACGAGTAGAAATTGGTGCTCAAGGAATATTGTCTCTTAATTATCAAAAAGATACATTTTAATGAAGCAGGTTTTTTAAAAGGTAAATAAACTATACTATTGAAAAATACTCACAAGATAAATACCAATTGCATGATAAATTAATTTTTTTTTTTTTTATAAAAGTAGCATTTACCGTGGAAATTGTTTCAACCCTCTAAACATTATTTTAAATGATGGACTAAGGATTTTTAATAAAATAACTAATATAATTTAAAAATACATTCCAAAATTAATTGATGGATTCTTTTCATTTTTTAACACCACGTTCAGACCACATCAGGGCCAATTGTCACGAGAACACGTATTAGCGTGACACATTTGACACTGTATAGTAATACTGCTCTGAAATTACGATAAAACCAACCCTATTCTCTTCAACGACTTCACCTTGACCATTTGAATCTCAATTTCACCATTTTCAAACCCTACTGCACCTAAAGACTTCTCCTCGATTCTTTCGAAAATGGCGAATTGGAATTTCGGGCCCTCGATCTTCATTCTCGCAGCTCTATTGTTAGCCGTATCGACGATTGCCAGCTCCGAGGGCCCGTTTATCGTTGCCCAAAAGAAGGCCTCACTCACCAGGCTCAAGTCGGGCTCTGAACGCGTTTCCGTCTCCATCGATGTCTACAATCAAGGATTCTCGTATGCTTTCTTTCGTTTTCTATCAGATCTACTTTTTCCTTTCGATTTTATAGATGGTGAATTTGTTTAGTTTCTTGGATTGAGCTCATTGGTGAAGTATTTGCTTTTGCTCTGATTGCAATCTTTTCTGCCGATTTTTTTGGCCGATTAGTTAATTAATGCATTCATAAATTGATTTGGGGATTATGTTAAATTGGATTGATAAAATTTAGATCAGGATTTGGGTATTTAAAAGTTGTAATGTAACGTCAGCGCAATTTATTTCTAGATTTACGTTTTCTTCTAAGATTGCAAAGATTTAGAAAAATTAGGGGTTGACTTTTGTCTAATAGTAACTAATACATACTTAAGCAACTTACCCAAATAATCTGTGATTCCTTCATGAGAAGTAATCTAGATTTGATATTCCTAATTCATAAAGCAATAAATCTTTTTCTAGTTTTTTGAATTTTAAGCCCTCATCTTGAAAGCAGGTTTTACTGATAGCAAATAGTGCTCTATTTAGCTGATCTGCATTATTAAAACAGTAAAAGTTTGCTATATAGCTTTTCCCTAATTGATATCTACTATACTTTGTGGTGTGAACAAGAATCCTACTGGAATGATTCAATTCTGCTGTCGAATTTTACCAATATAATGTTTTGTAATGAATTCTATTAATGGGATTGTTGAGTATACTTTCTTCTGCATGCTTAGGACCGCATATGATGTAACACTTAATGACGATAACTGGTCTCGGGATTTATTCGACATTGTAGCTGGAAACACTTCAATCTCGTGGGAAAGGCTTGACGCGTAAGTTCGTTTTTCAAAAAAAAAATTAATTTCCAATATATCTGCATGTTAGTCTTAACTATGTCTTTATCATGTTAATATGAATAATTTCAGTGGAGGTGCTCTTTCACTTTCCTTTGAATTGGAGGCAAAAACGAAGACTGTTTTCTACAGTCCACCAGCAGTCATTACATTCCGTATTCCTACAAAACCCACCTTACAGGTTTGTGATTTTCTCAAAGTTGTATATCTGCTTTCCCAGAATTATATTTGAATGTTGTGCTATACTTTATTGTTGACTTTTCAGGCGGCATACTCAACTCCAATGCTGCCTCTCGAAATTCTAGCAGATAGACCTCCCGAGAAAAAGTTTGACTGGGTAAGCTTTGAAGTAAATTAGCACATTGTTCTGCTCATATTTCATTAATAACATCTTCTCTTTTCTTGTGTTTCTTTTATTTTGTGGTGGCACCTGCAATAATTTAGGCAAAGGTATGGCCCACTTTTTGAGTACTCCTCTTTGATTATCATATTCTGCTATACCATTTATCTATGTGCAAATAAAATTTGCATCAGTGCTAAAAACAGGGGAATGGGTTCATTTTAGAGCTTGTCTTATCTTTGTTTTTGTTGGGATGGGATTCCTTATTATGGATTAGTTGTTCCTTTAGCTGTGAAATTTGGATTGAGGAATTTGTGACTCAAGGATATGAAATGAGTAGTTTTTTAAATACAACAAAATTAAAGTGGATTTTGAAACTACCCAAATCATTCAAAAATTAGTTCAAAATAAAAGTGATGGGTTTCAAATTTATTTCACAAATCCATTCATCCTATCGAACAAATGGATTTGCCATTATCAGTTTCAGTTTCCAAATCCTTCAATGTACTCAACCTAGTTTACATATTTTTATTGCAAACACAAGTAACAACTTCTAGAATCACTTATTCTCAAATATTTTGAGAAGTAGCTTTTGGAAAGAGCTTTGGGAAAATAAATTTTAAAATTTTGTACCTGTTTCAAACTCTAAAAAAGTGGTTATACTTATTTTAAAAAACACACAACTTTTTGAAATAAAATATGGTTTTTTGGTCTCATTTCAAAATTACATTGTGCAGAAACTCTTGGCCAAATACGGGTCTCTCTTTTCAGTGATAACTATCGTGGTTTTGTTCATCTACCTTGTTGCAACTCCATCAAAGACTGGTGCTGCAAAGGGGGGAAGCAAGAAGAAGCACTAATCAGGAGTTCCATGCTTTGCAAGCTTGTCCTGTATGACCCTCACCCTTGAAACCCCTATACATTGTTGTCTCCAGTGATACGGTTTCTGTTTTTTGTCTGTACAATTTTACACATGCAGCGAGCCGAATTGTAGACATTAGACCTGAGTTAGCTTGTTGGTAGTCTTTTGACCATAATTTTCGACGGCTATCCATGTTCTATAATTTATACTTTTGTTGAGCTCTGAAATTTATTTAACGACCTCAATTGACTGACAAGCTTGGGAACTACATTGAATGATGAATCTATGCTATGCATACATTGAACGACCTTAATTTTTTTCTTTTTCTTTTTCTTTTTCTTTTTCTGTTTTTGTTTTGGTTTTGTTTTGTGGTGTTGAGGTATGTGTGGGGGTAATTATAAAAAAAAAAAAAAAAGTCTATCGACCATAAACTCTATCAAATGTTTATTAACACAAAACATTGACAATAATGTGTTTGATAAAATGCCAATGGTTGAGGAAAACAAAGCTCAATCATGTTCATCATTATTACTCATAAATTAGAATACAAATCTCAACAAGCAATATTACAAAGGAAAGAACGTAATCCGAAACTGAATCAAACAATAAATTAATTAAATCATCAAACAAGCTCAATGTTTGGCCCCAGAATCGACGTTCTGGGCATGATGTTCGCCGCTAAAAGGTTGCGCCACCGGAATTCCAGCTGCAGCGAAGCTCGAAATGCTCTCCAACAGATTACTCTTGGCTTTCTCGTAGTTCACGAACCCCATGAACCAGAAATCATGGCCGTCCGTTGAAACCATCTGTATGTACCTCTCCGTTTGATTGTCTCTCATTGTAACTGGATTAATGCTCCCAATCTTCGTCAAAGGTATCAAAATCTGCACCATTTTAACAAGAGAGTTCAAATTTTGAATATATTTTTTTTCCGTTACGCATTGTACTATTACTATATTAATTGATGGTGATCTCACCTTGTAATGGCTCCAGGTTTCTTGTCCGGAAGGTGCAGTGAAGGACAATGGCCGATCGCTGCAGAACGCCACGTGGACGTTCGATAAGTAGAGGGTCCCGGCGACTGGACCAGTTGAAGTTGACAGGTAACAAGCAAATGTCTTCTTGAGAATCTCATTTGGATGTGTTGAGAAACTCTGTTTGTAAATAGCCTCGAATCCGCCTCCTGTTATTGTTTTTGCCCTCAGATTCACTTTCCCCCACGCAGCTTCTGATACAGATGATCCTGTTTTAACTGCAGTTGAAATCATTGAAATATAAGATGAAACACAACTAATACCTTTCAGTGAAAACAACTAATACTTTTTAGTAAAACAACTGATACCATCTAAAACATGTGAATAGATATAAATACGTACGGTTGTGCCAAATGTTGTGGGCGGTGGACTCGGCCTTGGAGCTCCAAGAATTGAATTTCTGGAGAACCGAGTGGAAGGAGTTCGCGCAAGCGCGATCGACGGGTGTGTATTGGATGTAAGGTTGGTGGTGGTTTTGGTAGTCCTTTTGATCGGCTACGCCCCACAAGGCGGCTTTCTGGTTGTGAGTCGTAGACGGGGTGGTGGTGGAGGATGCCGTGGGGCGGCGGTGGCGGTGGAGTGGAGGATGAAATATCAGGGTAGTGAACGGATTGGGGTTGGTTGTTGTTTGGTTGAATTTGTAAAGTTGATGAAGAATGAATTATGGATGATTTGAGATTCTAAGATATGGTATTTAATGGAGGGGACGTAATGACTCATATGCTGACTATTGAATTTTATTAATTAATAAATGATTGAGATTGCTTAAGCTTGTTATTTTAGGGGGAGAGCTACTTTTATTTATGTGATTGGTCAAAGTAAGGTTCAATCTTCTAGATTTACATGTCGGCCTTCCATGGAAAAAACTCTATCCATCCACCGGGTAGTCTACCCGGCCTAATTAAAAAATTCAAAAATAGAATTATGAAATAATTACAGTAGTATCATTAATTTTTCACTCAATTTGTGATTGATCCTTTAATTATGAGATTCTCCTCCCAACGCAAAAACAATTAATTGTTTCGGCTTGCTCCCTACCCAAAATCAATTAAAATTTCTCTTCAAAACCAATTCTTATTTCTTTTAATTTACAGTAAAACATAGAATAATTTATCAATGAAATTATAAATGCTGCCTTATTTATTTGTATCAAACAGGGTCAAGGGGTATCTTTTGTTTCGATGTTTTTATTATGAGTTAGGTCTGTTGTGCCAATTTAAGTGTATAAAAAAAAATTAATATTAAAATATATAATTTATTTATACAAAAATATGCAACTTGTGTTAGTAAAAATAAGTTGCATGTTCTAGTACAAATTTACATATTTTGGTGAAACTACTTTTTATCTAAAAAATACACGTGAGTGGTACGGTGCACTTAGTAGCACAGGACCTTATTTTTTATTATATAGTCTAACTATACACTAATAAATTATACATTAAATTTATTTATATTCTAAATGAAAAATTAATTTATAATCTAATAATTAATTATTGATTACTTAATTAAAACAAATTCAAGATGCACGGAGTGAAACTATTTTTTTTTTAACGGTTGTGCCAATCTGGCGGATACTTGGATGGGCGGTGGACGTCATGTGGTGTATCCTAATTAAAAATAATAATTATAATTTTAAGTAAGAACCGATTAACGGGGAGGAACACAAATTAAAGTATCTTATATGGGGGTGTATTTTCATACAAGATGTGTTATTTACGTGTTGTTTTAAATATTTAGTGTTCCAAATTCTTATTTTACGTCTAATGATTAAGTGAGGCATTCTTTACCGTATATCAATCTTCTAATTCATGTTGATTTTAGCAATATCCTCGCACATCCAACATCTATATACCTCCAAATATATTATCTAAATATAGAATTTCAAAAATATTTATTTTAATATTATACTTAAACAACAATACCAGGTGATTTAAAATATTAGGTTTGCATAGAATTACAACCACCCACATGTATCTCTAATATATGATGATTTATCATCTTCGAATCGTAAAACTTGTTTATTGCATTTATAAAATATTAAAAATTTAAAAATGAAGACTAGATTGAATGGATGGATACATTTGAGATTAAGATTTATGGTATTTAATGGTGGGCAACTCAAATAAATAAAATTACATATTTCAGTATAAATAAGTTTCATGTTTAATAAAATAAATTGTACTTATATTTTAAAAAAACAGTTTGAGATTGCTTAAGACAAGAGGTGTTATTTTAATGAGGCAAATTTTTTTTTTTTAGTTTTGATTATTTTCTCATTTTTTTTCCTTCAAATATTTTGGTAGGAGACGTTGGCAACATTTGAGAGTTTTTCTTCTTTTTATCAGCAACCAACATTTGAGAGTTCTTTTTCTTTTTCGACAGGAACCAATATTTAAGAGAAAACATTTGAGAGTTAATAGGGAAGTTTGAATAAGAAAGGCTAATTAATTCGTTTTTAATGTAGAGGGAGGCCCGAAAAAGTTAATTAAGAGAGTAAATATTATGGCACAATTTCCAGTGTTTATTTCTTAAAAATAATACTCCTATATTTTATCCTTTTTTTTAATAGCGGGTACATTACCCACCGGGTAGACATATCATTCTCCGCCTTCGATCCCACCTTCCTTCTTAGTGTTGCCTTAAACGACCCTCTATAACCTCCTCGGTGAAAACAGATTTTTTTTCTATGCTACGTGCTAGATAGTGTTCAGCAGTGCATTAATATGTTATACTATATGTTAAATGTATTATACTGTATAACATGTTAATATATATGGTATAACATACTTCCTCCATCCACCAATCTTATGCACACTTGTCTTATTTGTTCGTCCACCAATCTTATACACACTTCATTTATGGAAAAAGTCACTTTATCTTTATCCTCCAACCATCATTTAATTACTTCAAATATCATTGTACTTTCACTTACAATCAATCATTTTATTAATAAATAAATCGCACAATACTTCATAATATATTTACTTTATTTACTAGGTGAAAACGTAAAATTGGAAAATAGTATTAAAAACTGCTTTTATTATTTGTACCCAGCAGGGGTAAATAATTGAAAATGTACACATGAGAATACTGAATTTTAGTGTTAGCTCTAAAATTGAGTATTTTTCCGTGGAAGATCTTCACTGCACAATTTAAAGGCTTGAGATTCTGGCTATATAGGTCGACATGAGACGTTTTCCTAGCATGTTTTATTTTACTTTTTCAATTAAATTTGATACAACTAGGTTTTGTATATTTCAGTTATGCATTTAGAAGCGTGCAATTATATAAAATTTCAATTATTAAATTAGCCTGTATGTTTCACTTTTGTTGATTTACTTTTGTTAATTATGTATTAACACTTTAATATTTTTTAAATTATTTAATTTACCCTAGTTTGACTGATATAGAATATTTTTGGTTAGTTAAAATTTTGTTTCACCCCATTTTTAATTTATTGCTACTTTTGTTAATTATGTTGCTCTTCATTTTATTTACCCTAGTTTGACTGATATGGAATAATTTGGTTCTGATTATGTCTGCATATTTTTTTATGACAAAAGTTTTATGAAATTTTAAAAAAAAAAAATATAAAAAAAAAAAATCATGAAGGTAAAGACTAAAATTAAGTGATTTATTTCTGCCAAGTGGTTCATGGTTCAAAAAAAAAAAGGGTTACTATAATTTAGGACAAAAATTTTATAGATAATATCCATTTTATTCATTTTTTATATGTAATTTATCTCCTCATTTTATTTACCCTAATGCGCTCAAAAAAAAATTACCCTAATTATTAATTAAGAATGTCGAACTTCTTCGGATGAGAAGGTAAGTTTTCAATATAAAAGGAAAAATATAAAAAAAAAATCATATATATAATAACTGTCTCTGCTTTAGTTAACCAAAAAAAAAAACAGATTACTAGAGCAAATTAACATCAAATCTTCTCAAAATATTAAAGCGTCGAAACAAATTATTTAAATAAAGTTTAATTTAATGTCCTCAAATAAATTAATTTTAAATAACGTTTAATTTAATTTCCTAAAATGACTATTTTGAAAATAAGGAGTATATTGGATTGGGCCCGGGTTGAAGGCTTGAATTCGAATAAGCGGCCCATACTGCCTAATTCAAAATTCAGAATATTAATTAATTAATTTCATCTGGTATATTGCTATTCAAGCCCTTCTGCTGGAAAGTCTTCTTCTTCAATCATTTTGATCGGAAATCTCAATTTCCAGCGGGAGTGGAAGGCGAATCAATCAAAATGAGTTATCAGAAAATTCCACATGATCACTACCCTCCTCCAGGTCAATTTTCATCAATCGAATCAAGTTTAATCTTCACAATTTTCCGTTCATTTTTGTTGATTTAATTATGTTTATGTTGAATTTCCTGTTTCCGATCGTATAGTTGATTGAAAATTTGTGTTTTCTCGTCGATTGTGTTGTTCGATTTTGTAGGGTACGGGTCGGTTTACCCTCCACCGTCGGGATACCCTTCCGCGCCGACGCAACCGCCGCAAGAGGCTTATCCTTACCCGCCTCCTCCGCAGTCGGGTTACCCGTACCCGCCGCCACAAACTGGTAGTTACCAGGGATATTTCAATCAAGGATATCCGCCGCCGCCGCCTCCTCCGCCGGTTTACCATTATGATCATCACCACCACCATTGTGATGATGATGC
The DNA here is from genome assembly GCA_037126765.1 of Stenogyne calaminthoides. Lineage (NCBI taxonomy): Eukaryota > Viridiplantae > Streptophyta > Magnoliopsida > Lamiales > Lamiaceae > Stenogyne > Stenogyne calaminthoides. Next base: position 2,317,593 of record JBBCBC010000011.1, on the reverse strand, counting down.
TGGTTGTACCTCCTTTTTACGAGGCTGGTATGCTGCTAAATTTTTTGCTCCATTTTCGTGCGCCTTGATTATATGTGGCTGTCCTTTGATGTCATAAGATTGTGTTGGTTATGGATTTAAGAAATATTGGGATTTTTATAGATTATATTATAATTCACCTGATCTGCAAATGAGATGAAAGAATTGGGAGGAATATATGAGCAGAGCTGTGGTTTTAAATGTTTAGTGCAATGGTGTAAGAGGCTTAATCGGTTTTTATCAGAGTAGAATGACATATGCTTTAACTGGGCTTTGATTTAATAGAGAGCTTTTGAAATTAAGTTCTAGATATGATTCATTTGAGAGTACTTCAAGCACCTTGGTGATGTTTGATTTGGGATTTCAAAACCAGTGTCAGGATTTTGAAATCCATTACCTACTTTGTGATTTTGAAATCCGGTTTTAGAAAGACTGATTCTTTAGAGGAAAAGAGTGATGTCTGGAAACAATAACTTATCATTGAATCTTAAACGATATCCCTCAGTTTTCAGGTTGACGTGAATGTTGTTCTAGTTCTCATTTTGCCATCAGTAATATCAATTTCTTCAGTCATGCTATTCTTTTGATCGATATAATAAAAGGGAAATAAATGAAATTGGAACTCCTTGTTTAGTCAACTCTCCATCTAATGTTGATAGATATGTTAGTATCGCCACCACAGCTTTTAACGATACGATTTGTTACTTCTAATGAGTTCTAATTATCCTGTTTCAGTAGTTGTGTATATAGTCTGAGTTTCTGCATATCTCTTTTGAGGGAATAATAACTGTGAAGGTATTTTGTTTCTCATCTGCAGTTTAGCTGCCCTCTGTTGTTGTTGTTTATTGGAAGAATGCTGCTTCTGAGTGTTCGAGTGTATGGTATGATGATACGGGCATCTTGCGCTGATTCTATTTCGCTCTCATGGATTTATCGCTCTATGTCTTATGAGAATGTTTGTTGGTATTGATCTTGACTTCATCAAAACCAAATTAAATGTGTAATTATTCTTAGTGATACTTTATATTCGTGAAACTCTTATTGATCAAGAGTATTGTCTTCTGTAATCCTGTCTCCATTTGTTTTGGTTAACATTGAAATTCATTGTTGTCAATTTATCATTTGTTGTGTGTAGCTCAAATTTTGTTCTTGTGCAAGCTTGTATCTTCGTAGAAATTATCAAGCATTTCACATATTTCCTTTCTAATTCCGTTTTGCTTTGTGACATACAAGGGACTACCCTAGTTTGAACATGAGGCAAGACTAGTACAGTCATGAAATGTGAAAAAAAGGGTAAGATCTTGGGTAGAAATTCTTGAACAAAAAAGAAGTCCCCATGTCTGAGAAATTTAGGGAACAATCTTGAATAAAATAAAACGACAAGGCCGCTTTGGGGGTCTTGAAATAAAAAGCATGCAATTGAAGATCCTCATTTGAATAAAATTATCTTGAAATTTTATAAATTATCCTGACATTCTGGTTTGAATGCATTCGAAAATGAGAACTCGTCTATCCAACTCAAATGATATCACATTCGAAATCCAATTGGCGATGAAAGAAATAACTAATTAAAGTTATGAGTTGGTCTCTATTTCATCTATGTGCGAAAAGTAGTAATATCTTCAATACTTTGATTCGGGTTATATTTACATAGAAATAGAAATTGTATTCACTTTTACTTTATTTATGCTGAATCGAAACAAAGAAATTTATAGTTTAATTATAAAAAAGTAGGTACAAAAAATGACGTAAAACATTTCAACAGAGAAAGAAATTGATAGTGTCATTATAGGAAATAGGTTAAAAAAAATGACGTAAAATATTTCCAGAAAGACTGATGCCATGTTAAGCCAAATGAAGAAAGTTGAAACATTAGAAACACATCAAAAAGGGATAACAGTAAAAAAAAGAATTGAGCAAATCAAAACTCAAAGAGCCAAGTAATGGACACACAATTTCACGACACACGTTCTAATTTCATCCATGAGAGTCGACAGAAATCTGAGCTTAAAAGAATGCTCTAAAACCATAACTTTGGTCTCAAACCAATAAACCTTGAAATAGATCAATAATAATTAGAGCGTGAAAAAATATGTCTATATTAACAAAACCATTATACAAGTCCAAAGTTAAATCAATAACCCACCTGAACATTTAACAATAACCCGTCATCATAAACTAGAAATACAACAGATCATGTCCAAAACACCCTAAACCTAGAGCATAATACAAAGCAAAAACATGCATCAGCAGGACCCGCATAATAAGTGCACACAGGAACGAACGCATCTACAGAGTCCAGACGAAATCAGACGCATCTTTCCTGGGCCCCACAAGAGTCCGATACAAGTACATCTTCTCCACTCTATGCCTCTCATCGGGACTCCCCTCGTTCCCCTCCCCTTCATTAATAATCTCCACATTCAATCTGGGCATCATCTCAGCCAAACTCTTGCACGCTCCATAAGTGACTTCGCAGGACGACATCCAAAGGGATCGCATTGTTTCATACTTCCCCACGTCCGTCAGAAGCGCTGAGTCACCAAATGGGCTGTCCCTAATTTCAAGCTTTTTCAATTTCTTGCACCCATTTAGAACGTATAGCATTCCTTTGTCGCTATCCCCAGCAAAGGCTATCGAGAGCATTTCCAGCTGTTCAGCATACATTCCTATGTAGAGGAAAAGCTGGTCTGTGAGTAGACCGGAGACTGATAACCGTTTCAGACCCTTGCAGGATTGGACAATCGCCCCAAAGCCCTCGTCCAGTGGTAGATTGGTAACTGCATCTGGTACAACTGGGTTGAGTGTGCATAGTCGGAAACGAATGAAGTTGGGGCAGTTTTTGGCTACGGCGATGAGGGCAGCATTGGTCATTTGCTGACAGAAATATAGGACAGAGTTCAGCTTGGGGCAGCCAGCAGATATAGAAACGAGCCCTTCTTCGGTTACAGCTGCGTTACCCACACCATAGAGATCAGATGGAAACACTCTTAGCTCCTGTAATTCTTTGCATGTAGAGGCTACAACATTGAGCCCTTTATCACCAATTGTATCTAAAATCTGCATGATTTGTAATTCTTGGTTACTAAATAATTTAACACCAGAAATATACAGATAGTATAACAATTATGCAAAAAACTTTTATGCACCAATTGCATCTTATGTAATAATCTTGACCAAAGTTTAACTCATTCACAAAAAAAAACTGAAACATAGAAAAAAGTAATAGTTTATATACTTAACAATATTTGTACCTTTCAATAATACAAAAAATACTTTTCGACAACTTTCTTCTATGATTCGCAAAAAATATATAAAGTAGCTTGATTGAAAATTTTCAGTCCAAATGTTACTAACAATTAAGATTAATCAGAAAAGTAGTAGTAGTATATAACAAGATCAGAAAAGACAAACCCATAGTTTCTCTACTTTCTTGCAGTGACAGATCAGCTTTATCAGCTCGTTGCTGTAGATTCCTGGGGCGTAGCTCAAGTTCAAAGCTGTCAAATTTGTGCAAATTGGGTAAACGGCAGGCAAACAGTGTCCATTGACATCGAGAAATCCCGACAAACTTCTAACTGAAATGCACTTATTCATCACATTCTTCAGTTTGCTGTAAGTCTCGGAATCTGGGTCATGGACAAATGACCCAGTACCCAGGTCATTCAAATGAGGGGCTTGCACCAAAATTTTCTGCAGAGCATCCATAGGCACAGAGTGATTCACTCTCAGACTCCTAAGGTTACGACATCTGGCAACCAGTCTCTCAAGAGCTGCCACATTGACCTCTCCTTTAAGGCAAGCAAAATTCAAAGAGACGAGAGAGGTGCAGCTCTCAGGGAAACAGCTTAGCCACTGGCCCTTGCGATCATCAACTTCGTTCTCCTGTAAGTCGAGCTCTCTAAGAAACCTGCTTTTACAAAATTCAGCCATTAAAGAGAATCATATGCGTGCACCTAATATCGCATTCACCAAAAGAAGCAATCTTACTCCTACTGCTTCTACCTAATATATCTCCTATAGATTGGAGACCCACATAAAACAACTCAGATTAAGCAGACAAATGAACATCATCCACAAGATTGTGCTTGGAAATTGGACATGGGCATTGAGCAAAAGCTACTCCTTTTGAGTTATTATTGGAGAAATGGTAAATATAATCCTTAAGAACCAAGAAAAACCAGTCTAGTTACTACAACGGACCACAACGCCTTAAATTTGGTAAACTCAGGAATGATTTGCATCTAAAACATAAGTTAAAACCGATTCTTATTCCTAAAACACATAACTCCATCAAATCCTAGTTTAGAAAAGGTAAAGACTTGTCATCAAATTGAATACATATACCCGAGTCAAGATTAGCTATCAATTAAGCATGGCCTACATCGTCGCAAAATGGGGAAATGTTACAGAAAACCAGTTAAGAAGCTAAATAGATCTAAATGGAAATAGCAAATACCTGCAATTAGATGCAATGGCAGCAAGGCCATCGGTAGTAAACCCTTCACAGCTAACCAAAACCAGAGATTTGAAATTCGGAAACGACTTTGCGAGGAGCTCGAGGGCCTCATCGGAGACAACCATCCTCTTCAACCTCAGCTCCTCCAGATTTATGCCGCTCTTCGCCATGGCCTCGATCCATGGGTAAACATACCCGCCCCAATCGGGCGGCACCAAATTGAAATCGGCGAAATGCGGTTTCCCTTTCAGAGTCAACGACCTAACCCTAGGAAATCTAGCAATCAAACGCTCAGGATTCACGGCGTAGCAGTTTCCAATGAACACCTTCTCACGGCTAAATCGCTCGACGCTGTACCACGATTTGCAGACCAACGACACCGCATTCCGGTCGCGGTGCGATGACAGGAAATCGAACACGTGCTCCAATACTTCCTCAGGGAAGTAATTCATCATACACTGAAACAAACACATTGGATCCAACTCAATCGAACCCGTTCTCTTATTGGAAAAAACCTCAACCTTTCGTGAATGAAATTTCAATCGAGACGAAAAGGTCTCTGGATTTTGCAGAAAAAAAAAAAAAAAAAGGAGTACGGATGGATTATTTTCCCCTCTTTCTTAAACTTTCTTAAACTAGATCCGAATTTTTTTTCCACGGTTCGTCGAATTTGAAGCTGAAAGCTCGATTTACAACTCCACTTTGACTTTCAGAACAGATCTGAAAGAAAAAGCGAGCAAAAAAAAAAAAAAAAATCGAGAGAAATCAATAGAACTGTTTCAAGAGGCCAAAAGGAGATCAGAACAGAACAGAACAGCGTAGAAATATTATTAGATAAGTGAATGAAAATTTATTCCGAGCTCAGTTATCTCCATCATCATCCAAAAATCAAAAGGTGATGATTACCAAGTCCAAACACAAAAATAAAAGTAAAAAATTCAGAAGATGTATCTATCCTCTAAACCAAAAATCGAACCGAAATCCACAGATCCGATTAAAAAAAAAAAATCCACAGCCACAACACAAAGATCCAAATTTATTTCAAAAAATCCATAAAGCAGATGATATGATATGATAAGATAAGAAAAGATCTAGCGAGAAATGGAACTCAATTCACCCATCAGAGAAAGAAGAGACCAAAAAAATCTTCCTTCATCTCTCTCTATCACTCTCTCTCTCTCTCTCTATATCTATAGGTGTGTGTATACACTCACCCCCATTCAGTCATGTTAAAGGTAAAGCTGAAACACACTCATCTCATCATCATCAGAGAAAAGACAGAGAGAGAAGAAAAATCAATCTCTACTGTAACCCAAGCGCGGTTGGAATTTAACCATGGTTAGATTGATCCGACGGAAGGATATCGATTTGGAAGAAGGAATCTTGACCGTCCAGGGGCATGGGCGTCTTTTTTGCTCTGGTTTCGATGTCTGCCAAAACGTCTTCACGGAATTGGGACACATAATCGCGAAATTACGAAAATGCCCCACTTTGTTGATAAGGTTGGTTGTTCCCCACGCGCTAAAAACACGCCCATGTGGGGGCATCTTTGCACCGGTTAGTCCTCACGTTGGGCGAGTGTGTAAGTTTTGTAGTCGCGCGTGTGTGGGGGATTTATTGCTTTTTCTTCTGGTTTCCAAGATAAATTATTTTGTGTGTCAGTGATTATTTTGGGGTTTTCCCCATCTTTTTTTTTTTTTTTTTCTTTTTGGGAAAATTGGTGATCACTGCTTTTTGTTGGATATTCTTTTTAGCAATTCTTTTTTGTTGGATATTCTTTATCAATTTTCAAGAGTTGAATATTGTTATTATTAAAAGTAACTAGTAATTCTTCCGTTATATGCATGAATTGAATATTATAAATTTAAAACATGAATTATAATAAAAATTAAATTAAAATTATATTTTACCTATCAATTAATTTTTATCAATTTTTACTTTTCTTATTTTTCATAAATATATGAAGAATATTGTATATGTGTGAGTGACTCATAATTTTTTTTGATTAAATATATAATTTTTAATTATGTACTAAATTCATTATAATTAATAAAGTGTTGTGTACTAAAATATGAGGATTATGGATTAAGATGTGGCTTGATGATCTTAGTGACACAAACAATAAATGTGTAAGATGAATTGTATTTATGTTATATGATTCTTGAGAGAGAAAGAGTTGTTAATAGATTCGCAAAGAGAGGTTTGGTAAGGTATTGATTTCTCCTCTTTTCTTGGTCATAAATGACCCCTAATTTATAAGGTTTGGGAGAGTGGAGCTCACTCTCCGATTCTTACAAAGACAAAAGGAAATAAATAGCTCAAGAAAACATTAAATTCTACATGATTGATGTGTGACCTGTGGTCGGGAGGTTGGGAGGTCGCTCGAGGATCAAGAGCTCATGTTCTCCATTTGGGGACGTCGCCCGAAACAAATCGAATTCAAAGATTTAGCCGTCTATCTACTCAAGCCTCTTCATCATTCTGCGTCCTTTTCTGAAACAGCGTACGATTGGTCGTTCTTAAAATAAGGTCCGCAGAAATTCTTTCGCGCCACGAGTCCAATCCCCATTAATATTTTCGTGCTTGTGTCGGTCTTGTGACCTGCGAGTCGTCACGTCAGTGTCTTGATTCTTGGCGTGCCTTCGTTTCCATCGCTTTCACTTGAGGTCATTATCTTTAATGCAAATGTGGCGTCCCGGTCCTCACTGCAATTTCTTTCAGGGTCAGACTGACCTACAGCGCCATGCTCTTATGACAATAGCCCACAGATTCGTTTCTTTAAGCTTGCCCGAGGGGATGAGCTATCGCCTAATCCAATAACGTGAAGATAAAGTGTCGGGGTAACCTAACGTATGCGGCGTGGTTGTTATCTTGAAATCTGAAGCCCAGCCGGTTGTTACATACTCGTCTGCCTTTTTTCTTTCGATGAGTAAGCGATGATGGCGTGGCTTTTTGTTTTGGGCCCTTGAAAAAAGTCGCGGTCAATCACTTATATCACTAGAACCGCCCATAAATACTCATTTCCCTGGGTTTTCACTTTTCCCTTTAAACTTCGATAAGCTGCTGTTGCTCCATTAGATTCTTGTCGCGGCCCGGTTGGGTCGTTTTTCTCGAGTAAGCCACAGATCTCTTTCTTTCTCTTCGTTTCCTGTGATTTGGTGAACAATGTGCGCCTCGAATCGGGAGGACTCGGGGGCTTGCGTAGGGATTACGCTCCGGTGCGACGATTAGCGACAATGTGGCCTGGCGAACTGAAACCCGATATTGGAAGTCTCGCCGAAGGCGGTGAGTGGAATTTTAATGTCATTTAGGGTGAGGTCACATCGAAAATGTCGCCTTCTTGGACGGGGAATTTCGCTTGGGAAGTCTTGACCCCGTCGTGGAAACTCGGGGTTTGGAGATGGTGGGGAGGAAGGAGATGAGCTAGTTCAGATCAATCGATCCGGTAGAGTTTGACTTCTTGTAGGGACGAGGTTGTACCCGACGCGTGAGTGATGATGACGATAAGATTGACGACATTGATCGTGAGAGGTCGCAGATAGAGGAGAGTATGTCTCATCCCATGCGAATTGATCCCGACCAACCCGAACTTCGTCGGACATTATTTTTATTGGGAGGTATAGCTTCAAGAACCGAGGCCGAGCTTTTTTTCTATGGAGAGAATAATTTCAAGTCAAACGACGCCCCTTACAGTTTCCGATTATAAGATCGATTATGCCGATTGTGTCCCCTCGATGGGTGTGTGGCGATGAACTTTGACACAATGAAGGTTGGGCTTCATTTTCCGCTTCATCTTATTATTACTTATTGTTGTGGTTTTGGGGGGCTAGCTCAAACCACAAATCACTCCCCAATGGGTGGAGCACCATCTTGGGATCTTATCTCTATTCCGCCAAGATCCAACCTCAGGCATTCCCTTCTGTCATGGAAATGAATCTTCTCATCTCATTTGGCGAAATGGGGTAAAGACCCCGTGTACTACTATGTGAAAGCCCGCCATCATATGAAAATAGTTGAGGACTCTCTAAAGAAGGTCCAAGACCGGAAAAGAAGGTGGTGAGCCCGGCAGACTGGCGAGTCGTTTTGCCCTCGGAGCCCTCGGATATCGCGAGATTCCTCGCGACTATGCTATTCTTAAAGTAAGCTTTTTGCTTTTCTCTTTCCCATAATCTTGATTTAACTTCTTTCCCCTATTCATAGCCTCCCAAGAAATCCAAAGATCCAAGCTCTCCTTCCTTCTTGGTCCGGCTAGTTCGGGTGTGTAATTGATCCCGGGATTTAGAGGTCAGCCGATCATCCTCCAACGGTTGAAGTGTCCGGAATTTGCGAACTAATCGATTTCCACCTCGATGCGTCCGGGCACCGACCTTCCCGTAAACTTTCGGGGATTTTACTCGCGTTGACTTCGACTTCTTTGGTTATTCTCTGGTGGTTTTGATCCTTCTTCTTGTCTTGAGTTTTCTTCATCGAACTCTCATTTCCGCATCGCCAAAGATTCACAAGCGAGATCTGAAAACTTGAGCCATGGGAGATCTTGAAAAGGTTTCTCGCGCCTTGGCTCTATCGAGGCTGAGGCGAGCGGAAAGAAGGAAGGATGTCATGATCGGTGGGAATACTGGGGCCCACCTCAAAACAACTATCGCCGCCTGGCCAAAATGGGAAAATGTGCTTCTAGAAATCACGAACAGGGAGCTCTCCTAAATACATCCCGGGGACGTCCCGCGTGGACATGGATGTGCTCGGGACTCCCAGTGGGAAAGATGTTGGTCTCGAGTTAAAAGCGGGGACCCTGTCTGATTGTCGAGCTCACACAGCGTCGGACTCGCGATCGATGTCAGCATTTTCCTTAGGTGGAACGGTTTCGTGCGGTATACCTCGTTTTACTTATGACGTTTTTCTATATTTTATTTCAAGTGTACCATGTTTATATCGGTCGTCCTTTGGCGCAGATACAAACCGGATGGTGGAGTATTTGGGGTGAGTCGACCCAAGAACTACTTGTGGTCGTGAGCTCGCGCCAACGACACCCACATTCTTCCTACCTTGGTTGAGATAGCCAAAGATGCTCCGAGGTCTTGGACTCTGGATCTCCACGAGAAGTTTCATACACAAAGACTTCTCCGAGAATCGACCCTCGGGGATTGCTTACATATGTGTTCTTTCGCCTTCTTTGAAGCGAGTCGAGCAAAGATGGTCGGGCAAAGATCCAGCCCGTAAAGTTCGGCGCATTGCTCGTCGATGAAGGTAGATTTCGCCAGTCATCGAAAAGAGGGAGTGAGGTCGCTATCAATGCAAAAAGCTACTACGAGGAGAAATTGAGAAATGTGGACCAGAGCGGACGAGCCGAGAAGAAAATCTCCCAGATGGCGGCGATCTCGAGCCCGAGATCGGGTGAAAGAGAGCATGGGCCAGGGAATTTGTTGAGGTAGAGGCTCGGTGTCGCCGGTTAAGTCGAGGTCCATGACTTTCCGACCCTTTGTGAAATTGGAGCGCCATCATGCCTCCAACCCGCCTATATCCACTCATTTTTTCGCGTTGCTCGGGCTTGTCATCGGTGGCGACCTTGATGGAGCAAAAGTCGGCGATGTCCGAGATGCTCGCCGGATACATCGCGTAACAATAACCTTTCCGGGAGGGATGATCTTCCCATCAAAGACCTTGATGCCTTTGGTGTGGAGTTGATTTCCTACCCCCAGTCTTAATCTTTATGATCGAGTAGTTGCTCAAGAACATTGAATGAAGAAAGCGGATGATGGCGGGATGGCAATGGTAGGGAGGTTGTTGGTGGTGATGATGGTGGAAATGGTGAAGGAATCGGTTTGGCGTCGAGATTTCAGGTGCAAAAAAACTCTGACGACCAACCTGTTGAGGGACCTCGGATGCTCCGGCGAGTGATTCTAGGGCGGTTTTATGTGGCAATATGCGAAATACCTTGAGCACCCTTTGTAATCGCCGCCGGGGTTTTTCTTATCGGTAGTTAGGTTGCCCTTTGGGGTGTGTAAGTGTTTGCCCAAGGCGTAGGACTTATTTGCCTTAAGGCGTTTATTAATGAAATCGTAGTTCTTTTCATTTCTATCTTTCAAAACTTCTGGTTTGAATGCTTGTTTATTTTGTGTATCTTGTCTTCTCGCAGATTATGTTCTCGAACATCCGGATAACAAATCATAATGATATGATTTGTTAATTGATAGCGACTTTGACTCTTCGGCTTAGATAGGATATCGCGACCCGATGTCGACTTAGATAGGGTATCGACATACCGACTTCACGTATTCTTGACATCTGACTTAGACTTCGTATTGCGACAGAAGGTCGACTTAGATTGGGTATCGACATACTTGCCTTCATGTGGCTTAGCCGATTTAATTCGGGTATACGATAAATTAAACTTAATTTGGGTATCGACATCTTAGCCTCACGTTTGGCGTGTTCTTAGAAGCGGGACTTAGAATGGGTATCGAGAATTCCGGCCAGACCGGGTATCGACATACTTAACATTCATGTGTTCTTGGCTTAGCCGACTTAGATCGGGTGTCTCGACCGAGGTCAACTTAGACCGGGTATCTTCGACATCTTATTCTTTCGTGGTCTTCGCCTTTGTTGTTGGGATTATCTTTGGAAAGTATGCTTTTTACTTTGTATAATCGAATGAATTTTTAAACTTATTCTTGAAATAAATTGTTTATCATCGATGCTTTAAATATTATTGAATGTTAAATATATTTCTTTGCATAACTTGTTCAATAAGTAAATGCGTGTTACATTGTAGTTAATTTAGTGATACCGGATCACGAAGATTAAATTAACGATCTCTTGTAACTAAAAAGTACGCCATTCAAGACCTAGATAGAAATGAACAACCCATCGTGAAAGGTTGAAGTGTAAGGCTCAGATTGACTTGTCTTGACCAAGAGGTTACACTAGTCATGGTTTGCGTTGAATAGGACCTCTGAGGAGGATAAATTCTTGAATCGGAACAAGGAAGAATTAGACCTCGGTGGTTCGTTATTTCTTAACCTTCGTCCCTTAAATAGGATCACGTGGGATTAGTAACTATTGCTTTGACTTATCATGGGTAGCGAATCGGTGAGATTCAATACTTTTTATCTTAGGGATATTATTATTAGTCACGTGTGATTCTAAGATTTAATCGAAAAAATCGTGTAATGAAAGCACGCTTTTGTTTGATTTGCCCTTGGGAGGTTCATAAGCTTTATCATACCAAATCTTGCAAAGTGGAATTAGTTTAGGTATGGATAATAATGTTGAACGGATTCTTGACCAAGGATAAAAGATATTAATTAACGGGAAAGCTATTTCATGGTTTGAATTAATTAATGGGCTGAAATAATCTTAAACACGGGGAAATAATGACCTGAGTCATATTGATTGTAATATGGGTTAAGATGGATAAGGCAATATTAATTATGTAGTGGGATTAATTAATATTTATGGGCTTGAATTATATTGTGGCTCAATATTAGATATTCAAGGTCCATTAGAAGGTCCAATCTTAATTCTCCTAAAAAAGGCCCCCAAGAGCCCAACATATAGTCCAATAACCGAAAAAAATGTGATTAAAATAAAATAAATATTGTTGCTTAATTTTTCCTAATATTTCAAAAATTATGGATAAAGTTGGGAGAAAGATTTTTCTTTGAATTTTGGTATGGAATGAAGATATGTATTCTTGGAATACAAGATTATCTCATTAAATTCAAGAAATCTCCCACTTGGTTATTCATAGTGATATTTTGAAAAAATATGAAAATATAGTGGGCAAGAAAGATTTTCTTGATTTTCTTGAAAAGATATTATGGAAGATATGTATTTCTTGAAATACAAGAATATCTCATAAATTCAAGAAGATCCAAATCTTGGAATCTTGGACACCAATATTTTTGAATTCCATAAAGATATAGATAAGGTGGGATTTTTTGTGGAATATTATAATTATGGGAAAAAAAATATAAGAGATATATTCAAGATTTCTTGGAGATCAAGAAAAAGATTTTTCCACATTATTTTAATCACAAATTTTTCGTTCACCTTGTGAACTATAAATAGGGATGATTTTTTTCATTCTCAAGTACAATGATTCACGTCTTTGGAAAAATTAGTAAATCCCAAAGGTGGTGCAATATAATTTATTTTTTCCTTTTGTTAAATCGTTCACAAGAATCCTTCCACCGGATAGTCGAGCGAAATTTAGGGAATACTTGGGAAGTCCTTACGGTTAGTCTATTCACCACACCGTTGTCATCCCAAGAGAAGACGTTCACGTAAACTCGTAGAATTCGCATCTCGTAGTTTTTCGTGAATTATTATATGCATGATATGTTGTTGGATTATTATTTGAATTAATATAGGATTAATTCATGCTAGTAATAATTAAAGAATTAAATTTGTATTTAAATATTGACCCCGAATAGATCTGTGCAACTTATTCCCCAACATAGCCGACTTAGACTTTTTCATTTGCGAATCTATTTCTGATCGAACTCGTGAGAGGTCGGGGACCAGTCCCCCATGTTCATAAATGTAAAAAGATGGAGCAAGTCTGTGTTATAAGTTGTAATTCATGGAGAAATATACCACCGATCTGGATTTTTCAACTCATAGTTATTGGTAGAACTTCTTGGTAGGTCGCGATTCCACGGATACATCGGGAATGCCCTCCAAGTCCGGTTTGGTAAGCCCCATTTAGGAGACATTTGAAATCTTCATGGGTCCCTCCCAAGTTGGACCGAAAACTCCTTTCTGGACGCCGAGGATCCTTTTTAAGACGAGGTCGCCGACCTTGAATCTTCGGATTTTTGCTTTTGAGTTGTAGTATTTTTCCGACTTTTGTTTGTAGTTTGCGTTTCTTAAGTTAACCCAATCTTTTTTTCTTCGAGGAGGTCGAGGTCGAGAGATATGGCTTGAACGTTGTCCTCTGTGGATTGTCTGCGATGTTCGATGGCCGACCCACGACCTCGGCCGGTATACCGCCTCAATCCGAAAAGCCATAGCAAAAGGTGTGTTTCATCCGTTGAGTTTGACAAGTGGTCTATATGACCATAGGATGCTCGGAAGCTTGAAAGCCCACAATCCGCTTTGACTCGATGAGTTGAGTTTTTGAGGTGTGTTTGATTATTTTGTTTTGACTTCAACTTTGCCCATTGGTTAATTTTGGGGGTGATAGGGGTGGAGAAACGACTTTGCGATTTTCCATTTCGCGAAAAAAGGCATTGACCTCGAAACCATCGAATTGCTTCCCATTATCCGTGGCGATTGCTTGTGGTAAGCCAAAAGCGACAAATGATGTTTTTCCATATAAATCGAATGATTTTTTCTCTGGGTAATGGTCGACAAAGGTTCTGCTTCGCCCATTTGGTGAAATAGTCTACGCGACCCTTTGCAAACTTGAACTACACAGGGCTTTGGGGAGCGGACCGTCGGGTCAATTCCCCTCGTGAAAGGCCATGGGTGTAGATTGATGTGAGCTCCTCCGGAGCTCGACTTAATCGTCGAAAAAGCTGGCATTCTTTGGCACTTTTTGCATATACAATCGCATCTTTCCTTAAAGTTGACCAATAATAGTCTTGTCGATCGTCTTGTAGGCGGTAGGACCTATGATATGATTTCCACAATCTCGCCCGTGGATTTCCTTCGGGATCACTTGGCCTTCTTAGGGGTGGTGACGATTTCAAAAGTGGCAAAGAGAAACTTCGCTTATAAAGTTGTTTCGTCAATGATGGCGCACCTCGCTACTCTTAGTTATGTCGGTGACGGCGACCTTATCCTCTGGTAGTATCCCTTTCTCGATGTAGTCTCGACGGTCATCCATTGTTTTTTCCGGAATTCGCGATCCGAAGAACTTCCTATGAATGTTTGATGGACTTCATTTGTTGGGGAATTAATTACGCGGATCTATTCGGGATGAATATTTAAATACAAATTTAATTCTAACAATTATTACTAGCATGAATTAATCATATATTAATTCAAATAATAATTCAACAACAAATCATGCGATATAAAGCAGTTCACATAAATCCTACGGCGTGCGAATCGCTACTCTGATTTTCGTTAACTAACCTCTTGGATGGCAATGGTCTCGTCGATAAAAACACACCAAAAAGCCTTCCCAAGTATTCCTAGTCCTCCTCGTCAATCCGGTGGAAGGAAGCTCTCGAATAATTAACAAAAGGGAAAATAAAAATTTGTTGCACCACCTTTTTTGTGGATTTACTAATTTTTCCAGCACATGGAATTGTACACTTCATCCCTTATTTATAGATAGGTGGTGGCCGATTTTTTGTCATGGAATAGGGAGGAAAAAATCTTTTCTTGATCTCCAAGAAATCTTGAATATATCTCCTATATTTTTTTTCTCCATAATTAAAATATTCCATAAAATCCCACGTTCTCTTGTTATGGTTATTTTTGAAAAAAAGGATAAAGATTCAAGATTTGGATCTTCTTGAATTTATAGAGATATACGTATTGCAAGAATACATATCTTCCATAATATCTTTTCAAGAAAATCTTTCTTTCCTTATTCTTTCAAAATTTTGAAAATAACATATAAATAACCAAGTGGGAGATTTCTTGAATTTAATGAGATAATCTTGTATTTCAAGAATACATATCTTCATTCCATAACAAAATTCAAAAGAAAATCTTTTCTCCCATTTTATTTATATTTTTCAAATTAATGAGGAAAAAATAGCAACAAAATTTATTTTATTTTTAAACACCTTTTTTCGGTTATTGGACTTTTATGTTGAAGGCTCTTGAGGGGCCTTTTAGGAGAATTAAGATTGGACCTTCCAATGGATCTTGAATTATCAATATTGAGCCACAATATTATTCAAGCCCATAAATATTAATTAATCTCACTACATAATTAATATTGCACTATCAATCTTAACCCATATTACAGTCAATATGGCTTCCGGTTATTATTTCCCGTGTTTAAGATTATCTAGCCCATTAATTAATTCAAGCCTTTGAAATAGATTTTTATTAATTAATATCTTTTATCCTTGGTAAAGAGCGGTTCAACATTATTATCCATCTAGGAAACTAGTTCCACTTGCAAGATTTGGTATGATAAAACTTATGAACCTCTCGAGGGGCAAATCGAACAAGCATACTTGCACACGATTCTCCGTATTAAATCTTAGCAATCGCATGTGACCAATAATATTGTCCAAGATATAAAGTATTGAATCTCGTTGATTCTCTACCCGTAATAAGTCAAAGCAATAATTACTAACCACACACGATTCTATTTAAGGGATTTAAGATTAAGAAATAACGAACCAACCGAGGTCTAATTCTTCCTAGTTCGATTCTCAAGAATTTGTCCTCATGTAGGTCCTATTCAGTGCACTAAACATGCACTAGTGTAATCTCTTGGTCAAGACAAGCCCAATCGAGCCTTACACTTCAACCTTTCACGATGGATTGTTCATTTCCATCTAGGTCGTGAATGGTGTACTTTTTGGTTACAAGGGTGGACTATTAATTTAATCTTTCGTGATCCGTATCACTAAATTAACTACAATGTAACACATACTATTTATTGAACAGTTATGCAGTAAATATATGTAACATTCGATGATATTTAAAGCATCAGTGATAAACAATTTATTTCAGTAAATAAGACCGAAATTCAATTTGATTATACAAAGTAAAAGCATACTTTCAAAGATAATCTCAACACTCGCTTGGTTCGTCCAAGTTATTTCCTTTATGTCGATGATGACGCGACTTTCTTTGAGGAGTGTTGAGTTTAATAACCGCTTATATTGTCCATATCTGCGCAAGGCCTTCCGGCAAGCCGAGCTAGTAGTCATCTGCTGTGTGTTTTTTCGCCGAGGTATCAACTTATTTGCACCTCCTCGAACTTTTCGATGAGGCTCTTAGCTATATCTTTGGTATTTCATCATTTGTTCACCCGTGCTTCAGTATTCTCGACATCGGCATCGACCAACCGGGAAATCGTAAACTTTCAATTTTTCGCTGCACCGATGGCCCATCGCCATTTCGAGCCATTTATCAAGGCCTCATACTGCCTTTCGTTGTTGGTGGCATGAAAATCAAAACTTCTGATCGTGGTGAAGGATTGTTGCTTTCGGGGATCGATTAGGACCACTCCGTCCCTCTTTCGGGTGCTCGTCGAAGAGCCATCGACGTCTGCAATGTCCATGGGATGTCGGCCGCCTCGGTGTCTTTTTGGAAAGGTGAGCTCGGTGAGAAAGTCGGCGAGACTGAGCTTGATCGCGATTAAAGTGCGAAGGTGATCGAATCTATCTATCTCAGCGAACCATTTCAATAATCTTCCGGTTATGTCGGTCGGTCAAAAACCGCCTCGATGGCATGGTAGTTAGACTTCTATTTGGTGATCGAAAAAATATTGTCGAAGCTTCCGGACGCTTCATAATCAAGGCATAGGCGAGCTTCGAGCGGCGGGTTCTTGAGCTCGGATCATTCAAAGTCCGCTAACGAAGTATATAGCAAATGGTAATCGACCTTCCGCCAAGACTAACACCGCTAGAGAGAGCGGAATCCGAGGCCGCGAGGTACAAAAATAACTTCTCGCCTGGTATGGGTTTTTTCAAGACCTGTAGGTCGGAGAGGTACACTTTGAGCTTCAGAAATGCAGCTTGGCATTGCGGGGTCCATGAGAACTTTCCTTTTTTCATGGCTTCGAAAAAAAGGCTTGCACTTATCCCCATTCGGATCTTGAATCTGTTGAGAGTCATGAGACAACCGGTCAATCTTTGGACTTCTTTCATGTTGCGAGGTGGTTCCATGTCCATGATGGCTTTGATCTTTGTAGGGTTAGCTTCGATACCCCTCTGACTGATGATATGGCCCAGAACTTTTAACCAACCCCAAACCGCATTTCTTTGGGATTCAAAGCATGTTGTATTTTCTCAAGATGTCAAAGGTCTGGGCGAGGTGGCACAGATGGTCCTCCTTCTTCTCACTTTTCACCACAATGTCGTCGATGTATACCTCCATGGTCTTTCCAATCTCGCCGGTGAACATTCGATTTACCAAACGCTGGTAGGTTGCCCCTGCGTTCTTCAGACCAAATGGCATCCTCTTCCAACAATACACGTTTTTCTCTGTCAGAAAAGATGTGTGTTGCTGATCATTTTTGTCCATGGCGATCTGGTGATACCCGGTGAACGCATCCATGAACGTCATCATCTTGTGCCCAGCGGTGCTATCTACGAGGTGATCGATGTGCGGCATGTTGGGGAATTAATTGCCCGGATCTATTCGGGATGAATATTTAAATACAAATTTAATTCTAACAATTATTACTAGCATGAATTAATCTTATATTAATTCAAATAATAATTCAACAACAAATCATGCATATAAACAGTTCACATAAATCCCACGTGCGGAATACTCTTCGGGTTTCGTGAACTAACCTCTCGGAGTGACAACCGTTGAGAAGATGGATCCCATTCACACGAACACACCAAAAGGTTTTCTCAAGTATTCCCTTGCCCTTGTTCAACAATCCGGTGGAAGGAACTCGCGAACAATTTAACAAAAGGAAAAATAAAATATGTTGCACCACCTTTGTGGATTTCTAATTTTCCAACACATGGAATTGCACACTCACAATTGAAATTTTTTCGAAAAAATACAATCTGTCGACGTTTCAAAATATTTGATATTTTATCGACGCTGATATTTTTCCGAAAAATCAATTTTCGTGCTCACTTGGGGATGAAACATTCATCCCCTATTTATAATACTAAGGGGGACGAAAATATTAGGGCTTTTGGGTGATTGGGAAATTTCTTTGCTTCTTCATCAAGAAACAATCTTGAATATATCCAATATATCATATTTCCCAAAATATCTCCCAAATAAAATCTCATCCTCCTTATGTTATGGTATTTTCGAAAAAATCATTATAAATAGCCAAGTGGGAGATTTCTTGAATTTAATGAGATAATCTTGTATTCCAAGAATACTTATCCTCATTCCATAACAAAATTCAAATAAAATCTTTCTCCCTCTTTTATTCATAATTTTCGAAAAAAAATTGAAAAATTAGGCAACAATAATTTATTTTATTTTAAACACCTTTTTCAGTTATTAGACTTTATGTTTGGGCTACTTGAGGGGCCTTTAGGAGAATTAAGATTGGACCTTCTAATGGATCTTGAATTTCCAATATTGAGCCACAATATTATTCAAGCCCATAAATATTAATTAATCCCACTACATAATTAATATCAGACTATCCATCTTAACTCATATTACGGTTAATATGGCTCCGGTTATTATTTCCGTGTTTAAGATTATCTAGCCCATTAATTAATTCAAGCCCATGAAATAGTTTTCCATTAATTAATATATTTTATCCTGGTTAAGGAACGGTTCAACATTATTATCCATAAGGAAACAAATTCCACTTGCAAGATTTGGTATGATAAATCTTATGAACCTCCCAAGGGGCAAATCAAACGAGCGTGCTCAAGACACGATTCTTCAGATTAAATCTTAGAATCGCGTGTGACCGATAATATTGCCCAAGATATAAAGTATTGAATCTCATTGATTTTCTACCCGTCATAAGTCAAAGCAATAATTACTAACCACACACTATCCTATTTAAGGGGCGGAGATTAAGAAATAACGAACCATCGAGGTCTAATTCTTCCCGGTTGATCTTTCAAGAATTTATCCTCCCCAGAGGTCCTTGTTCAATGCATCGGTCATGCCTTAATATAATCTCTTGGTCAAGACAAGTCAATCCCGAGCCTTACACTTCAACCTTTCATGATGGATTGTTCATTTCCATCTAGGTCGTGAACGCATACTTTTTTAGTTACAAGGGATCGTTAATTTAATCTTTCGTGATCCTGGTATCACTAAATTAACTACAATGTAACACGACTTTTTATTGAACAATTATGCAATAAATATATGTAACATTCAATGATATTTAAAGCATCGATGATAAATAATTTATTTGATAAATAAGGCGAAAAATTAGGTTTGGTTATACAAAGTAAAAGATACTTTCGAAAGATAACCCCAACACCGGCGTTGGAAAGTAATCCTTGAGGCGGGCCTCATTGAAATTCGGTGAAGTCGATGCATAATCGCCAAGAGTTGTTTGTTTTTTTTACTAGCCTTTGCATTGGCCACCCACAGCGGCCGACCGCTTTGCTTGATCAACTTGTTATCTAGCGATTTCTTTACTTCCCGGCGAGTTGCGTCTTTTCGGACGAACTTCCTCCTTTTACAGGACCTTTGGCCTCCCGTCGGATCGATGTTGGTTTGTGGCATGCGACCGGGGTCGATGCCGACCATGTCCTCGTGTGACCATGCGAATATGTCTAGATTCCGCTTGAGGAAATCTATCGGTTGTTCTCGGTCATTTCGGGAATTCGTGTTCGATGGTCACGCTTAGATTCGCCGATCAAAAGTCATTTGGGATTATTTCGAGCTCTTCGATCGGTGTTGCTCGTTGATCATTTCTCCCCGTTCTAGGATCGAGGTTGAATTCTCGCTGTTCGGAGTCGACTTCCATTGGCTCGAAACCTAAGCGAGGTTCCAAATCTGGTAAATCTCGTGAAGGCTTCTCTCTAGTTGTGACGTCAACTTTCATAGGTGTTACATTTGTTTCTACTACACTATCTATCTTCATTTCATTCCTTTCTTTCTCTTTCCGAGGTGGAGTTCGGCTCGTACAACTTATCCCCACCTCGTATTTTCTACCAAAATAAAAAGCAGAATTTAAATCGACGTAAGTGTAAGTTAAACATTTTCTTGCCTCAATCTAGTCACCCTTGATGGTGCCAATCTTCCCGTCAGGTCCGGGAAACTTAATACAATAAAAGTAGGACGAGGAGGCGACCCCGAACTCATGTTCGAAAGGCCTGCCGAAGAAAGCATTGAAATTTGATGGAGCATCGATGATTACAAAGTCCAGCTGCTTCGTTGCCTTCACTTTAACGTCCAAGGTTGATGTGATCTCGATAGATAGGCGGATCATCCCATAGGCCTCAACAAGCTGGTTCCCGAAACCTCGAATTCCGACCTCACAAGGCTCGACGTAGGAGTGGAAAAATCGGCGAAGGTGTCCGAGTCTTTTGAAAAGGATGTTGCAGAAAGCCCCATTATCGATCATGACGCGATGAACTAGAGCCCCCATTATTTTGGCCGAGATCACGAGTGGGTCCCAGTTTGGGAACACCACCCCATCTTTGTCCTCCTCGGTGAAAGTGAGCTGCTTCTGACTTGGGGCGATGGTGTTGATCGGAAGGTAACTCAGCACAGCATTGTCGAGAGCTCGCATCTCGGCCTTCTGGCGTCGATTAGACAGGGAGGTCGCTGGGAGAAATCCCCCAAGGGCCCCCCCGGTAGGGTAAATCATATGGATGACCTTGTTCTCCACTCCCGCTGGGATCTGCAGATCTTGCTTTCCTTGGTCGGGTTGGTTTTCGGGTGGCGGTGGTCGATTTCGATTTTTCTTCTTTGCCTTGGCTTAACAAACCTTTCCAACTTCCCTTCCTCGTATAATCTCCAAAGCTCCCTTTGCAGGTCGCGACAATGCTCGATGTTATGCCCAATGGAGTTGTGGTAGTCACAAAACTTCTTCGGATTGAGTTTGGATGTGTCTGGTACATTTCTGGGCGGGGAATCTGTTATGCGCTTACGATCGCTGATAGATCTGAGTTGCATTCATGGTCGATTTTTCGAGTCTTACCTCGAGGGTTATCAAGCGGCTTGAAAGTCTCGGGAGGTCGGTAGTCTTGTGGATCCGGGACCTCGTGACGGTTTCTTGGGTTTTGGATCGGGCTTTTGACCCGATCTTCCTCACTCGCCCGATCTTGATACGTATCTTGCATTGGTGATCATAATCTTGAT
Organism: Stenogyne calaminthoides; assembly: GCA_037126765.1. Taxonomy (NCBI): domain Eukaryota; kingdom Viridiplantae; phylum Streptophyta; class Magnoliopsida; order Lamiales; family Lamiaceae; genus Stenogyne; species Stenogyne calaminthoides. The sequence goes on along the minus strand of JBBCBC010000011.1, from coordinate 2,296,214 downwards.
ATCGGAAATTGGCGTAGCTTCGATGGATAATCCTTGTTCATCATTTTCGAGTTTTGTTCCTTCTTCAACCCATGCACTATTCCCAATACCTTGGCCGTCCCGTCACCTTATTTCGCCTTCCATAATGAAGTGGGTCTATTCGATCAATATATGCCCGGTCCTACTCCTCGAACCGATAGATGTTTGCAAAATATTTGCTTTGTTCTTGTGCGGAGGTCGAGGCGAAGTGAGTGAGGAACAATTGAGCCATCTGGTGGAAAGACTCTATGGATGTCGGGGGTAGAGTTGAACCATCGGTAAGCTTGGTCGGCTAGAAAGTGGCGGGAAAAAGACGACATTGAGTGGCATCGATCGCGCCCATGGAGTTCATGTAGGGCGATGTATTTGCTCACGTGATTTATCGGGTCGGTGTTCTTGGTTGTATTGGGTGATGGAGTTGACATTGATCTTGATTTGTCTGAGGCGAGCATGACCAAGTGGGTGATAATGGCTAAATGGGTATTTTTGTGGTGAGAGGCACTCCCTTTTTCGCCAATTTGCTCTTGGAGGTCCTTGATGTTCGAAGGATGGCGGTCGTCTGGAGAGTCGTTACGTCTGGCGACCTCGCCCGGGGATGATGGCGAGGTGGAGAATTTCTTTCTGTCAATTTGGGTGATGGGGTTCGATGGCGTCTGCAAGGTGAAGGGGTTCTTTCCACCTGGAGGTGAAGGACTTCGTTCAAGTCGATCTTTCGCCGATACTCGTTGTATGGGTCCGCCTTGGGCTACCGATCCTGAACACAAACTTTCGAGTTTGGCATAGTTCTTATTCTTGCGTCGGCTGGTGATCTCGTAGGTCCGCGACCTCGGTGTGGCCGTCATTGAAAACCGAAACGAGCCTTTTGTGGATGGGATTTGGCCCTCGTTTGGATTCTGTAGGATTAGAGTATGTTGGGTTCGGAGTTGACCTCTTGGCTTTTCATCGCCGAGATCCCCTCATGGCGAGGCTCCCGTGGCGAGCCCCTTAATTGATTTCTCTGGTGAGGCTCTGCGACGGGATTTCTCGCCTTTGGCCCCTGCCCTCGCTTTTGGGCCTTCCGGTTCAGGTTGTGGCATAGGTCGCCATCTGGGATCTGCAGGACGACTCGCCTTCGGCGTAACTCTGCGATGGCTTCATCGATTTCTTTCGGAGTACGAATCTGCTCGAGCTTTTGAGCAATCCCCGTGGTGGGTCCCCCAACCTTCAGCGATTCTTCTTAACGGTCCATTAGCCCTGCTCACTCCGAGCGACATAAACCGAAAAGGCTTTTTCCTCTTGGTGATGAGAGTTTCTTGAGACATGATTGAGTGATTTTTTTTTTCTTTTTTGAGATATTTGGGTATATGAGATGAGTTTGTCAGAAGATTAAGTGAGGAATACTCAATGAGAAAACACTACTAAGAACTTAGCTCTATATTTCTTAAAAGAGTACCCTTCTTCTAAATACCAATTGTTGTGTACTAAAATATGAGGATTATGGATTAAGATGTGGCTTGATGATCTTAGTGACACAAACAATAAATGTGTAAGATGGATTGTATTTATGTTATATGATTGTTTGAGAGAGTAAGAGTTTGAAGCGATAGATTTGCAAGAGGTTTGGTAAGGTATTGATTTCTCTCTCTTTTCCTTGGTCATAAATGACCCTATTTATAAGGTTTGGGAGAGTGGAGCTCGCTCTAGATTTTACAAAGACAAGTAATAGGAAATAGCTACGCAAAACATTAAATTCTACATGATTGATGTGACCGGTGCCGGAGGTCATTTGAGGTCGCTCGAGGATCAAGAGCTCATTTCCTCATTTGGGACGTCGCCCGAGGCAAAACCAGTTTTGAGGATTTAGCCGTCTATCTACTCATAGCTACTCATCATTACCGTTATTTACCGACACATCTCTGATTGAGGTCATTCTTAGGTAAGGTCCCTCGGGGAACCTTTGCGCCACGAGTCCCATCCCCATTAATGTTCGTCTTGTGTCGGTCTGCGGCCTGCGAGTGCGTCGAGTCAGGCGTGCGGTGCTTGGCATGCCTTCGTTTCCATCCTTTCCGCGAGGTGTTATACTTGTGCAAAATGTGATATGGTCCTCCTCTGTTTATTTCCAGGTCGGGCTCGACCTCGCGTCATATGCCCACAACAATAAGGTTTATAAAATGATATTAAAATTCAACAAAACTTATATGATCTAAAATAAAATATTTAAATTATAAAATAGATCTTTTTTGTTTGAATTTTATTTTTTATAGTGTAATATAGATGTTAAATAAAAAAATCTCTAAAAGAAAATTAATTTGATATACAATTTGTAAATTGAATTTTTAAAATTAATAGTGAAAAATAAGAATTTAAGAAAAGGAAAAATAATGTTTGACAAAACAAAATCACTCTCTTTTTTGGAGAGTGAGCGTCACCACTACATCACAAAGCAAGTGGAGTTACACTTGCTCCAACAAAGATTGTCTTCTCTCTCCTCACCTCTATTTTTATATATTTATAGATTAAAGTGATATAGTTGTGAAAAATTAAATTCATCTAAATCTAGAAATGTGATCAATCAATTCGGTCATGTAATCAATCATTATCATTTATATTTTTTTACAATGATTAATTATCTCTCATACTTCTCTTATAATTTTCTTTTATACAATCATTAACTTATTAATTAATAATAATAAAATAAAATATCATCATCATTAAAACATATTAATTTGATATAAAAACTCATCCACTTTTATCGTAACCAACACAAAATAAATAAAAATTAATATTCATAGAATTTGTCCCACTCATTTTTTTTTTTTCCATTCGAATTGTCTCATCCAACTCAAGTAAAAAATTTATGACCTTTAAACTTTCTTTGAGACTTCTCCAATATTGCTCCCAAACAATTCAAGTTATAAAACATCATCATAAAATACACAACTTTTTTTTAAATGTAGTATATGGAGTTTAATTTAAAGAATAATTTGATAATTTTTTATATATAAAGTGAAAAAATTAGTTGAATTAGGGATGCAGTTCGATCCTGCATGGAGTCAATTTGTATTTTATTATTTTCTTATATCCTAAGAGCATAGTCGAGTGGTAAGACATATAAAACGTGAGAAGAAATCTCGCGATAACGTAAATTCAAATTCTATGTGTACAAATTTACACTTAAAATATTATAAAGGATTGTTCTTAAGATTAAATTCTAGTAGATATGTGTGACATTTTGTGTAGTATTTGATGCATATACATAAGTACAAGGAAGGAGTGGTAAGACATGGTGTTTTAAGAAAAAAATTCGCATACAATGTAGACTCTAACTTTGTATGGGTCAAATCTTTCAATTTGCATGTGGGAATTTTTATCGTCTCAGCCTTGCCAAAAAAAAATATATTCTCTATATTCCGTTGCGGTATATATTTTTTTCTTTTTTTATGGATGTGAGTGTTTTAATTAAAGAGTAATAATAAAATAATAAAAATGAGAGGTAATTTTGAGTATTGGAATAGTGAAAAAAAGTATGTGGAATAATGAGTGTAACAGTGAGTAATATTTTTTGTAATTTTGTGTGAAAAGTGAGGGAAGTGAAGTTACTTGTTTATTATGAAAGGGAAAATTTATAATGGGATGAATATAAAAAGAAAGTGTGAGACTTATTAAATAAACGAATTAATTTCGCAAATCTCTATACGTTCGAACTTTTAGATGAGACATAATATAATTTTTTTATAAGTATCAAAGCTTGAAAGCCATTCAGATCTTGAATTCGATTAAAATTGAAAAAGATTGAGTGAGGAAAAGTGTTGAGGAGAATCAAATAAATAAATTAATTCACAATCTCTCTACAAGTTCAAATTTTTAAAAATTCTTTCGTATAGTTTATTTGCAAACTCTAATGAAAAGGACAAAAATCCTTAATTACAAAGCTGTCTTTCACAATTCTAAATTTTTTTTCGCACTATTGAGTAGTAGTTATAAATATACGGCTAGTGGGAGGTAGTATTATTTTTGTGAATTTGCGTCATTGCGTGACAGCTTAGAAAACTAACCTATTTAACTACTGTTTTTGTTTTGTCCATATACGATGATAAATTAATATGTAAACAAGTTGGCAAAAAATTGTCAACTGGTTTGAAACCTTGGTGGTAATTATAGGAATTTGGTGCTACAATTATACACGTGTAAACAATGGATAAGAGTTTAAAGTCTACACGAATAAAACTCTTGACCATTAATCTAAATAGTAAAATACAATTATATGCAAATGCCACTTTTTAATATAACTATTTAGTATTTAATTTAAATGGGAAAAAAGGTAAGTGGGAGGATTGTGGCCTGGCAAAACTTGTCTGGCATGAAATAAAAAAAGAATTAAAGAAAATCATTAACCCATAATATCAAACTAGAGATTCTCAAGTGTGATTTGCTACAATAATAAATTTTTCAATAACAGTTACAAGAGTTTGGTATGCTTGTATACTTTGAATTTTATTCACGGTGAAATTGATTCATTTATAATGGGTATAATTTTTTAATTATTATGACTAATATAATTTTATAATATAAATCACACTCTTTTATTATCATTATTAATAATTTTTTTTATAATATAAATCACACTCTTCAATATTATGAATAATACTCTTTATAATAAAAAATACATTCTTCAATTATTACAATTAATAATATTTAATAATATAAATCACACTTCTTAACCAATTTTATAAATTTTTGTATGAAATTTGTTCACCTTATAATTTGTCAAATTATAAATTGTCTTATAAAAAGAGTTGCTCATAGATGGTATGTATTATTCCTAGAAAATGTACAAAAACAAAAAACAAAATCCTTTATGCATATTTTGAGTTACCATGTAGCAATTTGTCACCCAGAAATCAACCGAGCTACGCCACAAAGTCGTGAGTATCTTTGCATAGAAATTACATAAAACTAGTAGTGTTTTTTTTTAAGAAAATTGATTGAACGAGAAACGTAATTGAAAAAGGGGGATGGTTAGGCCAAAAGAAATACTAAATTAATAATAATACAATATAGAAAAGTACCCACTTGCATATGATTACAAGAAGAACATTATTGGGAGAGAAAGGCATCCACAAAAAGTAATGTTTTAATGAATAGTAATAATAATGATGGATAGAGGCCATATTCATAGGCCATCATTTGCAAGAATTGCAACTCCCATGTGAACAATTTTGAACAAAATGCATCCTATTTTTATCCCCACCCAGCCCTCTAAATGGATGGATAAACGTCTTATTAAATATTAAATTACTAACATTATAAGTATAACATGTGTCACGAAAATTAAATAAACAAATTAATTATACACCTCTCTACAAGTTCGAATTTTTAAATAATATGCAATTTTTTATGGTATTAGAGTCTTTAGGTTCACGTACACGTTCTGAATTCAATTTACATTGAAAGTACCTTCACTCATATTAAATTGTTCACCTAATGAGCGTCCTCCCAATGATGTAACAAGAAAATTCAACCCACGAATGAGGAGGTTATTAAAAAAAAAATTTTACACCTCTCTATAGTTCGAAATTTTAGATGAGACAGAATTCTTGATGCACCAATTGATGTACATTAATCAGTAAGTGTAGATATGTTTATATTAATAATGATTATATAGATCAACGAGTATTGTTAAATTCATTTGGACCACAAAAGTCCAGTCTTCAACACTAGAACTCCAAAGAAAGCCAGTGCCCAATCTCAATTAATTGCTTATAACCAGAAGCATTATTTCCACAATCAAATCGAATGAATAATATGGCTGGCTGGTAATATAAAACCAAATGGCGAATTATAGCATTCTCATAATATTCTAAATTATCAAAGGAACCTATGTAATTTAAAATACTAATTAACGTTTTATGGATTGATAAAAACATTGCCTCATTGATAAAGAAATGCAAAATCAAAGAACAAACAATATTTCGATACAAATAAGAGGGAAATATAATGAGTAAAATGATTTTCGTATTTCTTGATCAGTTAATCATTTTTTTGGCAACTTGGATACAAACTTTGAAGGAAGGTATTGGCAATTATACAGAATCGAAATACTACCCATGAATCGAATAAACTGAATTTGAAAAGTTTAATATCACTCATGGGCCAAAAATATGGTAAAGAAAAATGATTTCTTCTTGGGCTGCTCTTTTGTTAAAAATTGACCGCGAGCATTTACTAACATGGGCCTGATGCTGAATTTGGGCTTCCAGTATTTGGGCTTGCCATCTCTTTTATTTCTGGACTTTGGCTCGTTCCATTCTTGTTCTTAGCCCTCTTTTCTGTGGGGATAAACATGGTTATTGCAAAACGGGGGAGTATAAACGTATTAATTTAGACTTTTTTAAATCAAATGGATTCCTTTTAATTTTTATCTTATTTAGGCATGTTTGGCATGACTTTTGAATGATAATAATAATGGTTATCATTGAATGGTTAATCATTATGGTTGTTAATTGCATTATTATTATTTGGTTAAAATATCAATAACGAATATCATATAAGGAGGATTGAGTGAGGATGAAATCATGTAATGAAAGTAGGGTAATATATTATTTACTCCTATTCTCATTGCGAACGCATCAAAACTATCAATATTAATGCAAATGATTCTCATTACTCTAACCAAGCAAACTCTTATTTAATTTTTCTAACGGGGAAATTGATTTTTTCGTCCTGTAAATTCGATCTATTTTGATCACGGTCCTAGTAACTTTGACTGTTTTATTTTCATCCTATAACTTTGTAAAATTTAACTTTTTGGTCCTATGACCTGCTATCAAAGGTGGTCTTTCAGGTAAATATGACGTGAATTTTCTTTTCCTTTTTTTAATTAAAATAAATATATAAGTTTTCAAAAATATTGAAATTGGTCATTTTACTTGCTGCAACAGGTAACCACCACATGTGTAATTATTTTATTTTTTTCTTTAATTTGAAAGTCCCACTTAAAATTTTTGAATCCTAATAATTTTGATCGGGTTTAAGAATAATTTGTATATTAAAAAATAAAGTGAATTGAGTCATTCTACAGGGTCTAAACTGACCGAAAAATAAAAAATAAAGCAAAATACGCAGAAAAATTTTAACCCAAAATTATTAGGATTAAAAAAATTTCAAATGGAATTTTGAAATTTCAAAATTAAAAAATAAAAATAATTTGAACCAATTTCAAAATAATCAAAATTACTTAAAAAAAAAAAAATTAATCCGTAATTAGAATCATCCTCGGCTACTTGGTCCACCATATGAAAACAATTCTGCTGACATGTATATTAAGAATAATAAAATATTAGAGTAGGGCCCAGCATATCGTCGACGTGGCAAGCAAGCAGCTCCGTAATTCTGCATGCCCAACACTGGTTTCTTATTTCCGCCAACTCCCTCCCAAAACCACTCTTGTCTCTTAAATTCAATTCAGACACTCAAACAGTGAGTGAGTATCTTCACTCCCCATTTTATCAAAAACAAATAAACCCATAAATGAAATGATACAAATTACAAACCAAACGCCATTGATTTCAGCTGTCAAAAATACCCCTCAGACCTTTTCCAACACCTGTACTCCCTACCCTTCCACCACCTCCATTTTTCCCCATTTTCATTCGTCACACGCTTCTAATCTCCTCCCTTCAATTTATAATTCCAACACTGGTAATTTGGTAAATTTAATCACCCTCTTTTTACTCTCACTCCCACAAAAGACTCAAACGCACCACCCTGAATCCACATTTCACAAGTGTCGCACTTTTTATTTCTTGCTAAATTTAGAACATTTAATCCCATTTAACCCCATCCCACCTCCCCCTTTTACCTATCCCATTCCCCCCCTCTCTAACTTTCTCTCTCTAAAAAAAGAAATGTCCGACAGCGGCGCCAGCACTAGCGGCAGCAGCACTGCGGCGGCGAGGAGGCGGCGTGAGAGGCCGGACCTGCTTTCGGGCCCGGACTTCGTCGTTCAGAGGAGGCGGAGACTGGGCCGGGCCAGGCGTGCGTCTGTTGCGTCGCTAGTTATTCCAGGAGAGCACGTGCCGACTACTCCTCCCGCACGTGTAAACCCCTCTTTCCTTAATTTTTTTGCTATTTTTAGTGTGGTTTTATTTTATTTCGTCTTTCAAATGTTCCTCCAAAACGGGAAGGGAAACGAAACAGCATAAATGATTTATTTTTTTTACAATATATTTATAGAAACTTTCAGGTAACAATTTATAATAATGTGTGATCTTAATTTTCTCTTGAATTAGTGTTTCATCACTATTCAACTATTTCTTGATGTATTGGGAAAATGAATTTTGACCAAAAACTGGTTTTTTATTTAATGGTATCCCTGTTTTCACTAAATAATAATATTTCATTTTTTTCACTAAACAATATTTTTTTATCAGCATTTATGATTTTCACTGAATAATACTCCTTATTTGTGTTTCTATTAAACCCTACACTAGTGGCGGAGAATCCAACCATGAATTTCACGCCATTTAATTGTGTTTTATCAACACAAGATTGATTAACAATTTGATTGATTTCTGGAAATAAGACTTCTAGGAAATAAATTCACTTTTTTCCATCAATTTCGATTTATTTGAATTTACAATTTCTGAAATTTTGATGTCACATTGCTTTTGAAATTTTGGAAACATGCTAAATTTTCGTATATATTTTTTTGTTTTTAGCTAACTTTTTTGTAATCTGGTCTAGGCGGTGCACGCTGGAGTTTTCTTCTTTCGTAACTGCAAAACAATTTAAAAGCAAAAAACAAAAAGGAATTTTTTTTTTCAATTTAATTAAAACAATTAATTAATTCGCATGTGTTCTATTGTTCTTCATTGACTTTGGGGCTTTAATTTTAAAATTTGCCAAACTGCTATGCTTTAATTGACAATATATAGTTTCTTAACTTTGAAATCTAGAACTTATAAATTACTAGCAAATCACATATTGCTTTTCATGTTAATAAAAGCTTGAATTTATTTCATTTTACAATACATAGAAATTTTATTTATTAAATTTTATTTTATAAAGATTCTTCATCTTGAATTGAAATTATACACTATATTATAGCATGAAATTTTTTGTTTCCCTCTTGAAGCAAAATTCTGCATCGATCTATCACTTGTTAAATATGACACTTTATAAACTTACTATATAAATCAAGCTCTCAATGAAAACAACTAATATTGTTCAATGAAAACAACTAATACTGTTCAGTGAAACAACGACTAATAATATTAGAAAATACACTTGAGTTGCACGGTGCACCTGGTTCATACAAAATCTTGTAATCTAGTAGTAATCTTTGACTGTTTTTCAGGAAATTGACATCAACAAACTGGCGTTTCTGTTCAAGAAACAACTAAAGAACAGCGACGTCAGCGTTCTTCGAAGAATGGTTCTCCCAAAGGTTTGCAGTTTGTTAAGTTTCAAGCATTATATATATAACCATTCGAAGCATCTTTCGTTCGAAGTCTCACGAAATCGTGTCGTTTATTGTGTTAACTTTTTCAGAAAGAGTCAGAGACGCATCTCCCCGTGCTCGAGGCCAAGGAAGGAATACCAATCACCATGCTTGACATGGATGGTATTCATCAATGGTGCTTCAAATACAGGTTACATCTCATCTTAATGATTTCTCTGCAAAAATGAATTTCACATATCACACTTAGGCATGAAAAAGAGTTTGCTCAATACATTGGGTGGTACATGATGCTTAATATGTTGTACATGAGGATGCAGTGACGGACCTACCTTGGGGTCAGGGGGGTCACTGGGCCCCCCTGACCCCACTTGAATTTCTTATATATATATACACTTATAATTAAGATATATCTCGTATGAGGCATGGGCCATAGTAAAGTGACGTAAAGATAAATTGTGTATTAACTCTAATATTTTGGAAGGATGAGTATTATTTGTGTTATAGATTATACCATATATCATGTATAAAACCATCTCATACTTAATGTCATCTCCTTTAAACAAAGTATTATGTGCATCATGTTCAATGTACACCACTATTACTAATCCTTGTAAAAATCAACACTCTATAAATAAAATGTTGATTTTTAGGTGAGAAAAGGGTAACAAAATAGAGAAAGAATATGTATAATTCACATTTTCAATATACATATAAATGTATTCGACTCTGTTAATATAAAGATGTTTAGTCCAAATAATTTTCGAAAATATATAAAAATTCTAAAGTGCATTTAGCTACACTATGTTATAAATTGGGCCCCCCTCGGTAAAATTTCTGGGTCCGTCACTGTGAGGATGCATTGAGAAAAAATTCGGGTGTGAGTAGCCGCAGTATTAATTAAGTGAATTCTAAATAGAAAGATTACCATGTAATAATGTGTCGGATGCATGCTCGTTTGGTTCTTCATTTTCGTTCGAAATACAGGTTCTGGCCGAACAATAGCAGCCGAATGTACGTGCTGGAATATACGGGTAAGATCTCATGCACATTTTTTAGTACTCTTCAATTTCGACTTCAATTTCGTCGTCAAAATCTGGTGACATTTGTCTTGATTAGGAGAATTTGTGTACACGCACGGATTGACCGTGGATGACTTCATCCTTGTGTACCGAAACGTCGAGGATGGTCAATATGTAAGCAATACAAATAAATTTCTAAAAAAAAATATGTGTAGTCGTCGATTCTTATTAATGTTCACAATATTTAAACAGATAATCGAAGCAAGGAAGAAGGGGGAAGATGATGTACCGAAGATGTGCACCAATGTCGGGATGTGTGAGCTCTCCAACGAGCTCACGGTCCCCGAACATCCTATATTCGGGAGTGCTGATTTTCTATACGAGTACGAGAGTACTTTTATGGACGATTCGCCCCTCGATTATATGGGTGAGCCGATAAACTTACCAAATATGGGGTCGGATTCATCTTTTGATGATTACAATGTTGAAGACTTTGAGTTGGATTAGATGGGATAGTTTTGAGTGGGAAGGAGGTAGGGGGGTTATCAAGTGTAAATATCATGTAATGGTAATTATGTTTTTTGTTTTTGGGTTTTCGGGAGGGTAAGTAAAAGTAATTAGTGATGCACATATATAAAAATATATAGCTGAAATAAAGAACAAATGTTATCAAGAATATGGCTGAATCTCCGTTCTATATATGCTGGGTTTGTTGTCTTTTTTCTGCATAATTTTTTAACGGAAAATATGCAAAAATTATCATTTTTAGATAGTTCAAAGTTCAAACTCTTTTTTGCTTTATTTTTTATAATTTTTTTCCCCTTCATGATATTGATTGTGCGACCTAGTGAAATAAATAGATAATGGTAAATATATTATAAAAGGACAAAAATGAATTTTTTTTATTAAGAGTATGAAAAAAAAAAGTTTTAATTATCAGTAAAGGTTACTTTTGCATATTTTTTGAGAAAATCCCATTTTTAATGTACACTAATGCATCATGAAAGATAAGTACTGATAGATAAGAGAAAAAAGGAATGAAGGAAATGAGAAAAAGATCTATCTCGACAAAAGATACTATTTATTTAGTACTAGCGTGGACAAGATTTTGCCAATACATATAAGAAAATAAGTTATCAAATTTATCTCGAAAGTATATACTATCATAGTTTATTTAGTATTCCTTTTTTTTAAATAATATTTTAAAAAATATAAATATTAAATATATAATATGATAAAAAAAAAATCAAAGAAAACATGGCAATTGCATGTAATTAAATATAAAATATATTATTTATTTAAAAAAAAAATATTCAAATCATAAATGTGTATTTTATATTTTTTTTTACAATATATAAAAATAAAATCTTATTTTATAATTGATTATTTTAGGGAACTATTGAATTGTCTTTGAAAAAAATTACAGTTTCGATTATATTCAATTGATAAAAATTCATATGAGACGGTCTCATCCATTAAAGGGAGTACAACTTAGTACAAATTACATCCACCTCTCACAAAATGTTAAAGCGTCAATCTCCAATTTATACTATGTTTTATTGTGAGATTGTGTTTATGTTGAGGGAAATTAAATAAATAGATTATTCCCGACCCTCTCTACAAGCTCGAGCTTTTAGGTGAGACGGAATTCTCTCAGTTTACACTTTGGAATTTGGACCATCAATTTGCATGGTTTCAAAATTTTCTGAACCAACTTTGCTCTACACATTACGAAGAATATTCCACGACTTACGAATACGATTAACTTCAACTATAACTAGAGCTTCTCAATAATGGTCCTACACAACTTTTTGCAATTGATTGTCCCCTAAATAACCTATTTCTCTTAAATTTTCGAGTGACTCACTCTAAACTCCAAAGTTCACTTTTAACTTATTCTTAACTTCAACTTTTTTTTAAATTACGCCTTGATACAAAATACAAAATAGGATAGAAAAATACATGAATACCCTTACTTATTATTATGTTATTTTCTTCTTCTCTCTCCTCCTTTTCTCACTCTCCTCTCTCTTCTCTCTCCTCCTTTTCTCACTCTCACCTCTCAACCGTTTCCTTCTTTGTCTCCCTTTCTCACTTTTTTTTATTTTTTCAGCTCTCATTTTCAGCGGTTTTCTTCTATCTTCCTCCTTTCTCAATTTTCTATATTTTTCTTTTTTCATTTTTTCCACACTCGATTTTAAAATATGCTTCAAAATTATTATGGTGAAAAAACACAAAATTCATGTTAAATATAATTTTAAAATATTGCACATTCACAAAAATTTTTTTAAAAAATATTGCAATCTAAAAATTTTATATCAAAAATCGAAAAATTACAAAAATTAACCTATCTAAATCCAAAATTTACATACAAAATCTCAAAATTACAAATTTTCATCCTTTCGACATGAAGGGGTTTATCAAAACACATGAACAAGTTCATCTAAAAAAAACTCAAAATTTACATATCCAGCATGAACATGTGCATCTCCAGCATGAACATGTGCATCTTCAATTCACTTGAAACGCAAGAACAACAAGAACATCTAATCCCCCCTTCAAATGGCTTCTCTACTTCATAAAACCAGGCCAAAAATCCCACAAAACAAGCTAACAGAACTTTCTTGAAAATTCCTGAAACAATTTAATTGAAAATTGGAATTAAAATGAGGATAGAAACACTTATTTAGGCTTGGGCTTACTTCAGTGCACACATTACTGTCAAAAATCTAGATACATGAAATTTCTTCATTGTTTACCATAGAATATTATAATTTCCAGGGCTTCCAACAATCATAAATTCCCGATCCTCAAAGTGAATAGCAAAAGTACATTATCACCATATAACTAAATCCAACGAAAATTAAGAATAATAAGACATACTAGTAATGTGTGTGGCGGTGGTGTTTCAAACATTTTGGTGCAGATCTTGAAGCAGTAAATCAGATCCGAACATCAACGCATCGTCGCGTTTTTGGCCTTTTTGTTTTGAGGGCTCATTGAGGTTAAATCTGGCGGAGGGGGGCCGGAGCTCTGTGGTGATGGTAACCGTCGAGGCGGTGTGAGGAGAGGCTCACGGCGGCGGCATAGGAGGGGGCCGCGACGGCAATTTTGGGGGTTTCTAGGTTTTTTGTGGAACAGGAAGAAGAGAATGGGAGAGAGCGAGAGAGCGGTAATTTGTTTGGAAGGGTTTCTAATTTGTGTTTTAATATGTGGGAGTAGGGGTGTAAACGAGCCGAGTCGAGTCGAGTATTGCCAAGCTCGAACTTGACTCGACTGTAAAACTCGAAGCTCGAAACTCGACTCGAACTCGGTCGAGCTCAAATTTGTTGAGCTCGAGCTCGACTCGCTTAAAAACTCGTCAAACTCGAACTCAACTCGATAACTTCAATAACAAGTGGGAGGGAGAAGGATGGATTGACCCAGAAAAAAATCAAGCTCTTCTGCCTTCTATCTGTGTTCTTTCTACCACTCAATAAATGGAAAAAAATTACTAATCCTACAACCAAATAGACCTTTACAACCAATTAAACAACTCAATGACGTTGAAATACCACTTGATTTTTTAAAATCAAGTACAAACAATCCAATTATCATTAATTTAACATTCCACATAAAAAAATAAAAAAGAATAAATATTCAAGCAACAAACCAGACTGCATCAGGAGAAAATCTAGAAATAAAGATTATAACTCTTACAAATCACAATCGTCTCCCAGCAATTTGTTTATTTTCATTCACCTATACATAAGACATTTCATTTATCAACTAAATGAACATAGAGTTATAAGAAAACTACACACACTTGGCCGCTTAATTAGGAGAGTAATTTTTTGCAGAAGCTTATGAGAAATAGCCTCTAGTATGTGTCGAGATCGGCGTTGAGGGTGAAGCTTTAGGTTTCTTGGTAGGCGTCTTGAGTAGAAGTCATGAGTGGGGTGATGGTGATGAGCGGGTCTTTGGGGAAAAGCGGGCGGGTGAGTGTGAAAATCTAATTTAGGGTTTTGACACACACACACACACACACACACACATATATATATATATATATATATATATATATATATATATATAATTGTGAATAATTAAAAAACTAAGGGTAAAATAGTAATTCTATAGAAGCTCGATTAGGCTCGCGAGCCTCTCGAGCCGAGTGTTTCTAAGCTCGAACTCGAGCTCGAGCTCGTGAGCTACTCGAGTAGCTCGAGCTAGAGCTCGACTCGATTAAATCTGAAAGTCGATTTTCGATCTTTTTTTGAAGTCGAAGACGAAGTAGCTCATGAGCCCGGCCGACTCACTTACACCCCTATGTGGGAGGGGTATTGTGGGATTTTTACTAGTAATTTTGTACCTACTAGTAATTAAAAAAGTAATATGGACCTCAGAGTACTACTAGGTTGAGTTTTGTATCTCCCAATAATTAATTCTAAATTTTTCTAGAAAAACAAAAGGTCATAGGTTGTTCACCACCCCCATTTTTAGTCAAACTTTCCAACAAGTCAAAAATCTCTCTCAAATAACGTTATATCTTCAAAATGTTCCTTGTTCTGAAAAAAAAAATGTTAATTCTTTCATATTTCAAGACTAATTTTTTTTCTTTGAAAATGGTTCAAACAAACATGTATTCTTATATCATTTTCAAAATATAAAAATTAAAAGAAAAATGAACTTAAAATGAAAAGTAAAAATTTTAGAAAGCATAATATATTTGATAATTTAAAGTTATTTTAAGGGTCTATTTACCCTTTCTGAACCTATTTAACCAAATGGTTTAAATAGAATACATGAGTCAACTCAAAAACCAAATATCTTTGGCCAAAGTTTAAGTACCTGAATTTTTTTCTTTCTAAGAAATCACGTTCTAATAATAATTTATATAGTCAATAAAGAATTTTTCAAACTCCCTAATAATATAGGCTGCAAACGCTCCCTAATGAAATGATTTTGAAAAAAAATGGTTGTAATTGATTTGAAAACCAGGCAAAAATAGAAGAGGATTAGGAGCAAAATAAAAATTAGAAGCAAAAGCAAACAAGCAAAACTCGTATTTCCCAATGTAGATGAAATGATCGGGACTCCATACACCAGCTAAATTTCTGGGGGAAAAAAGTAAAAGGGCAGTGCTAAGTTCAATCCTCCATTTATCTGCACGTTATTTTGATTGCAAGGAGGCATTTCGCAGTCCTAATGCACGTCTACTCTATAAGCAATTAAAATTATACGGAGCATTCGGACCTCCAAAATTAAATCAGTCGAGCATAAAGTTATTGCAGTTTTAAAGACAAAAAGAATACTCTCCCATCCACTGGAAACTAGTGAAAGACGAAAATGCTGGCTGTATTTCACTCTACGCCTTTGCAGGTTCGACGGCAGCCGGTGCAGGACCACCAGTTGTTGGCCTGAAATTACAGATTGAAATTAATGCAGGATAAGATAATGCAATACTTAGCAAATAAGAGTAACTCTTGGGTGCACCAGGTGGACAAAACTAATATTGTTCAATGAAAACAACTACTACATGTTAGTAAAACAATTAATATCATTTAAAAATGCACTTGAGTTGCATTGCACGGTGCAGTTTTCCAACAAATAAATATATTCCACAGCAAGGGAGGTGGGAACACGAAAATGTATTGGTCAAAACTAATTTAAACGAGCAATCAGAAACTTACAGGCCAACGAAAACTTTGAAGGCATCATAGATACCCCACTGGGCACCAGTGAGAGTTCCAATCATGACAATACGAAGAGGAAGTCCACGAGTAAATAGACCCATCAATCCCATCTTCTTTACAGCCTGTGGTAATAAAAGAGAAGTCAATGTTAAAGGGAAAGAAAAACATATAAGGTAGCACATTTACTTGAGACTCGTTAAAATATTACAGAAACGAAAAAGAGTAAGAAAGAGCACAGGTACAACGCTTACATCACCAACAGTAGCACCCTTGGCATTGTTGAGGAAAGAGACGAGGTTGTCAGCTGGATGTGAAACAACAGCACAGAAAACACCAGCAACGTATCCACCAGCAAAACTAATACCAAGCTGAAGATTCTTACTGCATTCGCTTTTAGGTCTGGGGATAGCATGCTTGTAAATGAGCTCCACAATGGTCTCAAAAGATGCAAATTTCATCATGGTGTCTGAAAGTAAAACAACAAATGTGAAATGATATACCAACGTTTTAAAGATATAAACTAAGATTTAGAGCAGATCTAAACATTAGGTAAACACAAAGTACAAATGCTAAACAACTATTACTGAAACACCAAATCAGGAGTACTCGAGGGGATAGTTGGTATATGCCTTCCTCTTCTACATATAAAGGTCCAGATTTCAATCATGCACCACCCCAATTATCCAAGACTTTTAAAAGGATTAAAATTTTCAACCAAAAAAAAAGAGTAAAACAATGCTACTCATAGTAGAAAAGGCAGCACACAATACTCCTCTGTCATGCAGTACACTCCTTGACCAAACAATATTAATACAATTGCACAGCAATACAAATGAGCATAGCTTCAAGCTAAAACTTACAAGGAATTTGACGACCCCAGAGAGGAACCAAGCCCTTGTACAGCCTGCAAGCATTAATATATATATAAATCTCACATAAATTTGCATACAAGAAAGTAAAACAAAATGTAACTTATCAACCAATTACCCTAGAGCTCCTTCAGATCTCACGAACTTTGGAAGTCCATCTGCCATGCCTCTAGCAAAACCAGGCTGAGTCTGAACACGAACCTTCACAGCTTCAAAGGGGCAAAGAGCAAGGTCGGCAATCACCTCAGCAGATGCAGAACCAGCAAGATAGATGAGAGTCTTGTATTTAGCAGAATTCTCTGGCCCAGCAAGATCAGAGTAGTACTTCTTGAAGAATTCGTAGAAACCAAACTTGCAGGCACCCTGAGCGCTGTAACCAAGAAGAGTAGGTACCCACCCCCTGAAAAAACCTCTGACTCCCTGCTCCTTGAATAACACTCCAAAGCCAGATGAGATGCTCTTGTACTTTGCAGGATCAATCTGATTAAGTTAAAAAAAGAAAAAGTTAATTAGTTCACATGTGAATCATATGTAACATAACATTAACAGAGGGCATTTTCCTATTTATATGGTCAATCCACACTCAACCGACCAAATCACAGAATGATTTTTGCAAATTTTTCTTTGGACAGAAAATAAAAGTCATTGACTTGCATTTCTGATTTCAAAATCAATACCAGATGAGGAAAATACACAATCGAACACAATACCAGCAATAAACATAAATCATATTCTAGCTCATGATAGACCAAGTTCCATTCACCATCGACAACTCACACTTGATAAACAAACTCTAACTTAATAAAAATCACTTATAGAAACGCATCTACATGCCGAAATACAGATAGCATACAACTAATCGTCAATATACATAGCAAATGGAAAAAAGGAATCACAGATCCGATCCAGTCACTAGCCAAACAGAGAACATGTTAAATCATCAAAATCGGAAAATAACGAAGCAAGACAAAAGATCTATATATACACCTACAAATAAAAGTAAATCGGTCCATAGCAGATGAAGTAAATAATCCAATAGATCACAAAAATGAAGTAGAAATGAACAGATCTGGACCTGCATATTACATTTGACGAGATCAAGCGGAGTCACAGTCATGTGCGTAAGACCACAGCTGAGAATCCCACCAACTGTACACGCAGCGTAGAACTGAGGAGAGTACATCTCGATCTTTCCAGGCTCGCTCGGCGCCGGAATCATGAATCCGCCCTTCCGCGCCGGAGCCGACGGCGGCGGA
Source organism: Stenogyne calaminthoides (assembly GCA_037126765.1). Classification (NCBI taxonomy): domain Eukaryota; kingdom Viridiplantae; phylum Streptophyta; class Magnoliopsida; order Lamiales; family Lamiaceae; genus Stenogyne; species Stenogyne calaminthoides. The sequence goes on along the minus strand of JBBCBC010000011.1, from coordinate 2,277,935 downwards.
CTTAAGATGCTACTGGAATTCTCCGCCATTTTTTGGAGATTCAGGACTTTAGACGTGAAAGATGAGGTGTACAGGTAGGTCGGGATGAGAGGTTGGCGTTCGGATGAGAGAGCCATCGATGGTTTCACGGCGGAGAGGCGGCGGCGCCTCCCGAAAAGTTCGAATGTATGGGGGTTTTTAGGGATGCAAGCGTGAAGGAGCGATGTTATTGGGAAAAGGACTTGCACGCTATTTATATGGAGGGATGGATGCAATAATTCACTGTGAATGAAAACCCTCCGACTTGACCTTATTTACTGTTTATTGACTATTTGTTGAATTTTACCGCACTGAAAATGCTTACCTATTTTCCGTCAAAAAAAAAAAAAAAATGCTTACCTATTTTTATCTTCCTAATCTCTGTTTAATTTCGCTTATTAATTTTGTATGCTCTAAAGTTTTGGTAGGGGATCATGGTTCGATTTTGTGGTAAGTAAACATAATTTCGAATTCTACATAAGTTTTGCTTAAGATTTTATTCCAAGTAAATGTTTTGATATGTTAAGAAAAATCTCATAATACTTGCGGAAATTTAATGGCATATGGTGAAATCTGTGGTATTATTTAACATATAAATTATCACAATTTAATTATTTGAAAAAAATCATATATAAAAATTTTATTTTTTAAAATGTAATACTTGGTGTATACGTTAAACAATATTATTTTATATATTAAACAATGTTATTTTAAAGGCAATATATTATATATTTACCCAAAATAATTTTTCATTGATTAGGATATCATGACAAAGTATAGGGTGAATAAGTTTCACGGTGAAACTAGTTTATAAGTGTGACTTATATTATTAAAGAGTGTGATTTATATAACTGAAGAGTGTGACTTTTTACTATAAAGAGTATTACTCATAAAAATGAAGGGTGTGATTTATATTACAACAAAGAGTGTAGTCGTGATAACTGAAGAGTGTGACTTATATTACTAAAACGGTGAAACTAGTTTAGGAGCGTGACTTATATTATTAAAGGGTATGATTTGTATAACAGAAGAGTGTGACTTTTTAATATAAAAAGTATTACTCATAAAAATGAAGGGTGCGATTTATATTACAGCAAAGAGTGTAGTCGCGATAACTGAAGAGTGTGATTTATATTACTAAAGAGTATAGTCGTGATAACTGAAGTGTAAAAAAAGAAACAATTTCACGGTGAACAAGTTTCGCAGCATACCAACTCCGGATATCAACCAGTCATCTCTAATTTTTTACTATATATGATAATATAGACAACATTTTTTTTTAAATGGAAAAAATCTTATAGATCAACGAAATGAGCCAAATCGGCCAACATAGTATCCTCCAACGAGGTCGGAATAGCCGTAGAGAAGAACGGAATCTCACAAGCAAAGCCAAACAAAGTTAATCTATGGGTAACAAGTTGCCCGTACTCCTAGTCCACACAAAAGAAATGCTATCAAACGAACCAGAAAACCTCACAATTTCATGAATTAAAACGCTAAAGTACGTAAGTTGCATGATCGGTGGCTCCTGCAATGCACGCACCACCAGCTGGGCGTCTGTTTCAACTACAATCTCCCTAACTCCATTAGCGCAAGCAAGCTTCAACCCACGCAACACTGCAAGTGCTTCCGTCGTCCTCACGTCAAAACCCCCACCTGTCCTCTCCGCAAAACACCATCGGACCTGACCAGATTCATCTCGAACCGCTCCCGCTATCGACGCACCAGCTGAGTCACGAACTGAGGCGTCGCAGTTCAGCTTTAGAGTTCCCTCCGTCGGAGGCTACCATCTTCCACCAATCGTGCTTCTCGTTTCCCGTCTCAACCTGGCCGTCGTGGCCCTGAGATAATCCGACCGTTGTGTGTCAACCATCACGCCAAGGCGCTCCGTCGTCGTGATCTTGTCCGAGAATTGCAATTGATTACGCCAATACCAGATGCACCATAATGACATGGCGAACACATTTGCGTCTTCTTCCCCCACAAGCTCCAATACCCAAATCACCCAGTCCTCCATTGTTTCATTTCTGACCATTGGGCGAAAAGATGCAATATCTTCCCAGAACTCTCTCACCCAAACACAATCTCTATGGGCGTGCTGGGCGTCTCCAATTCGTTCCCACATCGTTTGCAAAAGGGCGATATATCCACGAACCTGCTCACCAAATTGATACAAGTGGGCAAAATTCATGCATAACTCTCCACATAAAGTGTTGCACCTTCGGGATGACCGGTAGCTTCCAGATGTTTGACCAATAGCCCCCTTCCCCATTCTCGTTTCTCAACACGTTAAAATATCCAGACCTCGTTGTGTAAACCCCATCTTTAGTGAATCTCCATGCTAACCTATCTCTCCTACCAGCAGCCCCAAGAGGAATGCTTCGACGTGCCTCAGTAGCAGAAAACAAACTTGCCACCTTCATTTCATCCCATTCACGTGCATTTTCCTTGAACAAGTCACACACCAGCATAGCCTCATCATGGCTCCCTCTATCTGATGTTATCCCCGGAGCTGCACCATCAAAGAGCCAAGGGTCTTTCCACACTCGCACATCCCTTCCATCACCCACTATCCACCCCATTCCATCCAACAAGACCTCCCGACCTTCCAAGATGCTTCTCCATGTATAACTCGGAGCAAAACCAAATTGTGCTGAGATAAACGAGCCCCGTGGATAATACCGGGCTTTGAGCACTTGGGCCAGCATTGATTGATCATCTTGAATTAACCTCCACCCCTGCTTGGCTAATAGAGCCTTGTTAAACGCAACAAGGTCACTGATACCAAGGCCCCCTTCATTCTTCGGACACATAACAATTCTCTCCTTAGCCAATGGATCCTCTTCTCCTCTCCCTTTTGTCTCCACAGAAACCGGCAAATTTCTCCCTCAATCTTCTGAATTATGTTGTCCGGAATTTCGAAGCAAAACATCAAATAGGTTGGGATCGATTGAACCACCGATTTTACCAAAGTTAGCTTCCCTGCTTGTGACAAAATCCTACTCTTCCAATCCTTAATCTTCTTCGTCACCCTCTCCACCAACGCCCGAAACACCGCACTCCTCGACCTCCCGATTCTTCCCTGGATCCCAAGATATATGGCATGCTGCTCCACCCTCCTAACTCCAAGTTCCCTTGCTAGTTCCACCCCCCTCGTCACCGGCACTCCACCACTAAACATGTCAGATTTATTGAGGTTGATGGCTTGCCTCGATGCTCCCTCGTAAATTTCCAGAATCTCCTTAACTTTTCTCAGCTCCACCTGTGTGGCCCTCCCAAAAATAAGAGTGCCGTCTGCAAAAAATAATTTGGACATTACCGGGGCAGCCCGACATATCCTCACTCCATGTAACACCCCGTTCTCCACCTCCTTTCTAATCATAGCTGATAGAGCCTCTGCACAAAATAAGAACGGATATGGTGATAAAGAGTCCCCTTGACGGAGGCCCCGTGAGGGTAGAAACACATCTATAGGCTCCCCATTAATAAGCACCGAAAAGGACACCGACCGGACACACTTCATAATAGTACCCACCAACCCCTCATCAACTCCAATTTTCAACATAACGCCCTCCAAAAAATCCCACTCCACCCTATCATAAGCCTTACTCATATCAAGTTTAAACGTAAAGGACCCTCTATTAACAACCTTATTATTATGCATATAATGGAAAATCTCAAAAGCCAAAAGGGCATTATCCGTAATCAACCTACCCGGGACAAAAGCAAACTGACACGGATCAATAAGATCAGAAAGACAAACTTTTAACTGATTCGCAATAGCTTTAGTAACAATCTTGAAAATGACATTACATAAGTTAATAGGACGATAATCCGACGGAAGAAGAGGCTTCTTAATTCTGGGGATTAACGAGATGTATGTATAATTAATACATCTCGGATCAGCCCCGTCATTAAGAACCTGTAATACCGAATGAATAACCGTCTCACCCACAACAACCCAGAATTTTTGAAAAAAGACAGCAGACATACCATCAGGCCCCAAAGCCTTAGTATGATGCATTTGTGCTAGAGCCCGCTTGACCTCGTCCTCTGTAAACGGTAAGGATAACGCCTGTCGCATTCCTCCCGTCACTCTTTGTTCCACAGCTCCGAGTTCAACAGTCATATTCAGGGATTCCTTCGCCTTGAAGATGCCAACAAAGTACTCCACAAAGATCCGCTGCACTATAGACAACATTAATTACAATATGATTGGTATTGATTAGAGGTATTTATGGAAAATAGTGATAACTTCTTCTTGATATTAAAAGTGACAAATAATTAGAACGTCATTTTAAATAGAGCCAGTCGTATACTTAGAAATTGAACGGTCTGGATCTCCTGTTACACAATGGTGTTACATCTCCTGTTACATCTTTTAGATTTACGTCATGTGTCAATTTCAGAATATCTACAAATATATGAATAACATCCTAACATAACCATTTTTCTATTTAGAAAATTATATTTATTTTTAGCAAAAAATTAATTACTTTCAAATCTCATTCCAAAAAATCTTATCAACATATTTATAATTAATTAGTTTAAATTGTATATATATAAATTAACCAATAATTAATTTTTTAATTATGTAATTAAAGTGAGTATATTATAATCTTAATTTATCATATAAATTTAAAATTCAATAAAAAAAATGAAAACCTCTTAGAAGAAAAACACTAACAACATATGTAATAAAAAATAAAATTTTAATATTTAAAAGTATTATAATTTTTTTAAAAGCAAACTCAAAAATTAATATATATAAAATTTCTACGTATTAATATAAAATTTATATGTACTTATAAATAAAGTTGATGTAATTAATATAATATTTATATGTAAATAATAACGATTGTTTTTTGTCTAAGAGTAGGGTGGGAGGTTAAATTTTTAAAATACTTAAATCTCAAGCAATTTTTAATATAATTTTTATAACTTGGAGAAAAAAAATAATGAAATGACATCAATCACGATAATCACATTTGTAGTACATACATTTAATAAAATATTTACATGTAACTAATAATCGTAAAAAATTATAAAATTTTATAAAATTTGTTAAAATATAATATTTTATATGTTGTATAACTTTTAAAAGTTATTAATTATATATAAATATTATATTAATTACATTAAATTTTTTTATAAGTACATACAAATTTTATATTCATACGTAGAAATTTTACATATATTAATTATTGAGTTTGCTTGTAAAGTTTTATAGTATTTTTAAATATTGAAATTTTATTTTATTATAACATATGTTGTCAGTTTTTTCTTCTAATAAGTTACCATTTTCTTATTGAATTTTAAATTTATATGATAAATTAAGATTATAATATACGCACTTTAATTAAATAATAAAAAAATTAATTATTGGTTAATCTATATATATAATTTAAACTAATTAATTATAAATATGTTTATAAGATTTTTTAGAATACAATTTGGAAGAAATTAATTTTTTGCTAAAAATAAATATAATTTCCTAAATAAAAAATGGGATTATGTTAGGATGTTATTCTTATATTTGTAGAGATTATGAGATTGACACATGACACAAATCTAAATGATGTAACAGAGGATGTAACATCATTGTGTAACAGGAGATCCTGACCGGAAATCGAAAAACACTTGTTAATGTGTATCTAATTGTCACCTAATTCAGTGCTCACACAAATATTGATTTATACCTGCATATTTAAGATTTTATTCATGGCCGCTTCATATACTAATATTTAGAGATGAAAACAAGTAGAATAATGAATTAAAAAAGAAAAGAAAAAAGAGAGAGTTTTATGTATGATGCTTTTATAAGTTTTTATAATAATTTTAAAACTTGAGTATTACAATTTTTTTTTGCAAAAAGTATGACTTCGCTCGTTTATTTGATAAGACGAGATAAAGTGAGATTATGTTAGATCAAAGAAAAATAATATCGTGTACCTTCGAGATAAGGTAAGATATAATTGTTCCATAGGGAAGAGATAATTCAAAATTAAATTATGAAAATATTTTTACCATTTATATAAATATTTGATATTGGTTTATTCGATTTTGGATTTTAGAAAAGAATCAGTGTTCAACGAACAACAATCTTGAATCTGTAAATAAACAATCTGGAATTAAGAAAATCGAATCAGTACCTGTTTATAAACACAAGAAGCACTCTAAAAGTACTTATTTAAAAAAAAAAAACCTATATGTTTACTAACTTTAAAATTAAGTGCTTTCTAGAGCACATTTTAGAGTTCTAAAACACCCCTCAATGTTGAGCCAGTGTATTGTTTCCAGTGGGCGAAAGTCAGATGGCGTTTGTAAAGAAGGAAAAGTCACAGGTCGACTCAATTATTTTTTATGGTGTTTTTACGGACTACCAAACAGGACTTGCAACTTCATGTAGAAATAAGAAACATGAGAAAAGAATTGTTCATGAACAAGAGGCAAAACTGGATTCCAAAACAACTTAACATCCTCCCAAATTGGAAAAATGTGTCTCCACCTATCACGATAACAATAACTTCAATGCTACAAAGACAAAGAATCACTGATGACTGCTGTGACATCTCCAGTATCAACTTATCTCTACTGGGATCGAAACCGTCAACCATGGAAAATCAATACAACTGAGGGATACAAGAACCAACAACATATATATAGCCTCAACCTGTAACTATAAATCATAGAATATAGAGACTACTGTATAAATAGTATACGGGGTCTTCGCTTTGCTACCTTTAAAGGAGCCTAAGATGCGAAGTATCATTCAGTCTCTTTATTTGCCAACCGGATTTCAACGAATGTTGCAGAACGGTGACTGAAGAATCTTCGATGCAGATCTTCTGTGACATCACCGGACTGCAGCCGAGAATGCCGGTCAGAAGACACTTGATCGGTGTAGAATGACTGAAAACCCCCACACAAGAAGATACAACCGAAGGGGTGATACGGACATTTATTTCTCGTATTAGCCCCCCTTGGTTGTGGGGTGGATCTCGGGGGGACATCTCGTCATCGGCCTGATCACCGGTCGTCGTCACAATTTGAAGCCGGCTCTTGCCCGATTTTTTCCTCGAGAGTCCTTGCCGGTGCCGGTGCAGCAAATCCCAATTCGGCGGTGTGAGAGGGTGCCCGTCTCGATCCATGTTCGGGACAGAACGGGTCGAGTTTGGGAATGCTGAGTTGTCACTGGGATCCGGTGGGGAGAAATCGGACCTAAATTTGTCCGGAAAGGAGGTGACTGTACTGTTTAGGAACTGAACCATACGGAATTCTACCTGCCTGAGTGACTCTCCAGATGGGGCAGAAAAATCGGGCTGGAATTTTTCCATTAAATTCATGGTTTCGGGGGTGAAAACTTCGGACCTGTGGCATCCTTCCCAGAGGCCTTGGCTCATCTCGACAAGGGCATCAGATGATTGTACGTGTTCTTCTGAGAAATTCAACTCCTGCGCAGTTCAATTCAATGATAATTTTAGATGAGTACAACTGATGCACAACAAATATTGTTCATTGCATACAACTGATACTGACCAACTAATACCTTTTAGCAAACAACTAATACCATTTAAAAAGGTTGCACGTTACAACTGGTGAATAGAGGTATTTTCCTTCTTAGAGCAACTCAAACACAATTATAAGGTCAAAATTTAAAAACCATGATTTTGTTCCATTACAATTTCTCATTAACTGTTTTTATTGTCAAGGTGTTTCCTTATTCAGAAAACGACACATGATTGTTTCAGTCTCTATAAGATACAATATTAATAAATGAACATTATCAGAGAGCAACTAACAATGAATCAATGACCATAACTTTGATACGTTTTATGAAAATGGAAATGTTCAAAACTTAGGCTAATGAATATATTCCGTTTGTCACTGAGCCGCTTTGATTTACAGAAGCGGCATATTATATAGAGTTAATTCCGAGAATAACATTGATCCTGATTCCGGACTCCACAAACAAATGAGACTTGTATCTTGGTTATGACAGAAGCATATTCCGGAAGCATCACACAGAAAAAGCTGGATGCTTTTCACTAGAAGGGAAAAATGCAACAGAACACCACTTAAAGTTAGCAAGAATCAATGCTCTAGCAAGCCTTAGAAGTGGTAATTTGCTAATTGATCATATCTAGTGGGATCTAATATATTGATAAGTAAATGGATAAATAGAGGTCCCAAAAACAAAGGAAAACAGAAATTTTAGCCCTCCGTACTTCTTTTTTTTTTTTTTAATTGCCATCATTATTTTTTTACTTTTTCATTCATTGCAACTTTTTTTCTATTTTTACACTGCCCTGCACTCAAATTTCCAACCTTTTTGCCCCCATGTACATCCAATTTCCTTTTTTTAGCACCGTTAAAGTAAAACATTATGCGTTTGTTTTGAGACTCGCACGGATGGACTTAGGACTTTGCGCTCCCCGTCTCATACGAGTTTAGGATTTAAAGTTTGGTTTTTAAATCCCACATTCAATCCACACCTACAAATCTATTATTACTCTTTTCAATACATTACACTTTATACACTTTATTACACTTCTCAATATAATATAATAACACAACATTAATCACTATTAAACATTGATTTGACATAAAGTTAAATCATACCCTACTCAAATCCCAAAACAAACACACACATTTACTATTCACCTAGGATTTTAAATCTCTGGATTCTGAAACCTTGACTTGCTCCGCACACTTAAATCCCAAAACAAACACACACATTTACTATTCACCTAGGATTTTAAATCTCTGGATTCTGAAACCTTGACTTGCTCCGCACACTTAAATCCCAAAACAAACGCCAATGCGCAAATGTGTACAAATAAAAGTACACAGTTTAAAAAACAGAAGTACAAGGGGCAAAAGAAATTCCGGAAATACAGGGAGCAAAAGAAATTCCGGAAATACAGGGGGCAAAAGAGGGGGTTTTCCAACCAAAAAAAAAAACTTTTGGAGAATGTGCAAGTTCGGTGATAATGATCAATTTCAAGTAACAGGTTCTGCATATTTAACAGTATACCCTAGAGAAAGAAAGAGAAACTGATCCTTCAGGATAACTTAGAAAGCTCAAATTAACTACTTACATGACCCTCAATATGGAATTCCCCAAAATGGCAAGTATAAGATACGGAAATGAGTTTAATGTAGTCGATTAATTAGATTTCAGATCGTCGCTCAAAGAGCATAAAATTTCAAAGTATTTGAAACTCGAATTAGGAGAGGGCATCAGTAAGGCACGTGTAATCAAAACTTCCATACACTTTGAGAAATAAAAAGAGAAAGAAGTCTCTAATCAAGTTAATTATGCATGTTATGTTACTCCTTAAATATTCCACGTTTGGGTATTCCATCATTGAACCTCAACTTCTTTAGTTCCAGCTATTAATTATCATCTAGGTACAACTAAAAAATCATATGAATGCCTTCTATAATGACTTATCCATTTCAATGGCCTTTAACATTAGTTTCTTTAGAACACTAAGAAGCAAGAAATTCAGTTATGGACAAAATATAAAGGAAAATCCTAGAAAGGTTGGGGTCAAACAAAAGAAGTAAGAAACTCAGTTAACAGAACACTAAGAAGTAAGAAACTTCATACAGCAAAAAAATCTCGCATCTTATATGAACACCATTGCTCTGATGCTAACAAACAAAAGATCCAATTTTGCCAATAAATGGAAGCAATATATTTCATATCCAAAATCACTCAATCGTAGAACCTTTTTAGGGGTTCAATCAAACCAATTATTGAATATCATTCACTCAGATTCACCTCAATTCAGATTAGCAGTTAGTTCTTAGATATATGCACAGAACAATATCTACATTGCAGAACATATCTGATTCATCCATCTTACATATTCAGCTCCATAAGAAGTATATTTTCCAATTAAATAAACGAAATATCAAATGACAAAATAGAGTATACTTCTGAAATAATAAATCCAGATTTGAACAGAATTGCATTAAAAGCAAGCAAGATGAGCAGCACACCTGACAAACCGATAACACAGTGGCCCTCACTCGATCCAATGGCGACGCATAAACGGCGTTAAACCTCACCCCCTGAGACTTCAAAAACACCGCCAAAGCCCGCGCCTGGCGTTTCCCATTGGAAGTAAGCTTCGCATCGGGGCATCGCCCGGCGATCAAATCCGGCCTCAAATTCATGTGGCACTCGCCATGGCTAATGAAATAAACATCGGTAACCGCCCGATCGTCGTCGCCGTCGCCTCCGCCTCCACCGGAGAAGCTACGGTGGAAGGTGTGCGTCAACGGCGGCAGCGACGGAGGCGGCGCGAGTACGTTGTAAGGATCCCAAACCTTAATCGAAGAGCCCGTGCGCGGCGTCCCGTACGCGGAGAGCTGCGGCGAGAGCGGCGACGCGGAGGCGTGGCACGGCAGCATCTCCGGCTCCTGTTCGAGGATTTTCTTCACGTGATCTCTGTTAACGAGGCTGACGTTCTGCTGAACGTCTTCGTCTTCGACATCGTCGTCGTCTTCTTCTTCCTCCTCTTTTTCTTCTTCGGCTTCATCGGAGGACGGAACTTGAGCTGATTGAGAAGCGCCCATGGCGGAGATGGGCTACTGGAAAATTGAATCGATTTTGTTAAGATCTATCAGTAATTCTATCGAAATTTGTAATCACAGTTGATGGAAGGAATGATTGGGGGTAAATTAGTTGTTTGAAAATGAAGATTTGTGAGATCTATGAGAAGAATTAGATCTCATCTGAGAAAATTTTTATTTGAAGAATTTGCTCTGTGTGTGTGTTTTTTTTTCTTTTATTTTTTCCGGTTTGAATCTAAAGACCCGAACTAGGACCGGATGGTATATTCACACCGAACCCACCTTTCTCTTTGGTTACATTTTCTGCAGTTCTCTCCGTGTTCAACTGTTAAATCCTACTCAAAAGTCGTAACTGGGCTGATAAGTAGCTAGTCGAAATTTATGCCAATAGGTCCAGTAACTGTAGGCCCTAAAATTAATGAAACATTGCAACTTTGGTAAGCTTTTAACGATAACTTTAGGCCCTAAAATTATGATGAAGCATTGCAACCTTGGTAAGCTTTTAACGATTATATCTGGACATATGTTTTATGGAAAAAAAAAATTGTCCCATAATTTTTTTATAATTCGATTTTCATCCCAAAAAATTAATGACAAGATCTGAGTACAACTTAGCAAAAACGGATTACAGAAAAGTTATGGGACATTTTTTTTTCTATGTTTTATGATATAAAAACTTATGTAAATTCGAATTCACGATTAATTTTATATTTTAATATCACTGTTATATACAAAAATTATTACTGTCATGTACACAAAATTATCATTGTTATGTAACAAAATATAACAGGGCTTTGGATGGTCAATGCAAATGGTCGAAGGTAATTTAAGCACTCTATCCAAAAAGAAATTTTCGAACCAATTTTATTTTTTGTCATGTTTAAAGGAAGACTTATCTTTGAATAAAGTATTTGATAACATTTTAAAATTTCATTTTTATTGAATTATTTATGAATCATTGAATACAGCATGGAAATGTCTCAAGGCATCACTCTTGTTTAGATAGGGGCTTCTGCCTATTTGCTTACTTTAGAAAGTTAAATAAATTCGATGACAAAACATTAATTAATCAACTAAAATCATCACCTCTTCATCACTATCCACATCCATCCAAACCCTCCACTCAATATTTTCTCAGCTAGATTATCTTCAATCAATCTAGTAACAACCCTCTTCAATGGCCTTGCTCCATAGCTGCTATTGTATCCTTCATAAGCCAACTTATCCTTCAAATCACTGCTGATTTCAACTTTAATATTTTTCTTGTCAACTCTTTGGTAAAACTGCATCAAGAATCTGCCTCATATGGACCCTTTCCAGGGGCTTAAAGACGACGATTTCATCCAATCTGTTGAGAAACTCCGGCTTGAAATAGCTCTTCAACATAGACACCACTTCTTGTATATCCTCTTCTGTCACGTATGCCTCTTTTCTACGTAAATTGACTCTTGATCCAGCTTCATCCATCAAGTCTATTGCTTTCTCCGGTAAAAACAACTCACTAAAATCAATATAATAAACCAACGAGTTTTAATTTATTAATTTGACTTGAAAAATTGTAAAACTATACATTATAAATTTATTCCTTCTTTTTGGATTAATTTTTTTTTAATCCAATAACTTTATCTCATTTTGAAATTAGCCTCGAATGTTTTGATTTTTCTATTTTGATCCTACAAGTTATCATTTTTTTTTAAATTGATAATTTTACTTACCGTAGTAGGCCACCAAACAGGTAACCAATACCTATGTAATTATTTTTCTATTTCTTTTACCTTCGAAATGTCACTTAGACTTTTTTAACTCTAATATTTTTAGGTTTGAATTTTTTTGTGTATTGTTATAGGGAGGAAGAGTGATTTTCTGTATATTTTGGTGTATTTTTTATTTTTTTGTCAGTTTAAACCCAATCAACCAACCCGATTTACTTTGTATTTTAATATACAAATTATTTTAGATCCGACTCAAAACCCAATCAAAATTAATATGATTAAAAAGTTCAAGTAGCGTTTCGAAATTAAAGAAAAAATAAAATAATTACACATGTGGCGATTACCTGCTTGTTAACATGTTTCAGCATGTTAAAGGACAAATTTTTAAAAATGAAAAATTTATAGGACTAAAATAAAAAAATTAAAATAATTAAGACCAATTTCAAAACGATGATAGTTATTAAACTAAAAAAAAAACTTAATCCTTTTTTAAAAAAAACTATTAAATGAAAAAACTTAATCCTTTTTTAAAAAAACTATTAAATGGATGCTGCTAATATTCGCCACTTGAACAAATCAGGCTATCGCCATATCATTCGAGTGTTATAAAAAAAATTGAAATTAAATGATTATTTATTTATTTTGAACCAAAATCCATAAACAAAATTCTCAACACATACAATCGTTTCCAAACAATCAACGCATCAATTCAAATATTTAACCTGATATACTGCTGTGATAACTCCACAGCAGAAATGAGGGCCATTTTTGAGTACATAACTCCATGATGACTCTCATACTTGCTTTTTAACCCCTTCAATATCTCTACAGCTTCATCTCTCGATGGTTCTGGAACTTCAATCGACTGAAATCTTCGTTTCCCTGAAGAAATTTAGAGCGAAATTAGTATATTTGGTTTTGAAGAATTCAATTTAGAAACTGGAACAAATTATATTTCACTGAAGAAATTTAGAGTAAAAATAGTATATCCGTATATGAGGTTTTGAAGAATTCGATTTGGAAATTGGAACAGAGTATATTTCAGTATTTCACTGAAGACAGAAATTTAGAGTAAAATTAGTATATGCGGTTTTGAAGAATTCAATTTGGGAATTGGAACAGAGTATATTAAACTGAAGAAATTTAGAGTAAAATTAGTATATGGATATTTGTGTTTATACCAATTTGGAGATGCTGGTTAAATCAGTTCCATATTTGAGTAGAAACTCCACTTTGAATGGATAATTCTCCAATCTCTCCATTTTTAATCCCTTCGTAGATTTAGAGCTCCAACTGATGGCAGAAAACTTGTTGTTGAGAGTTGATTGATCACTGCGATAAAAACATTTATAGTAATTTAAAACATCTTCTGTCATTAAATTATGATTATGATTATGATGATGGTTGGGATTCATTTTCATCCTGTTCTCTTCATGTTCTTGAATCTCTTGCTCTGTATTTCCGTTCATCTTCTTTGTCGATTGATTTTTATATTTCCATTTTAAATTTTCAAACTAAGTCTATTTTAGAAATATTCAAATTCAATAATCCACTTTTTAATCTGAAATTTCATTTTTTATTACGCAATATAGTAGAGACTTGCTCAAAATTTATCCATTTTATGAAATTACTAAAAATGTATTATTGAATTTGGACTAATAATTTAACTCTGTGGTATCAAAATCGCTGCTTCATTTTTTATCTAACATCAATTTTGATACCATAGACTTAAAATATTAAATTAATCCCATTTTATGATATCATTACGTATATATAAAAATAATAAATCAATTAATAAGTACTTATTACTCGTGCAAACAAACGCAACACATACAGAACCCCCTAGGACAGGCTCACTTGTTTGATCCATAAAATCCAAAGCACAATGATTGCTTTTCCAGATGGTTTTCTAAATGGGCCCAAATTGCTCACTGGCCCAATCTCATGAACATTTATTTCCCACATTTGATTCATAGTGCATGCATTCAAAACAAAATTATTAATGATTATGGGAAGAAAAAATATACATATTCTTCTTCGAGATAATTTACCGTGAGAACACTTTCGTGACGGCAGATGCCCAAGATGAGGCAGTATAAGTTAGACGTCGACGCTTTAAAAACTTTGAGAAGGGTGAGTGTGATTTTGTGTTACAGACTTCCTCACGCATCGTGAGATCATCTCATATGATTTTTTGTCTTTCTCGTAAAATCATCTTACAAAACACGGATATTTTTTTAATGGAAAAAAATTACAATTTCACATGAGATCTACTCTTATTAACAATTCAAATTAAAAATAAAAATAAAAATTGCATCATTGACAAGTCGACTACATTCATAATTTTGCGGGTTAGATCAACTAAACCTTCCAATATGTAATGTTTTGAAATAATATTCTTATTTTAGATAATTTTATATTTAAAAAAAATCACAATGTTCTCTCTTTTACCCCTATCTCAATCAAAAAAATTTCGGTCGTGACTTATCGATTGACTCAATTTGCTTTTTTTTTTTTTTTGTGATGGTGATTTATTTTCTTTTCATATTCATGATTATATTGTTCATGTTGTGTGGAAGTCGATTTAAAGACTTTGTAATAACTGTCGTTTTCTTTTTAAAAAAAATCACTAAAATTCCTTATAATATTAAACTTACTTTGATTAATTAATTAATAAAGATATTTAACGAAAGAAATATAATCATTATGTACTCATATTTTATTGCACTAACAAATTTTGAATCGAAACCAGATGGAGTATTCGTATACTATAAAGAATGTTTTCTTCGTAACATATAGTATCATTAAATAATCTGTGACAACTCTTGCCTTCTCTCTACTAAGTACTAACTAACAGAAATGTAATAATAAAAGTAGTAATAATACAATGTTGTGGGTGGGTGTTTAGCTATGGCGTAAAAGAAGGAACCTGTTTTTAGTGTGTCTATTTTCATGGAGATTCGAGTCCAATATTATTTAATTTCCTCCCACAAAATTCATTCATCCTCATCCTTGTCTTATTTCAAATTATTTTTTTAGTAATTTCGATTTCTTACAAATAAATAAGTAAAATGTATAAATACTCTATTTATATCACTGTATAGCCGCCGGTTAAAATTTAATTTTGTTTACCATTGTTCAAAAAAGTTCATTTTTTTAAAACAATTATATTGTGAAAATATTCGGCCACCAAAACTCATCAAAATAGATTAAATCCAGTGTAAAATATCATCGTTTTGTGCAGTGGAACAACATTGTTGTATTTTGTATTTGGATCCAATTTAGTACAACATCGCTTTGTATAGTTAAAAGATGTACAATAAAATTATGGAGTTTTATTGCACAGAACGATGGATCATGTCCTGCATTTGTTTCAAATCCGTCAAATTCAAATATACCTAATGCCAATTGATTCTAAAAAATGTATAGAGGAATAATTATTGTGGGGTACAAATTTTTTAATCAAGTTACTAAAAGATATAAACTTTTTAAAAACTAATTAACAAGCACAAAATAATTGCATATATATCATCGAAGTTATACAGAATATGCAAATATACATGCTTATATATAATTATTTTGTATTTATGTATCCATTAGTAAATCCTGAGTTGTTAATTATATTGATCAGTTAAGCACCAAAAAATGAATAGTGAAAAACTCAAGCAATTAAACCCGTAAGATTCAAATACCAGCTCATGAAAATTAAATATTTATTATATAGCTATATATATATGTCATTTTCACTTTCACATGCTACAAACACTCAATATAAACAACTATACATATATATATATATATATATATAGAGAGAGAGAGAGAGAGAGTCTTGTGATTGAGGTGTTTAGTACATAGAATTGAGTCTCTTCTCAACAAACAACCTTCTCTTTTCAAGCTGCGTCTATCGAAATGCTTAAATTACTAACCAGGTATATATGCAAAAATATATTTTATACAATATTCAATTAATACATGAAAATAATAGCAAATAAAACATTTTTTGTGGTATTTTTGCATGCACTGAGCAGATCCAAAAGGCCGATCGGTAATGCTGTTTTCCCACTGATTAAATCAAGCTTTTCTTCAACGGCTTCAACTGAAAAACGGTAATACTAGTAATTAATATTTCATCTTGTTTCAATTTCCTGTAATTAATTTGAATTTGTTGCTTTTTCTCCATGCATCTGTTCATTATTTATTATCATTCTGTGCTTAAAACTTTTTTTTTCTTTTGTAAAATAATTAATTGATGGGTAAATTTTTTTATTTTTTTTTAAATCCAGATTAAACGATGTTGCCTTTATTTCAAATTCCCAATCTTCCGCCGTCCTTTTACGGCGTTAATGCCTACTTATTAATAATTTCTTCTTAATTTTGCAAATATTATTTCATACTTCGCTTGATATGGATCAAGATCTCTTGTCGCCATTGACGCCGTGAAGTGCAGATTTTTTAAAATGAAATTATTTTTATGAGTACAAATTACTTCGTTTATACACGTCATCAACTTGATCCGTTTGTAATATGTAAAATATTTTTTAAATAATGTTACTTTTTACTACATTATTTGCTACGATGATAACTATGAACCCTACTGTATAGTGCTAAATGGATTTCCCATGCTACCTCATCCTCTCTTTTTTTTCCCTTTTATTGAAAAAGAAAAAGGTTGTTTTGGTCAACGCTGGACAACCAGGCATGGTTTTATATCTGAACTCTTTTCAACCAATTCCACAATTCTAAATTTCTAATGTTTTAAAAGCTAAAACGGACATTGAGCCGGACAATCTTAACATTGTCAATTGAATCGGGTTCAATCGGATTTGATCGTTATTGTAATGTATAATTTAATATGTATAAATTATAAATAATTATTTATAAATTTTAAAATATTAGCCCCTAAAAATCTATTTTTTCAAGACAGCTCTTTAAAATTGCAAAAAAAACTCTTAAAAATTGCAAGATGGACCCTTCAATAAGTGTTAAAAATTATAAAATAACCCTCAATTTTATTTTATTTTCAAATTATGTTAAAGCGGCGAATCAACCAGTTTAAACGGTCAGCACTTTGTACCGCTTTTCTCACTTTTGAACGCTTTGTAGGCGGTTCGAAAGTCAAACGGTCCGACGCTTTGAATCCATTTATTGTGCTTGTCGAGTAGAGATCGGACAGTTGTAACAGTTGGTGAATGTACTTCAACTGTTCAATAAAAATAGTTAATATTGTTAAAAAAAATTAACAATCATAGTTTTTCTAGTCTCCACAAGTTTTAACAAAATGGAGTAATCCCACCGTCCCAGGATAACTGCAACAGTTACTGTTTTTTCATATTTTAACGAACTAAATTTTTATTAATATTTAAAATAATAAATTAATTTGTAAAAAATATATAATATATGAGAGATAAATCTATCATACTCCTCTTTAAAAATTATTTTATTACTTCAAATATTAATAAATAACTCGTTCGCTAAAACATGATAAAAAAAGTAGTGTTGCAATCATCCTGGGATGGAGAAGGTATTATTTTAACTAGAATTTGAAAACATGATCTCGAATATAGTGTTAATGCGGTGGGACGCAGAAAAAGAAAATAAAAGAAAAAGGCATATGGCCTAGGCAGGGATCATCACCAACCATGTACTTTAGTAGTGGAGTATAAAAATTTCTTCATAAGTAGTCAAGTTAATAAAAAGTCAACGAGAAATACAAGTAACTAATGTATATTTTAATAATATTGTCTGAAATCCAGCAGTAATATATGTAATGCTATTATTAATATTAATTGTTATGAAGGCCGAAGCAATGTGATCTAGATTGATTAGTTATTTAATTAATGTCCGACTGATTGCTGAATCTTTTCTTCAAGATAACTCATGTTAGTTGTGATAATATGTACTTCTCGCCATTAAAGAAAAAAAGACACACTTACATGAGACGGTCATATAGTGAGATGTAACATAATTTGAGCATTAACTTTTTAACACTTTAGGTGGGAGATGGTGTTAAATAATTGTGCTAGTTTGTATCTCGTCTCATATATGAAACCGTCTCATAAGAGTTCTTGTAATGATTTGCTACATTTTGTTTTTTAAAATGCTGAATTTGTATCCAACATTAATTTCAATTAATTGCACCAATCAAACAGTCTTAATGGCAAGGTTGCACTCATAACGGGTGGAGCAAGTGGGCTTGGAAAAGAAACAGCCCGTCTCTTTATCCAGCACGGCGCCCAAGTTGTCATTGCAGATATCAATTCAAAATTGGGCCCACAAGTCGCTCTCGAATTGGGCCCGCAAGCCCAATTCGTGCAATGCGACGTTGCCAACGAAGCCCATATACAAAATGCGGTGGACCTCGCGGTGGCAACCACTACAAAATTTCGACATCATGTCGTAAGAATAATATTTGGGATCGCGGGATCTCCCTTTCCTCCCAGCATTATTGATTTGAATCTTGACGAATATGATTGTGTAATGGCGATTAATGTCCGGGGCACAATTGCAAGTATTAAGCACGCGGCCCGAGTAATGATACCTGCGGGCGCGGGCTCTATTCTATGCACTGCTAGCATTAGCGGGCTGATGGGCGGGCTTGGCCCGCATCCGTATACAGTTTCGAAGTTTGCAATACCGGGAATTGTGAAATCGATAGCGAGTGAGTTGTGTAAAGTTGGGGTTCGAATAAATTGTATTTCTCCTTCTCCTATTCCGACACCATTAGTCGTTGAGCAGCTTACGAATATTTTAACTGGCGCAACGAGGGATGAAATTATTGGGATAATTAACGGGACGAGTGAATTAAGAGGTGCGATTTGTGAAGAAGTGGATGTGGCTCGAGCCGCGTTATTTTTGGCTTCGGACGAGGCAAAATTCATCACGGGCCATAATCTTGTTGTGGATGGAGGTTTTACTAGCTTCAAGAGCCTTCAATTTCCAAAATAAGTTGTTTGAGTGAGTCTCCTGTACACCAAATGCACCGTGCACTTCATAGCGTATTTTAGAAATAAATAACTTGTTGCATGAAAACATATCATTTGTTACATTGAAACGTATAATTTGTTTTTACGAACACAAATTGCATGTTTCAGTATAATAAATTATATATTTATAAACTACACTATGGAGTGCAGGATGCACTAGTGCATATAAGACCTAGTGATGTTATTTGGTTCTTATTGTTTTCATTGTTGGGACATTCTTTTCATTCATTTGTTACATGTTACATTTGATGATGATTGACAAGTATATATCTTGGCATTATAATCAACTGTTTTTTTACACAGAATTGTATTTACAGATTTGGTATGTGTATGTTGATGGTCATATGCTAATGCGGTCCATTATGCGCAGAATTGGTCCTCCATGAGGCCCATACATTTGAAGAGAAAAGTCCCACACAATTCAATTTTGGTCCTCCTAGAAATGAAAATAAGGAAAAAAAAAAAGTAGGACTATTTGGCTCACCAATGTTTAATGTGTTATACTCCAAGGGAAGATTTTCACGTAAAAATATTTTCACTCATATAGTCCTGGAAATGTTAATGTATTGATCCTAAATTATTAGGACCCGCTTTATACAATCACAAGCTAACAATTAATTATTAGTTGAGATATAACCCTAACTCTAACTCTAACTGTTCACGTACAAAATTATATATTTTTTTAAAATAAAAATTGAATATGAACGTAAAATATAAATAATAATCAATATTTGAACTTAAATCTCAAGCATTGTTTATAAATTCATTCAATCACAAATTAGGCCCAATGTGTCGACTCATTAGTTTACCCATGTGTGTTGTGATTTGGACATGGAACCTCATTAATTTTTCGCAAGACTCGAAACTTATAATGTTTGAGAGAGAGCCCACGAGATATGTTCATTATATGAGTGAGTTTTCTGTGCACCATACACACCATGCACTAAATAGTGTATTTTTTAGATATATAACTTGCTGCACTAGAACATACAACTTTTTTTTTTTACTAAAACATGCAACTGATTTATACAAGACCTAGGCCATATATATTATTTATGACATAGTTACTCTATAAATTTGATTAATTAACCTGCTATAATTATGTTTAAAAAAAATTGGGTAGGTGGCCCAGCCTGTTTAGCCTACGGGCTACCCAATCAGGACCAAATGGTCCGGGTACAAATAGACCACCAAATGCTCAGGCCAAGCCTACATCTTTAGAGGTAAATGGGCCGGTCCACCGAGCCCGTTAAAATAAATCTACAACACCCACAGTGCACTGAATTAAATATTTAAGAATAATAATATATATATCCCAGTGGGAAATATTATCATTTATTATAATTAGGAATACAATAGTGAAGATATACATTCATTAATTTTTATTAGATATTTTTTAAATAAGAAAAAAAATTATTTTCATATGTGAAATTTTTTATTAATTGAGTTTCATAATAAATTTTTTTCATAACAGAGAAGATTAGAATACTGTGCACGAGCTTTGAAAATCAATATTCATTAGGGTTGTATGCCATATTGGAGATGCTTACAATTCTAAAGTTGTTTTTTGTTGAAATGAACCAGTTATTTTCGTTGAAACATGCAACTTGTATTTATTGAAACTGTTCGGATAGTCGCGAAATGAACATACCCTTAAAAGATGTAATATGCTCCTTGTATTTTTTATGAGAGCTGGAGTGGAATTATGTTGTGTGCTAGGATGTATCGGAACCTATCATGAATGTGCGCTCAATAATAATCTTGTTGTATATCGAAACTATGTAATCTTGTTGTAAGCAAGAATTTAAAGATCATTTGTTAAAATATGCTTCAAAGGTAATTCTACTTATATTTAATTAATTACTCCAATTGAATATACATTGTAATTAAGATTCTCTGAAAGGTACGTTAATTGAAAATCGTAAAATCTAATTCTACAATTCGAATTTTTCCTTATTTCCAACACGTCTAATTTCATAACTATCACACAATACAAATATCGAACTTATGCAATCAAGGGACAAGGAAAATAACACCACCAAATTGAGGCAATGTGACACCTCATGTACATGAATGTATTAGTGATGGGGTTGTGAAAAGTATTGTAGGGAAGAAAAAAGAAAAAGAGACAAAATTAGAGGTTAGATAGTAAGGTACAAATTGTAATTGTATGAAAGATGTGAGGTGTGAGAGAAGTGGCATTCTACCCACATGGTATTGTATTGTTTTTTAAAACCATTTTGGATCCACGAAAGTGACTTAACATGTCTCTTGCTATGCCTTTCGACCCTCATCTCTCTGTATCCTAATTGCATCCTCACACTTTTCACTCCTTCCAATATTTATATATACATTGCATCTATGTATATGTATCACTTTCTAACCATGATAAATATTTTGATCGAGTTACTTTTCTAGATTCATAAATTTCATTTAGTTATTAATGCATGATTTGAGGGATCTAGTTAGGGAAATAATTAATTTTACACCTCACTACAATTTAAAATTTTAATTGTGGCGAAATTATTTCATGATATAAGAGTCAAAAGGCTCACGTCAAATTTTCCGCGTCCCAATTTATAACGTAGTGTAAATCTAAACGACTTAATTTTTATATATTTTTGAAAATTTTTATTAAAAGAATCTAATTTTATATGTATATTGAAAATGTGAATTATTTAATTCTTTCTCTTAAACCTCTTTTTCACGCAAAATAGATTTTTTTTACTAGTAGGTACAAAGCATTGTAAGACAAATCTATGTCATATATAGTTTGTGATTATTTGCCTTCTAATTTATTTATTTTTTCATTAATTAATTGATGTCTCACAAAAAGGTGCGGGAACAAGGGACGTTTTTTTTTAAATCTTATTTTGTGCAATTTTATTAGAGTTTTTACTAGTAGGTACAAAGCATTGTAAAACAGATCGATGTCAAAAACAGTTTGTGATTATTTCATTCTAATTTATTTTTCATTAATAAATTCCAAAATCATATGAGACTTTTATTTTGCAATTTTATTATAGTCGTCCTGTGTAAAAACAAATATGTGTCATTCTAATACTTATAATAAATTCCAAAATCATATGAGACTTTTATTTTGCAACCGACATATATAAGGTGGATTTGCATGAGACGGTCTCACCATGAAAAAAAAATATAATTGACTGTCCCATACCCATTTTTGTCATATAATTTTGATCTCTTTTCACATGCCTTTCAACTCCTTGAAAATTAATTATTCGAGTTTGTTATATAGTTTTGACTATCAGCTTTAGGTATGTCCCGGTCTTTCATATATATAATAATATTTTTTATTTATATTTTTAATGCATTGCTGGAGCATATGGAATTTAACCTAAAGAAAATAAACCATTCAAAAAAAAAAAAAAAAAGAACCTAAAGGAAATAAGCCTGTTTTTTGTTTTGTTTTTTTATAGCCTACTCTTAGGCCCCACGTCCTCAGGCCTACGGTAGGGGTAAGATAGCTGTTCAAGTTAATGTGCGATTGTGACCAGTTCACTACCTATATTTTTTTATTGAGTTCGTTATTCATTAATCATAAAATATTAATTATTTAGATTGACATATTTTTTTTTGAAACAAAGATTGACATTTATTGAAGGCTAAAAAATCGCGTGAAATAGTTGTACGATGTCTCGTTCTGTACGAGGGGGTATATTTTCAATTGAAACTTATCAATTATTATTATTTTATTTTGAATGTGTTATTTATGGCTTTATCATAAAAGTAATATATTTTTTACTAAAAAGTGATATGTTCGGATAAAAAAGCGAGATATCTAGCTATAAAGAAAAATTAAATGAGCCAATTACGGGAGAAAAAAAAAACGTGAAATACAAGAGTGCTTGATGTTTTTGTTCATACTTTTGATTTCAGAAAGCTGAAATAAGGGGGTTTTAATAATTGTATTGTTTCTAACTATTTTAAAAATATTTGAACATTCAAGGTCCGCTTGAGATTGTTGATTGCATTAATATTATTTGGTTAAAAAGTTAATAATATGTATCATATGAGAATTGAGAAGAGTTGAATGAGTGGTGAAAGTAGAACAATCAATTACTTACTTCTATTCTCATTATGCACACATCAAAACTATCAAACATGTCAATAAAAATAATTTTAATTATTTTCTTTCATTACCCCCAACCAAACGAGCCTCAAATTCCTCACTAAATTACTCTTAACTAGCTTATAAATTGAATTTGAGCGTATTAAATAAGAATATTTAATCCACTAAAATAAAGTAATTCTTTCGATAAGGAAATAAGACTATTATATTGAAACAGTAAGAAAAGGAGAGGTTTATTAGAATCTAAAATTGGTGCAAAATTGAAGGAAATGCACATGGCGAGGGTGGGGCCAAATTTGTCATTTAACGGCGATTGTTGATTAGTATAGTTGCATGGCGTTCACGTGTCAAATGCATTCTATCTGTAATATTATCGTTTTAGTTAACAACATGTACTGGATTTCACGTGAAAACACAAACTCCTATCACTGCACTTTCCTTCATTTTGATTTTTGAACCTCTCTTTATTTACTGCCCAATTTCAGTACCTAAATTATATTCAATCAATTTTTGCATCATTGCTCCTTTTTTTTATCGGACAAAGTTAGATGTTAGTTGTTAGTACACCAAACACTCAAATATTCCAAAAAATCGTCAATCCACCTTATAACTCTCATAACTCCAAATTCGTTTAGGAGGAATCGAGCCCTGCGTCTCCCATTTCAAATGAGGGCGCAAGAAAGAAAAATAAAAAACCACCTTTGATTTGCCTCATTGCTCCTTCATTTGTCCATTTTGAAAAAAAATATTTTACACAACTAATAATCAACAATACTACATAGCACAACTCAAATTTATTTTTTAAATGAGCAATTTAATTTTATAAGACGTTTAATTTATTTTGCATTAAATAGATTAAATCTTTTAATATAAATAAGTTGATTTTTTTTTAAAATTATACATTTTTAAAACATATTTAAATTATAGCGCACTTGGTGCACGAGGGACACACTAATCTAAGGAGGTGCTTCGGTTGGAATGAAATCACTTGTTCCATAATTGATATTTCACTTTGTATTCTATAATATGAATGAATGTCGACATGTGTTAAAAATTTAATATAGTGTGAAACATCAATGAAATACGAAAAGTATACCGAATATTCCAACGGGTTTCAGTTTTGACTTTTGAGATCTCGGCCGAATTAGGAGTTGCAGTTACAAATGTAAAGTAATTACACCTGATTTTGATTATATTACCTCCACCCCGAATTCGAAGTCACATTTACTTTTCATACGTGTTTTTGTAAGTGGGTTTTGTATTAGTAATTGAAATGATAAATTAATTTTTAAGGAGGGATATGATAGATGAGCCTCTTATCTATCATACCCCTCCTTAAAAATCAATTTATCATTTTAATTACTAATACAAAATTCACTCACAAAAACGCGTGCAAACAGTAAATCCATCTTCGGGACGGAGGGAGTGTTAAATTTAGATTGTTATTAGTATTAGATTTGATCAATAAATGCATATGTTGTGGTCCAAATCAATTCTAGTACACCACAAATATCATATTGAGAAGATGGTTTGAATTTAAATACTCCGTAGTATCTTAAGCGAATAAGACATGAACGAAAGCATGAAGGGTATGGTAATTTCAGGATCTCAAAACTTTATGGTGAATTCAGTGCTACGGTTTAGATTATGAAATAATACTATCTAGAATACGAAATGTTACTAAATGTTACTGTTTACGAACTTTAAGAAGAATAATATATAAAATCGAGGGGGTCACAAATAGGTACAATATGGGCCTACATATTACAAATTAATACTATCCCAAATGAAAGTTACAATCCAATACCAAATGAGATGCTAATGTACAAAAATATCCCTAATAAAACAATCAATTATTTTTCATATCTTATTTCCTTTCACATATTTGAAATCTGAAAAAAAAAAAATTCTTCCCCTCTTCAAGCCACAACGGATTTAATGGTGGATAATTATGGATAGTAATTAAGGACATTTTGGTAGGCAAAATTAATGGATAATAGATATGGAAAGTAATTAATGAAAATTGGTAAACATTATTGGCTGATTTTTTGGAGAAGATCCTCCATTAATTTTCTAAGCTCCGTACGTCCGCCCCGCTTTCCAATGGAAGAACATATATATATTAATCTATATTTGTACACCACCTATGTACAACTGGAAATGAATTTGGAACTGAAATTCTTGAATTTGAACAATGCTTCTTCAACTTAATTGCTTGGGCTTTTGGAATAATTATATCTGCCCTTGTAGGAATTTGTGCTAAATATACTTCATTAAAATTTTTAGTGTTTGTTGTGTGCGTTGCTTAATTGACGGGAATGTTGTTTTTTGAGTGCAATTTTTCATCGTGAGTTTAATTGTTTTCCTGGTTATGGTGTGTTTGTGAGCATTCCTCTATGTGTACAATGCATACTTGAACATGTGCAAATAAATGTGCTTGGGCTTTTGGAGAAATCATCTCTGACATTTGTAGGTATTTGTGTTAAATATACTTCATTAAAATATTAAGTTTTTGCTGTGTGTGTTGTTTAATTGACGGGAATGTTGATTTTTGAGTGCTATTTATCATCGTCAGTTTAATCGTTTTACTGTTATGGTGTGTTTGTGAGCATTCCTCTAAGTGTACAACACATATCTGAACATGTGCAAAATAATTCATTTTTGAATAAGTTGGTGACTTTTATAAATGTTAGTTCCTCTTTTGCAATAGAATACTGAAGCATAAAAAATCTCTTGTTTTTTTGAGACGATGGCTTATACACTTCAATGATATCCTAGACGTTTTAGTTTCATAAATTACTACATCTGGACAACAATTCGAATTTGGCTCGTTTCATGTGGTGCTAACATCCAAGAACACATAAAAGGTGTTATATTATTGTAATTGATATTATGATAAAGGGCTTTCCATAATATTAGGTTAGATTCTTATTTGTAAGATTTTTGTACATGGAAAAGAAGTGGTGTTGCACATGTTTCTTCAATTTTAATATATGTACTTTACATTCGAATGTGCAATTCATCGAACAACTAATACGTGCAACCCAAAAGGTTGCACTAAAAAGTTATAGTCCAGGAATTTTTCAGTCCACTAACTTTCCAGATTAAGATTTCGATGAAAGTTTTGAAACGATGGGGACCTTTTACTTTAAATATTAATTTATCGGATTTATTCTTAAATTTTCTTGAAGAACAAGTTATGGGTGTGGAGTTGTTGTTTAATTATTTTTTTTGAGTGTAAATTTGAAAAAATATTTATAAAATTTTTCACACATGTAAGATAAAAATCCGTGTATGGAGCATCTTTTAAAAAACATGATTGTAATTTTGAACACATGCTTTTCAATTAAAAAAAATAAAATTGCACACATGATTTTCAAGATTTTTTTTAAAAAAAAGATGTGATGTTGCACATGTTTCTTCAAATTTGCTATAGGTGCTTTACATTTGCATGTGCAATTCATCGAACCACTAATACACGCAACCCAAATTTGCACCAAAAAAATTATAGCCTGCAATTTGAATTGATCCTAATTTCAATCCTATAACTTTTCACATTATGATTTCGATGACACGTTTAAATTTTACTGAAAAAACAAGTTATAGGTGTGGAATTTTTTTTTAAATGTTTTTTTAATAAGTGTTTATGAAAATTTTCACACATGTAAGATAAAATCCGTGTATGAAGCATCTTTTTTATAATCATGAATGTAATTTGACACACATGCTTTTTTAAATGTTTTTTTGAAAAGATATGATGTTGCACATGTTTCTTCAATTTTTCTATAGGCGCTTTACATTTGCATGTGTATTTTATCGAACCACTAATACGTGCAACCCAAAGATTGCACCAAAAAATTACAGTCATGTAATTTATATTGTTTCTAATTCATGTCCATTAACTTTCCAGATTATGATATTGATGTAATTTTTTGATAAAATAGCACAAAAAAGGACTTGAAATGACACTTTCGAGACCTTTTAAAAATATATATAATATAACTAAAATTGTAATCACCCTAATTTATTGGACTTATTCTTAAATTTTTCTGAAGAACAAGTTATAGGTGTGGAGTTGTTGTTTAATTATTTTTTTAAGTGTATATTTGAGAAAATATTTATAAAAACTTTCACACACGTAAGATAGAATTCTGTGTATAAAGCATCTTTTTAAAAACATGATTGTAACTTTGCACACATGCTTTTCAAATTTTTTTTTCTTTTTTAAAAGATGTGATGTTGCACATGTTTCTTCAAATTTGTCATAGGTACGTACTTTACATTTGCATGTGCAATTAATCGAACCACTAATACATGCAACCCATGTTTGGACCAGAAAAATTATAGCCTGTAATTTATACAGATCCTAATATCAGTCCTATAATAGAACTAAAACTATAATCACCCTAAGTTATCGGATTATTTTTAATTTTTCCTAAGGAACAAGTTATATGTCATAAGAATAAATCCGTGCAAAATCTCATTACACATTGCACATGTGTAATAAAAAAATGATGTGTTGTTGCACATGTTTCTTCCAAAGTTTACATATATACCTATATTTGCATAGGCATACATATACGAAAAACGACAAATTTACGTGCACTCCCAACATTTATAGTAACAATTAACAATTTAGTCATAAAAAATACGTACCACTAAACTCTATTTGTGATTCAAGTAAGTTTCTTTTCTTATAAATATCTGCACTTTTGCTTAACACCAAACTTTGTTCTTTCTCCACAATCTGACTACAAACATTCATCTCAGAAGACACTTGCAACATTTGATCACTTTGCATGTGTGTACAATTACTACCATATTCAATCCAATTGTAATATGGAATAGAAGCACACACCTCAACATCAACAATTTTCTCAGTCGTATGTTGGCAAATAGATATCGAGTTCCTCAAATCAACATCAGAACCCAAACAACAATTATTAATACTACCAACTGAGAAATGACATGACAATTGATCGAATTGCAAATCAACCCACGTACCAAGAACTTGGGACACAAACTCGAAGAATGTAGAACTTTCATTAACCTCGATCAATTTGCACTCCCCCTTGTGTTTGACAGTAAGAATGACTGAATAATCCATGGCTAAAGCTCCTCAATCTCTTAAAATGCTTGGACTACTCTTCGAATATGCGAAATTCCGAATTTTTTTTTGCCAATTATCAACTGGTTTTTTATGCTCTATCAAATATCCTGAGAATTCAGCCGAGAATTGTTAAAAATGTGCAAAAAAATAGTTGGTTCAAATGGAATAAATGGAGATAAAAAAAAGAGTGTGTTCAACGGAGAATTTGGTAAAACAATGGAAGCTTAATTTTTGGAGATAAGAGTATGCACATACCAAATTTTGCAATTAACATGATGAGGCACACTGGAAAACCATTTTTTTTAAATACGTTACTAGGAATCTAAACATACCAAAAATTGTGCCAATTATTAAGTTGATACACAATGAGTAGCCTTTTTTATTTTAATGAACATACCAAAAATTGTCCATTTAATATGCACAATGGCAACCGTTTTTTTAAATCAATAAAATGAAATGAACATACCAAAAATTTGTGCATTTATTAGTGGGAATGATTGGACATCCGTTTTTTTTTTATAATTAAAAATTGGTTGATAAAAGTAAATCTTATATAGAATTGGAAAGGGTGCTTTAGGTATTTAAGGGTCACTTTTGTATCTAATAGTAATATATAAAATAGTTAGTATCTAATAGTTATACACACTTAAAAGTTGTATCTACTTGTAATTATTCCTATAAAATCAAGTACTACCTCCATCCCGGAATATATAATGTGCACCCACCTTTATTATCGAGTTTTAATGATCGAATTGTTTATTAATATTTCAAAAAATAAAGTGATTTTTAAATAGGGGTATTATAAATATACCCCTCATCTATTATATGCATCATTAAAAAATATTTTATCATTTTAAATACTAATAAAAAACCCGCTCGTAAAAATACGTGAAAATAATAATCGTACACGTTATCATAGGACGGAGGGAGTATTTTTTAAATAATTATATTTTTTTATGATAAAAATGTAATATTTCATCTATTAAATATAATATCTTTAAAAACAATTACACCTGAACTG
Organism: Stenogyne calaminthoides; assembly: GCA_037126765.1. Classification (NCBI taxonomy): domain Eukaryota; kingdom Viridiplantae; phylum Streptophyta; class Magnoliopsida; order Lamiales; family Lamiaceae; genus Stenogyne; species Stenogyne calaminthoides. Next base: position 2,248,411 of record JBBCBC010000011.1, on the reverse strand, counting down.
ATTTATTATGAGAGACCTATTCAATAAGAGTACCTAAATTTTAATTTAATTATATACCAAATTTTCTGTAGTGGTCCAAAATTTAAAGTCAACTCGGATTTGCTGTTGTAGCTTTGTGAAGGGGTCCGAGTAGTTCGACATACCCACTTGCATTACAAACAAATAATGAGGGATTATTGAAGCTCAACTCGTTTAATAGTTAAAAGACAAATATTATATTCATTTGGTCCCATAAAGATTACTCTCAATTTTTTGTCCCTCTTGAAATTCTAATCTACTTTTGTTTTTATTTAATGTATGTATTGAATTGTCTATTTTCTAATGTGCCCATAACAGTTCTTTAGAAATGATTACTTACATAGGTAAACAAATATTATACTCCCTCCGTCCACCAAAACTGTGTTCATTTCGTTTTGACATATTGTACAAAAAGGTAAATTAAGTTCATTTATGAATAATATAATTAATTATAAGTAAAATATAATGATAACTTGAGTAACTAAGTGATTGTTGGACGATGAAGATACAAAAAATTGTGTCCATAAATGTACTTAATTTACCTTTTTGTAAACCATATCAAAATGAAATGAACACAATTTTGGTGGACGGATGGAGTAATAATAACAATTTTATGTGTGTATTGTAAACGAAAAGAGACATGAAAATCTGTTGAATCGAAATTTGTGGCAAAGTTAAATACTGAGGTGATATTTATATGTTTTGTATTGGGCATACAATGACTTATTATGGTCTTGGGCCCCTAGTTATCCTCTTCTCTAAAGTCTAATGTATTTCTTTTTTAATCAAAACCGTATAGAGATAAAATACAATGATTCACAAGTTATTATTTAAAAAAAAAATCTTGTATCCAGAACTTCAAAATAAAAGAAAGTTATTTTTTTTTTCGAAAGGAACAATATAAGAAAGTTCAAAATGTCTCTTATCCATATATAAATTATTGGTTGAGATATATAGACAAGAGATTATAATATAAATAGATCTTAATTTTAATAAATCGATCATAATTTATTTGATGATAATGATTATTGGTTTTACCCGCCTCACACGATAAAATAAAATATGTGAAACAATCTCACTTTAAAAAAAAAAAAGAAAAGAGAATTATGAATAAACAGTTATTACGTCAAATAAATATAGAAGTATCATGTGATTTGTAAAGATGTACAAACATCTTAATTTATACAAGTCCTTTAGAGATGTTCAAAAATAAATTAATGGTATTTGAGTCACACTTTCTTTTAAACACGATTGAGCTTATGTCATATGTTCAGTGAGTTGGTCACTTATAAACAAGTTTCATACTATGAATTTGATTATTTGATTTATTTCACAAATTTAAACACATTTTTACTAATTCACTGAACTTGATCGTATCATACCATGGATAGGTTCACATATCCATGAATTAAAAACAAATTTTATAGCATGAAACTTGTTCACCCTAGAGTTTACCATGTTCAATATATCGATTTTATCTTTGCCACCCTGCGGAGCATAATAACGTTTTATCGTGTTGTACCATATGCTTTAGTGTATTGTACGGTACACCACCGTTAAAACATTGAAGGCCAGTGGCACAGACAAGACCCAACATATCATATTATACAGTAAATTGAACTTCATAATCTGGTGTATATCACCGTCTCGTACACGTTTCGACAATTTTTCTCCGTAAAAAGTTTTTGAATTTTCAAACCTAGACCCCACATATGATAACAAGAACATAAATGAAATATGGATATTTCGTGGAGAGTAGGTAAAGTTAATTGTGTGAAATTGATATGGTGTCAATTTGTGCACAATTGATTGAATTGAATTATGATTTATGAGTAATAGAAGAAGAAAAGTTGTGTTGGATTTGGGGTGGTAGTGAAGGATGTTAGTTAGGTGCGGTGAACAGAAAAGAGTCACGAGGAACTTGGCACTTCCATTCAACCTATTTAATTAGTAGTCTTCCTTTTTTTTTTTTTTTTTTTTTGCTCTATTTATGCTTTTTTTCTAGTCTTTTTCTTTCTATATCACTCCTCCCTTTTTCATTTATTTCACCTTCTACAATTTTCAATTCAAACTTCTTAACTTATTGGCAAACTTTTTTTTTTCCAAAGTGTAATTTTGATTCTAAATCTTGTATGCATCCAGGTGCACTGTACTGTGCACTCATAATGCATTTTAGAATCATGTACCTTGTTATATTGAAATATGCAACTTATTTATATTAAAACGTGACCTGGATGCAAATGAGACCCCCTCAATTTTAAGTTATTTAAATAAATCATAGAACTTATAAAAACTAAGTAAAGAATATTACATTATAGAAAAAAAAATATTAGTTCATATAAATTAAAATATTAATTTGTACACTGAATAATTTTAGTATTTTTCAGTGTACAAATTATTTTTGAAAAAAAAAATACTATCTGATTGAAATTTGCACCAATGGCACGGTGCAATCATATAAATATTCTCTAATTAATTTAATTTTTTTGTTATCATTATGCAAGTGTATCCATAACCAAGGTAAAATAGGAGACAAATTGTAATTCTATATTACACAATTCCTTTAATTAAATATGATCCAATGATAAAAAGTGAACAATACTCGTGCACATAATAAACACACAAATTAATACATTGGCACACACAGTATAACATGCACATGTTAAATATACACTACACATTGAGGAACATATTATATAGCCCTCATCTCATACACACTCACACTCACACTCACACTCATTATACAATTGTTTATTAATAATCTAAATGTGAAATTAAGATTTTCAAACTCTATATGTTAATTTTTTATTGGCAGTTGATTTGAAATTCTTCTCACAAATCCACACCAAAACCAAACAATAACTTTAAAATTCGAATATATAGAGTATAAATCAATTCATTTAAAACAACTTAAAATTCAAATTTCCAAACACAACCTTAGAACTTTCATGAACAAAGTAGCAGAAAATAGTCTATTCCAAGAACCCTCTTTTTTATTTTTTAGATGAAAGATATGCTAGAGTGCTAGCTATATAGTAGCATTGGTACCATTTAAATTTCCTATTAACCTTAAATTTTATTTTTCCCAAATATTGTGACACCCTAGATGCCATAGGCTAGCTCTTATCAACAATAAAACTAACCCAAATTTATCACGTCCATGTGATATCAATTGAAAAAAATATCAATTTAAATGTAAGAAATGGTCGATACTTCTCAAATAATTTAATTTTATATGTATATATTTCACTTTCAAAGTGATTTATTTATTTTTATTTAAAAGTGACATTTGTTTCTCCATTACATGAAACACATCCATGAAATGTCAATCATGCAATTTTTTGTGTTCTATCTAATACGTAAATTGTTTTCTTAAATTTATGATCACAACTGTTCAAAGCTCATTTCCTTTTACTGCGGTGAGAAAAGAAAACCATACCAATTGCTATTAAATAATATTAATTTCTATTTCTATTTCCTTTTACAGATAAACCCCAATTTTTTCTTTCTAATTGATGAGACAAACGGTCTCCTATTAGCACATTTGCTAGGCAAAATTCAGACATTAATATGTACGCCCAAAATGGATATACGTTTGATCATTCATATATGATATATCAAGTTATATAAACATATTAAAGATAAAAAAAACGATACGCTAATTGTTAAAATCAAAACAATTTAATTTAAAATTTCAGATGCAGCATTAATAAGTGAAGTACACCAAATTTAGTTGGACGTTTCATTTAAACTTTAATAAATTCATTTACCATATTTATATTGTATTTTATATAAATATATGTACTGCAAAATGAATGAATTGTCCAACTCCGCTCGGGTTTCTGAATTTGTAAAGTTATGCTAGTGCATTAATTTAAGTGTAACGACATAACAGATAGTCTGATACTACTATATTTCACCAAATACTCCCCCCAATTAACTTGCAATATAAAAAAAAAAAATTGACAGGTTTAACTTGCAATATAATTGCTACACAAATTAAGAAAGTGAAGTAAAATGATGAAATGGATTGAGTGTATGTATGAACCCAAAAGTAAGGTTAAGTCTTGTATTCATTTAAGTGCATCGTGCACTCATAATGCATTTTAGAATCATATAACTTGTTATATTGAAAATTGCAACTTATGTACACTGAATCGTGCAACTATTAATATGAAAAAATAGTTGCACAATTCATTGTAAACAAGTTGCATATTTTAGTATAACAAATTCTACGATTCTAAAATGCACTATGAGTGCACGATGCATCTGGGTGTATATAAGACCCACTTCAAAAGTAATTATATTTTATATAAAATTGTAAATATTGTGAGGGATGAATTTACGAAGGATTTTCTATTTGGGGATGTGCGAATTATTTTTGAACATACGAATAATGAAAGTGTGCAAGATAATAGTGTAATACAACAAAGATTGCGATTTCCACCTATTAACTTTTTTCAAAAGAATTGAATTAAATTGCACAATAACTAATTTAACAAAGATCAACCCAATAAAAAACTAGTGGTTTCCTGTGAGATTGTTGCTGTCAACTTTTGGTGATGACTTGGGATTTGTTCTACCACTATTATTTTACCAATAGCTTTTAAAAAATAATTTACGGAATAAATATCACAAAAATAGAATTTTTGTTGCTAATGGATCAATTTTGGCAATATCAAGTATGGAAGCAAAAATGATTAGCATTCAAACTCCAACAAAATCCCTCTCCCTCTCTCTCTTTCTCCCTCTATTAAATTAGCGAAAAGCAACATACCTTTTTAGCCTACGTCTTTGCATTCTGCAACGCCCTTTTTTGCTTACAGCCCTTTTGCAGAGGCCTCCGCAATGTCAAACGCCGTCGTTTGGATGGACGGAGAAGAAGACGAAGCTATTTCATGGCCGCCGCCGCCTCAGCAAAGTCTCGACATCTCCAGAGACGACGAAATGAACGCCTCCCTCTCCTCCTTCAAATCCATGCTCGAAACCGATTGTTTCATCAACAATGCCGCCATTTACGCGCAAAATCCCTTGTTTAATCACCCGGAATTCAGTGGTCTCTTGTTTAATCAATTGGATTCCGCTTCTACTTGTTCTCAATTCCATCTAGACCAATCGCACCAGATTCCCCCCTTTTTGCCGCCTAAATCTGTATTCCCTTCCCTGTTCAGCAACAATTTCGACAATGGCTTCGATTTAGGTTGCGAGCCGTCTTTCTTCCCCGAATTTAATGGTTTCAATCCCCAATTTCAACCCGAGTACCCAGCCGCTTCCGACGATAACGGCGGCGCCGCCAATGGAGGGGTTTCGAATGCGTTCAGTTTCGAGGGCTTCGACAGCGGCGCTCTGTTTACTAACAGGTCTAAGCTGCTGAGGCCGCTCGACGTGTCGCCGCCGGTTGGAGCTCCCCCGACTCTCTTCCAGAAGAGGGCGGCGTTGCGGCAGAATTTGGGGGCTGTGAGCTCGAAGAGCGATGAGGGTTTGACGAGTTTGGATGATACAGGCGGAGTGGAGTTGGGGAAGAAGAGGAAGAGGAGTTACGAGGATGAATTAGATGATATGGGCGCTGATATTTCGGCTATGAATTATGATTCCGATGAGCAGACTGAGAAATTCGGCGATGGGAATGGCGATAATTCCAATGCTAATAGCGGCGTGACGGTTGGAGACGGAAAGGGGAAGAAGAAGGGGATGCCGGCGAAGAATTTAATGGCGGAGAGGCGTAGGAGGAAGAAGCTCAATGATAGGCTTTACATGCTTAGATCTGTTGTTCCTAAAATCAGCAAGGTAAATGCTCTTCGAATTTGCTAATTGATTTTTCAATTATTGTGTGGTTTAATTTCATTGTTCTTTTCTCCAATGGTATTTTTGTAAAGATTATTCTATCATGCTTTGGTTGAAGCTCATGTTCATCATGTGACACACAAATTGATGGCAGATAAAGAATGGTGGACTAATGTTCTTGGTGAAATGATGGATTTGATTCAGATACATGTTATCTTTATTTAGATAAATTCCACACACAAGAATCCAATTATTCCATCCATCATACTGTGTTCCAAATTGTTGAGTTATTCTTTTGTTTGTTATTTCATTTTTAGATGGATAGAGCTTCGATACTTGGGGATGCTATTGATTATTTAAAGGAGCTATTGCAACGCATAAACGATCTCCACAATGAACTTGAAGCTACCCCGTCTGGGTCTATGATTCATCCGGGAACGAGCTTCCATCCATTGACGCCCACTCCGCCTGCTCTTCCTTATCGTGTGAAGGAAGAACTCTGTGCAAGCTCAACACCGAGCCCCAAAAACCAACCTGCAAGGGTGAGTTTCTGAGCATGCATTCTCGTGTGGATATTGAATGATTAATGTATATACTGTTTACTCGGTTTAAATGATTTGGTATTCTCTGATCTTGCTTTCGATATTGGTGGTTGTTATCTTTGATATGCTACTTATATGCTATTTTCCAATCTTTTTTCTGGGAAATAATTTGTCATGGAGGCAATTTCATGTTCAACCATTTGTTTGACACCCAATACGAAGAAATCATATCAATGTTTAATTTCTTATAGCTTTGTAGTTTCCACATCGATCTCTATGCTTCTAGTTCTCATGTTTGAAGCTGCCTGAAATTCCACACTGGACTTGTAATCCAAATATGTGCAGTCTAGTAGTGGAGTTCTGTGAAGCTTTCGAATTCATGGACTAGTTTTATGAACAAGTAGCGCCTCATAGTTTTTCGTTACAAGTTTAAGATACACATGCAATTTGGAAGTTGATAGACTTAAAAGTATGTTGTTACAATACATAATTCCTTAGTTTTTGACATGCCTCAAATTTTATACATCATCATACATGTCAACTTTTGGGGTTACGTTTCTAAGTTTTACGTTGTGTTGTAGGTTGAAGTAAAGTTGAGAGAAGGGCGGGCTGTGAATATACACATGTTCTGTGCTCGTCGACCAGGTCTGCTGCTCTCCACTATGAGGGCTCTAGACAACCTTGGGCTGGACATTCAGCAAGCTGTCATCAGCTGTTTCAATGGCTTTGCTTTGGACGTGTTCCGGGCAGAGGTACATTCCTTATTTACTCTATTATTTCTTCCAAAGTCCAGTCTAGCTTTTGGTGATACAAGAATTTCATGATAAGGCTTAATATTTCTACACATTTCAACCTAATGATTTCTACACATTCCCCTGGTCATCACTTTGTTTTGTCAACAACTAAGTTGAATGGACACTAGGTTGCATTCCCCTTGTTCTTTTTAGTTCCGTTTCGCATTCGAATAAGTGAAACTGTACATCTAATCTAGTAAACAATACAATTTGTTTAGAGCAACACTCAACAACTAATACAATCAAGTGAAAACAACTAATATGGACCAACTAATACCTTTTAGTAAAACAACTAATACCATTTAAAAATTTGACAAGTACAATACAAGTAGTTCATTTGTGGTTTGTGTATGGTTGAACAGCAATGCAGGGAGGGCCAGGATGTGTTGCCGGAGCAGATCAAAGCGGTGCTTCTCGATTCCGCCGGATTCCATGGTGTTATGTAGTTTTGCTCTTGTTTTTCCAGTTTAAACTATCTACGCAGCACTATTGCTCAATTTTTACTAGGTTTAATCGAACCTTTCAAGCACCAATATAGTATTTGTTTGTTAGATCTTTGATTCTGTTTAGTCATTCCCATCAAAACACCAATATCATTAATTTGTTTGTTTAAGATTATGGCTCTTTCTATATAAGATTATGGTCTGTAGAAACTTGGGTTCTGAAAATAACTCATCATAACAAGTCTGGAGACGTGGATCTAATATTTGTGAACTACGTTTATTAAAGTTTTGTCAAATGAAATTTTTTAGCGAATTAATTTTCTATTTTTGGTTTCTAACAATAGCCTGATCAGTCTAATATTTATTTTTTATTACACACTCTTATTAAAGATAGTTTGTTACATGCGGGCTGAAATATATTTTTTAAGAAAATGAACGTTTGTTTAATCTTATGATTTTTTATTTTTTTTCTTACCAATGACACACCACTTCTCTTATTTATACTAAACTCACTCTATGTATTAATGATGGAGATTTTTTTGATCCAACTATTATAATAAATTATTTAGTTACCTCAACAATTTTTGTATAATCTAAAATTTTCTCAAATTATTTTAGAATATTTTTTACCTCTATCCGTCTAAGATATTTAAATAATTTTAGAAATAGTATATAGTGAACAATTTTTACACAAGAAAATCCATGAAACTAAATTATACAACTGGAGGGTATGATTTATATTAAAAAGGAGTATTAGTCGTTATAGCTGAAGGATATGACTTATTACTACAAAAAATATATTATTCGTGGTATTGAGGGGTATAACTTATATTACAATAGTGTATTAGTCGTGATAACTAGAAAAATATAATCTATATTATAAAAGTGTATCAGTAGTGGTAACTGAAAGATTGAATATGTAAATATGCAATCAATTTTACGGTGAACAACTTTCATAAAAGATTGACTCTTTGAGAATTGAGACAAATAACAAATCATATCTTTAAATATATTATGAAAGACAAATGTAAACTCTACATCTAATCATAATCATTATAATTGCATATGATATTCTTAGACAACGATCATTGAAATTGTATATGAATTTTTAAAATAATCATTTTAAATATTTATATATACTTATTCCTATATATTTTTTAAAATATATCCGCCGACTCTAACGACCGCCCATTTATGATCCATACTAAATCTGATCAACTGCTCACCCTATCTTGTCTACGTTCTTGACAATCATCTTTCTCTCAATAAAATCTTTTAGTGGCATGTTTCAGTCCTCTTTCCCGTTACTTAGAAAAAGTGAGGCATCGATATAATTGATAAAATAATAGAAATTTGAAAAGAAAACTGGACAAGAATTTCACATAATTGGAGGGATTAAAGAAAAATAATAATTCAAATACTAAATTGAATGGACTAAGACTAAGGGTATTGGACTCGCTCAACCTAATTTATCCAAAACTAGGCCCAACCAATAAAAGTCCACACACATTTAATTTGTAACATGTAGATAGTATTATTAATGTACCATCACTTCAGCTTTACAATCCAAGTATTTTTTTTTTCGAAACAAACAATCCAAGAATTTAACAGCAAAGGAATAATACATTTTTTTTCTTTATGTGGTTCCATTAAATTTTACTTTGCCCCTTGTATTTTATTTATTGATTTTTGTCCCTTATACTTTTCATTTTCTAATTTAATGTCCCCTGCACTTTCTCTTCTACTTTCTTTCTTTTTTGTTTTTTTTTTTTTTTGCATCTTATGCTTTCCAATTGCTAATCTTTTGCATTTGAAGTTCTTTATATAATTTGATTGATCTTTTTTTTAAATGGTCCAAAATCATACTTAAATCCTCGATTCATCATCTCATTGCTGAGACCAATAATCTTGTTTATGATGTAAATGTTCAAATGAATTCTTGATGGTGTGAAATGGGAAGAAAAGCTTCATTATTTTATTACATAATTACATTCAACACAAGACTATGCAATATTAGTGATTATAGTTATGCACATCAAACATTCATTATCAAGAAGTGTTGTTCTATGGTTTCGGCTCGCAGAATTCACCTCCCAGAACATCACATGCTTCATCCAGCAGCACCCTGCATCAATCTCTCTCTAATGTAAGCATTTTCTCATAAATTTTGCTATATGATTACAAATAGGTACACAAAATCCTCAATTTCAGATATAAGTTTCACTTTTTTATGTTCAGATTATCACTACATGCAGGTTGCTCATATTAAATGACAAGTTACTAATATTTTTCAATGAAAAAAACTAATACTGTTCAGTGAAGACAACTAATACCTTTTAGTAAACCAACTAATACCATTTAAAAATGCACTAGAATTCTCTAGTGCAACTTACGTTTTGGAATCTGTGTAGTCCAGATACTCCCTTTCGACGGGCTCCGATACAACCTTTCGCTCGTTGACCTCCGGTTTGAGCTTCACTTCCGGGCGCATTTCCGCCGTGCATGCATCTCCACCTAGGGTTTCACATGCTTCTGCTGGAAAAACTCTACAAAAGTAATATACATTAGTCAGAAAAATCATCAAAAAAACATTGAGTTTTTGTTTTCTCATTGAATTATCACTTACGAGACTAGAGAGTTGTAGTTGACCGATTGAGAATTTAATCTAATGGATGAAAATCTTGAAGCATTTAAAGCAGGGACATATTTTGGTATGAATAAAGGTGCAGAGGTAGTGGGCAGAGAAGATGGTGATAAGGTTAGAGATGACTTCATTTTGATGTGTTCTTGTTTTGCTTTTGGTTATGAAGTGTTAGGAATTCTGGGTTCATCTTTTTATAGTGTGAATTGAGTGGCAAAGATATTTAGGATTTGGGTAAGTGTGACATTTTTAATTTTCAAAGGTTTTATGATGGAGAGTTGTGTGTAGCTAGTTTCCATTGTTTTGGGGGATTTATCTCTTATCTTCTAAGAGGGACCCATTCATCACGTGACATTATGACAAGTCCTCCTCTGTAGTTTTCATCCTAACAAAATATCTTGTATGCATAATGCAGTAGCAAAATATGTGATACAAAATTATACTGGCAATTAAATTATTCGATAAAAACTCATATGAAACGGTCTCATGCATAAGATGGGGTACAATCTAGCACAAATCACACCCTTCCATCCCAAAGTGTTAAAGCGACAATGCCCTAATTATGTCCCGTCTCACCGTGAGACCGTCTCATACAAGTGTGCCTCAGATAAAATCTCGTATGCGACGGTCTTATACATGAGACGGGGTACAAACTAGCACAAATCAACATCTATCCCTTCCAAAGTGTTAAAGCGTCGATGCCCCAAATTATGCGCCGTCTCACTACGAGACTCTCTCACGCAAGTGTGCCACAGATTCTAAATATACATAATATGACATAAAGCATTATCGTTTAAATTCAATCTAGTAAGTATATAAGAGGCAGAGCATAGAACCTAACAATAACTCAACAAAGATCAACATTCAATCTAGTTTAGTGTCAAAAATTAAAACAACTAATATCTTCAGAAAGAGCAACATCTCAAACAACAATTCAATAACAAAACTTTTTAAGTTAACAGAAATGCCAAAAGGTGTAAAATTTTTAAACTCAAGGTTTAACAACACTAACCATTCCAAGGTTCTAAGCACGAACTCCCCTGCTCATATTAACCATACGCCCGAACCGTCCCACCAACACGGGCCTCAAAAGCTCTCTCGTTATTTCCAGCAAGAATAGACAGCCTTTCAATGAATTGGAAAGCAAGAGCCTGCAGCCTAGTGCGCTCAACGTCATTAAAAACGATGCATTCAGTCAGTTGGTCCCAACTAGCATGGAGCTCCTCGTTGATCATCATCTTACTCACAATGCTACAAGTCCGTGCTTCCGAGAGGTCAAACATCTTGGACAAGTGGTCAACGCTTAAAGAGTCGTAGGAAGAAGAGTATGTGAAAAGGCAGGTCCTCAAAGCCTCTTCCTTGATTTTAGCCTTGAGTGTATCAAGAACCTTATCCTTGTCTCGAAGCAATCTCCAAACATCGAGGGAGTTGATGATATTAAATGCCTCGTCGAAATTTCCCTGCCTAAGGGCCCGAGTAGCTGCCATAACATGGTCTCTGACATTTTCAGGTGGGCACGTGAAGGTTTGACGTTCACTCACTTCAAGCAGCCTTCGGAAATGCTTGCTTATCACCTTGCGTTTGACATCATAAACATTGGCTGCCAGGTTAGGGTACTCCAGTAACATTGCACAACTCAGATGAACAGCTTCTAGGAGCTCGAGATTAATATGCATGTGAAAAGGCATCTGACGCATTCTCTCCAGTCGCTCCTAAAATTTTTAGAAAATTAGAAACCGAGGTAAAAAGACACAGAAGAAGCTTGGTAGTTCTAAATAGTTCTAAAAGTTGTATAAACCCCAAAGAATGCAAAGTTCAGCCCAAACAATAATCAAAACAGAAAATAAACCTTAGATCTGATACCATATTAACAATCAAAGAAGAAGATGGAATTGAAAGATAGAAAAATTTTGGAGAGAGTTTGTTAAAAACTGTGAGTGAGAGATAGAAATGAATTAACTAACTAATAACTAACTAAGCTGACTAAATGTCTATATACACAATCATACAGTATCACTTCTAATACATAAAGGTATTAGTTCTAGAAAAGTAAGTATATCTAACTATTATCTTCGTAGATCTACTTTAGTGGTGAAATATAGCATGGACAGCAGGAGTTACCAAAACGCTTACATAATCAAGAACTTAAAGTGGCAAAAATGATTAGGCAGTAAGTATTAAATACAGAAAAAGAACCAAAAAAATCAGAAAAAAATTAAATGGAAGGAAAAATACCTGCTCGGGAGTTTTCTTCTCATGGTATCTGCTCTGAGAGACACCTTGTGCCAGCAATTCTTTCACCCTACCAGCATAGTACAGTGCCGAGAGGCAACTATGGGCCTCGGTAACAAGCCCGACCCTGAATGCACATAAACCAAGCTGTGCCACAGCTCTGTTGAAAAGGGTTTGAGTGGATATGTCCATATGCCGAACACTATCCTGAAGGTGACTTATCAGCAACAAATCACGGGATGTTGAGAACTGGTCGAAGATGGCATGGTGGTAAATATCGCAAAGCATGGCACGGGCCTTTGTCCTTTCATCCCCATTCTTGTAAATGAGTGAAACAAGTCCATCAAAGTTCGACTATTCTCCGGAAAAGTGGGATTGCGAGGAACCACCTCGGGTGTTGCAACAAAGGCAGGTGGTCTCCTATTTTCTTCCACACCTTTCGTTTCCGTGTCTCCATTATCTTGCTCAGACGATTTAATCATAGAATCATAAACTTCCCGAGACTTATAGTACACGAGTTCCACCAGTTTGAGAGCAACCTTCGAAGCACCCTTAAAATCCCCGACCCGTTCTAAATACTCCTGGGCATTCTGAGCAAGCACTGAAAGCATGGGCTCATCCTTAAGCCTCTCGACATACTCACGCGTGTGTGGATCGATAACCTGAAGACTCTTGAAATACTCCGCATCCACCCTCTCAAAGAAGGCGACCAAATTACCCCAAATCCTAATCGTACCATCAAAGTCAGCACCTTTTCGGGTTTCATTCTCGTCATAATCATACTCCACAATATCATCAACAACAATGTTGGGATACGATGTAAGTATATCGAGAATGGAAAGTAAATTGTGCACACACTGTTTCCACACATTGAGTGGCATGTGCCCACTCAGACTCTGATTAACATCGAACTGGGCAGAAACAATAGTGAAAAGGATCTGGAGCTTCTGAGACGGGGTCTTCGCAATCCTGGTTAAGAAAGTGAGCTGCTCGACCAACTACATTCTCCCAGTCCCCTTCTTACCCCTGCCTGCAATGATCTCCTTTAACTTGTTGTTCACTGTTTCCCACGTAATTTGCCCGGGATCTTTCAACTGCTTATCCATCATCTTATCTTTCTTCTCCCATCCAGATTCATCCATAACAATTTCCTCAACTTCCAGAGTTTCGGGATCATCGAAAAGTTGAGGCTTCTCCCTACACTGATTAACAAATTCGTCATAGAGTTTATTGTTCGTGTTTAACTTGTGCTTCATCGAATTCAACGCCTTAGCGTTACTGCTGCTCATCTTCTTCTTGGCCGACAAGGTCTGATTCAAGAAATCCTCCAAATTCACAAGAGCCTTGATTTAGAGATTAAAAGGATTGTCAGACTGCGTGTCGACCCTCATAACCTTGGCCAACTGCTTGTTCATCTTCTCAAAGCTTTGTTGCAAAGTGACCCAATCGTTGATTTTGATGGCGTTTTTCATGTGATCAACGGTAGCAGACATCTCATCAAACCTCTCGTCTTTGGTACGTCTCACAACACGCTTCTGCCCATCAGAATCATCGTTACTATCATCACTATCATCATCCTTATGATAATACTTGCTTACGCCCGAAGCATCCGCAGCTCTGCTCTCTTCCTGCTCCTCATAATCACTCTCGCTTTCACTCTCACCACCCTACAATCCCACAAAAGTAACATACCAAAATTCAAACCCTTAATTTCAAAAATCAAGCTAAGAAACAAAGGCAAAGTATACCGTATACCACTATTACTATAAACACAATACCTTCTCAAGAACAAATAAACACAAGAGGACACTGAAATAAAATCGGAAGAAACTCAATTAAAATACGTACAGAAGAAACCCAAATAAAAATACTTTAATTCAACAAACCTGAGTCCAGAATCGAGAAGCCATTGTCGCGATCGTCAGAAATTGTCTCTAAAAATCTGGCAGCAAATTCCTCAACACTCTATTACAGCAGAAATCTGCACCGATAGAAAACAAATCATAATTGCATCGAATCGATTTAGCTAAAATTAACCCAACAGTAATCGACAAATCTCTCCAAGTACAGCTTACTAATATCAACAATTTCAAATCAATCTATATATATACACAAGTTAAAGGGTCAGAGATACCAATATTCTCCTCGGAAAATATAGAAAAAAAATCTTTAAATAAATACTAATGAATCGTTTATTTAAGTATTTAGATTGATTATGAATTTTATGATTTATACCTAATTTTATTAGATTTATTTTAAATTAGTTTGTAAAAAAATATATACTCCCTCCGTCCCAATCTTCGTGGGATTGTGACTATTCATAAGCATTTAATGTAATAGTGAAATAGTGATAAAGTAGTGGGGTAGGAAGATTAGTTTATTAGTATTTTATATGATAAAGTGATAAAGTGATGGGTAATTGGGGGTAGAAAGTGTTGTTTATTACTCCCTCCGTCCCAATTTTTATGGTAAAGTACCCATTTTTTTTGTCTCAATCTTTATGATAAAGTTATTTACGCACTTTATTACTTTATCACATAAAATATTAATAAACAATACTTAAGACCCCCAATTACTCATCATTTTATCACTTTATCATATAAAATACTAATAAACAATTCTTCATACCCCACCAATTTATCACTATTACACTAAATACTTATGAACAGTCACAATCCCACGAAGATTGGGAGGGAGGGTGTAATATTTTGTGATAACGTGATAAAGTGATAAAATGATAAAATGTGAAAGTAACTTTACCATAAAGATTGAAACAAAAAAGTGGGTACTTTATCATAAAGATTGGGATGTGGGAGTATTATATAATACTACCTATGTCCCGAATTCGAAGTCACATTTACTTTTCATACGTGTTGTTACAAAAATTGAAATGATAAATTAATTTTTAAAGAGAAGTATTATAGATAAAAGAGTTATTTTTAAAAGTAAATTTGATCAAGTATTTACCCCGTAAAATTAGTATATTTAATAGGTAAAACCTCAAATTATTTGATCAACCTTAATTATAAATTTTGTGAAAAAAAAATTAAACATGAAAAACAATAAATATTATTTAAGTCATATTGAATATGGGTTCGTAACAGTGTTGCACGGGCGGGATTAAGAGATTTTCAAAATTTTAGGATATGATACGACGATGATACGTCAATTTATTTTTATTTAATTATATATAACGCCTGTAATAATATCAAAAATTTACACAATTATATATAATACATGTAATAATACTAAGAGTATTTAAAACACATGTGCAATAATATTAAGAAATTCATCTCATAAGCAACAAAACAATAATTAAATCAAATATCATCAACATACACAAGTCATAAGCCATAACAAAAGATTCAATCTAAACGAAGTACCACATTATCAAAATAAGTTACATTAAATAACAAATTTCAATTGAAATGCATAAATTGCAACTATCAAGTGGCAAGTCTAATTTAAACTGATCGAAAGATCATCATTGTTTGGTGCCTCTCCTTCATTACTAAATAAAACTTACTCCAACTCAGGTTCATCAAGTGATAGATTTACAACTCCAAGAACTTGCTATGCACATAGACCAAAACCTCATCATGTTCTGGGGTTATTTTATTTCTTTTTGTAGTTTAATATTTAATTTAGTAAATTTTAAAATTTTACAAAAAAAACCCCAAAATTTAATTAATTTTACAAAAAAACTCCAATATGTATCCGATACGTGTATCCTTTGATGGGGATACGCGTATTCGAATTTTAAAAAAATAAAAAAAATTGAGATATGCCACGTGGCGTATCGGGTGCGAATCCCACCCCGGCGTATCCGATACTGCATACTACTCATTTTTAAAGAATCTGTGCATTAGACTTCGTAAGAAGAAGCTGAATGCTGAAATTGTATTACGCTGCAGTCGAGACAAACGGTCTCCAGATGGGTAAGTCTTTCTAAATGGGTTTGAGAAGAAACCTTAATCTTTACTCTTCTTGTTTTACTTCTTATTCGTTGCGTTGAATTGGGCCATAGGTTTTAGTTAGGGCTCTAAAAAGTTATTATGAATTGAGCTACATATCTCGAGTCTTTTTCCCTTTTGTTTTCGTATGTTAACACTCCATAATTAATAATGGATTGGGCTATATATATATATATATATTTATTTTTTTTTTTCTTTTTCTCCCTCCTCTTCTTTTCTTCTCTAATCTTTTGCAACTAATCCGATTCATTTAAAAATTAAAGTGAAACCGTTGGTTAATTAAAATTTATCCATTCGTTTTTTGGCAAAATAAAAATATCAATATTATTAAAAATTTATAAAAATTGGCAACTCGTCATAAAAAGTCCAGAAGAAACATGGATATAAAATTTGTGAGTCATAAAAAGTCTAGAAGAAACATGGATATAAAATTTGTGAACTAGATTTATAAAATTTTGTAAAATGAAAAATTTTAGTGAATTAATTTTTAATTTTAGGGTCTAACAATAGCCTGATCAGTCTAATATTCATTTCATATTGTTATTAAAGATAGCTTATTGCATGCAGGTGGGTGGAATATATTTTTAAGAAAATGAACGTTTATTTAAACTTGTGAATTTAAATATTTTTTATTTCTTACAAATGATATCGCTTCTCCTATTTATACTAAATTACTAACTCACTCCTTCTATTAATGATGGAATTTTTTTTGATCCAACAATTATAAAAAAAATCTTTAGAACTCAAGAAATTTTTATATAACCTAAAATTTTATGAAATTATTCTAGAATACTCTTAACATTTATTAGTGTAAAAACTGAAGAATATGACTTATATTACTAAAATGTATTAGTCGTGGTAATTGAAGAGTTGGGTATGTAATTATTACAATCAATTTTACGGTGAACAACTTTCATAGGAGATTGACTCTTAAGAGACAAATAACAAATCATATCCTTAAAAGGGTTTTTCTACCGTTATGAACGATGTTCGACCTTCCTGACTTCAGGAAACCAATAAAATATTGACGCATCATCTAACTTCGCCCTGAACAATATAGCTTCGCCATAAATAATTTAAAAAAAAAATGTATATAAAATTACCAAATTGTCCTTATAATATTTTTAAAAAAATTATAATTTTTATAATTTTAATTTTCTTAAAAAATATTATTTAAACAATAAAATATTAGTATTTATCTTTTTAATTATTTTAAATGCAAAAAATATTTTTGTCATTTCATAAATATTAATTTAATTTATTAGTTGGGCAATGCAATTGCAATTGCAATATACACAATGCAAACATTTAAAATATCCAACGGTAATTAAAAGACTTTCTGACGTCAGTAAGGAAAAAGTCATTTCTGACCGTAGAAGATCCCATCTTTATAAATATATTTTGAAAAACAGATGTAATTTTTACATTTAATCATAGTCATCATAATTGCCTGTGAGATTTTTAGACAATGATAATTAAAATTGTATATGACTTTTTTAAATTAATCATTAAAAATATTAGTATATACTTATATCTATACATCTTCTAAAAAATATATTAATGATTATTTTAAAAAAAATTAAGAAACTAACACTTAACATAATCAATGAACAAAACTTGACCAAATTAATTCTATATATGAATTAAAACAACTTTAAGTCACTTAACTTTCTGACTTTGAAAAAAAAAATTATATCTTGATTCTTGAGTAGGTCTTTGGTACACTTCGTGCACCATGCAATTTATTTTTTATTTTTTTTAATATTTAACTTGTAACTCTGAAATATGCAATTTATGTAAATGTAAATGATACATGCAGTTTGTACCAAATTTGCCTTATAACTAAGACTTTAAAAAAAAATAAAAAATCACCTAGTTTGATAAAACAATAGCCATTTCCTATTTTAATCATAAACTCATTTTCCCTATTAAAATAAAAAGAAAAACAATATCTTCATTTTTTTAAACTAAAACATTAATATTTTTTTGGGCCATAGGTGTGTCATTTATGAATTTATATAATATATTTGTATTAAGTATTGAAGATATACACATGTACATGGAAAAATAAATATTCACATCCAATACATACAAATTATATTTTTGCAAGACAATTATTATATTTAAATTAATAGGCCTCTCCCTAGTGTCCTTTGGGGAATGCATCATGCATGTCCACTAGGATTTCTCAGCCTATATGAACAAAATTGGAGTCAAATCTCACCAAGTATGTCTTTATTTATTTATCTATAAATAAATTGTTATTTTCAATTATTATTTATCTTGAAGCATTTAAAGTAGGCAAATATTTTGGTGGGGCGGTGGTGAAAAGAGGAGTAGAGGCGGTGGGCAGAGAAGATGGTAATAGGGTTAGAGATGAACAAAGAGGTACACTTGAATGAGACGGTCTCACAGTGAAACAAAATATAATTTAAATATTGACGCTTTAACAATTTGAGAGGAAAGAGTGTTGATTTGAGCCAATTTGTACCCCATCTCATTGTTTCATATATCATGTACGAGACCATCTCATACGAGTTTTTGTCTTTGACAAATGAACGATCAAAGAAAAGTGAATCTCTCACGAAATTAACAAACATCAACATTTCAGAAAATAACTTTGCTGCTAGAAGTAATATTTTCTCAGATGAACTAAATCATACTGGCAATTAAGTAACAGACTGATTTTTTAAATAATCTTTTTGAGGAAAAGGTAGCAATGGCGTATATATGAAAATCTGTGCGTTAGCTAACTTTCTCACTAAAATACAAAATTTAAACAGCAAAACCATTTTTTTTTTAAATACACATGGTATTGACTGATACAGAACCCCTTCTATGATGAGTAGATGAAAGCTCAACGGAGGCACAAAGCCTGGAAAATGCTTATGGATATCAATTAAGCCCCCTTTGGCAACTCCATAGATGCAAGACCATCGATCTAAGCACGAGTTTCGCAAAATTATAGGCAAGTGATGAGAGATGATCACACTTGAGATTTCGAGGAATGCTTCACACAAACTAGATCGTCCAATCTATTACCATCCATTTTGTATAAAGATACCCCTTTCATTTGAGCATGATGATCTCGTGCACCTTTGCTTAGTTTCTTCAAAGGCATAACCTCCCATTTCCTGTATTTAGAATTCTTCCTGAGATCACTCATATTCCGGGATCCAGAAACGGGCCCACTTCCATAAGGGCCCGCATTTCCCCACACTTTACAGTTACGGAACTGTCCCGAATCACTTTCTTGATCATCTTGGTTCTTTTGCAAGCGTACAGCAGCAGAGTGAGCTCTACTTATTGCTTCTCGGCTTAGTATATCAGACCAATCTTGCTTTCTTTCAGCTCTCATTGGAGAATGGATCCTAATAACCTAGTAGGTTTATGTTTTCACAATAAACACATGTTTTCCACCGAGAAGAGAAGTGACAGAAAAGCAAAAAAAGTGTATACTTACTCCCAGACATTCTAGAAGCTGGTAATATGCTCTCCCTTGAAGTGGGTTGTGTCCCTTCCTCGGTGTTGAGAAGTATCGAGTCCTGAATTATTGCATAAAATTCAATGTGCAGGTGGCGTTGGGAGTAAGAAAGCAAATTCAGTGAAATTTGAACTAACCACTCAGTATATCCAGGATCTACAGTGAAACCGTAAATGTCAATAATGTCACACATGGAAAGTGCCAGTTCTATTGATTTCATTCCGGTTCCTTTGGCACCTCTCCGGAGCACAATACCTTGGAAAAGATAAACTGGGTTTGGGATCGTCTGCATTGTTTGAAAGAGAACTTATCAGAAATGTCACTAGAGGGAGTTATAAAGTTAAAAAACCTCACCATTCTTTAGAACTCATGGATAAAAAACCTATTTTAAAGAATAAAATGCCATAATGATCCACATATGCTATTTGCACATTAAATAATTGTCCCGGAGTACCTACCTCTATCATTGCATTAAAATCTCTATGCGTGAGACTTTTGATAATCAGCACCTCATCATCTGCAACAGACAAGCATAAGAATGGATGATTTCTTCATATGATGAATAAACTGGATTCTTAGTGTTAACTATTATCTTCATCACAAAATCTCTACTGTTTTCTACTATATTAATGATACTACGATCAAGAATGCAATGCATAAATCATATATTTTTAGCATTCTAGCATATGCATAACACAATTGTTCAGAAATTGGCGCACTGAGGCTAAGCTACGTTCCTAGAGCCTTCAATATCTCCTTATGTCATTTTGATTGCTAAATATTAATACGACAATGTCCAAGACAAAGTGACAGTAGGCAACAGATGAAGACAAACAAAAGTATATATATATATAGTACATATGTGTTTATATATAGGTGTGCAGAGATGCAAATATTCCACATTTAAAACAAAGTAGGAGTTTCCGTCAAAAAAAAAAACAAATTAGGAGTTTACCTGACCCTTTGAGAATCGGAATCATGTTTCGCGCAGCACCCCTTACTACGAGGCGAAAATCTCTCTTCATACCAACATACCTGGCATATTTCTGTATTGCAGGAAGGATAGCACTTCAATCAAACTTTAAAAGTATTAAATATAACGAGGCAGATAATCATTGATCTAGTCTAGAACAAAGTGCAATGAATCAATCATGCGCCTTGAAGGCAAAGGCTGTGAGGCAATTTAACATGACACGTCAATTACCCAGTCAACAATCATTATTATGAAGATTTTGGCATTACAATTAACTATTAACATATCAGCCTCAGCCCAAGCTCGCCCACACAGCCAGAGCAGACCAGATCAACCATAAAAAGGTAAAAGGGAGATATAGAAAGAAATCTAGGGCACAGAACCAGCTGCAATATACTTAGTTTACCTCAATAACAGGGGCTTCATTATCTCTAAAGACTGCATCGTGACTATCGATTTCCTTTCCAAATTCTTTCTTTATGAGATCTCCTGAATTTCCAACAACAGCACAAGTTTGAAACTGGCGCGGATGGAATGGTGGCTGTGCTGGTAAAAGCACATCTAGATGTTCTTCACAAAGAGTTTTGTTGTAGCATTTGTCAGCTCCTCTAAGATAAAAAAAAGAAATAGACTCATGTAAGGTAAGATTTCTAAATCAACCAAGTTCAGTAAATAATATATCAAACGATAGAAACTAGTAGCAGCAAGGTGGAAGGGTACACACAGCTGAGCTATCCTCTTAGGAGCATATTCTAGCCACCCATCAGGCCGTGCATCTAAGTACTCTCTCGTTAACACTGTAGTCATATTACGATACTGCATTTCAGATAATTTCTGCTTAATTAATGTACTAGGAGCAAAAAACTGTAAATTTTAAATCCAACAATGATGACTAACCTGTTCCCATAATAGTAATGCATCACAAACATCATACTTATACTCCAAGGGCTCAAAGATCTTAAACTGTGCATTGTACTGGAAGATAAAACTAGAAAAGTGAGCAGGTGATACTTCACAATTCTCAAATACGATTAGGTAAGAATTTGAGCAAGAAAATAAAACCAACCCAGGTGCTATTTGTTCCCTCTGGAAACTTGAGAATCAGATTACAATGATCTATTATCTGAGCAGTGAGTCCAAGACCTCTGTTTGCCTACAAGCAAC
The DNA here is from genome assembly GCA_037126765.1 of Stenogyne calaminthoides. Taxonomy (NCBI): domain Eukaryota; kingdom Viridiplantae; phylum Streptophyta; class Magnoliopsida; order Lamiales; family Lamiaceae; genus Stenogyne; species Stenogyne calaminthoides. Next base: position 2,226,362 of record JBBCBC010000011.1, on the reverse strand, counting down.
ATCAATGCTAAGATATCTGTATAACCTTGGGAGAATAAGGGAGAATTGCAGCAAGGAAAAATAATTACTAGCACCACTGCTATTGCTGCTGCTACTACCATCACCAATTACCAAGTAGCACAAAATCCAAGCTAATAACATAGAAACTCGCACCAATACTTAACAAAAATCCAAACAATGACCCAAACACGCCTTAAGATAGAATAAGCAAATCATGATTCCTAACATTTAAAAAAATATAGTTCAAATACGATGAGTAGCCATGAAAATCTTAGCTCAAGTAACTACAGCAGATCTTAGGTGGGGAAATAGTGAGTAACTAAGATCAAGTGAAAAGAAATTAACGCGAAAAACTGACCACGCATTGTTGAACACTGGACTGGAAATCGGACAAAATCCGAACATCAAGTCTGTTGATTTTAGGGATTTGTTGATTGCCTGGAAGATGAGGGGAAGTTTATGCAGATTATTGTGAGTAATGTGCCATGTAAAAGAAGTAATTGAATGAAAATGGGAAAGAGGAGAAGAACAAGGTACCAGATGGGAAGGAGAATTGAATTGCAAAAACCAATAGAGATACAATGGCGGCGGCGCAGAGAAGGTGGAGGAGAGCGGGTGTCCTAAGGGACGGCTTTCTGATAGCTCTCATCGGAAAATAATTCTCCGATCGATCGGAATTATGCTTCAATCTCGACGCATCTGCTAATTTCTTCACACTTTCTTTACGCAAATCTTCACACTGGTTTCCTTTTTTTTCGACGCATCTACCCAATAATACGGGGTGTTTTCAAACAATACTCCAATAATAAAAGCATTTATTTTTTAAAGAAGTTATCGACTTCTAAAAAAAATACTTCTACTCTATTCACATGAAATTGCAAACACACCCTAAGCACTCAAGTGGGTTAAGTGATTATTTTAATACTATATTTTTAATTCGACTTTTTATATAAAATTTTACTATTTTTATTATTATTATTGAACAAGAGTACATTTAAAGCCAGTATGATACATAACTTATTTTTTAAAATTATCGTGTTAGTATATAATGGACATGTACTATTATCCACGAAAGAATATTTCCTCCAATCAGATTTCTTAACTTTAATTTAATTGATATAATTCATTTTGAGGATGGGTACACTCAAATTTTTGCTCCACTCGCGCGTTGGCTCTTGCCATTGCATTTTAGTTTTTTCGCGTCGTCACTGTTATGCCAAAAACTCTCACTGCTACGCTATAAAACTATAACTATCATTCTATAAAACTCTCACTGTAATGCTATAAAACTACCACTTTATAAAACTCTCACTATCATGTTAATAAACTATCTCTGTTATTCTATAAAACTCTAATTGTTATTCAAAAAAACTCTCACTGTAACGCTATAAAACTATCACTTTATAAAATTCTCACTATCATGTTAATAAACTATCACTGTTATTCTATAAAACTTTAATTGTTATTCAGAAAAACTCTCACTGTTACGCTATAAAACTATCACTTTATAAAACTCTCACTTTCATGTTATTAAACTATCACTGTTATTCTATAAAACTCTCACTATCATGTTATTAAACTATCATTGTTGTTCTATAAAACTCTCACTTTTATTCAGAAAAACTCTTACTGTTATTCTATAAAACTCCCACTATTACGCTATAAAACTATCACTCTATAAAACTCTCACTATCATGTTATTAAACTATCACTTTTATTCTATAAAACTCTCACTCTTATTCAAAAAAACTATCATTGTTGTTCAGAAAATCAATCAATTCTTCACCATCATTTCCCTCTTCACATTGTTCGTATCCAACGCCACCCATCACCACACCACCCCGTTACCCTTACGCAACTTACCTGTATCCCTAAACCCAAGAACCCAAACTCCTTATTCTTGTTCACGCAGCTCAACATCTCCGTACAACTAAACGTGATATCTACAAACAAAAATATCGTCGCCATAGCAGAGCCGTCGTCGCCGTCACAGAGTCGTCATCGCCGAGTCTCCTGAGAGTTGCAGAGTAGTTTCGCGTTTCTCACTGCGGTGGGGAGAGAGAAGAAAGGGAAATGAGCGTGAATTTATGTCTGACCCGTTTTGTGTGTATGGGTCAGGCTTGACCCGGGTTCATAGTATGAACCAGATCTACACAAGTTTTTGTCATTATCCACACCGTACAACTCAATTAAATTTTTAAATGATATTAATTATTTGGCAAATTCTCCTGTGCATCACATGCACCAATAAAATTGGTGCAATTTAAATTTAAAAGTTCTTTTTCTAATTTTTTTAGTTTTAACTTTTTTTTTCTTTTTTCAATTTCGATTTTCTTTTAACTTTAATTTCAGTTTTAATTTTATTTATTTTTTTATTTTTTAATACCCGACCCGAAACCCGACCCGAGTGGTTCATGGTTCACTCGACCCAAGTGGTTCATGGTTCACCCGGTCAAAATGGTTCAAATATAATTTAGGATTCACTATTTATGGGTTAGAGTTTAGAGTGTACCATTTTTTATTAGTGCATGGGGTGCACATTGGAGAGTGACTCTAATTATTTTGTTAAAATATATTAGATCAACATTAGTCTATTGAATAGTATTACTTATTTTCATTGAGCAGTATCAGTACATCAGTTGCACGCACGGTGCACTGCAATTGGTACACACCCAAGTGCTACTCCAAACTCGCAAGAAACTATTAAGATTGAAGCATAGCCGCAACCGCAATGCAATTATTTATATCCAACCCAACATAACATCACATTCAAGTATGTGCTTAATTTCTACAAGTACAAGTATTTAAAACATCACTTCACTGCATTGTATCAGGATCAGGATCAGAATCCGACCTCTTCTTCATATATCGAAAACTTTCCTCTGCTCGTCAAAATGAACGACGAATGTCCGAATTTCCATTGGAGAAAGCTCCACCACTAGTTTCTCAGGATCAACTGCTCCACCTCTTGTCGATTTGGATTCCCCGTCGCCTCCTTGGGCCTTCCACACCAGTCTTTTTCTCTCCATCTCCGACCTCTCTTGGTTAGCAGATAAGCTCGTCTCCACCACTTTACCAATCTAAAGACAACATATTGCAAAAGACTTCAGTCGGAAAATCATCTATATCTTTATCGCTCACGAGATCCAGGAAAATCTCATTTTACCTGCTTGTCAGGGAAAAGCTTTTTCAGCTCAACTTGTGTCATCACAGACAGGTCCTTGTCCTCTCCACTCTACATACAAAGGTCAGTAGAGACATTTCAGGTTCAAGTAGTTCATAATGTGCGAGGAAGCATAAGGGAGAAAATTTGAACCAAGAACTTTTTTGATTCTACGTTCTAGTAAACTGAATCAAAGCAGCGTCAAATGGATGATGGAGCAACTAATTAAAATTAGAGAGTAGATATGTTGTGAAGCTTGTTCACCGTGAAATTGGTTTCTTTTTTTTACAGGCATGACCCTTCAGTTATCACGACTAGTACCCTTTGATAATATAAGTCACACCCTTAAGTTATCACACTACTAATACCCCTGCTGTAATATAAGTCACATCCTTCAATGTTATGAGTAATACCCTTTATAGTAAAAAGTTACACCCTTCAGTTATCACAACTAATACCCTTTAGTAATATAAGTCACACTCCTTAACCAGTTTCACAGATTCTTGTGTGAAACTTGTTCACCATATACTTTGCCAAATTTAGAAAGGATAATTAGAGAAGCTACCTTGACATTTGACCTACAAGACCCAACAAAGGTTGTAATTACTAATATGGTAATACCGCCCTTGATGTTTGCTTTTATTTACGAATTGCACGTGTTGAGAAGAGTATTTGTAAGAAAAATAAACTACAGGGGGTGTTTGTAGTACCTAAAGGAAAGGGGGGTACTCTTAATTTTAAAGCCTATCATCGGGATTTTCATAAAATTTACATTTAAATAATACAGTGGTACTATTAAGGGTTCTCCACAAAATCATAGGTTCAATTTAATTTGTATGTGCTATTTCAGTTGCCATCTTAAAGCAGTTATCACTTATTACTTCGTGTGAACCAAAGAAAATTCTGAATTAGAAAACCACAGCTCAAACATGACTTGTTTTGATGCCTTGAATATTATAAAAGATTAAATTAATCTAACAAAAGTAATGTAGTAAGAGTGACAACCTCATATAAATGCGCTAAGCGAAGAAGAACCTCTTTATTCTCTAGCTCCTGCATGGTACAAGTAAAAAAAAATATAACTTGCATGAGATGACATTAAGATATACCTATATTTAGCAATAGAAACTTTTGTATGATTTTCTTGTTCAAAGTTACAACAGACAAATATAAATTAACGCTACAAGGACAAGCTGAGTCACCTGTAAAGTTATAATAGCCACATTATCAGGTAACCTGTAGGAGCCTATTGCTGAAAAACTAGGTGCATGAGAACGCATCCAATTATCATCATCTTTCTGCAAGAAATTCAGTTTATCCACTCAATTTAATAATCAGATATATAAAAATTCAAGCTGTTATTATATACCTGTTCAGTAAAGGCTAAAAGAAATGGAGAATATATCTCCTGCCCGGCTGAACGACGCCACTTGGCACCCTCTCCAAGTGGATCTATCTTATAATAGTACTTGCCTTGGATCTAGAAAGAATGTGAAATGGTTAGTCTATAATCTTAAATGGAGAATACAGAATCTGAAAAGAGTATTGGAGGCTAGTAGCCTAATACTTGAAGAGCAGTGGCGGAGTAAAAAATTAAGTTCAGGGGTGTGCAATTAAGAATAATATTTTTTTATTTTATCTCACGTTAGTATTCTTGAAACATATAATTTACTAATAAAATTGGCCATATTAGCTTTTAATATGCTTTAATAAAAGTCTAGGTCATTTCTTAATAATATTAAAAATACATAAATACTATAATATTTTTTTTATTAAATAGAAATTTTAATATATGTAATAATTTTGAAAAATGGAATGGAAATAAATGTTCATTTGGTGGAACAAACTCACTGTTAATCCCTTGCATTGATTTTCGATACACACTGTTTCATTTAAAGCTTCTGCAACTCCTTTACCATCATCACGAAGTAATCTCCTATATGAAAAAGAAGCTTGGAGGTCACGGTGACTTATGAAAGTAATGTACGATAAAGAATGATAAGAGTAGCAATAAACCTGTGAAGCATAAGCTCAATCTGGCCATCTACTAAACTCGATCCTCCGATAGCTCGGTCCACCAGAATTGAAAGTTCTTTTTCATTATCTTTGACATAAATTCCCAAATTTATCTGCATTAAACATCTAAATTTTATTTTTAAAACACTGGAGTAGAGGTACTTTGGCAGTGATACTAACAGGACCATACAATACACACAAATTATGGTGATAGTAAGAACATCTTCAGGTAGACAGTTATGCATTAAAATAATTAGGAAATTGTTGGTCTGAAACTACCCCATTTCAATAAATTTGAAAAAACTAGATCCAATAGAACGTTAGCAATGCCTTATTTTAAATAACAGTTGCATAAAGTGATATTTAAAACTCAAACATGTAAAGAACTATGACCATAGTATTATGTATAGCTTAAAAGAGCTACACTGTATTATAAAGACCTAGTCTCTACTCATAATGCATATAATGCCTCCTATACATTTTAAAGGTTAAATCACTGTATAATGTGAAGGGCGTACCGGGTAATAATTTCCAGCAGCAGGTTCGTTCACTTCCAGGTCCCAATCTGACCTATAATCACAAATCTGGATAGCAGCAGAACATTGTCATAACAGAATTGACTGATACAAATTTCAGAAAAGCATCTTCAACTTGGAAGGAAATTTGGTAGAGTATAAAGTATAAACTTGACCTGTCAGAGTCATTTAAGAGACTTGTTTATAACATACCCTTTTAATAAAATCACGACCATTAGAATCTGTATAGAAGGTCTTATTGGTCTTCAAGTTAGTTGTGATTTGAGTAGCAACTTCTTTTCCAATACCATCATTGATTGGAATTGGACCAACCTGAGACGGTAGAACTCAGTTACACATGTATGGAGAACCTTTTATTGGCATAGAAGAAGAAAGTTCATATATACACTGTCTGTATCAAGATGATTTATGTATTACTATTATATTCAACACCAAGACATATGCTTACGATGAACTCAACTTCAACATGCTCCTTCCCCTTGTGAAGACGATTGATCTGCATGGACAGCAGAAATATATAACAAGCACAGAGCCAAGGGGAACAACCAAAATGATCTATAATAATATCTGATAGTAGTAAGGGGAAAAACATGCTCAACTTTAACCAAAATGATATATAAGGCATAGGCATATCTGATATTATTATTATATATGTCTATATTTTAGAAACCATTAATTCCCTTGTCGTTAATTTATAATAATGATTGATGTATTCCAGATATAAACGACATCATTCATTAGAGACTTGGTGTTTCTCAATACTTTCATCAGCTTTAATTCCCAACATACATTAATTACTGAATTTCAACAAGCATCAATATGTCAAGAAATGCACCTGATACATCCATGGATTAATCGTCTGGTGAACTTCTTGAATTATTGGTCCAAGTATTACTGTCAGAACACCCTGGGAATTTAAAAAATGAACTTGTGTTTCTCATATCAAATTAAATATTACACACTGTGGCTCAAGCCTCAAAGCACTATACCTGTTTTTGTGGTTCTATGGAAAATGTACCATTGGGTCGGAAGACATATGCTCCAGATGACTTCAAAAAATATACATAACATCCATTAAGAAGATAAGTGTTATATAATGTACAGAAATATAAGCCAATGATACAAAAAGGAGTAAAAGAGCTTGAACAATTGGGAAATTTTGATGAACCTGAGGATCTTCATCACTTCCATTGAATCCAGAATAGTAGCTAAACGACTGTTGAACACTTTCATTGACCTTAATAAGTTGCAGGTATTAGCCATGGAGAAATAACAGAACTATCAGATTCGGTGTCTAAATGTGCATCCATGGACACATGCAACGTACATAAAAAAAATATAAAAATAACAAATATAGCTTCACTTGAACAAGAAAACGAACCCAACATATTATTGGACCACCAAACACGTAGCTTACCGCAGTTTTGTGGTTAACGTAATGAATCATTTCCCCTTCTTCAGAAGAAAATGTAAGCTTCAGATGGTCATGACCCACTTCAAAGTTATACTTATCACTATCTTGAAACGATTGTATAGATGATCTTGTTGATCGAGCACCTAATTTCAATACCCAAAAGAATTGTAAAAACTAAATGTAAGTAAATGACACTTTCTTACTATTGAACTTGAAGAACAACTCAACCACACCTTTGCTTCTGGCGCTGGAGATAATATATGTACTAAATCCAAGGGGTGGAACAGATGCGGTAAACGCGAGCCAGTACTTTGGTGTCTTACTTGGTGTTTGGCCCAGATAAGCCTTAACATGGTAGTTTCTCAAGCTTACATGAGTATCAGATAAAGGAAGCAGCTGCGATTCAAGTACTCTCCCAGCAGAATCACGAACAGTAATGCTTTCAGACATAACCTATAAAAAATCTGTCAGCATTCAATTTTTTTTTTTCTCTTAGAGTCTCATATATGGAAAATCTGAACAAAAATATAGGTTGTAATGTTGTATGGAACCTCCAAGTTATGCTGTTTAAGCAGGAAATAATAATCCTGTCAGTACAAACTTCCTGCCTATATTGTGTTAGTATTGCCATTTGAACTTCAAGGAAGTTATCAAGAAAAATTGCTTTGATCAAAACTCACCACTTATCTTATGATCAGGATTTTGCAGTGCATTACCAAATATAATATAAGGTCTCAATCAATCCTTTATAAATCCGATTTTTTCATATTCTGGCAGATGCTTCCGGAAAACATGGTCTATTTCTCAGAATGCAAAAGTTAGTTAGGTATTAACTATGAGCTTGTTAAGTATACAACAGATTCTGGAACAGTATATATTGTTTCCGGTTCATTCATGCAAAACATAGTAAAATATAGAACTTCGAAATTTGCATGCTTGTATATTAGATTAAAGAAAAGTACTGGAAAAATACTAAAACAAAGATCAGAGATTGGGTACCAACAGGTATTTGGACTACATCTTCTCGCTCCCATCCAAGAGCATTGTAGACAACAACAATCTAAAACAAGATCAAGAATTTTTAGTCTACAAACAACAGTTATACGTTTATAACATGGAACGCCAGAGGCAGAATAGAGAGTTTAAGGTCCTACCAGGTTTTTCCCTTTAGAGAGATCAATTTCTGATGGAGGACAGTAACTTATATTCAGAAGTGGGCACTGCAAGAGAGATTGCAAGTCTTAAAATAATGGCAAACAATAAAGTTGAATTCAGGCCTTATCATCTCTAGGGTTTAATTCTGAACTTTAAGGGAGTAAATTGGTTTTTAGTTCCTGAATTCTGTATCATGCGATTTTATTTAGAAAAATAAAGTGAAAAATATTATATGGACTTTAGGTAGAGCTCGTTCCCAACAGCTAGGACAAGGAAGGGTGTCCAAACCTGCAGACACCAACACTGAGTCACTGACTAAAGGCTATATACCGCTCATTTACCTGTTGAAATTTTGTGGTATTATCACAACCAGAAGATGACTTGGATGACTTGGTCTCAACCAAGCATGACAATGATTCTGCTGCCAACTCCTCAGCCTGGAGATATAATGAGTAAATTTACCATTTGAAAATGGGGCACATTGGAAAGTGTGCAATTAAAAGAACATGTGAAAAGCCATCATTATAATACAAACCTCCACATAGCCCATGGACAATCTTTTAGCATAATCATTAGCCACGTGCTGTTGTTCAGTTCCGGTAACTGCATCATGATGTTGCGCTATTGCCAAAGCATCGCCTAATAAGTCTGTGCTTGAACCAGACCTATTTCTTCCTTTAAAGAACTCAAGTTGCCTTACAGCCTAATCACAGAGAAAGTTCCTCAGAATCACAACCAAATTATAGCTCTCAACTTTTATGAATATATTTCATCATTCAATACCAAATAATAGCCACTCATCATTCTGACGTAACGCTTGATGGCTGGTCTACTTGTAAAGTACCCAGTCCAGTAACCATGTACGCGATCTGCATATCTGAGCAAAAGAGTACATTAATGTGAAATTTCAAGAAGAGAACACAACTTCATAAGCAATTAGAAAATGTAATTATCAGAACATATGACTCACGGAAAGAAGTCTTCAGTCTTTAAAGGCCAAACACTGTCACTTTTATATTTTGCATCAGTATATATAGAAGGCGTAGAGTATAGAGCATTCACTCGTCCATCCTGGTGACAATCAGATGTGATCAGTTATTCTCATAGCAAACAACTGATATGCCACTGTCAGATAAATGCCAAGAACCTTCAATCATTTACAATTAACACCAAAGAGATCAGAAATAAAAAAGAGAAATTCTTGGAAAAGAAATGGGAAAGGGTTATATTTTCCATCATATGGCTTTTCTTCAAGCCAACTTCAAATACAGGTGCAAAACAATGGAATGGAATAAGGAACAGTGTTCCACAGATCCTTGCCCTATGGTTGGAATTAGCATGACAGAAGCCAGGTATATGTTTATTAAAGACCAAAACAAATTATAAACCACACTATTTGATGAGAGATCCAGGTTTGTCTAAGAACCCATTCAAAATGAGGCCAGCCTAGATAGTGACAGAGAAGAGGAAAGAAAAGAGAGAGGAAAAAAATTGGATACTTAAGGTGCTTACAATGTTAACATAATGAATAAGCTTGTCCATCTGCCGGAACCATGTATGTGCATATTGGTATTTAAAGTCGGTTCCCATGGTCCACATGATGTGATTTGTCCGAGTTATGTTTGCCTGAAATATGGTCATAAGGTCTTTCATTCATCTACCAGATGAATAGCAAAAATAATTCATGTTTTAAAATTAAGCAAATAAAATATTACTTTAATAGTTTTTATTTCGTCGGCAAAGGTGCTTTGAGCAAATTTACATGTCTATTTGCGTGCATAAATAATTGAAATACCTGAGACAATGCAGCCGTTATAAAGGCTTCAACTCGCTCTTGAACATTGTAATCAAACAAATTGATATTATCCTTCATATGGAAGTGCATAAATAATTATTAGAAAGACTTGGAATTCTAAATATTTAAGTAATGTATTAAGTTTCACAACATGTTTACTTGAACTATTGGTGAATCGTCGTTAACTTCATAATAGAAACCTCCTGGAGGTGGTTCATAGTTCTTTGGAAAAGCACCAGCAAAAATCTGAAAATTGAAAGTAAGCATGTGAAAACAAGCAGCAATCAAATTGCCAGATCAGCAACTAAAAATACTCTAGCTTATCCGAGCAAACCTGTGCAGAAGAACCAAGGCTCTTAGACCCGTGCCATATGACTTCAAGACTCTTATCAATTTTACGTTTTTCCCTATCTTGATAGTCAATTCGCCCAAAGAAAAGTGAGTCAAATCCAACCTACAGATAGAAGCACAGCAAAAGAGTTTATAAATTGCAAGTTACAAAATAAAAAAACAATTCATGCATTGCCTTCTCAAGAAATAAACTGGTTTTATATTCAAGCTCAGGAAAAGAAGACTCACTTCTGCTCCTAATAAGTAAGCCTGTACAGCAGAATGTCCAAAAGGGTCAATTTGCCACCCAATTCTTGGTGTCATGCCAAACTCCTCTTTAATAAAGCGATGTCCCAGAGTTGTTTGATCTATCATGTCAATATAATGTGTTGCTGCCTCATCATGCATGCACATTCCCCCATTTCTTCCCAAAAAGAAAAATGAAGAAGATACAAACTGTTGGTCAGGAAATTACAGATGGTGATAAATATATGGTTAATTTACCAGTGAATTCAAACGTATTAATTTCAGACCATTGTTTATGGTGACAAGTCTTCCTGAGAGAGATTTAAGCATATAGCACAAGTAAAGGAGTACTAATCGAACAGTGAAAGCACGAGGAAAACCACAAGCAATTAGCAAAGGTTTGACCAGAATCAGCAAAAGAAAAACAATAAAATCTTTACATGAATTCCAGTTGACCCGAGCTAACAAGTTGGCGCACAATTTGCTGAACTTTTTCACTCTGGTCATTCCACCAGCGCTGGAAAAATGCCTATATTGCAGTGTAATACATGAGGCAAGAGGATCTAGCTAGATCAAAATCAAATTCAACCAATCAATTCACCCAACTTCTTGAAGCAAAACCTAAACAACAAACTACACTAAATTTACCATATCAATAAAGTGCATTTAAGTGAAATGCCATCGATTGCGAACCTGCTCAACATAGATAAACTTGCGATTCTCATCAGCAATCAGAGCAGGAATGAGAGAATCCAACACATTCTGAACACACGCCCCCTGAATCGAATTATTGGACCCAACGTAGTACTGATCGACGGTTTTCAACCATCCGACGTCGTCGTGGGTATGAGCTACCAAATGCACGTTCAGCTTATCGGGAACAATGCTCTGAGAAGTGTTGTACACCATGTATTTGCAGTTCGCGAATTCGATTGAGCTTCCCAACAGAAACATCGCGATTAGCACCGCAGCCGTACCCATTTCTGCTTTGTTTTTCTTCCTCATTTGTTGACAGTGTAGAGATTTAGCAAGACGAAACCTAAAGGCACAAACTCTGCAAAAAAAGGAGGGAGTTCACGGAATTATTGAGGTGAAAGAGGAGAGAAATGGTGGGGAATGTGTAGGCGTGGGAGAAGAAAGTTGACACTTGGATGATGGAAAGAGTAGGTGTTAAAGTCCAACTTTTGGATAAAGACGACCAAATTAATTTTAAGTTGATAAATAAAAAGTACTCCAGTTCCAGTTATTAGACCATAAAGTATTAGTTTTAAAAGGTTGATAGATAAGACCAACCCAGCTTACTCAATCAGAAAGCTTTCCACGACGAAGACTCACTCGTCTTCTTCTTCACGGTTTTATCAATTTTGCATCAAATTAAATCCGATCCTAATCATGCTTTTCTTCAATCGTATCTAATCCACCATTTTCGTTTTCGCAGCTCTCTGCTTCTTTTGCACAGTTTGAAATTCTCCTTACTTACCACACTTGGCCTCACAAAAACCCTAGATTTACTCAAAACCCCAAATCAAACCTAATTCAAAATCAATTCGATCCTTTCCGATTAATCGGATTTTCGACCGATATAGATCTTGAAACCGTCCATTGTTACGCCGATGACCGGAAGCTCGCATTAGAATTCTTCAACTGAGTTGTTCGAACACACCACTCAATCTCTCAATCGGATTCTCGACACTTAGTAAGTCTTTCAAGTTCGATATTACATGGAATCTGATAGACAGAATGCTGAATGGAATTATCAGTCCTTTTTACCTGATCATACAACTTTTAGGGTGTTATTTAAGTGTTATATCGGTTCACCTTGTTAATGAAGTGCTTGATACTTTTGTTAAGTCTAATGAGTATAATTTGAGATATGTTGTTACCTTCTCAAACTTCATTGAGAGTGCAAGCATGTGATAGATCATAGAAGCTGATGAAGGATAATCGTTATGATGATAGTGTGTGTGATTTCAATGTGGAAAGCACAAAACTTTATAGCAAAAATGAAATGGTGGAGGAAATGCAGGGATTTTGTATTCGTATTCGATGTATGTGGACATCCACTTCAAGAGTGGGAAGCCATGGAAGGCTGTGAAGACTGTACAAGAAAATTAGGAAGAACGGCATGCAGTTGGACGATCACACGTGCTGTTGGGATTTCGGAAGGTGTAGATGTTGTAGTTAGGCTTTACAAAGAGATGATATTGTTAGGATGTTAAGTGTGAACCAAATGTTGCAACTTTTGTAACACCATTCTGAAGTAGTTGTGTAGAATAGGAGGTGTCGTGAAAAGGGTTGTCATCCCGATTTAGTTACCATTGCTTCTTCACTTGTATTGAAAAGCTGCGAAGTTTTGCAATAGGATGATGGAAAGTGGTGTTCGATCATCAATGGACACGTGTAGCATGCTCGTGAGGAAGTTTGGGACATGAGGTTTCCTTCGCCCAGTTTTGGGCTGAAGATTGTCTGAGCATGGATAAATCTGCGTATGTTGATACTTTGCTGCAGAAGGATTTGGTTGATATGGCTCGGAACTATGATGAAGAGAAGAGATGTTGTTGGATCTTCTGTTCCTGTTTGCCTTGAGGTATCTAACTTGATGTTAATACTAACCCAAAAAAGATAATGTTTCCAAATTTGTGGTGGTTTAGGGGAAGCAATAGTTGCTATTTAGCAACAATGTTTCCAAATTTCACGGAAAACCATCTTTAGAAGCGGAAAAGGAAATATCCAAATGTTTGTGAGTTAACAATGAAAGTACGACATTGAATTTTAGGAAATGTTATGATCTCCATGGAAAAGTCAAGGTGACTTGCAAGATTTGTATATGCAGAAGCATCAATTACTTTGAGCATACGCAAAAAGAGACGTCGTGTGGTAGGACATGATCAAATTTGTGATACTAGTTCAACCGCGAAAATGAATTAGTGTCATAAATTTGATCATCTCCTACCTTCCACCACGCGACGTTTCTTTTTGCGCCTGCTCAGAATAATTGTTGCTTCTGCATACACAAATCTTGCAAGCTATCTTGACTTTTCCATGGAGATCATGACATTCCCCAAAATGAATCCCGGCATTATTCCACACCCATACCCAATCACCACGTCCTTTCAACAAGCCTACACCCTCATGAAGTGTGCAGTATCCCTTAAACAAGTTCAAAATTGGAGTCGAGCAGTTTCGTTACTTTCGTACATACATTGTTAATTCACAAACAATTGGATGTTCTCTTTTCTGCCATATAGCTGGTTTTCCGTGAACTTTAACAATTATTGCTTCCACTAAACCACCAAAAATTTGGAAACATAACCTTTTATTGTTAGTATTGACGTTAAGAAATTTTTTAAACACTTCTAAAGGCAGTTAACTACCAAGTTAAGATATCTCCGGGCGAAGAGAAAATAGAAAGGGCCTTCAGCAAAGCCAAAAGTTGAGTTGTTTATTTGGATACTGAACCATGCATAATCAATAAATGTAACCATTGATTTGTCATTCTGATTAATTGAACCTAATCCGTATGACTTTCATGTTCTGTGGAATTTCATTATGGCGCTTAATTAAGCATTTCAGTAATTTTTCATTGTTATAGAAGTGGGATTTATTTAAATATATTTGTTGTATCCCATCACAATTATTAATGCCTCCATTGAAATATCAAATAGCTAGGACAATTTCCTTGACATTTGCTTCAACTCTAAGGTATACCTTTGTAAGTTAGTACTTGTAGAAAAGTACCCAGTTAAACCTCAGAGGTAGTTCTTCAAATTTGTGTCCAACCCACTTTTCTTTGCATTCCTAACATGAAATGATGATGATACAATTTCTTCTTTTTTATTTCTCACACACTACAGAACAGGGAAAACAAGCGCTTAATTTACAACAAGAAGATACTTGATACACAAATATTCCCAAAATAATATTAGTACATAATGATCTTTTCATCTTTCAAGAACCAAAAACTATGAGGTAATCTAAGTTAATAATGAAAGTCCGAATCTCCATCGGAGCAAGTTCAACAATGAGCTTCACTGGATCAACTGGTCCTCCTCTAACCACTCTGGCTTCGTCTGAATGGCCTTCTACCTTCCACTTTAGCCTCGCCTTCTCCATCTTCTTTCTCTCTTGGTTGGCTGATAAACTCATTTCCGTCACCTTAGTGATCTGTTGGCCAATTTTGGAAAACAAACAAATGTTAGCTCCATAATGAAATTCACATTGAAAACTAGGTAATGGACACCGTGATTACCAGTTCAACAAAAAATACTACTGCCTCCCTTTCTAATTCGGATAGAAGAAGATAGCTAGTATGTTTAGGGATATTGGTGGAAGAAAATGGATAAATTTTTATTGATACTAACAAAGTGACAAATAATTAGGAATACCGTTTTGGATATAAAACCAGACAATAATTAGGAACAGAGGAAGTAGTAATTAGGACTTGAATTACCTTCTTCCCGGGGAAGAGCTTTTTCAGTTCTACATTAGTCATCACCGAGTAATCTTTATCCTCTTCAGTCTACACGCATGTCAAAAACAAGTGACGTAATGAGATCCTCTCATATTAATCAAAAGTTTTCTATCACATGGGAACATGCAACAATTCTCTGAGGATAAATCTCAAAAACTATCCTTGAATGTTGGTCTATTTAGGAGGGGGCAATAAAATTTGTAACTACAAATGTCTCCCTTGACATTTGTTTCAATTTACAAAAATTACAGCTATTGAGGACCGTTATTCGCATGAAAGATACAGACAGCAAGGTGCTCCTAGTACTTGAAGGAGTTTGTAATTTCAAACATTTATAGTTCTTTTGTAAATAGATCATACCTCAAGGATAGGTTTTATAGGGGAAAGTAGTGTTTTAGTCCTATAAGTTACACCTATTTCAAGTTTAGTCATGTCGAATTTCACAAATTGAAAATAGTCATATAACTTTCAATTCCAATGACCTGCTATAAGATGTGAAATGTCCGGTTGACTAATCAAACTTTGCCACGCGGAAAAATCAGACTCTACCACATCAGCATCAACTGGATGTTTAATCTCATTCTGCAGGTTGCCAACCAAAATGTCAAAAATTGGAAACTTAGTGGACTATTTTCAATTCGTGAAAGTCGAGGACTAGAACCAAAATAGGGATAACTTACGAGACAAAAAAATTGTTTTCCCTTTATATAATTTACTCTTATTCCGATCGAGTATATTTTTCCAGCCAAAGTTCAATCAGAACAATGCTTGGGACTTCTATTATCAGTTCAAAGATCTTGTCTACCGAGAATAAAGAGTAACATAATTTAGGACCTCATATAAGTGAGCCAAGTGAAGAAGAACACCACCACTTTGAAGCTCCTGCAGCATAAAGTATATAGTTCAGCTCTAGTGGTACTTCCAAAAATTATAAATATCAATTCCATAAACTCAGTTACCTGGAGAGTGATCACAGCAATGTTATTTGGTAAAGTATAGGATTGATCAATAGCTGAGAATGTGGTTACATGGGAACTCAACCAAGTATTACCCTCCTGCATGAAGAAATCAATTAGCTGTCTCTGGAGTACAACTTTCAGTTACATAACAACCAAAATATTCTCTCACCTCTTCTGAAAATGCCAGAAGAAGTGGAGAATAAACTTCTTGTCCAAATGTGCGGCGCCACTTTGCCCCTTCCCCACGTGGATCAATTCTGAGATAATATTTTCCTTGAACCTGAGAAAGAAGCATTGCATTTAGAAAGAATTGAAAGAAATCAATTTCCTGATATAGGTGTTCGGTTGAAATTTGTTGCAAGATAATTTGGCAGGAAGCTAAAAGAGTGAAGCCAGGCAAACCGATTCCATAAACAAAATCGGTTTGCCTCGACTTGTTTACTATTAAATTATGGTTCCAAAGAGTGTACTTTTTTAAATTTAGTCCCAAATATTTTAAAAATTGTCCGATTTGGCCCCATAGCTTGTCTATGTCCAATTTTGGCCCCAATCAAACCCTTGTCTGGCATTCACATGACGAAAAGATGACACAGTTTTCAATTTTCCGGCGATTTTGGGCCCCAAAATCGGACAGATTATTTAAAATTGTGACAAAATCGAAAAAGTTTTAATCTTTTGGAAACAAAATTTTACTAGTTGACAAGTTACAAGACCAAAAAACTTTTTAACTCCTAAATGTTGCTTGAATATTAAATTACCGTCAAGCCCTTGCAATTTTGAAGAATACAAGTTTCTTCATTTAGGACTTCACCAACACCTCGAGAGTCATCATTGAGAAGCCTCCTACACAAGGGCAAAGAAGGTATAGGTATCACAAATACAAAATAGCTAACTTCTGGAGCAACTGAAAGTTGGAAGTAGGATGAAGCTGAAACATTTAACCTACCGATGAAGCATCAGCTCTATTTGACCATCTTTCAAGCTTGACCCACCTACTGCACGGTCCACCAACACAGAAAGTTCTCTAGTTTCATCCTCCACATAAATTCCAAGGTTTATCTACATACATAAAGGTAAAATTAATTTTACTACTTCCAAATCCTGATAAATACCACACTAAGTATATCAGTTCATGAAAACTCAATGAGCTCAAATATCATAATTCATAAAGCAGCTAAAAGATAGATGAAATGCTGAACTATTGTGCAAACTTCAGAAGACATACAGGGTAATAATTCCCAGCAATCCGTTGGTGCGCTTCCAGGTCCCAATCGGATCTATAATCTCGAATCTGCAAATGAAAGATTTTAATAGAATCAGAATGGCAATAACTTTAATATATTTCAAGTTGAGATCTTAAAAACCATATATAAACTATACCATTTTAATGAAGTCACGCCCATTGGAGTCTGTATAAAAAGTCTTGTTTGTGGTCAAGGCAGTGCTTATTTGAGCTATTATTTCCTTTCCATATCCATCATCAACAGGTATAGGTCCAATCTGAAATTAAAATCAACATAAATTTTATAAGAATAAAATTAAACTATTTTACCTGCATTCCACATGGCTACAGGTAAACTTACAGTAAATTCAACTTCAGCATGTTCCTTTGTTTTGTAGACCCTAGTAACCTGCATAGGTAAGGTATTAGCTACTGGACATAGAAAACATCAATACAAACACTGAATGAGTCAAAGAACGCTTATTGCTGGAAGAGTGAATTACTCAAATAAAATAAAGTTTTGGTTTCCTATAAAAATAAAATAACATAAATACTAAAACTAAAACACCTTCTCAACTATATTCTCAAAGGCACGCCTAGAATTAGAATGTGCACAAAAAAGTAACAGGAAGAATTGTAAAACACCTGATATAACCATGGATTAATCTGCTGGTGCACTTCCTCCAGTAATGGACCACGTATCACAGCCAAAGGAACCTTGAAATAGGAGAGTAGAAAATTTTACTTGGTCACCCAAAATCTCCCCCATTGGGTGACATCATAACTTTGATTTTTTTTTATCTATTTTTTTTTTAACAATTTAGTAGCAATTGCAATGTGTGGGATAAGAAAAATTAAATTGAGCAAACCTGGCCTTGAGGATCAACTGAAAATGTACCATTTGGGCGGAAAACATAAGCCCCAGATGCCTAACAAGAAGCAATACTTCAGATTATAGAAATCTTCTAAAGTGACATATTGATTACTTTTATGCAAATAAACAGAAGAATAAAGTGCAAGAGGACATTGATTGCAATAATGGATTCTTCAAGGAAATAATTAATAATTTTACCTGGAAAATTCTGTCAGTGCCATTATAACCAGTGTAATAACTGTAGGATTGCTTGGCATCTGCAGTGACCTTCAACAGTGAAACAAAATGAATCTATAAGCATTAGGTTTTACAAGTTACATTTAAAGCTTTTCCACAAGATGCACACCAAAGATTATGATAAAGGCCAAGTGTAAGTATATGTCTTCACAGTGATGTACAACCAAGTAATACAATTATTCTTGTACCAATTTTAAAGAAGATAACTTCCGTCAAAATTTTTTTTAAAGAAGATAACTTTCAATGTTCAATTTTAGAACACCTAATGAGACTGACTTACTGAGTGCCTTTTGTTAGTATAATGTCTGAGCATTCCTTCATTTGAAGAGTAAAGTAGCTTCAGATTTCCTTGACCAACTTCAAATGTTCCACTGGTACCTCCTTCTGGAGTGTACACCGTCGAGATGATTGACCTGGAATCTGATTAGAAATCGTAAAGAAAAGAATCAGAACATCACGCAAACTTCTTCCTTTTTTCCTTTTTACAGTGGATTTTATTAATGAAGAAAAGAGAAAGGGGATGAGGGACCCCTTGTGTGAATTACAATGACTACAAGGCATAACACTAATCTCTAACCAAATCCGAAATGTGAGAACATGTAAAATCTCGTATGACCTGACACCCAAAGAGAAACTCTATGCGTAATCCTATCCCACAAATTCACTATCGATTTATATTAGTTGTTCATTTCTATCCAAATGGACCACAGTAATCCCCCAACCAACACAATAATCCCCCATAGTACTTTTCCTTTTTCAGAAACAGACAAACCTCTAATCTAAATGAGCTTATCCATTTGTACCTGTCGGTTTTGCACTCGAGACAACATAGGTGGTGAAACCAAGAGCTGGCACAGATGCTGAAAATGCAAGCCAATATTTCGCCGAGCTATTGGCTGATACACCTAAATATGCTTTGATATAATAGTTTGTTGTCAGCAAAGAGATGTTGGATAAAGGAAGGAGCTGGGATTCAACCTCTCTTCCATCAGAATCTCGGACAACTAAATTTTCAGAAGAAACCTGCAAATGATATGACCAATTACTTCTAATAACTCCATAGGGAGACAGAAAAGCATCACCCAAAATCACAGGTGTAAATATTTAACAGATTTCATGTGCTTCACCAAAACAGGTTTTATTTCTGTTTTCTAACATTCTCACCGCTTTACAAGAGCATCTGATAACAAAGCAACCTTACACGTCAGCATTATTTTCATATATTGTTTGTCATAAAAATATATAAAATCAAGGTTTTAGAGTTGACTAATATAGCTTGTTGGATACTCTCAAGAGACAAAATAATTTTGCTAATTTATTAGGACACTCAGTCAAGAATATGAAGTACCTACTCCAAAATCACATCAACCTAAAATGTTTAAACCACAATAAGTAAAAACAATTTATATTTCATAATGAAGACCATCTGGCTCATCGATTAATAAGGATAAATATGTCTTGTGCTATTAGTTTAAGGAAACTGCCCTCAGTCCTCACTGTACCAAAATGGCATCATTCTCAATTAACTTCAATGTTCTCCCAAAATAAGGGAATTTCTGGACAACTGCATAATAACCAGCTACTTACAGGAATGCGGATGACGTCCTGTCTTCTCCATCCTAGAGAATTATATGCAATTATGACCTAGAATAGGGAAAAGCTTCAAATAAAATTATAAAAGGGAAGCAAACAAATGGAAACAATTATTCTGATATTAAAATAAGTACAAATAAAGGATACCAAGCTTTTCTCGCTAGTGAAATTAGCTTCCGATGGAGGACAATAACTTAAGTTGAGCAGAGGACACTAACAAAAAAGAACATCAACAAATCAGAATATGCTGCTCTAAAACCAGAGAATGTGAAAGAGGATAAAATTAGGGGGGGAGGAAAATGAATAATGATAACTGCTAAGCTTAATGCACCAAAGCTATAAAATTTATGCTCTTATTGAAAAAGATAATATGTATTAGATTCCAAGTAACTAATGAATCATGAGACTGGTGATATAGAAAGTTATCATAAAAGAAGATCCCAGCGAAAAAGTAAGTAGAGTACTAGCCTGCTGAAATTTAGGGACTGAATCCGTATGCATAGAATTCAATCTTGAACTTGTTAACATGGCCAATGATGATTCAACCACTTTCTCAGCCTGAAAATTCAAACAAACCAGACAGATGAGTTTAGCAACCTATGGTGATAGCAAATATATGTCCACTGACGGAAGAAAGGATATACATCTGACCCCAAAGGTGAAGAAAGTGAGAGAACAAAAAAATTTAAGCTTAAGAAAAGATTCCAATGTCTACAATTTTCAACCTAGAAGGAGAGATACCTCTTTATAACCTATGTCAAGTCGCAAAGCATAATCAGCAGCAACATGCTGTCTTTCTGTCCCACTAACTGCATCATGATGTTGAACTATAGCCAAAGCATCAGCTAATGCTTCAGTGCCTGGTCCAGAACTACTCCTGCCCTTAAAGAACTCCAGTTGCCTTGCCGCCTAAAATTGGAACTCAAAAAACTCTGGTTATGGGAAGCTGAGATAAATAGTGCACGCGCACTTACTCCATCCACACATTACTGATCCAAGTAAAAGGAAGAACTTACTAAATAATAACCACTCAGCATTCTCACATATCCTTTCAAGCCTGGCCTACTGGTAAAATATCCTGTCCAGTATGCATTCTCCCTATCTGCATACCTGGGAAATGTAGTAATTATTCAAACCAAATTTTTACGTCAGGGAAATTCACAGTGGTTGATTTTTCAATCCAAATAGTAGCACTCACGGAAAAAAATCACCAGTTTTCAGTGGCCATTTCTCTTTTGCTGCATATTTCGCATCAGTGTAGATGGATGGTGTAGAATACAACGCATTGACACGGCCATCCTAAAACAAGGAAAAAGGGTTGCTTGAGAACAGAGTTTCAAGACAAATACACAGGTCATTGTATACGTAAAACGCATATAAGAGGACAAATACCAAATTGACATAATGAATGAACTTGTCCATCTGCCTGAACCATGAAACTGCGTATTGGTAACGAAAATCAGTTCCCATAGCCCACATTATGTGATTTGTCCTGGTTAGATTTGCCTGAAATGGGAAGAGGACACAGCTAACTAAATACCAATCACAATAAAGTCAAGAAGCTACAAGAGAGAAGATGTGGCGTTTGAAGTTTCATATATTTAAGTCAACTCTGGAAAGCATTTTTCAACCATGCGTTGTCTTAATCCATTTGTTTCTAATCTCCCCTAGAACTAGGTTTTCCCAGAAATCAAGCACGCACACACAATGCTAACATTGATGACGCACAAAAATATAACTTTAGGGGCCATGCGATGTGAGACGCAATGAAAATAATACATGTACCTGTGCTACAGCAGCTGCTACAAAGTCATCAACCCGTTGTTGCACATTATAATTGAAAAGGAGAACATCATCCTGAATTTAACCCTTGCATTAATAATATATTCCAGAACAGTTAGTGCAAGATAACAATGTTTTCCTTTTGCATGATACAACCTGAATGGGATCAGAGACATCATTTATTTCAAAAGTGAACCCTTCTGGAGGATCATAATGGACAGGGAATATCCCAGTGAATATCTGGAAATGAACATGACAGAAAGTCAAGAACTTTACTTCAACATTCTCTACATGTAAACAAAAGATAATCTAGTATTCAACAACCATTACAAAAATGAGAAAGTGAAAGTAACAACCAAAGGACAAGTAAAAAAGAACTACAAACTTGGAAATGGACTACTAATAAATAACCTGAGAAGATGAACTCAGCGACCTTGAACCTTGCCATATAACCTCAAGAGTTTTATCACTTCTTCGTTTAGCTCTATCTTGGTAATCAATTAGAGCAAAAAAAGAGGGAATCAAACCCCATCTGCAACATGATAATGTAGCAAAATGGAATCAAATATTTCTGCATGAATGAATAACTTGTTCTTTGCAAATGCATTGTGGAATGAGTGGAACATTAATGACATCTTCTGCAAAACCAAGACTACAAAAGTACAACTTCTCCTTACTACTAAATAACCTTACATGAACAAATAAACCATTGACTCATAACTCATTACAGAGATTTTATTCAAATGGATACCTCTGCACCAAGCAAATAAGCTTGAACAGCAGAATGCCCAAAAGGATCAATCTGCCACCCAACTCTTGGTTTCTTGCCAAATTCATCAAGGATAAAACGATGTCCTAGGGTTGTTTGATCAATCAAGTCAATGTAATGCGGAGTTGCCTCATCATGCATACACATTCCCCCATTTCTGATCAATAACAACAAAACCTACTAAAACTAAGAGCAATGATTCAATTGAAAAAAAGAACCAACTCCAATACCAAAAGTTTAAGCTAATGAAAATGCATACATGAACTCAAGTTGACCAGAATCGACAAGCACTTTGACTTTAGCCTTGAGAGCATCACTCTGCTGTCTCCACCATCTCTCAAAGAATGCCTGATCGAAGAAGCATCAAACTAACCACTGTCAATCTCAACATAAATGAACTTTCTAATTATGAAAGAGAATAAATGGAAACTTGCCATCTCAACATAAATGAACTTGCGATTCTTTTCATCCAACAAAGCAGAGATTACAGAATCCAGTACGTTCTGGACACAGGCTCCCTGAGGTGAAGAAATAAACAAGATTAATTTAATCAATAATTAGCATCTCCAATATCGAAGAGGATTTGTATCGCAATGTGATACCCGAATGGAATTGTTGGCGCCGACGTAGTATTGATCGACGGTCTTGAGCCATCCGACGTCGTCGTGAGAGTGAGGTACCAAATGGACGTTGATTTTGCCAGGCACGATTCCGGCGGAGGTATTGTAAGCTATGAAAGTGGAATCAACTCGGCCGGCGAGGAATATTCCGGCGAAAATTGCGGCTATTGTGAAGAAGGTGAGGTTATTGAGCTCCATGGAAAATTGAGAGATGAATTGAAAGCGGAGAGACTAGAGTAGTCCTGGAGTATAACGAACTGGTAAACAAATCAAGGGCGATTCCTTCACTTGAGTGCCAAGAAACAATCGATTGCCAGAATTTCTTCAATCAACTACAACTCGTTCACGCCACTGAGGGACCACTTTGATAACAGTTCTTCTCTTGTTGCATACAGCCAAGTTAAAACTCTTATATTGCCAATTATTTTTTGGAAAAACAATTTTGATGAATTATGTAACGTGTCCTGAGACATTTAAATTTTAAAGAAACTAACAGATCAAAATTTAATAAAATATATTTTGAGTTTTCTGATTAATTCTACGTTGATATAAAAGTATCGTGAATTCCATCCAGTTTGCTTTGCCAAGCGCTTTTAATTATTAATGGTGATGACTTATCCATTTCGAAACTTATCTCAACTTTCAGATATATTTTGCATAATTAATTAATTCATTGTTAATATTATCCAAACAGCGCCAAGTGTGGGTGTGGGTCCCGCTGCAGCTATGGTCGATAATTAATTAAATTATGAGCATTTGTTAGGCATCCGAGTTGGAATTTACCAACTAATCTGGATAAATGGGCTACTGCTCTTGTGGGCCGGACCAAAAATCTCTAACTATATTTAATTACAGGTCCAACCTTAGGCCTACTTGGGTTTAGCCCGGCACAAGCCCATCTCGAGAGGCCATGTATTTTAATGTGGGATGCATATTAGTTTTTAAAGTGATAAAATAGATGACTTTTGTGATTAATAGCAATGACATAAATAAATTTTGAGATATTGAAAGGGGATAGTTGAAAATGGTGTAATTATTTTATTGTCTTTCCCTCGTGAAGACCAGCGCAATGTTTCGTCAATCTTTTCCTTCAAACCTCGTAAATGCGTGCATTCAGCTAAATATGAAACACCATCGAATAATTCAACTGCAAACATGTATTTCTTGCCCAACCACCCACCTCGCTGGGTGAATCAAGAAAGGTATTAGTTATTTCTATTGAAGGGTACTGGTTGTTTTCATTGAACAATATTAATTGTGCACCCACCTCACTCAGTCATATTATATACATCCATATATGCAATGAATTGACTCATAAATAAAATATACACATGCATGGACTATATATACGCATACTTATAGATCCTTAAACTGAAAAAAAAAAAAAAAACCATCACTCTGGTTCAGCTTCGTTCAAGTTGAAAATCCGTACAAAATTGCGGTGCTACTATAGTACATAACATACATCTGTATTCTGTAATATGATATTTCGTTACTTCTCATCCTACTCACGGTATTTTACCTTTCGAGGGCATCTCGTCGCCATACTCCTGGGACTGATCCCCAGTTGAAATCCTAGACTCTGAGTACTCAGGCTCTGGCCGAGGAAATAACAGCTTCAGACGGAAAGCATCAACACCATTCAAGTAGTATCTGAAGAGCCTCTTGGCTCTAATAAACCCTAGTCGACCATAGAGCGCAAGTGCTCCCTTATTTGTAACCTCAGCTTCCAATGTTACCTTTGATAGATGCAGAAAGCTAAGTTAGTGTTTCCATTACGTTTACATGCGTATGAGTAGTGATACGTAGTCCAACGGTGGTTTCTTATGGAGCCCAATACTAGCATAAAATACTTGTACACTGTAGCATGGAAGTACAAGTTTCTCATGTTGATGTTGGGCTACATAAGAAACCCACCATCAGGCTCCATATTATTACTAACATATATACATATATATACACATTATGTCGGTCATTGGAAGCTATCTTGGGTTCTATTTTGGTGATTGACAAGGTCAAAAGTTCAAGAATATAGTTGTTGCTCTTCATATCATATGACTAATAAATGAAGGGCGAAAAGGTGAGATGCTTTCAGACAGCAGAATTGCATACTGGGAGTTGAATGCACTATTTTATAACCTACATAGAAAATTTGGGACACAAATACAAGAAAGTGTAGTACTTGGTTATTAGAACCCATGCTATCATATTGACTGCTTATTTTCGTAAGAATTAAAGATATGAAACCAACAATACAAGGGTCTGTTTGTTAGTGAGTTTGGTATAAGAAATTATTCCCTACACTATTATATGTGTATTCATGCACAGAGCTGGGATATAAAAAACCGGGCCCAGTACATTTACGAAGCCGAAGAGTTAATACGACATATGACAAATGTAGGGTTGAGTTAGTACATTATCCTAACACTATCATGCCTAGCAAGCATGCCCTCCTAGCAACCTTGGAGATGCTACGCTTGGTGCGATATAAGCCACGTATCATGTTACTGCACATTTATAATTTACAGTGGGTATCCGTGTGACTATGCATATATACATGATAGGCAGTGTATTTCACTCGGTTATAGGAGAGATAGAACTCAATATAACAAGAAAAGGCACTTAACAAGTGACGGGCATACCTCCTCACAACCTGATTCCATCATCACTTTAATTGACCTGCTAACAAGTTCACTCGCTGCAAAACGAACAAAGATATTTAAACAATGGCGCACAGCAATACTAACTAAACCAACAAATTGTATAATTTTTGGAGTATAAGCTTTGCTGGATATGCATGCTTTACAAAAAGAGAACTCAAAACACTTGCGCATAGCTGGGATCTTCAGGTTGGAAATTGGAATAGATAGCATAAGGCATTTCTCGAACAATTATTCAACAGCCAATTTCAATTAAAAGCTTCTGCAGTAAATAAGCTAGATGTCGCATTAATAATTCCGATTACATGTTACTTACACCAAAGGAAATCAATGATGTATATACTATCCATAACCACACTACCCTATGTGTGTTCAAATAAACGAGCGTATTACAATGTAGCATCTAAAAGACCATTTTAATAAGTTCTGCATATTCTTAGGATAAAGAAGTGTAAACACTTACCAATGCCTCTGCCTCTGTAAGGGTTGAGAACTACAAGCATGGCAATGTACCCTCTGAAAGTATGGCGATGATCTCCCATCTTGCACACCACCGTACCCACGCATTTACCTTTGTGAAATGCCTATAATTTCATTCACAAACAATCAATCCATTAATCAATCGAACATTAAAAAATCCCTAATCACGCCATTACAAGCAGAGAAAGGTACTCACGAGGAAAGAGAGGTGGGGCCAGAGATAGACGAAGTATCTGTATGTAAATATGGAATATGGCTCACTGAGCTCCTGATCCACCAGATTCATAATCAGCGGGAGGTGGTGCTCGCCGCCGTAGCTCACGTACTCTATTTCCGAATCCTCGAACTCCACCTTTATCTCCGCCATGCTCCGTTACGCCGGGGCTTCAAATTGGAATGCACTTTGATTCCCACCCCCAAAACTAGGGCTAAAAATTGTATAAAAATGATTGGGCGCTCGGTAAATTACAGTGAAATTGTGGAATTGAAAGGGTATGGGTGTATAATTAGGTGAATAATTTGTTAAATTCATCCGTTTAGCGATGAATTGTTGATTCCAAAATAAGAAGTTCTAAATCAGGCATATTGTTTTCGTTCTCATTTGATCTTCCTTAATTATCCCGGCGATCCAGGGGCGGCGTGGGAATGAGGGTGGGCGGAATGGGTTAATACATTGGGCTAGGTTATTCGCAAAATTGAATTAATTTATATGCTCACCTAAATTTTATTTAAAAATGAGTTGGTCTCCTGTTAACCAAGTTTATACTATAAACTTAAATTATTTGACTTATTTTACTCATTTTAATATATTTTTCTAAACCACTAAACTTGACCCGTATTATACTTTGGGTAGAGTCAAATGTCATAAATTAAAAAATAAGATTCATAACATGAATCAGGTCTATACAAGTTTTGTCTATAAAAAATAACAAAATATATAAATCACCTTTATTCTAATTCAGATTTTTTTTAATGCTACTTGGTTTCACCTAAATCACGATTAGCCTCCTTCTCATTATTCTAAAATTTCATGTATTATCAATTTTTAGACCAAAATACAAAAGACAAAAACTTGTACATTTGTTTTGAAGTGGATGGGGCAAATTCAAATCGGGAAAAAAGTTGGATGAAACAAATTTTATAAATAGTGATCTATGTTTGTTTTGTTTTAGATGTAATAGTGGTGGATGAAACTTTATGTCAAATCAAATTTTTAATTATGATGATATATTATTTTATTATTATTAGTTAGTATGGTAGTAATTATATGAAAGAAAATGTAAGAAACGTAAGAGAGATAATTAATTGTTGTAAGAAAAGTATGAAAAGAAAATGAGCTAGTGTAAGAAAGTATTGATGTGATAGTTTTAGGGTAATATATAATGTGAGTGAATGTGTATTTGGGTGAGGATTAGATGTGCAAGTCCTAAAAATGATCGGGATGGGGGAAAGTTCATCCCCCTTCCGGATCTCCATAGTGGAAAACAAATATGGACTACGGATTCGGATCAAGTCTGACTCATACACTACAAAATGAGTCAGTTATATATCATTCTCTTTTAAATCGTTCGCCCTCTCTTCTTCCCCTGCGCCCTCCATGATCCTCACGAAATCCTCCAACGTCCAGCCCTTTGCCGTCGAAATCGATCAGCCTCATCGCCGCCATCTCCTCCTCCATCATCTCCCCTGAAATCGCGCCGATGCACCGCCGATGCTCCACCGGACATATCTTCCCGTCCCCGTTTGCATCGAATCCGTTGAAAATTCACTCATATTGCTCGTAATTCTCCATGGAAATGGAAACGTTTTTAATTATTCGAAATCCACCAAACAAAAATTGAGATCTATAAAGAGAAGTTGAAGAATAGTGATAATTTTATAGAATGACAATAATAGTTTTATAGAATAACAGTGAGAGTTTTATAAAATAACAGTGATAATTTAATAACATAATAGTGGGAGTTTTATATAATAACAATGAGAGATTTTTAGGACAACAATGATAATTTTATATCATAACTAGTATTTCACTCGAGCGATGCTCGACATGTCTCATTTACTATATTATGTAATAAATTATGAATTTGTAAAGCTTCAATCTATTAATTTAAGGAGTATAATCCAAATAGTAAGTGAAGATTTGTCTCACACAAAATTCTCTTTTAATATTATAATTTTATATATAATTTATTTTTCTTATTTATATATAATAACATTAGATTGTCAATTAATTATATATAAAATATACTTTAGTGCGTTGAAACTTTAATTATATATTACGTTTTAAAAAAAATATACGTGATGTTTTATAATATAGTACTCCCTCCGTCCCGGGATAACGTGCACATTTTATCGGGCACGGAAACAAAGAAAACTTGCTTTGTTGGTATTATTTAAATCAATTATAATGATATTGTGAATGTGTATGTTTTGAGTGTTTTGTCATTTTAGGAAATGTGCACGTTATCTTGGGACAAAAAAAAAAAAATTGTGCACATTATTGTGGAACGAAGAGAGTAAATATTAAGTAAAATGAATATTTGAAGAAAAAAAAAAGTGAAGTTTATTTTGACGGAACAAGATATATAGTGAGGTTCTCTCTTATCCCCTCAGTGCTCATAGATGCTGCTTGATTTAGGCATGCTAGATAGAGATAGTGTATTTACACATCTAATACACAATATAGGTACTGTCAAGCCCAACAAAGAAATGATCATATATAACGTAACAGGTGAATAATGCCTACTCAATCTCAGAACACAAGTCCCTGATCAGATTTCAGCAAATTACCCTTGCATAATCATCTTCATACTAAGCCCAATAATAGGCCACTTGCTTAATTTGTACCAAGATCATAACTTATCTGCTCTTATAAAATAGACAAATAAACCAACTTGCATTTGAAGTCCAACCACTGATGGGATGGAACATTGTACAAACATTTGAAGTTTTTGATAAAAGAAAATTATAAATCTTTCACAAAACACAAATATCTATTGGTTTCCACAAGTTATGATTGTTTTAATATCAAATATCTGCCAAGATTTAAAGCCTGTGCAGGGATTGAGAAATGAGAATGCAGCTTCAACCTTAGTAATTTATTCACAAAACTGAGCTTGTGAAAATGTCAAAATAATCAAATTTGTTCTATATTGGAATACTTCTCATTAGGATGTTGAATAGAAGAAAATACTTCAAACACGATGGGGCAACGAAAGAAACTAAAATACTATGACCACATTAAACCACCAAACAAATATCAATTAATTATATTAGCAACAAATATTATAAAACGGATTTCGGCCAGTGTTTGTCGCGAAGCAATGGAACATTATCAGCCAAAGAGGATTTAATCCTCTGTAGAAGAGGAATTGATGAATTCGGATCTGAAAATGGTGGAACGTTTCAACTCTTGCTTTTTAGCATCACCATCAACATCTGCCATTTTTTCACTCTAGTTGTTCTCGACTACCTATGAGGAACAACTCCTAGCATTGATTCCCAATTTTGTTTGGTGGACTTGATTAGGGCATGAAAAATTGAGAGGGATAGATGCACTGTCTGTCCTGTTTTTATGTATGTATAGATACTGAGATTTTTATAACATAACAGTGATGAATGAGCGTAGAATGACAGCGACAACAGCTGGAATGTGACGGCACCGGCAACGCGCAAAATGAGCAGTCGGGCAGAATGAGAGTGAGACAAAAATTCGGGTCAATCCATCCTCAAAATAGATCATATTAAATTAGGGTTTATATTGTGAACTTGATTAACACGAGTGTTACTCAATAAAGAAAATGAATATAAATTAATGAACCAAAAAAAAAAAAAAAAACGTGATATTAAGAGCCCGTTTGTTATGTGGGAAAAGAAAGGAAAACATATCATATCGTACTTTTTCAAGTGTTTGTTATGTTTGATGGCTTTTCACTTGACCCAGATTTTTTTTTTTTTCACACGACACGACATGATCCCACCTAGGAGGTGATATTTATAATACTAAACATTATCTCTTGGTGTTAATTGACCTAAATAACTTTGTTTTAATTCATTGTGGGAAAAAATATATGTAACAAGGGGGTATAATAGTCAAATTAATATTTATCAAGTGAATTCTCATGTTTTTATCAATCTTAACAAACGGTTTAAATAAAATAAATCATGATTTGAATACATCATAACAAACACATGAATAGGTAAAATGTATCACATGAATAGGTAAAATATATCTCATGATTTCATATCTTTTCATATTCCATACACTAAACAATCAGACTCTAAGTGGGTATTTGTAAACTCATTGAAAGGAAAAAGCCAAAGTTTTTAGGTAAATTTTTTTAGGGTGGCCCTTAAAATCTAGGAGTCCATTCACGCCCCTAAACTAAACTAACAAAGTCGCACGTGGCCATGAATTCCAAATAGCGACTTCAGTTCGGAAAGGAGAGTGGTAACAGAGGAGGCCACGTAAAAGGCAAAACCCCGCGGTCTAAGAACCATCACCACCGATTTCTCTAGAATTGCAAATACAAATCCCCAAATATCCACTCTACAAATTATCTTCTGTTGCAGTGAGCCGGATTGCTGATTTACTGATAATTTCGATCGGAAGAAAATGTTGCGCGTTGCTGCTCGGAGGCTCTCGTCCTCTCTGTGGAGGCCATCCGCCACCGCCGCCGCCGTTCCCAGACTCGCGGCCGGCGGAGATGACTGTGGAACCGAATATTTCGGCTCGTGTTCGTTTGAATCTCACCCACTGTTTAATTTCCCCTCTAGAGGTCTGTTTTATCTCCTTGTATTGATTCGTTATGTTAGGGTTTAGGGTTTTATCTCTGTTTTATGCTCACGGATGCTTTGCTGTCAATTTAGCTATCTGCGCTTTTTACTGATTTTTCGATTTTCAGCCTTGTATGCTGTTCTATTTTTGTGATCGCCCGAGCTTGATCAGTGTTCCTAACTTACAGAGTGAGTGTTAACTACTAATTACACAAATCCGAATCAATAGGATGTGTGCAGCTTGAATTGTGATACACCGATGATGATTATTGCAAGCATAAGCCAATTGGGGTCATGATAGTCCATTTACTAGTAAGATTATTGGAAATTAGGTTATTATGCGGTGTTTCTGCCTCTGTGGCCAATGTGTATTTGGGAAAAAACAAAGAAAGAAGCAGTCTTTATTAATTGTTTCACCCATTTTTTAATTGGTTAGCTGAATAACACCTATAGGAACAAGTAATATGACCCTTACTGCTCAAGTTTTGCTGTTAAAATTGTTGTTAGGGTAAATTTGTCTATGTGAATTGGATGTTCTTTTCTTGATGTATTCTATGTTATGAGTTTCTTACTTTCTTCACGTTCCTTTTCATTTTTTTTGTTCTATCTGGTATTTATCTAGAAGTGAAATTAAAAACGAAAGTCACAAGGCATTTACCTGTTGTCCTAAACCGATATAGATGACATTGGACATGAATTTGGCTATTTTGCGAAGTAGCTATCTTAATAATTGATATGGAAGCTGCAGTTATTTCTGCATTGAACTAAAGGGTACTGAAATTGATCAACCTTGTATTTTCATGTCCAAGAACTTATGAACTCTTTCTGCGATCTCGAGAGAGACAGTTGCTCGTGATTTGTCATGATTACAGTGCTTTGTAGCTTCATTAGCAGTTTCCAATATTTGGCTGCATCATTGATGTAAAATAATGTAAGTTTGTGTTTTGATTGATGGATACTAATGCAATTTTGAGACAAATGGATTTCAAATCCATCAAATTTGAGTGAATTTTAAAACCACCCGTATTCCTTTCTTTTTTTAATATAAAGAAATCTATTATTGTAATTATGATTAACTTTATAAGATAATAAATTTAATATAAAACTATCAACGTTCTTTCTTTTTTTTTTCCAAAAAGAAAGAACAATATAAACTTGTTCAATTTTATCTTTTCAGTAAAAAAAAAAAAAAAACATGTTCAGTTTTCTGGTTAGTGAATTATTAACACACTCAGGAAGGCCTATACTGCTTCTACTTTTGTCTGTTGAAATTTTATCTCTTGCACTTCATTTTACCTTCAACTTCTGCAATCCATTAGCTATATGTCTACATATGTGAGTTGAGATTGAATTGTGCAGTGGTCACCTTCCTCGTGGTTGGACTAGAATCATCCAACTTATAGTAGCATCTTAATTGGAAGATTTTTTATTTTTGCAGGTTTTGCTTCCGATTCAATTTCCCCAAAGGACGAAAGAAGCTCCATCCCACATGTCTCAGCAACAAAGGCTGCTATCAAAAACCCTACTCCAAAGATAGTTTACGATGAGCATGTCCACGAGCGGTATCCACCAGGTGACCCTAGTAAACGGGCATTCGCCTATTTCGTCTTGACAGGTGGTCGCTTCGTGTACGCTTCATTGCTCCGCCTCCTCGTTTTGAAGTTCATCCTCAGCATGTCCGCTAGTAAAGACGTTCTCGCCCTTGCATCCCTCGAGGTCGATCTGTCCACCATCGAACCCGGTACCACCGTGACAGTCAAATGGCGTGGAAAACCCGTCTTCATCAGACGACGAACTACAGAAGACGTTAAGCTGGCTAACAGCGTCAAGTTGGGATCTCTACGGGACCCAGAAGAAGACTCAGTGAGGGTGAAAAACCCCGAGTGGCTCGTTGTTATTGGGGTGTGCACACATTTGGGTTGCATTCCTTTACCAAATGCTGGTGATTTTGGGGGGTGGTTTTGCCCCTGCCATGGGTCTCACTACGATATATCGGGGAGAATACGAAAGGGTCCCGCCCCGTACAATCTGGAAGTTCCCACCTATACTTTCTTGGAGGAAAACAAGCTATTGATCGGATGAGAGGTAGCTTATTAATTTGCAGCCTTAACTAATTTATCGTCTTTTCGATGAGAGTATCTATCTACGTGAAGTTTTATATTTATGTATAGATAGTCACTTTCGTGATGATGTTAACATTGGAAATGCACTCTGCTGTTGTTGCTAAAACGCAGAATATACCCTTTTTTCTTACCTATATGTGTTGATGACAAGGGTTATTTGTTGCATCCAAAAGAGGTTAAATACATTAGGCAAGGAAAGTTGTGGATGGTCTTTTATTTATGATTACTGTTCTGCTGTAATGCGTGGAATCAATTTTATTTCATCCCAATTTTGTGTACTTAGGAAGTTGTTTCTTTGCATTAGCAGCATGAGAAGTGAGAACGGTAATCATTGCACCATTTTTCAAGTTAAGACACAAATGGAGAACTTTTTTTTTTTTTAAAGGTAATCAATTACAATAGTTTTTTAAGATAATCCATTACAATAATTTTTTTCAACCACTGGGAATATAGCAACATTATTTTATCTCGCTGTAGATCGGATAATTTGAAATTGCAGTTCGGAATCGCAATTGGAACAACAACTCCATAAGAGAGAGATAATCACCCCACAAGAGGGAATAAATATTCTATCTCCGCGTCTCGATGTTCTAACTGCTTACAACTATCCACACTTGATCACAAATGGAGACGTTGATGTGTTGGTAAAATGGTGCAATCGATATAATCTTTGTCAATATCGAAAAGATCATATTTTCTAACAATCGAACATTATTAAAATATTCCATCTGTCATACTCTAGTAGTCAATCGCTGGAAATTTTGAACAAACAAAGTAAAATTAGGCTTAATGGCATTTACTTAATAATATGTCATTATTACAATTAAAGGTTTACTAACCTACAATACTCAAAGTTTATAAAATCTGTAATAACATTATTGCTGAACAGTAAGCTAATACAAATGAACAAAATTTGTTGAGTCACACTCTTGTAAGTCAGGTTCATGGTGTGAATTCTAATTCAATATGACACATATCAAATAATTGGGTTGACCCAAAACGCTGTGTTGTGTAGTCTAGGAACCCCTGCAACAACTCAATTTCATCCTCATCGGTCCACAGCCTCTGGAAAAGCTTGCGACTCTCGTCCAGTATCGTCGCTTTTTAACGATGACATTTTCCGATTGAATTTTTTGTTTATGTTGTAGCTTAAGGTGTGGATCGGGCATTCCGTGGACGACGATCGTCGCTTAAGCAGCGGAGGTGGAAAGAGGAGGGCGATCAACAACGACAAGGGCGGAAGAAGTGGAATCGTCTTCATCGTGGTCGGAACTTTTGTCGTCATCCAGGAGGTCTTCGTCTTCGTTGAAGATTGCGGTGGCGTCGATGGGGTCGCCGTCGGAGGCCATCAGATTAATATGTAGGGCTTCACGCGCTCAATCATCTCTCTTGCTATGTAAAACTTTCACTATTGTTATGTAAAACTTTCACTGTTATTAAGTAAAAACTCTCATTGTTGCTAAGTAAAACTCTTACTTTTGTTCACCAAAATTCTCACTGTTATTAAGTAAAACTCTCACTGTTACTAAGTAAAACTCTCACTTTTGTTCACAAAAACTCTCACTGTTGCTATGTAAAACTTTCACTTTTGTTCACAAACTGTCACTGTTGCTATGTAAAACTCTCACTGTTATTAAATAAAACTCCCACTGTTACTAAGTAGAACTCTCACTTTTATGCAAACACAATTATCATTGTTACTAAGAAAAATTCTCACAGTTATTCAGTAAAACTCTCACTGTTACTAAGAAAAACTCTCATTTTTGTTCACAAAAACTCTCACTGTTGCTATGTGAAACTCTCACTGTTACTAAGTAAAACTGTAATTTTTGTTCACAAAAACTCTCACTGTTGTTATGTAAAACTCTCATTGTTATTAATTAAAACTCTCACTTTTGTTCACAAAAACTTTCACTGTTTCAAAAAGAAAAACGACAAATACGAAACGTTGTTGCCGAGGCGCCGTCTTCGTCGCGTCGCAGAGAGTCGCCGTCGCGTGAAAAGTGGCAGGGAGTGGACCGATTTTGCGTGAACAATAGCAGAGAGCGGAGCGTTTCGCAAGGGTGTGAGAGAGGAGAGAAGCGCGAAAAGAAATGGGGTTTGAATTATTTATATCTGATCAATTTTGTGTATGGATCAAATTTGACCCGAGTTCATGATATGAATCAGTTCTACCCAAGTTTTTGTCAAATTTATTTTAATTTATTATATATTTATTAGACGAAGTGAAATTACTCAATTGATTAGAGTATCATTATCTATATATCGTTTTCGAATCATTATTTGACCGATCAAAATCTGACATGAATTGAAGTCTAATAAATACTTAACATATACTACTAGTGCGGATTATCTTATTTAATGTAATTAATTAAAAAACAAATTGTAGTACGCTTATTTAAATAAAGAACACGACGGCAGGTTCTTAGTCAAAAGTTGTACTTCAATCACAGAACCCTTCTCAAAAAAAAAAAAAAAAAAACGTGAAAAAGTTAAGACGAAAAGCCAAATTTAGTTTTGTAAACGATGGCAACCTTCCTTAAATGTGCACACTAATAAATAAAAATTTATGAATAGAATAGTCGTTAATTATTAATTATTGACTACTGAGTCTGCTAATTGCTACTCTTTCCGTCCCATAAGAACTTAAACACTGAAAATGATAAACAAACTAAGTAAAGTGAGTTTTAGACTTTTAGTGGGTTTGAGTGAAATAAAAAAAGTGTTGTGAGTGTATTAATATTATGTTTATTTTCATTTTGAGAATTATTCAAATAATGTTAGAATGTCCAAATAAAATAAATGTTCAAGCAATATTGAGATGGACAGAGTATAACATGGAGTAACATTGTGTAAATAACGAAATACGAAGTGTAGTATCAATCATCCATACTCCGTAAACATATTTCCATATACATTTTAGAAAATAAATACTTTCCATATTAAATAGGATTTTATCTTTTAATAACTTTAAGTTTCTACAGATTTTATCATCATCATTCTATGTTATTTTTATTCAAATATGAGACTAGAAAAATAAAGCACAATTTTTTGGCAATACAAGGATCAACCTAATAATATACTTCATCTGTCATGTTTAAAATCGTTCATTCACTGATTGATTCTTTTTTTTGTGAGCGAATTATTTATTAGTACATAAAATGATAAAATAATTTTTAAATAGATATATAATAGATAAGGGGTATAACTATCATATCCCACTTTAAAATTTTATTTATCATTTTAAATATTAATAAATAACTTGTTCACTAAAAAAGGAGGGAACAAATAGTGAATGTGCAATTTAAAATAGTAGGGACGGAATAATAATATTGGACTTTCCACACTCTCCAAATAAAAAACAATAAAAATAATAAATAATCGGCTAGAAAGGTTCAAATACCTTTTCTTTATGTTGCATTTGCATCGAAGCAATTTTCACACGAAAAATATTTAACATATATTATGAACATAAAAAAATATATATTTGCATTGAATAATATTAATATCGTTCAGCATACAAATGATTACTTTTTCATTATATCCTTTTATTTTTTGTGAATCTTAATATGACCTATTACAATAAAAGTCAAAATTGCACAATATCGATTAACTTTAAAAAAAAAAGTTCATCATCGAATAGGTTATCCATTTAATTTTTTTATTAAAAAAAGAAAAAAGTAATACTACAAATCATTAAAATAAATAAATAAATAGTTTGTCACCGCACGTGTGCATCATTAAAAAAGTAAAAGGACCCCAAAATAAAATAAAAGTAAAAAACTAGGGCAGTGATTCGTAGGCATCAATCAGAGAGGGGCGTATACGTATTTGTATTTGTATCTATCCAGAATAAGTAGTACGTGTTTGGTTATTCCGTATTCGTATTTCCTCCTCCAAGTGATAGATAGTTGGGTGTGTTTCCAACCTATACGTACAATCACTCTATATCTATAGACTATATGTGACCCTCGCCCCCCCTTACTTCCCCCCACTCGGATAACGCCCACACCTTCTTCGCTTTCCAATGCCTTAACCTTATTCGCTGCGACTGTATAGATATATATATCTGTATCTATATGTGTTGTGTTGTGTTGTGTGCGAGTTTCTATGTATCTCTGTTTTTTTTTTTACTCCACTAATTTATTTTGCCGATTGATTGACGCCCCGTTGCAGGTACTTGTATTTCTTCCGTTTATCTTCAATTTTTAGGGCTTTTGTTTTTCCCCTTTTTTGATTTTCTGATTGTATTTTGTTTTCTCGCTGTCTTGGTAAGTTCTTGAATTCGTTTCTGGATTATTGGGTATTTTTTTTTGGGGGTTTTGGGATGCTTGCTTCTGTGTATGCTGTAGTTGGCTTTGATTATTGTTTTTCTTATGAGTGCTTTTTATGTAATTGATTGTGTTGGTTTTTCCTTTATTGTAGAAGTTAGCTGCGAACAAATGCTTGCTTGTTTCTTAATATACACTTATACTTGGATTGCATGCAGTTTATTCCCTTGTTTATTATTTTTCATGGTTCTTTTGGCTTTAGTATAGTTTTCTCTCAGCTGCCCAATGTGTGCTTACTAGATATAATCCTAATCCGATGTTAAAATTTGTTGTTTGGATAATCCTTTTTGGAAGATAAAATGTGCTGTGTGGTGTTAAATCAAAATTTTCTGGATGTTAGTGAATCCTAGAAAGTTTAGCTAAGGAACACTGTTTGGATGCTTCTACCAATGCCTAAGGTTCTCAACTCTATTTATTGTACCTTTGTGGAATCAGATGTTGTTCATTGTCTCTATTTCATGATTCGGCTCTTGCTTTTTTATTTTTTTCTTTATTTTTTTTGGTGCAAAATTTTTGTTGGACACTTGGATGCATCTTAACTGATGGATTTG